>OY728143.1:1616225245-1617460778 GCA_963277665.1 Viscum album
CTGTGATCATGTGACCTAAAAATGGTTACAAGAACCACACGATGGTCATTACATTATGTGAGAAAACCAACATATTCCTGAGAGCTGGAAAGATAGTCATACTACTAATGATCCAAGTCATGGGTCAGCAAAATTTCTAAGAGTTAATTGATGATTGGTTCAAGATAATTATTGGCAAAACTAGATCTATAAAATGGTTCTCATGAAGTAGTCTTACAAAACTGGCCTTTAGATCAGTTCGTATAGAGAGATATTTCAAAAATAATCTTCTATAATGGTCTTAAGAAGGAATCATGTGACTAAAGAAAATCACAAGATATCTAGAGAGTTTAGGTAACTAGTAAATGATCCTCTCCCTCGACCCCTATTTACAAGTCACTATAAAAAATAAAAAGGGTCACCTAGAAGCCCAAATGCCTCCCAATATACCTGTTAAAATTATCCCCAATGTCACTGCTGTGTATTGAATTTCCTCATAAGCATGTCCATTTCCCAATAGATGCTGATCTAGAGGGGGGCCATTTTTTCATTCCATAAAAATGAGAATTTAAAAATGTAGAAGGGTAGAAATTCCTAAAACATGTTTATTATTTTCTATAAAAAAGAAAGATAAAGTGTCTGAAACGTGAAAATTTCACAGTCATAAAAAAGAAAATATGGTTCAAGGAATGTGTCATAGTTAATCTTCGATCGGTGTTCAGTGATAAAAAATCACATTAATACGATGTTAAATTCAAGGAGTTAAATTTACTAAAATTATGAGATGTTATTCCTATTTCACTGAGTATCCAAAAAATGAAGCAGTGAGATAGAAAGTATAATATTGTTACATTATATACCTCTCAAATAATTCTCTACATTTAGAATTTAAACCAATACCCATGAAAGAATGAAAGGGGAATGAGGACAACCACCCCATGTAGTGCGTGTCATGGATCTTGCATTAATAGTAACACAACCAACACATTGGGGTACAAGGAAAAGACACAAGACATCAATAATAATCCAATGAATCAAGGAGGGTAATAAATAACATAATCAAAAATTCAAGTAACTATTAACTCAAGATACCAAATGTAAATCTATGAATCAGGTTTTGAAGTAATCTCCACCGAGCCATAGTGTATCATCTGACATGATCAAAAGGAATTTCCTAACCATGTAACACCTTCTCTTGACGGTCATAAATCTCAACATGATAAACCCTGAAAGGCCAATAATCAAAAAATTATGGCTTCCCAGATCATGTTCCATGAGGAAGATACCATTAATATTGAAACAAATGAGAGACCTCTTGAATCTAGATAATCATGGTGATAGTTCTAACTGATAAGTTATATAGAAAATATTCTCCAAACCCTGTAAAAGCCTAAAAATTATTAGATATATCTTACTCCCTCAACATTACATTTTATTACCATAAATATTATATACTTTTAAGAACACAAGATATGTACCATAAAACATCTCCCAAATCCTCCTATTATCAGTATAGAACTTTGAATAAACATTTCCTACATTCATGTGACCATGGATCACTTGAACTATATCTATAATTTTTAGCCCATTCCCAATTTAATAATAACTAAATCTATGACCTAAGTCATATATAATGAATATAAGTAAGGTTTTCTATGTAGAAAATACAATTTGTATGTACAAATTGTATTGTAGTAACTATTTTAAAAGAAAACCTTCACAAGGTAATGATTGTCACCAATAAACCTAAATAATCCAAAATGCATGCTTTCAAAAGGACCTCCAAATCTAGGTTGTATATATCTATATGGATGGAATGCACTGATAAGGTATTGTTGACATATAAAAGCATGATGAAGACATCTCCACACCAAGGTGGTAAATTATGGATCATGATTGTAGTTTATAATCTACTAAAACCCATGATGTCTCACTATGTCATTCATATAATGCCTTTACAAAACATATATAGTGCTCAAATCCCTAATTAATATGAGTTGATATGACATTTTCATGTGGTCATGGATCGCTCATATAGTACCACATCCACCATGACCTCAAGGATTATTAGTGGTGATGTATATGGAGATGTACCCACACATTCATTATGGAATATCAAGTGACTAAAGAAAACCAAAATGAATATAATTCTCAACCTTCACCTTTTGATAGAATAGGTATCACTACTGGAAAATAGACCTATACCCACGGTTTTGTGAAACACCATGGGTATAGGGGTGCCCTATACCCACAATTTAAAAAAACTGTGGGTATATGTATAGTGTGGGAACCTATACACACGGTTCTGGAAAACCGTGAGTATAGGTCACCTATACCCACAGTGTTGCTAAAACCCTAAGTATAGATTTATTTTCAAAGGCCTATACTGACACTTTTGTAAAATCATCAATATAAGTGTTTATTTCAATGCCTATACCCACCGTTTTTCAAAAACTGTGGGGATAAAAAAAATTGAGAAGGCCAATACCCACGTTTTTTTAAAACTGTGGGGATAACTTCCCCATGGTGGCAAAACAAAAACGTGCGGGAAAACAAAAAAAATTGGCGGGAAAATCTATACCCAAGATTTGAATTAATATATTTAGGTTGATATTAATTTAAAGGAAAATTATTTCTGCGGCATGGTTGGTTAGGCATTACATAATTGTTGTAGCATTTGAGGATGGGTTGACATGGTGGAAAACAAATATACCCACAGTTTGTCAAACCGTGGGGATATATCAAGACCCTTATACCGACGCCACACAGCCCATGGTTCCCAAAACCATGGGTATAGGATATACCCATGGTTTTGGGGGCTATACCAATGGTTTTGAACCGTGGGTATAGGTAGTTTTTTCAGTAGTGCATTGAGTGAGATAATATGTAATTGATATCTTCATATTATACAATAATAACTGACCCCTTGAGGAATAATATATCTTTTCCAAAAGCATGTTTATAATCAAGGAAGAAATTTAGAACTCATAATATACTTTGTTAGGTATAAAAGGTGCTTAAATACCCTGAGATGGGTGTAAATCAGTGTATATATATTATTTTTAAAATTCTTCATATCCCACTAGATCATGATCTATTGATTATAAGGGTTACTACATTTACTATTTATTGTTGATATTCCTCTTATCCTTCCGAAAATAATCTAATGATGATTAATTGAAAGTGATGCATGAATTATAATAGATGAAAAAATTGATTTCCACTATGTTAACCCTCAATATGATGCATCCATGGAGTATAAAACAACATTGTTCCATGTACCAAATCAAATAAGGCTCACTTCCAAAAAAAATTTTTTGTCACTTCTATGCCCTGGCTCATGGCCTTTACAATATTTACGGTCATTTCACTACTTTCTTAAGGGCCAATCCTTAACTCTCTTATAATGGATCATTGCTAGTGGAAAGGATCACCTTATTCCTCTTTCTTTACTCACTAATCTTGATAGGTTCCAGTCACAGATTATGGATATGTAGGTCCCTTCATTATCAATAATTAATGATTCAACGACTGTGGATAGATTCTCTGTTAATATTATTTTAGGGATTCTTTATCTATTTTTTGAAAACAAATATATACAACACTTCCACGTTCATGGAAACTTGAGTAGACTTATATTTATTATATATATAGAAATTACCACCTCATTTGAATGATATTCAGGATATGATGAGTATTTCATTCACTACATTGAATGTAGTAATAAATAAACTCCTTCTGAAAAAATATTATACTGATGCGGGTCCTCTATCACCTTCTTATATATAATTTAGAGATGAAAATGATATTTTTCACAGGGTATCCCTAGAACATATCTCCTTGTACACGAACCTCAGAACAGGTAAACATGTTACAATTCCCTGAATTTCTATTTTCACATTGTGGATTAAACCCAAATATTCGTATACCATTTTATTTATGTATTTATTTCATGAAATGTTTTAGTCCCATCATGAACATCCTTTTATCCACCCAGAACTATATTGTATCCTTTATATACACACTTGAATCCTCCCCGAACAGTGTTTCATCATGTGTTGCAAGTAGATCACGATCGATTTTTTCTTCACAAATGACACCTGCATCATAAATGGCTATTGTCTCATGGAACGCCTCTACTACATGGGCCCTTTTCAACTGTGGGATAATAATACCCATAAACCCCTTTTATAGAATTGATCCATGAAAACTACTTCCTCTATCATGGAATCATCCATCACGAACAAATTCATACTCCCCTAAATTCTTCCAACTGAGATGATATTTTCTAATGCAATTCTCTAAACATAATGAGGTGGTTAGGGTCCTTTCTATATAAATATAAGTCCTAAAACCCCACTAATCACAAATACAAAAAAACATTTATGTTTTATATCTTTTAAAGAAAAATTATATACTGTCTATATATCACATTAATCATTTGCGGAAACAGATGTCATCCACAAAAGAAA
Organism: Viscum album; assembly: GCA_963277665.1. NCBI lineage: Eukaryota > Viridiplantae > Streptophyta > Magnoliopsida > Santalales > Viscaceae > Viscum > Viscum album. The sequence goes on from OY728143.1 coordinate 1,616,229,697, forward strand.
ATCCATTTTGGCTCCTTAAATAACTGCCTCTTAACTAAAAATAATGCCCCTCCTGCAAAATATGGACTTCCCATTAATTTATTTCATTATGCGACTTACATAGCATGCTTTGCAGTACACATAGAACTAATTTTCATAAATTTTTATTTTTTCAAATTTCTTTCATCGTTCCACATACAACCTTTGCGGTCTGAATAACAAAATTGTGTTACTATGTTGTCCACGAACCACATGCATCAAGGTCTGTGAACTACTCTTTGTGGTCTGTGAACTATGTTCGATGAACTTCTTTCTGGAAGAAGATCCATTACTATAAAACAATATCAGGATTTTGAGGCCCAAAATCTAGTAAACACTAGTAAATTATGCGACCATAAATGAATCTACTTCAGAAACACCAACCATACTAACTCATGGTCATCTGGATTTTACAACAAACACAATCACCCAAAAACACTAAAAAGGAACATTGATTATTTTATTACAAGATAGCACGTCATACATATTATAAGGAATAAATATACTACCATGATGAAAAACAAAATTCGGATCAAATTCTGAATAATGTTCAAGTTCATTTAAATAATCAACATAATCTCATCATACCACCACCTCATAATCCCTCAATATAGAATCTTCCACACACTACAGAAAATATTATTGCAATGTTATATGATAATGGACACATCTACTATAAAAAATACCCTTATCTATGTAAAGAAAAACCATATCCTTTATCAATCTTCAATAATCACTAGAACAATACACCATATCACTATATCATTACATACTCATTCCAGAATCCACAATATTTACCTTATACACTATACAAGGAATATTAAAAGCACAATACAATAATAATTAAAACCATCATTACTACTCAAAATATAAATCAATCATGGAGAATGTATTTCCCAATATTTTATTATCTATGAATACCTTGATGTATTCATCGGTGAGGTAATGCCTCCATAACATCAAAGATAACACATCTATAGCCAAATCAAGATCATGGGAAGCATAGTTACGTTCATTATTCCCTAACTTCTAACAACCATAAGAGATATCAAATATCTAATATATTAATATGGAAACCATTATAAGACGTGAAGTGTGTAATTCCCTATCTTGAAGAACCGGGTTCGAGCCATCACAAGAGATCATGTGAAGTTCCATGTATATGATAGGCATCCAACTAGTAGTGGGTGTCTGAATTCCACCAGTAGGGTGACTATATCCTCAGTATCAATTTATAGACCATTAATATAATTAAAATACTATATCCTAGTGTAAAAAGGTTGTATATGATAATATAAGGTGTAGTACATTTTGTATAATAAATGAAAATGATCTCTATAAGGCAATCCATACTAGAGTAAATGAGCAAGGGGATGAATAAATAAAACCCAGCAATAATCCTACGGAGTATTTCTCAATACCTCTACAAGACACCCATTTCACTAATAAGTTGTCTTACATGAGCACATTTACCTTTTATAAATCCTTATACATGATTTCTTCATTTCCTTGGAGATTCCCATGAAAGGATTGAGTTATATATATAGTAGAACACCACCTGTTTGTCTATGACATGGGTGAATATGTATAATAGTTTTGTACAATGATAAAAATTAATGAAACAATAAGAAGAAAAATAAAATTCCTGGAACCCATTTAATGTAGGGACCATCATATTCCAAAGATATAACAACTTAATCCATATGCTAGAAGGATTCTCAAAAAAACAAATTGACCGGCAACTAGACACAAGGATAGAGACTTGTCTTTCAGTATCGTCAAGGCAGTAAAACATAAATGGAACCCTGTTTATATAGGGCATCAATTTCCATGATATTACTTTGTATCCATAATGGATCATGATTAAATCAGGGCCAAAAGGTTATGATACACCCACCTCATGTGTTGGTTCACTTTCATCATTGTTATAAATAACACACACAACCCCTCTAGGTGTAATCCTTCCATGAAAATTCATTTGTTAAAAATACAATAAAAAATCCTTTGAAGGAATAGAAGCACACACAACATTAAAGAAAATAATATGAAAAAAATAACATTGAATAATGATAATATATGATATTTATATAAATACATATGATAAAAATAAATCACGGAAACAAGCTACACTAACAAAACTCATGGAATCCCGATCATAAATGGGTATCATTGTCTACACAACCAAACACACCCATACTCTATCACAGTCAAACAAGAAAAAATCCAGAATAAAAAATAATTAATCTAGAAGAAAAGAGTATATAAGGGCCTAAATAGGTAAGGAACATGTGACAAGAAGTTTTCTGATGATTTAATCTAATGTTCAATAAAGATTCAAATAATGAACCATATTACGAACTATAGAAAATGAAATAACACATCAAGGTTTCTTATATTGGATTATATTTAATAATTATTGGGTTTAAAAAAGGAGACTCCTGAATGGTCTATATTAAGAAGGTCAATTATTTAATTACATACATTATGGAGTTTTCCAATGGAAATAATTCGTAGGAGTTCTGAAGGTGTGGACACCAATTCACCATATTCATTATCGATTGTAGAGATGATTATGTATTCCTCTTAAAATTAAGAAGATAACCGTGAGTCTATCCAATAAGATTAGATATATCACTAATACATCAATAAAAAAATACATCCATGGTGAAGATAGTTTCATGATGGATGATTTAAGAGGTCTAACCATGAAATGTTCACCATTCATGGGAGTTCTAGCATCTGTCAAGAGGTATGTCGTTGACAAGTGGAATCCATAGGTAATATAAAATTTCATAATCAATGTTTTATAGTTTTATCATGAATATTAAATAAATAATAGTGTTAGGAAGATGATTCATTCAAATATACAAATAAAATACTTTTATTAATTGATAGATCTCGATCCAATCAAGATATATCTAAAACATGCAAGATATATCACTGATCTACAAAACAAATCACTGTGAAATCATCATAAAAAACCATGGATCTATCATAGATCTATAATCATCACTAAATAAGGATGTGGTATTTAACATATATTTAGAGTAAACTCATAGATTAAAAGTCTCTAGAATGGCCATGCAATGAAGAACCAAGGTTGCGTAATAGAGAGACCAAGGATCAAGGGAGGAGATATCAGATTCCAAATAGGTTTATTTGAGGTCATATTTTTCGGTTAATGTGCGTAAAAATTAGGGTTATTAAAATCCCATGGGAATCATTTATTTCACCATCATGTCAGGTGAATATTATGGCTATTGATTGGCCACCACCAAGTCATTTCACCTGGACAGACCACCTAGGTTCTACAAATACCAATGGATAGCCAATTGGGGTTGTTATAACCTTCATACTTTTAGATACTACAATGGAGAGATAATGAAGTCTTCTGTCTAGTTGTTCTTAGTTTACAACCACCGTTCAACCCTGTCTTTTATCCAAACATCAATAGATGATCTTGAGCTACTTTAAACATGAAAAAATATATCCAAAAAACAATATCATAGAAAAACAAAATAGAATTTTATAATTTAAATATATTGTATACTAATAATATGAAGATTTTACAATTCTATACCTATAAAAATTTCTTATCATTGAGACTTACCTTTAATGTATCTACTTAAACATCTCAGGTTATTTAGCCTAAAAATCAGCCTATCACTCCCAAGTATCCTACTAAATGAATAAATGTTTTAATAGAATCCATAAAAATGGCATCATCTTCCATTGTATGAAATTATCACAATGATCTATAATCGGCACCAAGATCTCTAAGTATGAGGCATCAAACTCTATATCAGTATTATCATTGTCAACGAAATGCATGAAATTAGTCTTTTACCTCTAGATTAATGACACATGAAATGTTTCATTCATGACTCAATAGTGGGATTGATTATTTAGATGACCTGAAAATAACCCACCCCACCTAGTAATATATAATGGTGTAACATTTCATTGTGGTTGTTTACCATTCTTCCATAAATGTTTTGGACTAACCGAGGAGTCACCTAAATAATGAACCATGTCACATACAAATGACCTCAATGGTATCCTATTGTTTTTGGAATAATATTTATGACAAATTTGAACTATCAATGTCATATACTATATTAGTTTAGATTTATCAGATTATATTTTTACCATACTAGGCCCCCTAACTACATTCTCAACTTTATCATTCCTACAATGTGGTGAAAAATATATTATTGTGGCTCTCTATCATGGGTTAAGTGGTTTATGTGTGGGGGTTAAAAAATACATAAAATGGAATACATTTTATAAAATTATTAAATGGTCTCACTATAATGAAATACATAGCTTGGTTCTCCTAGAACCTTGTATTGTTCGGTGGGGTATGTATAATCCAACTGAATTACATCAACTTACCCAATGAGGAATTGAAGTCCACTAACTAGATGTTGGTAATTTGAAGACATCATTCCTTCTTGACGCTACTAGACACTTCATCCATTGATTCCAATGAACTAAATAAATAGAGACGAATGTTCAAAACACCCATATCAAATATGGACAATAAGATAATGGATCATTTTATATATAAAAAATCTTTAAATTTAAGACATAGATATTATATTATTAAAGGAAAGACATGATCTTTGATTATAATAAGATTTCATATAATTCTAAATAAAAAATAGGAATATTCACATTACCTTAATTCAATATATAATATAATTTAATTAATATTTTATTAAATATCATCATTTTTTGGATTTACCATGTGAATATTATCTTATGATGAATTTATTTAATTTATCATAAAACGCTAATTATTGGTGTGGAGTGAAAAATAGTGTTTTCACAAATAATGTCACATTTTTGACACAATCATTATATTATGATTCCATTAATTATTTTTACAATATTTTTCATAAATATATACTATATAGTTAAGATAATACCTTTTAGAATAATTTGAAATTTTTTAAACCTATGGAGGAATCTTTTTATTCAAAGTAATGATTTTATTTTAATACTATACAAAGAAAAAATATAATTAATTTTAATGAAAATTATTTTTTTATTCTTGGAAAGTGTATTTTCAAGAAACTAGTTATAATTATATTTTCTATGCTTATATTAAAATTATTTTTTAGTAGTTTATAATCTAAATATTTTAAAATTTGTCTCATATTTGGAATCAAAAGTTCCAAATTATTAATAATATAAATTAATTTTGCTAACAAAAAAAAGTTTATGATATAAAATATTTATCTCCATGGTAATGGTAAATGTGTTTAGAGAGGGACAACTAGGGAAAAATAAAAATTATATGATTTAACATATTAAATGGTATTATTTAATGTTTTAATTTTATCCCCAATAGTCTTATATTATATTTTGGGAGTGATTTTCCCTTGAAAGTGACTTTATTTTATTTTAATTTAAATGATATTAAAAAATGTGCAACTCCTCCCACTTACAAAAATACCACTCCTCTCTTCACTTGTCCATAGACCGTGAGAACCTTATCATGAACAAGACATAATAATATCATTACTATCCTTTGACTTCTCATAATAGTTGTTTTTATCATTCTAAAATACCAATATGTAATGGTTAAATATGTGGTCTAATGAAGGATATCCTAGGAAAATATAATTATCATAACAATATTCTTTAAAGGTTTTTTATTATTAAACCTATCATAAATGTTTTATAGAAAACATAACATAATTAAATCAGAATCATTATTTTATATAAATGTTATTATGTTGACTAAACTACCATAATATATCACCTTTTAATTTATTGTATATTGGAAACATTCATTCCATGAACTTGAATAATTTTTCTAACATAAAAATCATAATTCATTTTTCATCACCAGCTGACATGGATGGTTATAAATATGTTTTTCAGGAACAAATATGATAACATATAAAAAATTATTTTTTTAAACTATAAATCAATACATTTATTATTTTAATTACATATATGAGACATTCTAATTTAGTGTAAGAGGGAAAACTTGAAGTTGATCCACATTTGTTATAGTAAATGGGGGTTACCTGAGGGGTTAATTAGTATGTTATAATAAACCAAGTATGAGATTTGTTTATGTATGTTCTTTTAGGACCATGTGGTTATTATTTAAACATTAAACGTTATATTATGGAATTAGATGATTTGTTTCTTATAAAACATCATCATAATATCTTGTAAATTATTTGGGGTAATTTTTAGGGTGACAAGGGGGTTACCATTAGGTGTCTTATGAGTCCATACATGGGTAAAGATCACTAGGACATACTCTACAACATATTTTATGTAATATAGGGGTTTTGAAAATTTATAATTGAACTTATATTAATATAACAACATGATATTCCTTGATTTATGACCATTAATCATGTTAGGTTACATAAACTCCCATACCACAAATATCTAATGTATTTTTATTTGAAACAATTTTAAATGAGGAATTCCATGATACATTCAATTTATTCATCCATGTTCGTAGTGAAAATAAATTTTTAAAAATTTATGAGATCAGACGGCTGCTTCAATTAATTTAATTGAACAATTAAATAATAATTATTTATAATTAAATTGATGAGATCTGTGGATCTTGTATAAAATGATAATGCTTGAGAATTCCACATATGAGTGGTATGGATTTTTTATGAGATTCAACACCAAATAATTCTATTAATGAGAACTATAGTTTATAAATCAGTATTGATTATAGGAAATTTCAATTTATAAATACACATATTTTAAATGATATATATATATTTGGACTTTCGTGGATAAGATACTTTGATTCATCTTTGAGCCTATTATTTTTAATAAATGTTGACAATAGAAATACTTGGATTAATCCATGGATTCCTCCTTAGGACTATTGGGGTAAGATGGTGGGAGGAGGTCACCCATGGATCTATGATGAAGTTAAATTACTTAATATAAGATGGATATTATCCATGTATTAAATATTTTACTACTGATATTGTAATGTGATTATAAGAATCTTACATTAGGTGAAACATGTAAGACATAAATCGAGTGTCACTGTCGAGCAGGGGAAATAGTGTTATTCATTTAATTATTATATATTAACTTATTTATAGAACATAAACATTGACTATATTGGTTCAAATTGGATTTTCAATTATGTACCATTGGAGATGGCCTGCTGAATTTTATGCCCAAAATTCTCAGACCATTGGTTAATACCAAAGCATACTTCATGATTCTTGGAGTGGATATGGGAATGAACCCAGTGATATATGAATTTTTAGATCTCTCGGTTGGAAAATGGGATTCTGGTACTAGGTTAGGACTTAGGACCATTTGATTTAGTCATCCAATTCATATCCCATGGGCATTTTGGTTATTATATATACGATCATATATAGATGTATGACTTTATAGAATTAAATACATGTCCCCATGTGTATATTCCATTTTTTATTATTTATTATCCATTTATAGGATAATTGTTTACTAATTTATTTAAGATTATATTTTATAGTATTAAATTTAAATTTCAACTTTTGTTTCACTCTTATATGTTGGTATAGTCTCTCGATCATACACCATTAGAAAAACAGTAATGGTTGTAGGCCTCTAGCCTATGTGGATCAATGCATGAGACTTGAATCCCTCTGGTCTGGGAACCAATTGACTGGTTAGGCATTGAGGATGTTTCAAATTATTTTTATAGAATGATTTCCTTTTATTTTAATGTTTTGGTAAGATATTTCGTGTTTAGTATTTGGTTAGGGATTTTAATGATATTGTTCATAAATGTATCTAACCCAAATATGAGTCAAAATTCATGTTCTATGAATTTAACTTGTTTTTGTAGGATTTCAATTATTATATTCGACCTATTTTCAACTCATGTGATTACATGGTTTTGATTTTGATTTATATGATTTTATCTCTTTTTCTACATGATGATAGGTTCCATGTTCACATGTTTTTATAAGTATACATTAATTTCATGACATCCTTATATTTCATGTGATTGATTTTAGTCTATTTGATTAGGTGGTTGGTAATTTAATGTGTCATGAATCTTTTATATGGAATATTCTAATATAATTAATATAGGAATCACACTAATATAATTCACTGGATGATATTGTTACCACTAATGATGTGGACGAATTATTAATGGATGTTGTTTTTCAAATAATGTAAAAATAAGCAATATAAAATTTATTTTCCCTTATTAAAAATGAATGATATTTTATTTCACTATGATCATGGAATATCATACCCTGATAATGGATATAAACATTATAGTAAGACTCAAGAATGAAATGGTGAAACTTTTTTGTGTTATTAAATAATTATTTTTATATACTGAATTATTTATATATATATATATATATCGATGTGTGTGATGTTTTCCCTATGAATGGATTATTGGGGATTTTGAGATAACAAATGTTATATAGTGCCTATGATACATGATATTGGGGATAAAGGGTTGTGTGCTTGATATGAAATTTTTGACCTATAATTTTGAGAGTTAAAGTGGAAATGTGTATTAATGTGATTCTAATTTTTTCATGAATTGGTCATGTTATGGGACTAGAGAGAGATCAATTTTATGGAACCCTTATGATATGGGGTATATAAGGCAGGGCGATGTTATACCATTATGATGGTCATTTATTTATGACAATATAATTCTTTATGATATTTTGGTTTGCACTGTCCCTTGTGGGTTTATTCCTAAATAGTTAGTGGTTAGGTTATAATTTAATTAATCTTATTCCCCTAAAACACACATCTTTCTGTGGGGCCATAAATACATACTTTACATACTCTCTTTGCTACAACATATACATTTTGAGATATAACATTATAATAATTAAAAAACCTAATGAAAATAAAAAATTACATAAATTACCAAGACCATTCATGTTTATTTATTTAAGAAATTAACAAGGATATAAACTGGAAAATCCCATGACTTTCTGAACTAATGGTCATGGTTTCAATAATAAGAAACTATTGAATCAGTAACATTTCTTCACCAAATACAATAAATTATGAAAATGGGTTATCCTAGTAATTATTTTCATCTTAAAATAGGAAAATTTAAATATATTATAGCGTGAGATCAACCTCTCAGTATTGGATAATATAAAACTGAGTCCATCATGGAATAAAAATGTAATAAATATTTGGTAAAGGGTAAGTAATAATAATAATTCTATAATCAGTTGACGTTTAGATAATAATATATCATTGTATAGTAATTAATATAAATAGATCACAAGGATAACTATGAATGAATCTTAGGTGATGAAATTCATATTTCTTGATTTTTTTATCATACCATCAATGCCTCAACTGTGATATGACTTTTCTATCATGGCTGTACTGAAAACATTATTATTTTGATCAAGGAAACAATATAAACACATTAAAGAATATGGTATTCCAAAACCAAAAACCCAAACACGTCTATATCTTGATACCAATTGAGGAATTGAGGGGTAATATAATGATAGACCCACCTATTTCTTATTTTAAGGCCAACGAATTCATTGTATGAGATAATGGTTAAAAAAACATAATCAAAATGTCCAATAATCATCCATAATAGAATTAATATTTATAGAATTCCAATATTTTTTGACATGTCAATATATGGTATAACATGATCATATACAATCAAGAATAATAACGGGGTAGTCATATTATACATACTCAACTTTCAAAAAATCATCTATATTGAAATAACCACATAAATAACACCAATATATTTACTAATGTCAATAAAATTAATAACATGATATTAACTCAACCATGTGAAGAAGATAGATGGTAAAACAATTAAATGTTATCTTTAAAACATAATAAAAAAACATTCATATTAGAATATTAAATTTATAGATTTTTAATTGTTTACAAATAAGTAAATCTAATATATTTCTATATAAGAATCCCAAAATCCAAAACCATATTTGATTTTTTTGGTATATGGTTAAGTTAATCCTAGAAACAATGATCATAATCTATCCAAAAGGTGAATATTTATTTTTTCTGAGGAAGAAAACCCCATTGTAACCAATGAAATATAGAAGTAAGTTGAAATAGTTGGAAACGTACTTGTAAAATAATTCATTAATGATACCTCCCATGAATTGATTAGGAATTATATTGTTTCTTAAAATTATTTAATTCCCCCCAAAAATAAATATATTTTAGAGTATAATATATACATCATAAAGATAATTAGGTTAAATACTTTTCAATATAAAATAGGAACTAAAATAAAATCCTGCAATGAATTTTTGTGAAAAGAATTTATTCTTTATTTGAAATAAGATGGTATTTCTCACTTTGAGAAGCATTTTTTCGAATGTGAACTGAAAAATTTATGATAACCATAAATTTAAAAAATAATTTCCAATAATATTTCCTTGAAATGAAATAATTTTACCTTTGAGAAATGTGGATTTATAGACAAAACATTTGAATGTTAATGGAAACCCCAATTGATATCTTAAAAAATACATTTGTTCAAAACTCACATTGAAAAAAGAGTAAAAACAAAATTTTTATAAAAACAAAAGTATCCATATATATATATAGAATCTAAAATAAAATAATATATCATGGTGGTAAAACCAAATCATTAATGAAATAAGTTAATGATTACCCAATATAACTATAGTTAAGTAGAATTGAGCTATCAATATACCATATGAGAAACCAATTCTATGATGTAAGAGATATTTCAAAAATGTGTTTGATGTTTTAGCTATGTAAATTCATATAAAAATATAATAACACATAATATAGCCATGTTGTAAAATTTCTCCAAATTTTAATTATAATAGGATGATCCAAAAACTATAAATGAAAATTGAATTAAAAAAACATTTACAACATGGGTATCAATTCAGTAAAAACCATTTTTAAAAAATGAATATATTTGGAAGAGTATTTTTCATGATTTATATATATGTATATATAATAAATATACATGTGGTTTTATTATATAAACCATTAAAAATAATAATTTTGTATTACATAAATATATCTCAAGGAATTAAAGTTTGAGACAAAGAAACCCTATGACATGGGAAACATTTTAATCAAAACCCCTTGAAGAGAGAGAATGAAATGAAATATTAAAATTAATTTTTAAAATATAATTCATGAAAAAATATAATAGATAGTGTGTATGTTGACCGAATAAGTAAAATTTGGTGAATCATAATAAATATTTCTCAATGGAAGGAATTTAATATGAAAAACCATTAATTTGTTTTATATTGTCTCTTCAAATGCACCTAATAGCCTAAATAATCCAGTTACATTTATTATATATATTATAATGAAACTTTTATTATATATTTAACTAAATATGGACTATTTATCACTAAATCCTATTTAATTTTTAAATAGTTGTTTCTTCTGCATGTGTGAAAATTGAATTAGTGTCTACTTATATGTGTATTTTTAGCTATTGAAGATGACATCATAATAATTAATTAAATACATAATATAACAACATAAAAACCACAAACTAAATTTTAATTGATTATATAATAATAATAATATTATTATTATTATTATTTGTTCCCATGGTCACCCATTTTCAAGTTTTATAACAATATTCAAGTAGGTTGTTAAAGCATCCCCTGATATAATCATGTTGTATCTCAATGGGTGACTATGTTTAATGATTTGTATATTATCATTATATGAAAAATGATTAATTATTATATGATTTAATTCATTAAATAAAATTTTAATAATTTTGGATAAAATAAATAATGAAGGAAAATAAATAAACATTACATCATGGAAGTGATAGTCTGCAAATGAATGGTTAACATTGTTATATTTTTTCTACATGAATAAAAATAAATAACTAATGGTTCTTCCCATAATATAATAAAATATAATTATAATTATGATTTGTAGGATATATTAACACCATGGTAAGAATATATTTATATGATAAAGATCATGAATATAATGTTTAGAATTATTTTATACTCACTACATACTTTTAGACATTATCTAGAATTTAACATGTGATATTTAGGGCTTAGGAAAAATAATAGCATACAAAGTAATATGAAAATGATAGAGGGTTGTAGGAGGAGAAAATGAAAAAGTTTTTTGATGTGATTCATAATAATGGGTTTGGCTAGAAGATTATGAAGATTCCCCTTCTATATGTGTTGAAAAGGGAAATTTTGGGAGCACCCTTTAATTTTCATTTATACCATTACACTATTCAATGGTGAAAGACTCCAAAAGTAAAAAATAATGTGTTTTTTAGTGATTTTTATCAATGAATTCCAATTTGTATCCATGCATGATTGGAAAATTATGCAAGTCGTTTTTGTTAGATTTTTTACTTTTATCCTCTATTATTTTAACTTGGTAACTAGTTTTCAATTATGTAATTTATATTTTTGTAAAAATATAACTTAAAAACATTTACCAATTTTTGGTTTTATTAAAATAAATTAAATATCAATATTATATAATTATATTTCAATATAATATAAAATTGACTTTTAAATTAATTCTTGAAATATATAAAAAATTATATTCTAGGGAAAAAATAATGTTTTAACCATTATGTGTTCTTCATCTTATATTTCCATTGATTTCCAATTTTTTATATTGAAAATATTACTATAAATTTTTTTGTATAACATTAGAGTAATCACTTAAAATTGGTTAATTTAATTGATTACACAACTATTATAAAATATTTATAATATAGATAATTTAAATTAATAATTTCGCAATTATCATGGAAATTATCATTAATGATACAAATCATAAATTTACACAAAAAAATATAAAATGAAATTACTAAATAATATGAATATATTGATCTATAATATTAAATAAATTTTTATACAGTAAATTTCTACATGTGATGCAAATTAATTATTATAATAACTAAATAAAAGTAGTATTAAGAGTAAAACATTACATAATATTCAAAAATGATGTATATTGGTTTTATTAAACACATCCTTGTAATTTTAAATTTTTTATTTCCCTTATAAATATATAAGTTTCATAGAATTTTTTAAAAATCATTTAGTTCATTATTCTACTATTATAATTTAATAAAATTCACAATTTCTTGAGAATTTGTTTTTCATTATTCATATAAAAACAAATTATTTCATTAGAGTCTAAAAAATTCATTGAAGTACACTGTTTTCATTCTAAATCCACATATAAGATCCCAAACTTCATGGAAATGAAATATTTCTTAAAATTATGGTTTAAATACCATTAATGTAGTTAATTAATTGTTTTTTTTGATTTTATGCCAAGGAACGAGGGTTTCCTATGGGTTCAGTAAACAAATGATGGGGAAAGTGTTCATCAAGTGCGTGTTTCATGATTTGTGATTTGTAAGTTGTAACAATGCAACCCATACTTGAATTCGTAGAGGGTGGCTTCATGGTTTATAAAATCATGTAGGGGTTCAAACTATGCATATGTGGATAGAGCCATCCTGAACGGTCATCACACTATTTATGAAACTATGTGGTATTCCCCAAAAACCATGCATAATGTGCCCCTATTGTGTAGAGGATGGAACACGGCCATCAAACGGTTTGGCTAACCATGTGGCCAAACAATATACCCCTTTTATTATGTGTTTTTTCTCATTTTACCTATGAGACCTTAAGTGTTCTAACTTATAATTTTCATTAATATTACACCAACTTTCCTAGTGATGAAATAAATCATCATAGACTCCCCAAGGGTCTATATCATTTATTTTTATGCTATTTGGAGTGTTGTTGATTTCAAATTTAAGTGTTTGGTGATTTTGAAACTAAAAATCCTTATTTCTTCTAGATTATGGATTTAGTAGTTTTTATTATTCATATGAATCCCTATGATCCTCTTTTTTTCTAGAGGATATTTGTTTGGGGATTTAAAGGGTGAAAAAACCAAAATTGAAGGCTAATATTGAGTGTGATGTTGTCTTCGAAACCGGGGTAGGTGGTCTACAATTTTCCATCCACTTGTCGATTGTTTATCTGTAAATGTTTTTGAATTGGTGTTATTGTCATGCCCTTTTTTCCTTCATAGAAATGATAAATTTATTGGGAAAAGGTTTAATATATCCTTCATGATCCCCAAGGAATGCATTGAGGTTAATTTCTCTTGGTTATGGGTCACCCATTCAATGAGTCTCCCCATGAACATGTAAGTTGTACTGTTAATTTTAAAATAGAACTTTATTTGAATAGTTCCCATGATGAATATGTTGACATGTTATCATGGGTTCTAAAATGAAACCATTGGTAAATCTGTTAATGGGTTAAGGAATGAATATAATTTTTGTATGGAATGAACTACAAATTTTAAATGGTACGCGTGTTCAATGAGTTTGGTTTGTGAGTTTTGTATATGTGTTAAAATATCAATGAAATATGTGCAAAAGTATTGGTGGTTTATGGGTGGTTGACTTGAGGTTCGATTTCCATGGGTTGGGTTAGATAGATGATCCAAACATCACCATGAAAATTCATCGATTAGGGAGCCGGACTAATGATCTACGCCCATAATGGTTGAGTTATATGAGACTACATAAACTGAGGCTCCATGGAATGATGTTATTGCTTTTGAAATTCCTTCCCTATTGTTATAGGGACCATTAATTATAAAATTAAGAAAAGTGGTTGACTAATGTAGAGACCCTAAGCATGACGTACATGAACATTACATTACTTTTGCGGAATACTTAGTACATAACAAAAACACACACACAAGGAGTGTAATAGTTTAGTGTCATTGGAAATTCGGAATATAATCTTCTAATCGTGGTGAAAGATCTTCAACATCTCCCATAAAGATATCCTTTATTTACCTAAAACCTTTCTTTATATCCTGGGGAAAATAGAACATAAAAGGGTGATCTCAAATGCTCAGTAAGGGTAATCAAAAGAAATATCAATCACATCATATTCATAAGAACATAATATTTTGGAAATCTTAACCTGCAAAAGAGATCATAATATCATAACATGGGATAAATCATAGTAGTGAAATGTAATCCCAATAATCATAACTTAAAACATGAAACTTTTTGGCATACACACATAATCAGAGAGAATCATTTCTTATTAGTCAAGACTAATTGCCAAGACTATCTTAGTGGACAAGGTCCATTTCTGAACCGAGTTCACTCCTCGTTTCAGTCCTGTTTCACATAACCAGTTTCTCCTACCATTCCAGCCATGTCTATATCATGAGATATAAAATCTTTACCCAATGCATTGGAGGGAGATATAGGTCCCATCCATCTCATAATGATACCATTCTTATGTGTTACACAAAATCATAAACCATACATCATAGAATAATCCATGTAATAAAAATGGGAATCTTAAACATCATGACATTATAAAACAATTCATATAAGGTAAAGGAATTCATAAAAATATTTCCATCACAACATAATCAAATCCATGTAATAATAGAGATAGAAACAGAACCCTTTATTATCTTAGATAGAAAATAATTTTGATAAAACACTTGAACTCCATTCTTGAGGAAAATATCCTTTCTACTTTAATAAACTTTTTCCTTTCTTAACATATCATACAATTTTAAACTAAAAGAAGTTGATTAAAAATAAACTTGTAAACTTGTAAAGGAAGCTTCTTGGAAATAATGTTTTAAAAATCCATTCATTCCGTATAAGTTAAAAAAACATTCTTCTCGTAATTTTGTCGGAAAAGTCAAAAAGTACCTTGTATGAAAAATGACAAATGATTCCTTTCATATCTTTTACTAAAAACTCACCAAAGGGTAAAATTAGATTTGAAAAATTGTAGGTGGATGGAAATAATATTACATATTGAGTAAGCATGGATGTGGATGATAAAATACACCCCAGTAAATACCAAAGTATAAACAATCTCAGATAAAAATGAGATTGTGATATTTTCCCTTACCTTAGGTCTGATTTTCTTCGTAAGTGTCTGAACCTCCTGTATAATGATTTAAATAATGTTGTTGACTTCTTCCAGAATCATAATCATTGTTATGATATTATATATGGTTCACTTATGTCATTATAGTATCTGTTCTTTTGTAAATTCCATGTTAAAGAGCATTTTGGGTAAAATCGTTTCATTTGTCATCTGTGTTATGACTTGTAATTATTCATATGATTACATAGATCAGGATCACTTAATTACAGAATATAAAACATGATTTATATATAATATATATTCAGAATATACATATATATAATAGATCAGTAAATGGAATGAAATACACCGTTCATGGAGACGGTAGGCCGTATGTACGCATGAACGCTATTTTCGCTTCCTTATTGAGTTGAATGGAATTAAGTAGATGACATAAATATATATACAGAAAAATTCAGTATCATTATTATGTCATATATTTCATGGTTACTTATTATATATACTTTGTAATCATTCATGAATGGTTAACGTGGAATATGAATCTCAACGCGTCGTGGAGACGGTAGTCCGTACGTACGCACGAGCGATGATATCGTTCTCATGATCGTGGAATTGTATTGGGGTGTATGTATACTATATCAGAATCAATATCACTTTACAATAATCATATATAGTTATTATGTACACCATTATACCCATCCAAGTAAGGTGGTGGTGGAAAATAGATTACACCACGGCGTGGAGATGGTATTCCGTACGTACGCATGCGCAGTGATTTCGTTTTCCGTAGGATGGATAGAGGGTGAAATAGGATTGTTTCATATTTATAATAACATTTCAGTATATTAGTGATACTGATGTTATTACTTCATAATGAAACAACCTAAGAAGAAGAAGTGGACGAAGAAATAAATTTGAAAGAATTGGTAATGGACATTACCTCTTCTTTGAAGCGCCTCTTTGAGATCTCCTTTTAGGGCATTATAATTGGTCTTTGAAGATGACCAGAACCTCTAGAGTGTTTCTAGGGAAGTGGAGAAGACAATTTTTCAGGTTTTGGCAGAGCTGGAAGGCTCAAAGAGGTGTGAGGAAGAGAGGGAGGAGGTTCCCTTTTATAAGGGAGGAGAGGGGCACCTTTGGAATAACTAAAAATATTATTTTAGTATAAAGCCAACTTCGGTTTTAAATAGATCCAAATTGATTTATTTCGAATCTAGGGTAGGTATGGGTCGAAATCCTTTAATCCAATAGAATTTAGGCATGTTTAGGTTCCCATTTTAACCTTATCATTTAGATTTAACATTAAGTTAAGTTATTTTACTTTTACAGTGTCTTCTTGTGTTCTTATACTATAAGGTTAATAAACTTACTATAATAAGACAAACAAACCCCAAGTTGTTAATTATTAATATATATAACCTTATCTAAGTCATTTTGCCGAACCTTAGTATTTTAGGAATAAAATAACAATTAATAATATAATATTTGTTTTAAAAACTATTTTATGTCAATTTTGACACTATTTAGTAATTGATTTTTGTGAAAATCATAACAGAATTATTAGTTAAAAAGAAGTTAATTAAATCAATACTAACATGTCATAGTAACCTATAAAATTAGTGTAATTCATAAAAAATCTCAAATTATATTTATTTGGATATTTATAACATCAATTATGTCAATATTTTATTAATAATATAATTACTGCATCATCTTTGTGTCATATATAAATTAACATATTTAAAGTCTAAAAATTACAAATAAAATATAATTATGTAGGAAATCTTTTTATATTTCTAATGAATATTTATAGTTGAATTTATCTTATGTATAACCCTATATTAAAAATGATATACTTATTAAACTTTGATTTTAACTATTTTAACCCTTCTTTAAATAAATTAATAATAAATGTCCTAATCTAATCAAAGTGGGCCTAAATGGTCATATTTTATTTATAAGGTTGTTTATGGTAGAATTAAACTTATCCAATAGAATTAGGACATGTGTTAGGGTAATAATAATATCATTTTTACCCTTAATTACCCTATTTACTTTTAACCGTGGTAAAAAAAGTAAAAAGTTACTATTCACCAAAAATTATTTTCATCTCATTCAACCAAATTTTACTTACTGACATCAACTGTGTCTCTCGGATTTTTGATATTCCACTCACAGAAGCGATAAAATCAATTTTTATGAAAAATTCATTTTTCTTAACTACCACTTAGTGGTTTCACTATTCATCAAAAAAATGAAAGTTTCCAGAAAAATACCAAAAATTAGGCCTAAGCTATATTTGATATTAGGAACTCAAAAATGATGTATAGTTTACCAAATTCAAAACATATCATTTGCATTAATTAATTTAAAAATTAAATCCCGTCTTCAAAACAAATAGCGTGTTCTTAAGAGATAATAACTATCAAAAGATTTACACTTGTTTATGTCTGGTTTAAATGTGAAATTACATCCAATGAACAACATTGTTTTAAATTGTAAAAATATATTCTAAATATACTTTAAAACCACTCAAATTAATAATTTATCACTATTAATTACTTCTATTAAAAAGGTTGTTTTTAACTAAAATTTAGTAATTATCACTATTCATCAAAATATGAAATTTATCCGAAAAGTACCAAAATTTCTCCCTAAGCTAATTTTGATATTCCGAATCCAAAAATGAAGTCCATTTTGAAAAATAAAATTTAAAAAATTTTAAAAAGTGTTTGTTACTATTCATAACTGCTAGTTTTAATAATATTTTAATAGCATATCGTTGATTAGTGAAACTCGGTATTGCGTACTACACACGCTATCGAGGAAGGTCGCGATTGCGTGTAATGAAAGGCAAGTCAATGATGTGTGTTGTGAAAGCTCTTTTTGGTGTAGCGTACAACACAAGACATTAATGAAATTAAAAAGAATATTTTTCATAAAATCTCGAGGTGTTACATTCTACCCCCCTTAAAATGAATTTCGCCCTCGAAATTCGTCGGGGTTATAAATGGTTTACTACTCGAAAGTTTCTTTAATAGAAACCCACATCATAAAAAGGAATACCAAAACTAATCTTTAAAAACAAAAGTATGAAACGTAACGGTTACCCAAATAAACTAACCACTGGGTTTCCACATAGGTGAAAATATAGATATGGAAGAGAAATCTAACCATCATGTTCTGATGGAGAGTGGTAGAGAACATGGCTTTGGAAAAGCCAGCGATCTCAAATCCATAAATTTGTGATGATCTACGGTACCATCTGATTCATCAGATATAAGATCACTAGGACAACATTTTTGGTTTTCAATATCATTTCCCTAAAGATAGTGAGATTAGAATAAGAAGAAATACTTTCGTGATTTTGGTATAGTCTCACCATTGGTCGTTCTTTGGACAATTTCCACTTCATATCTTAATGAAATGAAGTTAAATTTTTCATTCATGATGTGTTAGAAAATCATGTGATAGAATGATTGGTCATTCCATCTGTCTCAAACAAAAGGTTGGAAACGTTATAAAAAAATACATAAGTCCATATATAGTGAGATTAATCATATATGGTTCTTAAAATGGACTTATAATTCATATATCAGACTGCTTAATATAATAAAACTAGTTTCTACAAAACAGAGACTTCCTGTAGGCCAGTGGTAGGAGATAAAGGCCAGTCACACTTCGGTTGTTGGTTCGATTCCCACAGCCTTGTCCGACACGATGGGTTGTCCCCCCGTCCTGCAGGTTGTCCTTTTTCTAAAGCTATATTACTATAACATCCCATCAATAATATCGGAAAAAGTTCTATCCTTAAACAATACTAACTTTTTTCCAACATAATCCATTCCAATCTTTAGGCTTATCTAAAATAATTTGGTCCAAGCTCATAGTATAAAGGAAATGATTACTTGAAATGTCACATAACAATCACGTGAATGCCATCATTTATCGCCCATATATATCTTGTTGGTCAAATTACAAACATGTGAATACCTTAATCATGTATTCTCTTGAAAATGAATACCCATTAATTGAACCATAGTGAAAACATGAATTCCATCAAAAGTTAACTCTTTCCACATAACAAAATCCAAAAATTCTATATACTCAAACCATGATATAACCTTCTCCTTATATCAGCCATGAGCTCATGAATACGGTCAAATATTTCATTTTCTCATTTTTCATACATTATGCGCATATCATCTTTTTTTCCAAAAATATCTCAATAACATTCTATGGTTACCGGTACCATTGAAAACCAAAATAGACCAATACATAAATATTCCAATATTCCACGATACTATATACAACATTATTTTGGAATCCCATTTCATAAACACTTAATCATTCCACCACATTGTTGTCATATTCAACATCGCCAATAGTGATCGCATGTGAATTCCCTTTGTCATTTGCCTTAAGTGGTTGCTCATGTCGATCATCACTAACCCTTGGATTAGGGAATTTATTAGAAAAATGCCCCATTTAATTGCACTTGAATCATTGAAGTGTTGGTGGTGCGTTCTCTACAGTATTTTCTTTATTCACATCATTAGAAACCCTTTTTCCATTACTTCGACACTCAGCTGCTCGATGACCTTCTTTTCCACACTTAAAACACTTTCTAGTCACTTTATGACAATCTCCACCATTCTTATTTCCACACTTTGAGCGTAAGGAAACATTCATCTTCTTTTCACCATTATTCTGAGATATCTCCTTGAACTCCATCTTTCGTTTCTTATCAAAACTATGAGATGGATAGATAACACCAACTTCCATTTCTACCTTGATAGCACAATTCACAATTTCTTCATAGCTACTGAAGTCTCTTATAGCTAATTCCCTTCGAAGATTTGGTTTTAATCCACTGAAGAATCGATCAACTTTACTTTCAGGTTGGATGATAAATCCAGATGCATACCTTGCAAGACTTGTAAAATTCGCTTCATATATACCAACAGATTCATCATCCTTTTGCTTTAGTTCAAGAAAATCCTTCTCCATATTTGTTCGAAGAATACGAGGGAAGTACTTATTGAAAAATAAGTTCTTGAACTCGTCCCATTCCATAGACTCAATTTCATATCTTGGCCTCGTATTCATGATATGATTCCACCATTGATCAGCATCACCTTCCAAACGATACACTGCTAAGATGACTTTATCATGTTCAAAACATTGAAGAACTGAAAATATCTTTTCAGTAGTACTGATCCATTGTTCAGCAACAGGTGGATCAGAAGACCCACTGAAATAAGGTGTACGTTGCCTCATGAAGGACTCAATAGAATATTGTTCCTTTCTCTCCTCATTTGGAAGTCCAGAATTATTCATAGCTTGTGTAAGTATAGCAATAATATTTTGCACTCCATCTCCCATAACATTTGTTTTTTTAGGAGGACAATCATTGCATTGTCCATTACATTGATCAATACGGTTCCTTCGGGTTCTAGCCATCGTCTAAAGCCCAAAAAGAATAGTGTGAGAGGCAAAAATCATGCAAGGGAAAACAACATAATAAAGGGGGAGTACCTTCAATATATAACATCTTAGGTTAACGTAATTCTAGTACTATAACCTATACTAATACTTAACCTTAGGGACATCCCTACACATACCTTAGAAATATCTCTAGGGATCTCACTAAAGTTCTCACATCCTAGTTTCCAAAGGTTGACTAAACCTTTCCTTTGATACCAACTATAGAGACCCTAAGCATGACGTACATGGACATTACATTACTTTTGCAGAATACTTAGTACATAACAAACACACACACACAAAGACCGTAATAGTTTAGTGTCTATAGAAACTCAGACTATAATCTTCTAATCATGGTGAAAGATCTTCAACATCCCCCATAAAGATCTTCTTTTTTTTACCTAAAACCTTTCTTTATATCCTGGGGAAAAGAAAACATAAAAGGGTGAGCTCAAATGCTCAGTAAGGGTAAACAAAAGAAATATCAATCACATCATATTCATAAGAACATAATATTTTGGAAATCTTAACCTGCAAAAGAGATCATAATATAATAACATGGGATAAATCATAATAGTGAAATGTTGTCCCAATAATCATAACTTAAAACATGATAATTTGTGGCATACACACATAATCATAGAGAATCATTTCTTATTAGTCAAGACTAATTTCCAAGACTATCTTAGTGGACAAAGTCCATTTCTGAACCGAGTTCACTCCTCGTTTCAGTCCTGTTTCACTAAACCGGTTTAACCTACCGTTCCAGCCATGTCTATATCATGAGATATAAAATCTTTACCCAATGAATTGGAGGGAGATATAGGTCCACACATGTCATAATGATACCATTCTTATGTGTGCCAAAAAATCATAAACAATACATCATAGCATAATCCATGTAATAAAAATGGGAATCTTAAACATCGTGACATCATAAAACAATTCATATAAGGTAAAGAAATTCATAAAAATATTTCCA
Organism: Viscum album; assembly: GCA_963277665.1. Lineage (NCBI taxonomy): Eukaryota > Viridiplantae > Streptophyta > Magnoliopsida > Santalales > Viscaceae > Viscum > Viscum album. Next base: position 1,616,252,125 of record OY728143.1, read on the forward strand.
TCAAAACATAATCAAATCCATGTAATAATAGAGATAAAAATAGAACCCTTTATTATCTTAGATGGAAAATAATTTTGATAAAACACTTGAACTCCATTCTTGAGAAAAATATCCTTTCTACTTTAATAACCTTTTTCCTTTCTTAACATGTCATACAATTTTAAACTAATAAAAGTTGATTAAAAATAAACTTGAAAATTTGTAAAGGAAGCTTCTTGGAAATAATGTTTTAAAAATTCATTAATGCCGTATAAGTTAAAAAAAAAATTTCTCGTACTTTTGCCGGAAAAGTCAAAAAGTGCCTCGTATGAAAAACGACAAAAGATTCCTTTCATATCTTTTATTAAAACCTCACCAAAGGGTAAAATTGGATTTAAACAATTTTATGTGGATGGAAATAATATTACATATTGAGGAATCATGGATGTGGATGATAAAATACACCCCAGTAAATACCAAAGTATAAACAATCTCGGATAAAAATGAGATTGTGATATTTTCCCTTACCTTAGGTCTGATTTGCTTCGTAAGTGTCCAAACCTCCTGTATAATGATTTAAATAATGTTATTGACTTATTCCAGAATCATACTCATTGTTATGATATTATATATGGTTCACTTATGTCTTTATAGTATCCATTATTTTGTAAATTCCATGTTAAAGAGCGTTTTGGGTAAAATCGTTTCATTTGTCGTTTGTGTTATGACTTGTAATTATTCATATGATTACTTAGATCATGATCACTTAATTCCAGAATATAAAACATGATTTATATATAATATATATTCAGAATATACATATATATATAATATAACAGTAAATGGAAAGAAATACACCATTCATGGAGATGGTAGGCCGTACGTACGCATGAACGCTGTTTTCGCTTCCTTATTGAGTTGAATGGAATTAAGTAGATGACAAAAATATATATACAGATAAATTCAGTATCATTATTCTGTCATATATTTCATTATTACTTATTATATATACTTTATAATCATTCATGAATGGTTAACGTGGAGAATGAATCTCATCGCGTCGTGGAGACGGTAGTCCGTACGTACGCACGAGCAATGATATCGTTCTCATGATCATGGAATTGTATTGGAGTGTATGTATACTATATCAGAATCAATATCACGTTATAATAATCATATATAGTTTTTATGTACACCATTATACCCATCCAAGTAAGGTGGTGGTGGAAAATAGATTACACCACGGTGTGGAGACGGTATTTTGTACGTACGCACGCGCGGTGATTTTGTTTTCCGCAAAATGGATAGATGGTGAAATAGGATTGTTTCATACTTATAATAACATATCAGTATATGAGTGATACTAATGTTATTACTTCATAATGAAACAACCTAAGAAGAAGAAGTGGACGAAGAAATAAAGTTGAAAGAATCGGTAATGGACATTACCTCTTCTTTGAAGCGCCTCTTTGAGATCTCCTTTTAGGGCACTATAATTGGTCTTTGAAGAAGACCAGAACCTCTAGAATTATTCTAGGGAAGTGGAGAAGAGAATTTCGCAGGGGTTGGCCAAGCTTGAAGGCTCAATGTGGTGTGAGGAAGAGAGGGAGGAGGTGCCCTTTTCTAAGGGAGGAGAGGGGCACCTTTGTAATAACTAAAAATATTATTTTATTATAAAGCCAAATTCGGTTTTAAATAGCTCCAAATTGATTTATTTTTAATTTAAGTTAGGGATGGGTCTAAATACTCTAATCCAATAGAATTTAGACAAGTTTAGGTTCCTATTTTAACCTTATCATTTAGATTAAACATTAAGTTAAATAATTTTACTTTTACCATGTCTTCTTATGTTCTTATACTATAAGGTTAATAAACATACTATTATCAACCAAACGAACCCCAAGTTGTTTATTATTAATATCTATAACCTTAGCTAAGTCATTTGGCCGAACCTTAGATTTTTAAGAAAAAAATCACAATTAATAATATAATATTTGTTTTAAAAACTATTTTATGTCAATTTTGACACTATTTAGTAATTGATTTTTGTGAAAATCATACCATATTTATTAGTTCCAAAAAAGTTAATTAGATGAATACTAACATTTCATATAAACCTATAAAATTAGTGGAATTCATAAAAAGTCTCAAATTATATTTGTTTCGGTATTTATAACATCAATTATGTCAATATTTTATTAATAATATAATTACTGCAACATCTTTGTGTCATAAATAAATTAACTTATTTAAAGTCTAAAAATTACAAATAAAATATCATTATGTAAGAAATATTTTTAGATTTCTAATGAATATTTATAGTCGAATTTATCTTATGTATAACTCTATATTAAAAATGATATACTTATTAAACTATTATTTTAACTATTTTAACCCCTCTTTAAATAAATTAATAATAAATGCCCTAATCTAATCCAAGTGGGCCTAAATGGTCAGATTTTATTTCTAATGTTTTTTATGGTCGAATTACACTTATCCAATAGAATTAGGACATGTGTTAGGGTAATAATAATATCATTCTTACCCTTAATTACCATATTTACTTTTAACCGTGTTAAAAAAAGTAAAAAGTTACTATTCACCAAAAATTATTTTCATCTCATTGAACCACATTTTACTTACTGACATCAACCGTGTCTTTCTGAATTTTGAAATTCCACTCACAGAAGCGGTAAAATTAAGTTTTCTGAAAAAAAATCATTTTTCTTAACTACTACTTAGTGGTTTCACTATTCATCAAAAAATGAAAGTTTCCAGAAAAATAACAAAAATTAGGCCTAAGATATATTTGATATTATGAAATCAAAAATGGTGTCTATTTTACCAAATTAAAAACATATCATTTGCATTAATTAATTTAAAACTTAATTCCCGTCGTCAAAACAAATAGCGTGTTCTTAAGAGATAATAACTATCAAAAGATTGACACTTGTTTATGTCTGGTTTAAATGTGAAATTACATCCAATGAAAAACATTGTATTAAATTGTAAAAATATATTCTAAATATACTTTAAAACCACCCAAATTAATAATTTATCACTATTAATTATTTCGATTAAAAAGGTTGTTTTTAACTAAAATTTAGTAATTTTCACTATTCATCAAAATATGAAAGTTATCCGAAAAGTACCAAAATTTCTTCCTAAGCTAATTTTGATATTCCGAATCCAAAAATGAAGTCCATTTTGAAAAATAAAATTTAAAAAATTTTAAAAAGTGGTTATTACTATTCATAACGGCTAGTTTTAATAATATTTTAATAGCATATCGTTGTTTAGTGAAACTCGGTATTGCGTACTACACATGCTATCGAGGAAGGTCGCGATTGCGTGTAATGAAAGGAAAGTCAAGGATGAGTGTTGTGCAAGATTTTTTTGGTGTAGCGTACAACAAAAGACATTAATGAAATTAAAAATAATATTTTTCATAAAATCTCTTGGTGTTACAACTGACATATGTCATATTGTAATTGATTGAAATTGCTAATCCAGGGAACAAATGATGAAACCAATTTAATTGAATCTTGTTAAATAAGGGAATCAGGTTTATCATTTTCATATTTTCATTCATTTATTATATGAATAAACTATTTTTTTATACCAGATATTAGGTAGATGCTATTTTTGGTGCCCTAGTAAGTTATAATCACAACCTGCTTAGGCTGCCAATGGGTACCGAAGAAGTTTTCATGGTTTCAAGCTAGGATAATTGCAAGGTCCTTATGCTAGAAAGTTAATTGGGAATGGGTTTCACATTATTGTGGATTCCATACAAGGAGTCAAGACCCATTTTTTGAATTCATCTATTTGTCTTCATTTATTTCATTTTCCTTACAGCTGTCCATGTATTTTTTGATATACCATATTTACCATTTTGTTTTGGGCTTGTACCTATTTTATAGAATTGGTTAGTAATGTATGATTTCTATCTATTTCTTATTATTTCCTTTATTTCATACATTAACTACTGTATCTTACTCAGATAAAAGGGGTATAGTTTCCCCACATGTTTTATTAGAATATCGCTGCTAGTCAGAAGCCTTTGGCATATTGGGAGGGGATCTTTAGTTCTTGCAAAGACCTGATATGGCATATGGGGAGTAATTTTGAATGAACTAAAATCAGAAAATATTATTTTACTAGGAGATTAAAAGTTTTTTCATTGTATAAATTTTATATATTCATTGTGTTATATTTCAGGAATCTATGTATGGTTTAAAATCAATAGATGATTTGAAATTGATTTGAAAATGAAATTTAAAACATGGATTTATTATTGAAAAAGTTCTTAAGAATGACATATTCTTATCCTTTGATGAAAATTGGTGTGCTCAGTCAAATAGAATTTCTAATGTACTAAATAAATTTATTTTTCAATATGTTTAGAAAATTGTGAAAAATATGTTATTGAATAGTAATGAGAACCATAAAATTAAATTTGAACTGCTAAAATGGAATTTTTAACTTAATTCCTTAATTATATTTTTTAACCTTTTAATTAATCTTCATTGTGAATGTAGGTATTTTACCGTTGTGGAAATGGTATTATTTAATAAGATTAACTATTATTTAGGAAAACATTTCATGAACCATATAAAAATTTAAAAAAATGATTTTTTAGGATTTTATCTTTATTATCAATGGGTTAAATAATATCCATTATTTTGATTATTATGATTCCTCTTTGGGGAGGATAATCAATATAACTCCACATATTTAATTGATCACATAATTTTTTTCCCCTTTAAAATATTTCCTTTCTGTATAATCATTGAAAAATGTTATACAGATTCATGAGCATGGAGATTTTGGTTTTGAAATAAATACATAAGTCATTTGTAACATTCCCGACCAGTAATCCATTAAATGGTTCCCGAAGATGAGAAGCCGGATGACCCCAACAACACCTCCCATATTCCAGAGGTTGCCGAATAGTAATGAGGGTTTAATAAGTCATGTGGTGAGACTATACACTCTTTACCAGAGTAATACAAAAAATATAAATAAAAAAATAATAGAAATGACATGTAATATCTTATAACCATTCATAACCAAGGATCACACAAAACTAGGTACAACCCATAGACATCAGTAAATTATTTTATGTCCGAAAAGAATATTTTAATGTGAACAAGACCTAAAATAAATCCAACCATTGAAATCCCCAAATCTGTCTTGAATCCATGCCTGGAACCCATTCTATACACATCCCATTCCCACCTCAACTCTCTAGCATATGACCTTTTCTCTTTTCCTGACATGCATGTATTCAATATTCTCGGTACACACAAGTGGAATGAGGAGGGTTTGAGTAGAAATCCACAAGCCACATCCAATGGTGTCTACAAAATATCCAGTCTAAATAGATAGTGCATGAAACACCAAGTAAATAACATGTAAAAACAATTAGGGTGTAATTGGTTAACCTTATTTACCTTAACCATATCTATCCTTAATACTAAATCTATTCATTTTCACATTTTTCATTACTTAATTCATTATAAATATGTTTTCTATGGGATAAAAATTTAATTCACTATTCATAATGGATAAGTCAGGTCCCCATATATCTAGGGATAAACATTTACCAATCAATATATCACACTTACCTTGGAGTGCCAACCAAATTAGATTAATTGAATAAAACCATTAGTGGCATAGAGAATCAGTCTGAATCCCCAACCCATGTATTCCTATATGGGGTTAGTGCATCAGTCCAACTCGACTTATGGGAGGTTCCTTGGTCATTTATCCTACTATAAATCCATGTGCACATTCTTTATATATTTATAAACAACATAAACCATATCAAAAACATTCCAAATCAATTCACAAATCATATAACAATCCATATAAACAAATAAGGAACTAATATCATTCCTTACCCAACTAAAAAACCAATGTTAGCTTTATATAAACCATTTAGCCCAATTCACCCAACACAATTACCATTTACTTTACTTACCCCATTATCCCATGTTCTCATTATCATGCCCCAATCCATTTGTCATATTCAATAATTCTTCTATTACAATCCATTTAACATGCTCATAAATATTTCCTATAGAAACAAATTTAACATATTTCTCATCTCACGATCCATTACCAACATAACATATTCCACATTATATATGATGAAACTCTCATTGGAATTTCATACACAATTTATAAATCATTTTACACAATCTCAATTATCTTAAATAACAAACTTTCATAAAATGCCAAACAACCCCTTAATACATCATTAACCATGGAACATAGATCATTCTATCATTTTCAATTTAACCAACCATATTAACATGTTCATTAAGGGATCTATGTTATCACATGTAAAATGTATAGTTGACATTACAATTTCTGATTTCAGTAATGACGGTCCACCCCTTGGGTGGCCCTAAATTGGAAAAATAATCCCCAACACATCCCACAAGAATCGTGAAAGCCTTAAATCATCATTTGGATGTTCATTTTACCAAAATTGACAAATAGTTTTCCAATAAGAACACAAGGGGAACAAGAATACAAAATCATATGAAAAATTCCAATAAAAAACTATTGCATATAATTTGTAGACCACCTACCACAAATACGATGATGATATCACTCTTATAAATTGTCATATATATGGATTCAAACACCCTTTTCAAACCCCAATCAATATTCCAGTAGAATAATATGGGTTTCTGGCTTCAGGTTAAGATAGGAGAGACTAAAAATGCTTAGTCAGAAAACATAATAGAGGGATGTGTTAGACTTACCCAGAGCATCGATCCACAACAAATGAATCTTAAAATAGCCTAGACTATAAGTATAATGGCCCTTGGGAGTGTTAGGTCATCCAATTTAATCACTAGGGTTACAAAGGATGAAATGGGGGAGAAATTTATCATGGAACTTAAGAATCCCTGAAGGAAATTTTATAAATTTTGAAATTTACTAGGCCACACAGTTTACCCACATGGTTTTCCAAACCATGCAGAAACCATGCACAAGCCACTATCCATGGATGATTGGGTCACATGGTTACCTAGGGAGACCCACATGTTTTAAACACTGTGTTCCAACCTTCCAGTACACCACTATCCAATGTTTCATAGTTTTCTCTGGTAGGCCACATGGTTTACATAACTGTGCGCAAACCTTAAACCATTCATAGATTGGCAGGGTATTCCTTCCATTCATTTCCCAAACCCCCTGAACACTCTCGAGGCCACTGAAACACCAAAAAAACATTAAATTTGACCAAAAAAATAGATTAAAACCAAAAATTAAATAATGTAATACCTTCATAATGACCAGGATCTGACAACCTCCCTACATTATAAAGATTCATCCTTAAGAAACTCATCATGACCATCACTAAACATTCAATAAAATAAACCAGGTAACTTGGCCCACATATCCATCATCCTTTCCCAAGTTTCATCTTTGAAATTATCACCCTACCATGTAACTTGACCTAAATCCATAGTCTTTCCTGGAAAAAATACACATTATGATCCACAAAATGAACTTGATGCTCCTCAGGGGACGCATCAACTTCAACCCTTACATTGAACACCAAAGAACCATAAGGAAGCATAGGAAATATTACCTAGAATAAAACATAAGGAAACATCACACACAACATCACACCCTCATTAATATACAATTGACATCACTTTATTCCAATCCGCCTTGAAAATCATGGCCCATATCACTAGGCACCCTTTAACCTATTTTCAAAACAACAATGGTGCCCCAAACTCAACGCTATCCAAAAAAACACACCGTTTTCCAAAAAAATTACCCATCCTATATCATTCCACAAAATTAGATACAACATTGACATTATATAGATGAATGCCCACAACACAACCAAAACCTGTGGGGCACTCAACTGATCTAAATTCCAATTATCACTCATTTCAAAGGCTAAAACAGTGTAATTGTTCTTTATAGAGTCCCATCAACCTAAAACATAAATCACATATCCAACTGAAAATGTTCCTCTGGGTGATCCTCCCTACATACAATTTACTCACCCCACTATATTACTTCTATTGGAACCTCCATTATTAGAAAATACCACTAGAACCTCATATCATCATTTACAAAACCTAACTCATTCCTAACTCACCACACTGAGAAATCCATATGGGCCTCACCAATTTGGAAATAATAATTTTTTTTGAAAAAATCTAGGAGGTCACCCATACACCTTCCATTAGAGGAAAAAGAACAACATGAAATTTCTCCTCAACGTCTTCATTTTTGAAAGACACTTTTCACCATAACCATCACACTAGATATTTGTCACATCCTACCACATAGATTCCTTTCTCACCAAATCGGTTCTTGCCAACCCTCATTGGCTTATGCCAGAACATACATCCACCCTTTTAGGAACCCTAACCCTATTTTCATCCCATCAAACATACTAACGTAAGGAATATCACTAACATACAATGCATCTAATTGTGTCATTCCATAACAACCTCTATCACTCATCCGTCACAACATCCACTAGTTTTAAACCATTATTTTGCCACACTGCACCCCTCTAAACTTCAAAAAAAATTACTCCCATTATTCATACATTAACTGAAGACAAATAGGATTATACTCAAAATATTCCATCATTGAAAACATTCTATTCACTCCAACCCCCAACAAAATGTTGTTTATATATTGCCACACTCGCCTCTTGCTCCTAGTCGATATGGGCTTTCCCCAACTGAATCTTCTTGGAATACATAGATTCACTATTGAAACTCCTCTTAAAGTAGTAGGACAATATTCCTTTACACATAAGGACACTACATGGTTACACAATCACACCTATTAGAGTCTGAATCCAATGCTTGACTCAATCAACCACCATAAACAAGGCCCACACAGCCTCCCTGAGAGACCAATCATGTTCCTCAATGTTTTCCCATTGGATTCTCGATGACTACATAAACTCCACACTCTAATCATTTCATCAGGTACTAAGTTATCACACCCAAACTTTGTAGTGTCGTTATCCCTTTTTTTTCTCAAGCATTCTTAGTCATCATGGCACATTCTTTCGATAAGAGGTATTCCCTGAAACTAGACAATAAAAATTTAGATTTCTACAATTCAACAAAAAAAACATCTCTTGGTACTCAATACAGACTTCCAAAAATGGAACGCATGTTATAGATCATCAGCCAGTCCATTATTATGAACCCAATTGTAAATTCTCACTGGTGGGTATCCCACCACCCAGTTCCACAAGTACCACCTCCTGAGTATAGACACCAGGATGTCCAATACCCATCCATAACACCTTCATGTCTCTAGGTTCAAATCCATATCTTTATCAGTATCATTGTTTGGATGTAATGATGATGGGAATGGTCTTCAATAACTAAAATTACATCATGAAGAATTGGATGAACAACACTACAACATATCCACAAATGATGTCACATACCACAATGAAGACAAATTGGTCTTTCAATAGTCTCAATATTCACTGCCTATATCATCTCATTGACACTCGACCCCACAACCCATGTGGGGGTTATAAACCAACTCACCAATGCTTCATGAATATATTCCAACCAATTGGTAACTATGTTTTATTTGACACTACCACCCACACACCACATGAGTTATTACGTCACAACCCAGGTAGTTGACAACCAAAACATAACAGTCACCTAGATCGGAAAAACTGTGGTATCCCACATAGCCAAAATTCCCATTGTGGTTTAAAATAGAATGACAGGTTCTTATCCCGAGTCACTAGTTCTCCTGTCCAGAACAGAGTCAGCTAAACCATCGCATGCCTCTATATTGACATTAGAATATCCCTCATGGACTAGCACATTCCATTGACCACACACTTAAACAAACATTAGATCATAGAAACCAAATACCACCTGGGCCTAACCCAATGCCTTTTTATTCACATACCCATGCATATTGGTCTTTCATCCTCATTATACCCAAGTCATTCTCAACATCTCACCCATAACCATATATTTTATACAACAAGATCTATCACAAGACCACCCTCACCTTTGGTGTCACCTTCAACATAAAAGAATCAGACCCCGCTTTAGTCACCCTTGCCCCTTTCACTCGAACAAAACATTAATACCTCCATTAACCATGGTCCCAATAGGCAGGTCTGGAATCCATGCTATAAAAGAATTCGAAACAAACCTTACTACCAACTAAATTCACTCAGTTTCCCTTATGAAATGACTAAGGATCTAGCACACAATTTATCAAAAAATGATGTTTCTTAGTATTTGTGGATTCCACATATAATTCATCTCCCATGATTCATATTCTATTTATCATAATCATTGGGATAACCTCCCATGAATTAACCCTTAACATTCCTTTAGACTATCAACTTTGAGTGCAACTAGAGTCATGTTTACAAAAACCATTTACCTTTCAACTTATCCCTCCAGACCAATCTACCCCTGCCCAATACCAAACAACCATCAGTACCACACACATCCAAGACTAGTGATAAAATGTAAAATAAATCTCATGGATATCTTTATATAATTGAACGATACCAACTCCCAAACTAGGATTAAAGGTAACAAGTAACTAACCCTCAAAAAACAGCCACTCTAGGTTTCACACAAAACATTCCCACACCCCTACATCAGCACCATGAAAAAAATCACCCCATCCAGGGTGCAATAAATACTCACAGGATCAACACCCACCAGAGTCACTACACCCTTAAAAAACATCCATCACTAATGAAACCACAAATGAGACTCTCATTTTGAATTCCAACATACAACCCACAGACATACAACCTACAAGGGTTACCACATTCAGATTATAAAAAACCTCTCTAAAACATAAGGTCGGAACCCTTCTGAAATCATAAATAAGAACACCCCATCTATCCAAACATTGAGATCCATATAGGTGTCCAAACATGCAATCCATTCCTCATTCAATGACACACTCACTATTTAAAACACCCATACAAAGGACTAATGCACAATCAAAATGAATAATTTACACAATTCTTCACCCAAAATTATATCATTACACATTTTCATATAATTAACTTAAATCTTTTGAAGACCCAAGGGTTATAATTTTGAAATATTATATTTACCCAACATTTCAAATCCCTACATTAATTGGATCTGTATTTATGAAGATTTCAACTAAAAAAATTTCAAAGATGATCAACTGGTGTAAACCAAAAATAGAAAAGAGACAGTACCTTCAACAACATCCCGTTCTGCAATACTATCCCAACAGAAATGATCTAATTTCTAATATTACCCTAAAACATTCCTACCATGGGTCATAGTCATCACGAGGTAAACCCAACAACAAAATCACAAAAAAAATTCATTAGATACCATTTCTAAACCATTTCTACTTTCCCAACACAGATCTCCCCCTCAAGGTACCCTTCACATTTTTGAACTTATTACAACTCCAATTTTAACACATTCCCAACCCTCATTAACAAAATTCTTTCACCATTTTAAAATTAATATGTAAAACTATATCTTCTATGTACCATTCCATCAATACATTTTATCCCAACCCTAAATATTATCCTTCTTATAAGATTTCCTTAAAACAATATTCATTATCCAATCATTGAAATTTTTTCCATTACCGTTTTTCATCATATTTATTATACACCATTTTATTTCAATTAAATTAAAGTAAAATGCATCCTACTATTCATATCCCAACCACCCATCCCATGCATAACAATCATGATGCATGCCACCACTATCCCTAGGTTCCTACAAAGTTTCATGAATTCAGAATCTCATTCCATTCTGGGCATGCACTAAATATGAATAATCGGTCATGCCACAAAACAATTGTAGAAACCAATGTTGTAATATCATCAATTATAACAACATAAAACAAGAAAATAATTCCCACTGGAGGTGACATGGATTTCCCTTAATACATGAGTTAGCTACTCCCAGGAACAAGATCATAACAAAGTCATGATGATTCCTAACTTCATTTTTACCATCCCCATTAACAAGACCACATAGAATAATTTCTATAATACAAATTTTTATCATCCCCAACCCATAAAACACTAAAAGGTGCCCCGAGTCGAGAAGCAACATGCCATCAAATGTGCCTCCCCTCATGGTAGAGGTTGATGAATGTTTCCCTCGGTATCTGGGGATGACCGCCTTGATGGTAGGTTCAAACGTTCCGATTGGTTTCTAACGGGTTTGATCGTAGAACCGGAAACATCCAATGATTCCACATCCATTCGGACCTACTTTCCAAAGGTAGGTGCTCATTAGTTTGTGGACTGATGAGGCTTAGTAATTTGCATTGGTCAAGAGGATGGGAGGTCGGACTCATCGCACCTTTTTTAGGGCAATTATTGTCTACTCCGTGACTCTCTTTATAGATTTAAGTTATGTTCGTGAATCCTTGTTACATTTCAATGTATAAAATGAGCATTCCTTCAGATCTAACAATCAATGATTAAATATGTAGGAAATTTAGAGAATCTTTTGTATGTATTCGAGGTTCTTCATCAATAGAGAATCATATGTATTTGTTAGAGATTCTTGGTCAATGGTACCCTTCGACACATTTATACAAAAGACTCTTGGTCATTATGATGACCATGCTGGTTTTAAAGCCACTCAGTGGGGCACTTGAAGTTTATTGTCATTCAGAAGGACATGGATTATTTTAGAGTTGGGATCGAACCCGTAGACGAGCTACCTATATATCCTTTGTTTAAAAAAGGAATCAGAACCCACATACTTCGAGTAAGGGAGTATGATGGTTATGATTGATGGCTCAAAAAAGGATGTCAAAATTACTTTTACACTCTAAGCTCATGTGAGTCAAGCTCGGTGTGAGAAACAAGAGGTATTGGTAAAAATTTAGACATTTGTTCCATGAAATATGTAATCATGAGAAATAATGTGGGGCTTATGTATGTATGACCGCCCAGATAAATGAAGGTTAGGATTTACTTTAGGGAAGAAATTCAGGAACAGGGTCCATAATGGTATATGTGATTCATGGAGATTTTTAATACCCTAACTTGGGGCTTACTCCTTAAAAGGAGGCCCAAATTAGTAGAATACTTATGACTGGGTTTTACTCCTAAAATGGAATCCCAGATAAAAGGTAAATTAGGAATGGTTAAGAGAAATTAATACTAGGGCTTACTCCTGAAAAGGAGGCCCTGGTCAAGGATTATGGTTTGGGGCTTACTCCTGAGGAGGATGCCCAAATTAGGATACTGGTGCTTACTCCTAAGGAGGATGCCCAGATTTGGGAATTATAAGAATCGGGGCTTACTCCTAAGGAAGATACCTAAGCTTGAGACTGGGGCTTACTCCTGAAAAGAAATCCCAAGTTAGGGGATCTGGGGATTATTCCTAAGAGGATGCCCAAAAATAAAGGGACTTGGGGCTTACTCCTAAAGAGGATTCCCAAGCTAGAGGACTTATGACTGGGGATTATTCCTTAAAAGGAGACCCAGGTTAAGGATTCTATCATCTTAAAGGATGAGGTTGAATGAATGAAGACTCAATCTTTAGTGACATAAAGATGTGTAAATAACTAGGGATTAAGAGATATTCCACAAAATTCCTTTCAGATAAGGATGTCAAATCAAGAAAGCATGCCATAAAATGGCTATGAAGAGTGTCTTGAAGATTGAATCTTGAATAAGAAAGGTGTAATGTCTTAGGAGGGGTGAAATGGGCAATAAAGGCACCCAAAAAGGCAGGGGCGCACAAGTCGTGACAGGCGCGCAGGTACTGCGTGGGTGTGCATGTTTTGGTCGCGTAGGTATACGCCTGCGCGACACATGATGTACTTGCACGACGGTTAATCAGCAGGGTAATAATTGAAAGAATCTTCATTAAAGCCTTTATAATCCTCTTGAGGTTCTTCTATAAGAGGGGCGCGCAAGATCTATTGAAGGAGTAAGGCGGCGCACAAGTGTGGCCCTTTTCCCTTAAGGGCTGGCCACTCAGCCGCACAACTGTTGATGAGTTTCAACACATAGGCCTTCCTCCCCTCTTTAGATCTTCTGTTCTAGGTATGAAATTACCTTAGAAGTGTTTCGGAAGCCTTGAGAAGAGACTAGGGTGCCGGGAGCTCTAATATGAGTTTCTGGAAAAAATCCTCTCGAAATGGGGGGCCCACAGGGTCTATTTATAGGCAAGAGAAGACCCCGGGCGGTTACCACTTAGGTCACGCAAGTCAGTTGTGCGACCATAAGGCGTCGTGCAAGTGTACTTGCGTGACAGTGATAGAACTTTCACGACACAAGTTCATTTGATCCCTTGTTCATGCCTTTGTCGATTTTTGATATTTTCTTCAATGGATGAAATAATTTGTGCTAAGTCATCTCCCTTTACATTTGTTTGGACTCTGTGATGAAAAAGGAGCGTCAACAAAAGTCCCCCCTCAGAGTTGGATCCGAAAGAAATGATGATTTGACTCTGAGGAAATCGAAGACATCCAGAGGAAAGGTGGCGCACAAGTCTTGATGGCGCAGAGGGCGGCGCACAAGTGTGCATCGCTCAAGGATACGGCCCTTGATCGTGCAGGGTACAGTGCGCAGGGTCCCGATCACGTCTATAAATAGAGGGCCTCACTTCCGTACAAGCATCTGGATTTCCGTACGTCATACCTTCGAGCTCTCTCCGTGCAAGTCACCTTAGCCGCATAGGTTGCCCTGTTTTCCGGTGTTTTCCATGATGTCGCGCTACTGTATAGGTATTTGTACTTGTGTGGTTTATACTTGCACTTCAAAAACTAGCGCGGCACACGAACACTTGCGCGTCATGTTTAGACTTGCGCGCCTTAATGCCTTACCCATTTTTTCGAATTCTTTCAAAAATTTTATGAAAAAAATAAACCCATTTAAGAGTTTAATTTATTCAACTTTTGTGCAGATTCAATGGCTCCTAAAGGAATTAAAACGTCTGATGAACTGGCAAGAAAGTGGATTTATGACATGATGAACATCATTGGCCATGATTACTATGATATCTACGACAGCACTCTCCCATATTTGGATAAGTACTTGAAGAAATATCATCTTAATTTCCCACAGAGCATCTACCTACCTCTATATGGTCATGGTCATTTGTAAGGAGTCAATGTTCTAGATGCAAAGAAATATACACCTGAAATGCAGTTGCACTGCTACTCCTTCATTACGGTTATGTTGTTCATTAAGAGGAACAACAATGGTGTGAACATTCAAATTCTTCCTCCATGTCATTTCCTTGTAGATATGAAAATGGCAAACCCATGGGCTGAAATGTTTTCCACTACTGGTTTGTGGAGAGAAGACAAACATTATATTAGAGCAATATCTGAAAAGAGTACTCTCTTCAAATGGATCTTTACTTCCAATGCTCTATTCTCAAATCCATGTATCCATCTTCCAAGTCTCTTGGACAGAAACAGAGTCACTATTTGATCAGCAGAAAAATTTCTGAAACCGCACTCAAGAACATCATTTTACAATTGTTCCATGAAGAGCTGGTATCACTGCATCTCTTATTGTATCCAGTTGAATGAATGAATTCGAAGTTATTGCTGATCAATATCGGGGTGCCGTAAATCAAATGAAGAGTTATGTTGAAAGACTCTTGTAATTCTTGAAAAAGAGAAGAGACTCCAGTCTGTGGATGTCCTTCTAACTCTTGTGCATCAATGAAAAACACTTTCATCTTCACTCATTTTTACCTGCTTTCTCTTTTGCTACATGCTTTAGATTTTACATAATCCAATGGGACTAGTAAGCATAGTATTATTTTTACTAGGATTAATGTAAATAACCCTTCAAACTTCGAACCTTTTAATTGCTCAATGTTACCTAAATCATACAAAAATGTATGTTTAGTAAGCTGGGAGCTTGACTTTTATTCAGAGTTCCCCTGTCTTTTGTGGGAAGTTTAAAGTCATGCACGTTGGACATGCAAAGGCTATTGATTATGGTCGAAATATCTTTGACCGAAATGGATTAGAATTGACTCAATTCCTTGAAAATTCATCTGAAAACATATTACCATACTCAAGTCTGAGGAAAAATATGTAAACTATGACTTATGAATATTTGAATCTGAGGAATGATATGAAAAAGATCTAAAAGGCATTAGAAGAAGTAGTTTCCAAGAATGAAGTTAAATTATTTAACAAACCCGTTAGGGGATTAAATTATGAATGGACACCTAAGGGAATTGGCTACATAGTTAAATAAAATAGTATCTTTTGGATAACAAGTCTGTTATGTAGACTGTTTATTCAAGGCCACCTATGGGCACGTGCTACATAGTCCGGAAAAAGAACTCTCAGAAATTTAATTTCCTAGTGCTAAAAGCTAGTGAAATTTTATGGAGATTCAAATCATCCAAAGTATAGAGTTTTCAGTATGGAAAGAGGTACTTGAATATGGAGAAAATATCTCTAAACAAAATTATCGAAGAACTGGATGAATATCACTCCTATGAAGGTTTGAACCAAACGTAGGGAAGGAGAATATAAACCATTGACTTGAATACTTTCAGATCATGAAAATGGATATGGGACAAATATGTTAAGGATGTATATTTTTGCGGATCCCTACATACTTTCATTTAAAACAAATAAGGACCAAAGAGGCATTCTTCCCAAGAATGAAGTTACCACTATCCGACAAACCTGTTAGGGTGTTTAATTATGTAGGGAAACCTATGGGTATTGGTTGAATAGTCAAATAATAGTATCTTTTGGCTAACAAGTCTGTTATGTAGACTGTTTATGAAGGCAACCTATGGGCACGTGCTGCATAGTCAGACAAGAGAACTCTCAGAAGTTTGACATTTTTGTGACTAGAAGTTATGAAAAGTGTTATGAGGATATGAAAATATTTAAGGTTAGGATTATAACACATAAAGATGGGTATTGTTCAATGTGTACAGAGATACATAGATCAATGCTAACCATAATCATGTTGTGGTTGGGTCCTGAATTGAAATGTTGGACTTCACTATGTATCCCATAAGGATGAGAATAAACCCATACGTAGTTCGTAAACTACATTTTAACGTCATGTAGAAAAAAAGGATTAGAGATCTTTGTTTAGGGTCATAGAGCTTGGACCATTGTAAGAAATACACAGTGTGTGTTTTCATGGGGACTTTTCAGCCAAGGGACTGAAAGTGGAATTTGGGGTTTGGCCCAAAGACATGGGGCTGGATTCGAAGGACACTCGAATGTTCCTACGTATCTCATAAGGATGGGAATCAAGCCCACGTAGTTCTAAAACTACCCTTTGTACAAATTTGGTTCGTACATGTGAAGGGTGAAAGAGGACTTTAGTGCAATGATGGTTTAACCCAAGATAAAAGTATTGGGCATTTCCATGTATGTACTTAGTCTTTGAAATGAAACATGATGGAAAATATGAATGAAAATAACGGTTCCCTCTCAGTTGAGGGTATCCAAAAAAATTGTAGTTTATTGTCATACTGAACAAAAAGTGTTGTATAGATTAACGTCGTATAACAAGGATGAAAGTGAAACAATGTAAAGATATTGATTCTAAGGGCGGTTTCACAAATTATCATCATATGAGATAGAGATGAACCGACGTGAAGAGATTGGTTTTGGGCTTGGACTGTGGGAGGTTACCTACATACCCAGCCTAGACGGCAAGGATCAAAGTCCCCGTAGTTCAATTAAAGAATGAATTAATGATCAAGTTGTTCTTGGGGACAATGACCAAAATAAATTATGTTAGGACTTACACATGGTCAGCGGCCCAGAGAGAGTGTTATGGTTGAGGTTTGCTCTAAGATCACGTGAGTCATACTCGGTGTGAGAAAAAAAAGGTATCAACAACCTTAACGATGCATAGTTTAATGTCATGTAGGACATATAAAGGGACTATGCAGTTTAAAGTCTTGCAGTTAAGACTATTGGTGCTGCACAGTATAGTGTCATGTAGCAGGGACAAAATACAGTTGAATGACAAGTAGGACGTATCATGGACTTTCTGTACAGTTTAGCATCATGTAGTTAGGACGATGTGGACAATAGAGTTTAACGTCATGTTGGACGAAAGGGGGGGGACTGTTCAGTTTAATGTCATGCGGTGAGGACAAAAGAGTGCACCATTTTAATGTCATGTTGGACGCATTGGGGATTTTTTTCCATAGTTTAACGTCATGTTGGATGAAAAAGGGACGATACAGTTTATCATCATGTTGGATGAAAGTGCGAATAGTTTAAGGTCATATGCATAGACCTTGGATGGTGCAGTTTAATGTCATGTTGGATGGTGGTGTAGTTTAAGGTCATACAGGACCTTGGATGATTATGTAGTTTATCGTCATTCTGGACGTAAGGGACTTTTATAGAGTTTAGCGTCATGTAGTTAGGACGTCATAGTTTAACTTCTTGCTGGACTTAAGGGACTTGAAAATAGTTTAGGGTCATATGCATGGACCGTTGATGATGCAGTTTAAGGTTATACATGACCTAGTAGCATTTTAAGGTCATACTGGACCATTTAGGGAACTTTTTCATAGTTTAACATCATGTGGGATTAAAGTACAAATAGTTTAAGGACATATTTATGGACCGTTGCTGTATAGTTTAACGTCATATAGCAAGGACGAATTGGTGTCGCACAGTTTAGTGTCATGTTGCAGGGAAAAACTGGTGCCGCATAGTTTAGTGTCATGTTTCAGGGACAAACAGGACCTAGTTGCAGTTTAAGGTCATACTGGATCATTTAGGGATCTTTTTCACAATTTAACATCTTGTGGGAAAAAAGTACAAATAGTTTAAGGTCATATGTATGGACCGTTGCTGTATATTTTAACGTCATATGGCAAAGACGAACTGGTGCTGCACAGTTTAGTGTCATGTTGAAGGGATAAACAGGGACTTTGCAGTTTATACAAAATATTTCGTTAAAAATCTGGCATTCGTTGGAGTAGTGATGAGTTCTCCATCCATTGAGATTAATGAATAAGCTCCATTGAAGTAGACCCTATGTATTGAATAAGGTCCTTCCCATTTTGGCTCATGCTTGGGACGTTTCTTTCTTGGTATCATTGGTGTTTTGAGAACTAATACCAATTCTCCCTGAGTGAATGAATGAAGACGAACTTTTTTGTTAAAATCTCGTGCTATTCGATTCTGATAGACATCCAAGTGCTGCAAAGTGCCCAATATTTTCTCATCTAACCATTCCAATTCATTCAATATCTTTTGAGATTGTTCATCTGTAGATGATTGATTACAAATGGAAACTCTGAGCGATGGTAGTTGAACTTCAATGGGAAAGACGGCTTCCGTTCCATATACCAATGAATATGGAGTTGACCGATTTGCAGTGCAGGTGGTAGTCCAATAAGCCCATAAAGCATGAAAGAGTTTATCAGGCCATGACCTCTTATCTTTATCCACCATCTTTTGTAGTATATTTGAAAGAGTCTTGTTAAAGGATTCTATCTGTCTGTTGGCCGCTGCATGATACCGAGATGAGTGGTTGGATTTGATGTTGTATTTTTTATACAACTTCTTCATCTCAGATGAACAGAAATTGGTGCCATTTTCCGTTAATATGTTATAAGGGACACCAAATCTGGTAATGATGTTAGACTTGATGATGCTAAAAATGCATTTAGAACTGACTTCCCTCAGAGGTATTTCCCCTTCCCATTTGGAAAAGAGGTCAATAACAGTAAGAATATACTTAAACTTCATAGCTGTAGCTGAAGGGTAAGGTCCCACCACATCCATTCCCCATGTGGAAAATGGCTATGAGTATATAGCTGTATGAAGCAACTCTAGAGGCTGATGAATGATGTTGGCATGTACTTGGCATGAATGACACTTCATTGTGAAATCGATACAATCTCTTATCATTGAAGGCCAAATGTATCCAAGCCTTCAAACCTGATCATACAGTCTATGTCCAGACTTGTGGGAACCACATACTTCTGCATGCACTTCTTTTATGACATCCATTGTCTCTTCATCATCAATGCATCTGAAGAGATCTCCATCAAAACCACGTTTGTATAAAATTTTCTCTAGGTGATCTGGGCTATCATAAAGAGTAAAATTAACCACACGTCCCCGGATTTGTTCTTTCTCAACTCTATCAGGTGGAAGTGTTCCATTTTGAAGGTATTCCCTGATAGGTGACATCTATCCTGTAGTATGACCATACGGTTTTGGAATGGGTCAAATTCCATTAATTTCCTCTGTCCTGATTCGAACATAAGGTGAAATTTCATGACGGTGGGAAATACTGATGGTTTTCTCATCCCGATTTGGATCTGCCAGAGTTGTAGCTATATTATCCAATGCATCAGCTTGAGCATTTTGTGATATTGGGACATAAGAAAATATCGGTTCCAAAGGGAATTCCGCCATTAACTCTATAATGTAATCATATAAAGGGATTAGTTCTTCTTTTTTGATGGCATAATCCCCATTGACTTGTTTGATTACCAGTTCTGAATCACCTTTCACCTTTAATTGATTCACTTGTGCTTCAAGTGCTAATTCCAAACCTACGATGATAGCTTGGTATTATGCTTTATTATTGGTACCACCTTGCCACAATAAGAAGGAATAAGGTAACACTGCCTTTTCTGGAGAAATGAGAACAATTCTTAATCCAACTTTGTTGAATTTAGGATTTTCCATTTTCCTCCCTGTTGGACTTCTAGAAGAACCATCAAAATAAATATCCCATGCCTAAGGACTTTCTTGAATAGATAAGAATTACTCATTAGGGAGTTCAATATATGAAGATGTGTCTTCCACTGAAGGGTGTTTAGCTAGGAAATCAGCCAGAGGTTGGCCCTTTATCACCTTTTGAGACACATACTGAATATCGAATTGCTGCAAAATAACTGCCCACCTTGCCAGACGTCCTGTAAGCATTGGACGACTTAGGATAAATTTGAGGGGGTTATTGCAAGATACCAATTGGACCTCGTGATGTTTCAAGTAGTGTCTCAACTTCTGAACTGCAAAGATTAATTATAGGAAGCACTTATCAATACTTGAATACCAGGTTTCTGCATCAAGCATGGTTCGACTGAGATATTAGAGGCAGTTTCCATTCCCAGCATAATTTTTTTGAGCAATAAAGGAACCTAATGATTACTCTAGAGTTGTCACATAGAGGATAAGTGGTCTTCCATCAACAGGTGGCATGAGTACCGGTGGACTCAAGAGGTATTTCTTGATAATATCGAATTCTTCTTGAAATTTTTCAGTCCACTAGTAAATGACTCCCTTTTTCATCAATTTTGTTAAGGGTAAACTTTTGCCTGCTAAATTGGTGATGAAATGCCGAATATAGGCTAAGTGTCCTTGAAGTCCTCTTAATTCTTACAAATTTTAAGGAGGTGATATACCAAGGATTGACTTGGTCTTCTCAGGATAGACTTCAATACCATGATGGTGTACAATAAAGCTGAGGAATTTTCCTGAGGTTACCACAAAAGCACATTTTAAGGGGTTCATCTTCAAATTATGTTGTCGAAGATTGCAGAATATGACTTCCAATTCAGCTAAGTGATTAGAATGTTGTTTGGATTTAACTACCAAATCGTCCACATATCATTCAACAAACTTCCCTATGAAGGGTTTGAAGATACAATGCATGGTGCGCTGATATGTTGCACCTGCATTCTTTAAGCCAAAGGGCATTACCCGGTAACAAAACACACCCTGAGGGGCTCTGAAGGCTGTAGATTCCTCGTATTCCGGGGCCATTCAGATCTGATTATATCCAGAATATCCATCCATGAAGGAAAGTGCTTCATATCCAGCTGTTGCATCAATTAGAAGTTCGGTAATCGGAACTGGGAAATCATACTTAGGAAAATGCCGATTAAGATCTCTGAAATCGATGAAAACACTAATTTGTCCGTTATTTTTCTTTATAGGGACAATATTAGCCAACCATATGGGATATTGAACAGTTCTGACAATGTTATCTTTGATAAAACTATCCACTTCAGCTTCAATTTTGGAAGCATAAGTTGGGTGTGTTTTCTTGCGGCTTGCTTAAATCCTCGATATTCTTCTGGTAAAACCAAATGATGAGTAGCAACATTAGGATCATTCTCGGGCATTTCTGTATATTTCCAGGCAAATATATCTTTATTTTTCTTTATAAAAGAAATATACATCTTTTTCTCTTCAAGAGTCATGGCCGCACTGATTAAAGTGGGGCGTGGATCTCCTTTTGTACCCAGATTTATTTCTCTGAGTTCATCCACAGTGGTAGAGATACCCTCTTCAAATACTGGAGGAGGATCTCTAAGATCTTCTTCTTCTTCATCATGTGTTATTTCTTCTGTTTCTACTTGCATAGTAGAAAATAAAGTAGAATTCTCATGATCAGAAGTGATGTCAAAATTTCCATATTTTGAAGAAGAAGCTTCCATTCCCATCCCGATTGATGATAAAGGGTCTTCTTTGGGTAATAAAGAGGATATGATGGATTGAGAATCGACATCATTGTTCACCTCCGATGTTGCTATAACTTCTTCTGGCGTAATTGGCGAATCATAGACTTGTTGGAATTCAGCAGATGAAATAAAGACTTCACCATTTGTGATTTCATCACAGCATGGTAGATTACCAATTTCTCCCACGATGTCTGGCTCGATTTCCGTAATTGACATTATGGATCTTTCCATAAGAGTATTTTTATTTGGGTCTATCTTGTCAATTTGACTGATAAGCAACACATAATCTGTACTCACATGTGTAAATGGATTTACTGGAATTTTTTCCAAACCATATGGAGAATTAACATTGGTAATCTCCTTTGTTATGGATTTCTCCCATTGCCTCATGTGATAGAATTCTGCCTCAATGTATTTAGACTCACATGTCTTGAACGGGGCCTTATCACCATACAACGTCCCAACATGACCATCGAAAAAATATTTGCGACAATGATGGTATGAAGAAGGGATAGCCACATGTTGATGTAACCAGGGTCTTCCAAGCAAAATGTTGAAGGATGAGTCTTGATCAACAACCATGAAATATGAATTGGATACAAGATCTCCAAACTATGTTCTAAGTGTAAATTCACCCAGTGGTTCTTGTTCATTTTTATCATATCCCTGTAGCATCATGGTGGAGGGAGATAAATCAGATTCCATGAGGCCCAATCGACAAAGTGTACGAATGGGCATGAGGTTGACTCCTGAACCATTGTCAATGAAAAATCTTCAAACATCCATGCCATTGACATTGCCAGACAAGTACAGTGGTCTGATATACCCATGCACAACATCATCATCATATTTATCATTAAAGGATATTATTGCATGGTATTTTGCAGGATTATTCTCTGTGTGATAGACTTCAGCTGCAGCAATTTCAGTTTCAAACTCCTGAGGACTTGAAAAAGCATCGATGAGTGCTTCCTAAAGATATTTTGATAGATTAAAGCATCCAGAATTGATAACTTGGCTAGTACATGGGCCAAGTGTTTCAATATATCATACTTTTGATCCAGAGGTCTTAATTTCCCAATAGGAATATGTGGTTTAGCAGGTACCTTGAAGAAGATTCGTTGGAAGTTGATGCATCTTGTATTGGGATAAGAGTTGGCAATATTCCTGGTTTTGGAAGATTAGACCGATTAGATCCATTTACTTGCTGAGTGGAAGAAGATGTAACCTTTAACAGGTCTTCCAAAATAACTGTGCCAGGAATGAATTTGCTATTGGTAGAAGAACTTTCTTGTTCTTGCTGAGCTCGCTGAAGGACTCTACCACGAGTTTCTGCTGCGTACACAGTTCTAGCAGGGGTAGAATTGGAATAGTGGCTTCTGAAAGATCCAAGTCTTCCCTTGTATCGTGAGCCCTTGGAACTTCCTCTGATTCCTCTGTTTTATAAAGGGAATTCAAGCTTAAAAAAATTGAAACTGCGACTGGCATATGGATCTGTTAATTGCGTCATATTAACAGAACCAAAGATTAACTCTTCGTCTGATGAAGACTCTGCCTGATTAGCCTGTTTAGGCTGTGCCATTTGGTGGGGCGGTGCCTGTGGCTTTGAAGTAGATGGCATGGAGTCCTCCAAAGTCAAAGACAACTTAGGCTTTGACACATACTCATCTTCTTCTGATTCTTTTTCTTTCTTTGAATCATGTCATTTCTTTGAGGAATTTCCCTATGAAGAAGAGGGTTTTTCTGCAACATTCATGGAAGAAGACACAATTGGTTTCCTTAATTGTGTTTGCAAAAATAGCATGAGTTCGATTGATTATCTTTCTGACCATCCAATCATCATAATTTTGTGCATTTTTTCTTTTTAATTCCTACCATTCATCTTCCTCCTCTGGAACTGTAGCAGTGACACATGCTACCTGGGCTGAGGAGCCTTTCAATGTGACATGTCCTGAGTCGACCATCATTTGCAGGAGGTCTTTGAAGAAAAAACACTCTTGGATGGGATGCCCCAACATTTGATGAAAAGGGAAATAATTAGGATGGTCTTTATCTCCTTTCTTGTTTGGCCTCTTGGGTATTGGAAATTGAACCAAATTGTTTTCCAGAGCCTAAATTAAATAACCAATAACATGTTCATTTCAGAAATAATATGTTTTTCTCTTTAGATCCTCAAATTGTTTTTTTCTTTGATCTTTTTGATCATCTGGACAAAAAGGCCTTTGTTGTTGGCGCTCAGAAAGTGGAGCCCTTCGAGAAGTTGAAGGTTTTGAGGTAGAAATAGGTACAGGTGCTTGTTTAAGCATAACTGTAGCAGTTGCTGCTTTACCCATTCTCCTTCCTAGAGCTGATGGAATTATACGAGATATAGCCTTAGCTTGTATAAGGGAATCTTCAATCTACTGAGCGATTGAAGCAAGGTCTCCAAACCCTCCTGTGTATTTCACAGGGATTAATGGCATGCGTAATTCATCACGCAGATTTTCTACACAGATTGACAAAAATTCTTCTTGAGGGAGTGATAAACTCAAGGAAGATGTTAATCCCTTCCATCGAGCAATGAAATCAGAGACCCTTTCATTCTCCCTTTTCTTAGAGTTTGTAAGATCGAAAACTATTGTCTTTGGCAAAGTTGAGCTAAACTGAAGGAGGAATTTTTGGCAAAGATCCTCCCATCCGGTAATTGACCGGGATTGCAAGCTTGTATACCAAACAAAAGCTGGTCCTTACAAGGATCGCACGAAGAATCATAGTTTCGCTGGTTCTTGCTGCTCTGGAGTTCCCATCATAGGATCGCAACAAGACACGTAATGCATCAAATGTTGTTCAGGATCACCTGATCCATTGAAAATATGGAATACAGGGTTCCCAAAACTGGATGAAGGAGAAATTGAATCTACCCATTCATGGAAAACTTTCTTTTCTAGTTGAACTTGCGCACACATCCCTTCCATAGTTTCTAACCGAGCTGTTAATGACTCAATAGTAGTTATTACTTTTGAGAAACATCCGGGTGAACATGGAATTGGGTAGGTGCAATGACTGGAGCTTGGACAGATGTGGCGATTGGTGCTGCAACTGATGGTAGCACTACCAACTGTTGTTGCAATTGACCCATAGGATTAGACCAGTGAGGGTGTACTGATAGAGGAGGATATTCTTGATCCATCTCAGTAGCAGCAACAAATTGCTTTGGCTGACTTACTCCAGGATGCTTAAGAAGAAGACTACTTTGAAGTAGTTCTGCTTTCAACCATCTTAATTATTTCATTTCATCCTCCTGTTGTGCAAATATCTGCTCTAGTGAGAGCAATTGACCTTCTCCAGAGGAAGGATATGTAAGCTGGTTCTTTCCCTTCCCTTTGATGGATCCTTTTTGGAGAGGGGGAAGTAAGTTACTCGAAGGATTAAGTTCTGAGTAATCCTTTGACTTCGTGTACGCACACCTTCTTCATTTTTTTTGGTGCGTACATCTTCTTGAGCATGAACCTCTTCATATGAGTCCCCTAAGTGAGCCTCATCTAGTGGATCAGCAAAAAAAGTATTGATAACATTGATTGATGCATAACTCATCGCATTCTTTCTATCAACATTTCTGTGATATTGTCTTCTTCCATGTCTTTAATGAGACATTGCCTTTTGTTGATTCAATCCCTCAGGAACTTCTTGATGAACCGTAATTTGGAGGGAATCTCCTGATAATTTGGCTCTTCGTTCCTCTTGAGGTTTCTTCCCCAATCGAGAAAAGACCGACTTTCTCTGAGGAGGGGATTGATGATTTGAAAAAGTCCCCAGTCCAGTGGACTGGGGTTGTTCCTGCTATTCTCTCTCAACTCCCCGAATTATTTTTGTTGATTTCGAGGGTTGGTTTAAAAGAGTCCCCAGTCTGGTGAGCTGGGGTGGTTCTTGACATGCTATGTCTGAGACTTTCTTGAAATTCCTCTTGATATTGCGATCCTTAGTCTGGAAATTAGCTGGATGCATTAATCTGTATCCGCTTTTATCACCCGGTTCAACAGATCGTTGGATGATTTCCGACACTTCTGTCATTTGGTGACGTGCTTGCTCCAAACGAGAGGCTTGTTCAATATTCTCGTTTTCATGATGCAAGAGTAATTCAACAACTTTTCTCAGTATTCTTGATCTTAAGAGGAACTAGTTGAAGCCTATTCTTGGATAAGATTTTGATTACAAACAAAGCCCATTGACTGTGGCCAGCCATGGACAATAACATTGCATGAGACGATTTTCGGCGGGCTTTACTGACTGGAGAGCACCGTGAAATGTAGTGCTCCATGAACACCCCATCCCCTGACACGAATACAAGATGGGGCATTGGCAATTAACTGACGCAATCTTCTTAGTGCGCCAAAGCATGAACGTTGAAGGGCTCTCTACTGCTTTTCAGCCTTCGGATATCAAGAGACTGATAGAGATGCCAAATCAATATGACGTTGTAACCCTTCTATTATCTTAAGATGATTTTCATATTCATCATAAGATAATACTTTCTTTTTCAACTGACAAATAGTTTTCCATATGTTGAGACGAATATCATGAATTACATCTTCCGTCAACATTTCTGGAATATTATACTGAGATTCAGCCAGATGCCAAAATATAACACGCACTTCACCTTTCGATATTTGTTCTCTCATATTCAGCATTTCCTCTTTATCATTTGATAAAGATTCTTCTACCTGATTTGACCAAAGTTGGTGTTTCCTTGTTGCTTCATTGGATTCAATAGGATTGGTAGAGAAATCATTGATCAAACTAGAAGATGCATGACTTAGGGGTGGTTCGGAGAATGAGCTACACCCTGGGCTATCTTCTGATTGAGAAATTATTTCACCTGCTAGTGATGAAGCTTCATACATGACTGGTTTCGCATTTGCAAGTGCCTCAAGATAAGAGGGATTTCTCGGCACTACATTGTCCACTAGAGCATTTTCCGGGCAATGTCCATCACTACTGCGGAGAGGACTTTCGCAGCAAAATTCATCATTATGGGGAGGACCACCATAATGGGTTACAGCAAAAGATGAGATCTCTTGGTCCTTGTTCTTCTAACCACACAGAGGGTTCTTGTGGCTCTCATCTGAAGATGAAACTTCGAGATCGACCAATTTGTCATGAAGAAATCTTTCATGAGGAAGTGTCTGTTGAAGACCTTCGGAATTAATATCCCCATTATTGGGAACTGAGGGAGTAGAATCTTGAATTCAAATAGATAATTGCCTGAGGGCTTCAAGAACTCCAGCATCAAGCTAGGCCTTGTTACAGATTGGCTCTTGATCTCCTGACTGTGCTGGGCAGGTATTTTTCTTAGACGCCTTCTTACTCGCCTTGGAAACCAATTATTGACGAAAGTGGCTGCTCTGAGCAGGTGTATGTGCCACATCAGGAAAGATGGTCAGGTTAGGCTGATTATCTCCTCTCAAATCAGGTGTATGTGCCTAACTTGGTCATCCGTATGATATGGGGGAGTATGCCCCCTAACCCTCTTGGTCTAGAACAGATGTGTGTGTCTGTTCCGGAGTGAATTAGAGATGTATCACTCCACTGGTAGGGATAGATTTATGTGTCTTTCCCCGAGATGCTGCTGAAGTTGTTATAATATCCTTGCAGGCATCATGAATATGAGAAGAGATTTGCTTCTTCTATTTCACCATTGATATAATATGCTTGGTGAATTCAGTTGCAGAACAGGAATATACATCAATTCCGGGATTGGAGTATGTGTATGTTCCTTCTCCTGTCCTCCATTTCCTGTCAGTGAATCCTGACAGTACTCAAGTGTGTGGGAAGAGAGTTGAGTCTGCCTCCTATTTGATGTCGGGGATTTCTGACTAATTTCTCCGAATGCTACCAAGCGAGACTGTTGGTAGGCTTGATTAATACTAGCAGGTGTATGTGACTATTGATTGCAATTTTCCAAACGTGGTTGACGAGATCCATCATATGTAGTCAGATGATCCTGGTGACTAACTGACGATGTATAAACAGGTGTATGTTCCTGCTTATAGTACTCCGCCGGAATTGCCAGGCGGGATTGGTGTGATGCTGCCAGACGAGTCTGCTGGAAAGAGGGTTTAAAACGGGCAGGTGTATGTGCCTGCTCGTTGCTTGCCACCAAGTTAGGTTGGTGGACTTCTCCGGAGATAGTAGAGATGAGAACCTGCTCACTGTTGACCGGACTCCGCCTCTGGTGGTTCGTCTTGCCTGCTCGGGTTCTAGGAACCTGAGCCGAACACCTGGAGTTGGTACTCTCATCATGTTGAGGGCGCACTGCCGCACGAGTCTGGCTGTGATTGTTGGTGGGAGCCCTCAAGAAGGACTCCTGTCTGTTTGAATTAATGTCCTCAGGGACCTGATCATTCACCTCTCTAGCATAAGGGAGCGAATGGTGACTGCGTTCCGGGGATAACGACCCCAAACGGTTGGAGACGGTAGTCAGCACCGCCTGCTTCTTGATCACTGGTCGTCCTTGTCCGGACGACCGATTGAGTTGTTTACTTGGAGGGATTGTCCGGCAGCCTCCAGCGTTGGGATGGTACCGTGTTGATGGTACTCCTTAACCAGTGTGTTTGATACCCAGCGTTGAAGATGCTGATTAGGTGATATCATCCTAAGAGCGGACGACGATCCAGCAGGAGTAGCAGCAGTGGCATTTGTGGCAGCAGTATTCACAGGTGTGAACATGAGAGCAGTCATTCTAGAAATGCAGAAGATCTCGGAAAAGAGTGCCTGTTTGATATAACAGACGTAATCAAGATAAATTCATCCACTACATCTTTTGTATGAGCACATAAGTCAATGATTGTTTTTCTTGGCCCTATCATTGAGTTTTAAATAGGGGCCTAACAAATGGGTAAAAAATTATTTTAACTTGGTTAAGGATTCACGTCGGGTTCACCATTTTTTTCCCTCGGAATCCGGGGATGACCTCCTTGATGGGAAGTTCAAACGTTCCGATCAGTTTCTAACGGGTTTGTACGTAGAACCAGAAACATCCAATGATTCCACATCCACTCAGACCTACTTTCCAAAGGTAGGTTCTCATTAGTTTGTGGATTGATGAGGCTTAGGAATTTGCATTGGTTGAGAGGATGGGAGGTTGGACTCATCACACCTTTTTGAGGGGAATTATTGTCTACTCCGGGACTCTCTTTATAGATTTAAGTTATGTTCATGAATCCTTATTACATTACCAAGTATAAAATGATATTTCCTTCAGATATAACAATCAATTATTAAATATTTAGGAAATTTAGAGAATCTTTTGTATGTATTT
Source organism: Viscum album (assembly GCA_963277665.1). Classification (NCBI taxonomy): domain Eukaryota; kingdom Viridiplantae; phylum Streptophyta; class Magnoliopsida; order Santalales; family Viscaceae; genus Viscum; species Viscum album. The sequence continues at coordinate 1,616,281,888 of OY728143.1, forward strand.
GAGGTTCATCATTGATAGAGAATCATCTGTATTTGTTAGAGATTCTTGGTCAATGGTACTCTTCGACACATGTATATAGAAGTCTCTTGGTCATTATGATGACCATGCTGGTTTTAAAGCCACTCAGTGGGGCAATTGATATTTATTGTCATTCAGGAGGAACATGGATTATTTTATAGTTGGGATCGAACCCGTAGACGGGATACATACATATCCTTTGTTTATAAAAGGAATCAGAACCCAAGTAGTTCGAGTAAGGGAGTATGATGTTTATGATTGATGGCTCAAAGAAGGATGTCACAATTACTTTTACACTCTTAGCTCACGTGAGTCATGATCGGTGTGAGAAACAAGAGGTATTGGTAAAAATTTAGACAATTGTGCCATGAAAGATGCGATCATAAGAAATAATGTGGGGCTTATGTATGTATGACCTCCCAGATAAATGAAGGTTAGGATTTACATTAGGGAAGAAATCCAGGAATAGGGTCCATAAAGGTATATGTGCTTCATGGAGATTTTGAATACTATAACTTGGGGCTTACTCCTGAAAATGAGGCCCAAATTAGGAGAAGACTTATGATTGGGTTTTACTCCTAAAAAGTAATCCCAGATCAAAGGTAAATTAGGAATGGTTAAGAGAAATTAACACTAGGGCTTACTCTTGAAAAGGAGGCCCAGGTCAAGAATTAATGTTTGGGGCTTACTCCTAAGGAGGATCCCCAAATTATGAGACTAGGGCTTACTCCTAACGAGGATGCCCAGATTTGGGAATTTTAAGAATTGGGGCTTACTCCTAAGGAAGATGGCCAAGCTTGAGGCTGGGGCTTACTCCTGAAAAAGAAGCCCAGGGTAGGGGATCTGGGGCTTATCCTAAGAGGATGCCCAAAAATTAAGGGACTTGGGGCTTACTCCTAATGAGGCTACCCAAGCTGGAGGACTTATGATTGGGGATTATTCCTGAAAAGGAGACCCAGGTTAAGGATTATTTCATCTTAAAGGATGAGGTTGAATGAATGAAGTCTCAATCATTAGTGACATAAAGATGTGTAAATCACTAGGTTTTGAGAGATATTCCACAAAAATCCTTTCAGATAAGGAATTCAAATCAAGAAATCATGCCATAAAATGGATTTTAAGAGTGTCTTGAAGACTGAATCATGAATAGGAAAGCTGTAATGGCTTAAGAGGGGTGAAATGGCCTAGAAAGGCACCCAAAAAGTCAGGGGCATGCAAGTCCTGGTAGGTGCGCAGGTACTGCATGGGCGCGCAGGTATACGCCTACGTGACACATGATGTACTTGCGTGACGGTTAATCAGCAGGGTAATACTTGAGCGACTCTTCATTAAAGCCTTAATAATCCTCTGGAGGTTCTTCCAGAAGAGGGGCACTCAAGATATATTGAAGGAGTAAGGCGGAAAGCAAGTGTGGCCCTTTTCCCTTAAGGGCTGGCCACTCAGGCGTGAAAGTTTTGATGAGTTTCAACACTTAGGCCTTCCTCCCCCTCTTTAGATCGTCCGTTCTAGGTAAGAAATTACCTTAGAAGTGTTTGAGAAGCCTTGAGAAGAGACTAGGGCGCCAGGAGCTCAAATATGAGTTTCTGGAAAAAAATCTTCTCGAAATGGGTGGCCTAGGAGGTCTATTTATAGGCAGGAGAAGACCCTGGGCGGTTACCACTTAGGTCGCGCAAGTCACTTGCGTGACCATAAGGCGTAGCGCAAGTGTACTTGCGCGACAGTGATAGAACTTGCGCGGAACATGTGCTTTTGATCCCTTGTTCATGCCTTTGTCGATTTTTGATATTTTCTTCAAAGGATGAATCAATTTGTGCTAAGTCATCTCCCTTTACATTTCTTTGGACTCTGTGATGAAAAAGGAGCGTCAACAATGACTAACAGTGAGGGTAAAATAAGTCATGTTGGTAGACTATTCCCTCTTTAACAGAGTAAGCCATAGTTGAAAAATAAATGATATAGTGAAAACATCATGTAATAACTAACAACAGTTCATAATAAAGAATATCCCTAAATGGGGTAGAACCCACGACCAATAGAAATGTATGTCATGCCCTACTAAACAATTCCAAAACAAACATGATAAAAAAAGTTAACAAACAAAATCCTTAAAGTTCCATGGACTCTAAATTCTTAACCCTTTACATTCACATACCATGCCTAACTCGACTCACTAGATTAGGTCATGGGCCCTTGTCCATAAATGCAAGCATGAATGATGCTCGGATACCCAATGGCTATCTGAGAACGGTGTGAGTACAACTCAGTAGGAAACCAAAATTAGTGCCTAGAAAATATCCAATCCACACAGATAGTTCAGCAACACCAAATAAGTTATAAGTTAACCGAAGACAATTAGGGTTTCATTTTTTAACCATATTTACAATTACCATTTCAATCTGTAGCAGTAATTCTCATCATTTTCACCTTCTTCATTACTTAATTATTTATCAATATATTTTCTACTGGTTAATAATTTACTCCAATACACATATTTGGTATGTCATTTCCCTATATCACTAGGTATAAACAATTCAAAATCAAAAATTCTAACGTACATTGGATCCTTGATCTAGTTAGTTTTGTCAAATTCAACAATTGGGGGAATATAACATCAGCACGACTCTCCAAACCATGCATTCTTAGGTGGGGTAAGAGTATTAGTCCATCCTAACCCATGGGAGGATCCTTGATCCATATCCAAGCACCAAGCCATGTGCATATGCTTTATATGTATAGGTTAACCAAAATATACCCTATCGAAACCATTGAAAATCTAGACATATAAAATATAAAATTCTCAATAAATAAAAATAGAATAAATTCCATTCCATTACCCATTAACACCTTCACCATTTATGCTACGTAGCATGTTTAGTCCAATTCCCATTACACAATTTCTATTTACATAACTTATCCCATTTTCCCACGTCCACATTCTTATGCCCCAACCCATTTGTCATATTCAATAATTCCCTTATTACAATCCATTTAACATGATCATAAAACCCCCTATGTAAATTAATACATCATATTTTTCATTTCACAATCCATTACCAATTTGACATGGTCAATGATTCATATGCACCAACCCTCTAAGAAATTTCTAACAAAGTTATAAATCATTTGACACAATATCAATTAACACAATTAACCAATTTGTGTGCCATTAAAAACCACTCATTAGGCCATCATCATACTTTTAGCATCTATAATTATTCCATTTTAAACATAAGAAACCATATTTACATGTTTTTATAGGTCTCTATGTCATCAAAAGTCAACTATACACTTGACATTATCAATTTATATGTTCCGAAATGTCGCTGCACCCCATGGATGGCCCCAAATTGGTCAAAACATCCTCAACACCTCCCATAAAGATCATGAGGGGTTAAAATATTTTTTTTATTTTCATTTAACTAAAACTAACCAAATTATATCAAAAAACATGAGGGAATAAAACACATACTAATATGCCCAAATCCACTCAAATAACTATGAGAGATAATGTGTATACCACCTACCACAAAGCTAATGACGGACACAATCTTAATCATGGTTTTAGATAAACATTTAATAACTATATTGAATACCCAACATAGATTTCACTGATATAAGTGTGTTTTAGGGCTTTGAAAGAAAATGGGGGGGGGGAGAGACTACAAACCTAAATCCTAAAAAGATAAGCAAGTAATTCCTTAGACATACCTGAAGCATCGATCTACAACCAAAGACATTCCAAATGACCTTGAATTGAAGGATAATGTCCCTTGGGAAGGCTGTGATGTACATGTTAATCACTAGTGTTGTAAGGGAATGCATATGGGAGAAAATATTATTGGAACATAAGAATATTGAATTGGAATGTTTTGTAAATTTTCCAACATTACTAGGCCAAAGGGTTTAACCACACAGGTTTCCAAACCATGAACAAACCATGTTTGAGCCACTGTCTAAGGAAGATTGGGTCACACAGTTACATGGGGGACCCACATGATTTATAAAATGAGTTTCAACCATGTGGTATGCCACTGTCCAATGTCGCATGATTTTCTTGGGATGGTTGCATGCTTTACTTATCCATGCGCCAACCATATTCCCTACAAGGATTGACTATGATTTCATTCCTTTAATGTCATGAACCCTCGTAACACACCCGAGGCCCCTCATAATGTCATGAAACCTCTAATTATCCCAAAAAAGGTATTTAAACCAAAATTTATACTAGGTCATACCTTCATGAATACTAGGATTTTACAACATTAATCCAAATGGATTATGAAATGAAAATCATAATCAATGTTGAAAATATGTACCTTTTCAGTTATTATTTTCTTATTTACTCATCAATAGTTTCATGAGTTTTTATTCCACAAATAAATTACAAATCAACCTCAACCAATGGTTTTTTCTATTTATTATGGGTTCTTTATAATAGTGGGTCATTTCACATTGTGCGGAAATGATGCTTGGACTTTTGTTTGAATAAAATGGAGTTTTTTAATTATTCATAGAATTTTAATTTTAAATAACATTTATAAAACAATAAAACAACATTTCAAAAAAACCATTTAATTTATAAGGTGTAATAAATTTTTTTAAATTGAGAGAGAACACATGGGAAAATCTTTGTGAATTACTTATTATTTGTGGCATTAAATATTTTTATACTTGATATTTACACTTTACCACTAAAAGTGGTTAGTAATTTCCAAAGGAAAATAAATATACATGTTTGGAGGAATTTTTTGTTAATAATTAAATTGTTTTATTTTGGTATAAAAATCAAGTAAATAAATATTTGATTAATAATGGTTTTTTAGTTTTCTATTTTTATTATTTGTTAAATTATCAAATATTTTTAGAATATAATTTTTATGAATTAGAATTTAATAATTGTTATTGTGATATATTATCTGGTTCTTAAGATTCCATTCATGTTTGTAAAATAATATTGAATTCATTTTAGGAGACAAAAAGTTTTTATGATGTTGATTTTTCAATTAGGGTCAAGCTTGAGCTTGCAAAACAAGTCGAGCCTGTTAACCAAATTGGATGACACACAGGTTTCATGTGTTTTATTCATATATTTATTGATTTTATTTCATAATAACTTATTTCCCCCACTAAATGTGTTCAGCAAGAAGATCCCTCCCATGACTGAACATGTAATACTAATTGACAGTTACGATGTTGGCTATATGTTTAAATTTTGTGGAAGACATAGAATATAAATTAATGAATTCAAATATTATGTAACATCATTTGATATACACTTGGTTATATATTGATTATTGTTTTCTGGAAATTAGTTTGTCATTTTAACCCCAAAAAAATAATGGTATAATTCCAAAAATAAAGGACAGTATCAAATATCATAAAATCTTGAACATACTACGATTTTACGATGATTCACTACCCAGAACATGTAGAGAGGCCGAAGGTGTCAAATTTAGGTTTTGGAGATCTCAATAAAACATAATTCTTATTGATTATGTTTATTGAACTCAACACTATATTTATGATGGAAACCTCTTTTTCAGCAGGTTGATATCCTAATAATGTTAACACCATGAATCAATCATGGATTATATTAGGCATATTCTTTTTTATGATGATATGAAACCAAAGGGATATGTTCTCAATGATGGTTCTCATATAATGCATTTGTGTTTGCTAGTATTTTTTAGTTTTTATATTGGATAGATTAGTGATGGATGATACTTGGTATCCTCAATTGTTGTTGATTTAATATATATTTTAAAATTTAAAATGTTCATCATAATTCTTAGATAATGGAATTGGATGATGAAATCAAGGTGTCAGATGAAATTACTAAATGTGTGTACCTCTTGTAGAGTTGATTGTATTTGTTTATTTATATTATGGGGGAAATGAAAAAGGAATATGGAAGTGATTATTTTAGTGAGGAAAAACTAATTTTCATATCAAATAACGTTTTTTATCTTCATGATTATAATTTAAATAATAATAAAATCTCATAATAAACCTAAAATAATAGAGTAGGAACCCTTAATTTGGTTGGCACACACATCTAGAGTCGTGATCGAAAGCTATCGGGTGAGAACCAGAACATAGAACAATGGATTTAGCAAGAGGAGTAGATCCTCAATAGTGAATATTTGAATTCTTCATTCTCTTTAATTTATATTATCATGGTTATGAATCCTCTACTGGAGGTCACTTCAAATATGTCATCGGGTAAAAAATCATTGGGAATGATACTATACTAATAAAATTTTTAATTGATAATTAATAACAATTTCTTATAAGTTTCTATTATATCATTTAAATTCTCAAATATTTTCCATTTATTTATTTTAAAAAATTATGAAAATTAATTTTTATTTTATACATTCAAAATATTATTTGACAAATTCATTCTTATGAAAAGAGATATGTTGAGAGAGTATCACAATAAAATTAATTGAAAAAAATGATTTTCTTGAAAAATGAATTTATTATTTATATAAATGATATAGGTATATAGTTGATAAATTGGACGATTACATCCACCATTAGTTAACCCACCAAAATTTAATGTTATATTAAAAAAAATTTAGTTCTAGTGATTATTTTTTATTTAGAAATGTAGTATTAATTTCAAAAAACAATCATTTTCCCTTACATCATAATCACCATAGATAATTCCAATATCTTTTATCCTTTTTTTGAGTCTTGATTATTTTTAAAACCGGTTTTGATGTTTATTTGGGTATAATTACATAGAATCACCTTTATCATGATTCAATGACAATTAGTTTCTAGCATGGTGGATTGATATTTATTTTTACTATAATTAAGCTATTATCTCAATGAAAAAAATATATAACCCATACAAGGTAATTTCCTAAGAGGGAAAAAACATTTTGGGAGTTTTCTTAAATAATCAATAAAAATTCATATATGAATAAAAAAATTATGTTTTCTCAGTAGTTCCCTAATCAATAAATAATTTTTATATTTATTTATCACTCATAAAAATATTTTCTTGAATTTTTGTATACATTTATGTCTGTGATGGAATAAAAAAAAATCAAAATTCATTCTATGAATGAATGTGGATGGTTAAAATGTAAAATAATCCTAGTTTAACAATAAAATCAAAATAAGATGATTCGATATGTGAAAAACATCCATACCAAGGAATAATTGGATGATACCACTGAATATTGGTTCAGGTTTTTGATTTTTTATATCATGAGTTGAGTATCTTAATGATAAATATGTATTAATGTATAAATAGTGAAATAAAAACCCTATTTGGGAAAAAAAAGAAAATTAAAATGGATATGTTATTTAAAAATTAAAAGAACTTTTATAATGAACATTTTATATTGATGTACAATATGATGTTATGGGCCACATATATAGGTGTTTTTTCCGAAGGTCGAGTGAAATATCATTAAAATTCATTGATTTTAAATATAATCATCAGTAATATGTCCATAAAAAGTAATATTGTTTATCTTTAATAAATTGGGATTTGAGGATCAATTTTTAATAGAATGAAAAAAACCTTTAGTGAAAACTAAAATTGTAAAAGGAGAATGAGTACATTAATTTAGTTGTAAAATTATTTTTTCCAATTGAGGAATAAAAATTACCGTAAAATAATATATTAATCTGTGGAAACTAGGCATAAAATAAATATATTCATGATGAAACAATATTACTCAATTAATTTTTTTTGTTACCGACATACCTTAGGGGAGATAGACTCATTGAAGTTATAAATATTTTAAAAAAGATTCTTTACATAGTTGCAACATAAATTACCAAATAAAAAGTCCATATAACATAATATAATAATAAAAGTGAATGTTCCCAACTTTTATATCCATGTATATGGTCAAACCATAATGAATGAAAACCTAGATTTCAAATTGCATTACAAATCGAGTAACAATTGAGTAAAAATAAATTTGAAGAAAGGGAACAGATTTGGATTCATATTACCCATAAATAAGAAAAATATATAATTAATATAAATCCTTGATTATTAAATAAAATATTTAATGAAAATCAAGTTGTATTACAAAAACATGTCTCAAGGAATTATGGTTCGACCCAAAGAACCCTTCGGATTTGAGTAATATTTAATCCACAATCCCCTGAAAGAGAGGGAATGTAATTGATCATAAAATATATTAATTAAAAAATAATTATTGATAAAATATACCCTGAAGGACGTATGATCACCTTAGAAATGAAATTTGGGTTGTAATACATGAAATTTCAAAAATTATGTAATTTGAGTTGGAAACCCCTCACCATATTCTAGATTCATTCTATATATTATCCTATATTCTCAAATAATAAGATTATGATTACATGATATCTTCAAAGAAACTATATTCATATATATTTAATATATTATGGTGTTTTTATTATTACATTCAATTTATTATCATATATTTTACATATGATTCTATGAAAATTGAATTCGTGTCATCTTATTTTGGTGATATTATCAATAAAATATAATATTTTAATAAGTTAAATAAATAATATAAAAATTACATAACAATGATAAAATATTTAATTTATTGGTACATTATTATAATATTAATATTTGTGTTCCCATATTCACTCAATATAGAGTTTTATAAAATTATTCATGTCAGTTTCCAGACCATCCCTAAATATGAACACTCTATATCTCGATGGATGAGTATGGTTAATGAATACTAAATTACCATTATAAACGATAAATTACGATTTGAGTAATATTTTTAATTTGGGGAATAATATTCCTTATTTCCTAAATAGGTTATGAAAATCAAGATGAAAAACAAAAAAAATGTTACTTTGCGAAGACAATTGTGATCAAAATTAATGATTAATATAATTTTGTCTTTCAAATTAGAAACAATTAATAAATATTATTTTCCCCATTAATCTAATAACAATTCAGAATAATAAATATATTTATGTTATCATATACCTATGGTATAGGTGGTTTTTCTATTGAAATTTCAAAAATAAAATGATTTGAATTAAGTTGTAATCACTTTGGAGAGTTGAAATTTCTCTTTAATGTATCCTTGAAAATTATGGGATTGTGCTAAATAATTGATACCATAGGATTATGAACGTCATAGAATAATGTTGAATGAAAAAAATGGCAGTGTTTTAGAAATGACGATTATGTAATGGTCGTGGCATGAAGGGTATAAAGTGTCATATATTAAAAGTGAATAAAATCTGAATTTTGAGAACACTCATTAAATTTCAATGATATTGTTACAATATTCAATCTTCAAAGAATATAAATTTATAATAATGGATTTTTTGGTGATGTTTGGTCCTGAATTCGTTAATAATGTATTTCTACACATTTTACAGACATTTTTTAAGTCATCTACTCTTAGTTTTTTTAATCTTTCCTTTTTTTGTTTTTATATTCATTACTAGTTCTTAACTATATAAATTTTATTTTATTATCAAAATGAAATAAAATGGAATTTTAACTATTATTTCATATACAACTATTTTTTTGTAGAAAAAATTGTGTTTTATCTATTATTTTTTTCAAAAAATAGGTTAATTTAATTAGTTAGATAAAAAATGAAAAATATAAAAAAAAAATAATTTTAAAGTAATAGTTTTTAGAATATCTTTGGCCATTATGTTTAATCATTGTTTTCAAATTATATTCCAAAAAATAATATTGATCTTAAAACATAATATAAACTTTTTGATCTAAATCGTGATATCCATTTTGGTTGATTTAATTTCTATAAGTGTGGAAAATTAATTTTTAATATGACCTAATAAAAACATTTTTTAGGTTAAAATACAACTTATGTTTCCAAAATGATATAGATGGATTTTATGAAATAAAAATAGAAATTTTAAATTATTTATTATTACATATAAATGTATTTATTTTATAGAAAATGGTTTTAAAAACATGGATTATGTTTTTTATTATTGAAATATAATAAATGTAAAACATTAAGAAGATTCATTATTTTTTCAATATTCTCCTAAATACCCAATTACTTTATAAAAATCCAAAATATTCATCTTAATCTAATGTTGTTAATATATTTCATAAAACGATGTCATTTTGGTCAAATCTGAATTATAAAATTTTACAATTCTGAATTTGAATAAAATTAAAAAAATATTTAAAAATTAATTTTTATTGGAAAATAAAATTTTCAAAAATAAATGATTATAATACATATTCCATATCATTGACCAATGAAATTAGTGTTATAAAAGTGTTAGTATAATTTTTTTCTTCATTAATCAAATATTTCTTGAAATATCATTATATATCTCATCAAATAATTTTTTTTAATAAAATTAAATTTCTATGAAATAAATGATCTTATTAGCAAATGTTTGAAAACTACATGAATTTAATTTTTAATAAAATTAGCCTTTTTTATGTATCCATACATTTAAAAAATCTGTTACTGCTATTTTTGCACTATAATTCATCAACTGGCTTTTAATGGTTATATAGAAATATTTATATATTATCTTAATATACCATGGTATCATTTTTGTTAAGTGTTTTATGTGTAGAAATCCATAAAACGCTTTTGGATACTTTAAATTAAGTCATATTTTATAATCTCAAGGTATTAAATTCTCCCACCATAAATAAACTCTTCCCTCATCTTGTGACTCATTATGTAGGAATAATTTATATAGTGAACATATAATTTAACATATATTTCTAGATGATTGTGTGTTTATTTTAGATGTGGAATAAGATTTATCCATATGAAAAATTATTACATGTGATTTGTAAAGATATATAATCCACTAATAATTTTATATATAAATCTAGTTGTGAAATGGAATCTTCATCAATAAGAAATAACTTCTCCCAAACCATGAGAATGAATATATGATAATCAAACCACAAGGAGTATTTATTTATAACTCAGTTTCCACTAGTAGGAGAAAACATACATTGAATAGTACACTTGAATATCTAGAGTAAAAAACAATTATCCACCACATTAGTAGTAGTTTCATATAATTTTCCATGTTCACGTAGTTTTTGGTGACTCTTTCCCCCATTAGCCCTTGGATTGGAACATTGATCACATATATCCCAACTACAACGAAATTCATGTAACAATTTTTTTATCTTATCTATTTCCTTTATAATTGTCTCTCTGATGACCTTTATCTCCGCACATATAACATATATCCATCCCTTTAGGAAGATATCTTATATACCTCTTCCAATAATTGTGACATGTAAGAAATTGAATCCTCTTTTTTCATCATCTTAATAAACCATATTTCTTTGATATTCAATTATTCTCATAATTGGTGTGTTCATGATTATAATTTAGTTCACATTGTTAATTTGAATTAAAGTTATATGGTTTGGAATAATAAAAATATTTTTAATTCCATTCCTTATTGTGTTTGGATTCCCTTTGGGACAATTTTCATAATTTCCATGGAATATGTTGTTAACTTGGGGTTTTTAGGAATTAACCATTAGTAAAGAAATTATTCTAATTTTTTAGGAACATGGAAATAATGTTATTATAAAAAAATATTAAAAACCATAACCTCATTATGGGAAAATTAATAACACTATCATGTTTGAAATTATTTCCTAAAACGCATCTTTAACCAGACAAAGTTGAACATATATAACATTTTGTTAAACTTATATTATTATTGGTTCAATCCATGTTAAATTGAGATGGTTTCTTGCATACATATTAACATAATCATCAAAATATAAATCCCAATTTACTACTAAAAATATTAAATTATTGTAAGCCCAAACAATCCTTGGAATTTATTTCATTATCATCCAACTTATAACTTTTCTAGGAATCCATATATCAATTAATTTATTCCATGACAAAATAATATCAATATTTAAAATTGTTATATCCATGTAAACATTACTATTGTGTTATATGAGATCATATTATTCAAATTCAATATAATGTCTCACAAAGATAATGGTAATTAACCAAATAATATCATGTGAGAGTGTCCAAATAGGTGTGTATTTATGCCTCTATTTTTTGTGCATAGGGTGATGATATAGTTAATACCAATACAACCATTTTTGGGTTATTACAACAGGGGAAATATGTTCTATATTTATGTCACGACCCGCCTTCACCAAAATGAGGTAAGGGTCAACAGATTGCCAGGCCCTTCCTTTTTTAAGTTGAAGGAGATATAATGACCCCCGAAAGCCGCCTTCAATAGGTCCTGGAGTGGAGACCAGCGCCAAGGATACATAATCACACACTAAATGGAAGAAATTACCCGTTTTCATTTAAATAGGATTGGGAGATAAGATAGTAAATCCCACAAAAACACCAAAACTGAAAGAAAATTAAATCCAAAACTAAACCATTCCAACATGCATGTTCGAAAGTAAATGATACATGATACAAGAACTAAAATGATAAAGTAACAAAGAAAGAAAATGATAACAGGAACTGTCCCAATAATCCAAGCTAGTACGGTCCAGCATGATCCCCAAAGTCGTCCTAGAAACCTGAAAATAGTTTTATATATGTAGGGTGAGAATACAATTATACTCAGTAGGGAAAGACCTAAAGCACTCGTGCACAAGTGGGGAGGCATACTAATGCCCTGTGAGAAATGATAGGACCAAAACATCTAGCAAGGTAAACTATCCACCCAAGTCTCACCAAGGTTCACTCCACAAATAATGCAAAGAATGTAATGTATAGTAATAGCACATCGATGTTTGGGTACCCCGCACCACTTTCCAACTGGTTATTTAAGACATCCTACACATCGAACCAATCCCGCCATTCTCACTACAGTCCCACTTCCAAACCCCACCCGCACACACTAGAGCCATAAACACTATCCAGCCCACCGACACCTAGGCTACAACTGTCACACGTAACCACACCTGCAAACACCTAGTCCAGAAAAACCACTGCCACACCCGAAGACACCTGGGCCTCATCCCGAAGATACATGGGAAACCATCAGCCCGCACACACCTGGGCCAACCACCTCAACCACCCTACCCGAATATTCTTGGGCTAATAATGGACCTCAGGCCGTCACAGCCTGCCCGAAGATACCTGGGCTATCCAAGAAAGGGAGCAGAAAAGAGCTAATAACCATCACCTAATTGAAGTGTTGGAAAAAAAACCCTCTCCCATGAATGGGAGTATTCGGCACTAAGTTCTCAACATGGGTGGTGCGTGAATAAGAAACACAGAACTACAAGTATATGTATAGGTAACAAGCACTCACCAATCTAGGTTTTTCTTCTGCCAGCCTAAATAACACAATCAATACCCATTCCCAAGTCACAACTCATAACAAACCAGAACCATTGTCCCAAACTTGTTTTCAAGTTCAGTAATAATGTTTAAATAAGTTTCTACACTACTGGGAAACTAACAGCATAAGCACAAGCAAGGGAAAAAGATATAGCCAACAACAATTTAAGAATTCACACCCTGTTCTCTTGTAAAGTCACAACAACAATGGGATAAGTGAAATCCCTCAAAGTACTGGAACCCAAGAAAACCCCAAGATACTACCCCATGTTTCCCCAAAAATCCAGAAGAAAATTATTTCTCATCAACATAGGATTCCACCCCAATTCATGATATAAACAAAGTAACCACCCGACCTTATGTTCACAACCACTGAAAGCAATTAAACAGGGGATCCCATCCCTACCCACCTCACCCAGCAATCGGCCGGTGAAGGAAAAACAACCAACCACTACCACCAATACATAGCAGTGCCATGCCGGTATTTTCATATTTATAATATTTAACACACTCCATGATTTCAAATTTATTATGGTTTAACCGGGGTTATCACAGAAGGGATTTATGCTATTGCTTTTAATTTATTTAGCCGAATATACATAATTATCCAATTTATTTTACACAAAAAGGTTCACAACCGCAATACACACCAATTTAAACATCACAGGAGGTTGGGGATTATCAGTGCGCAGAGAAAAAAACCACCAATGTCCATGATTTTCAGTGGCAGAAGCCCATATAATTCACAACGTATCTCAACACGAATGAGTACAGTAGACATTGATCATAACCACCCCCCATTATTTAAATTTTGTTTATTATCTTCATTAACGTTGGTCTTCATCAATAATATCACAAGGAAAAAGCATACCCACCCCACATGATACACAGAGAGGAGAGACGAAGGTGAAACCCTACCTGGTTGATCAACGATCGAAGTTATATTTATACCGCCAGGAACATGGGATGTGTGATTTTCGGGGGTGGGCCTCAGGAACTCAACCACGAGAAGATGAATCGATGGGAGGGTGATCAAGAAAAGAAACCCGAGGAGTACCCTTTAGTTTGTAAAGGCTGGGGACAGTTGAGATAAGAACTAGAAATCACGTAAGGAATGGGGTCGTGGGTTTACCACTCGGCCCCATACGTTATTAAAAGGTCCCCACCCTTTGTGGTAGTTTAAACCGACATACACACAATGTCACGTCATTAAAAATTTAATTAAACACCATTCATGGGCGTTACTGGGAATTTAAACAAACATAAAGGGGTCAAAATAGGGTTTAAACACAATTAGCGCAAAAAGGAGGTGCTCCTGAAAAAACCACGACAAGGCTCGGTACACTGATCGGTCTCATGCCGTGATGCTACCCTTAGGATCTGGATTTTGGAAAAGGAAAGGACCCTGAGGGTCTGGGTCATCACATCAGATTCCTCTCAATCAATTATCGCCCTCGAGAATCAAAACAACTCAGAAGGAAAGAGAGGGCTCAAAAGATACCTCTCAGGAGTGAACCCCATTGAAATCCAGAAACACTAACACATGAGTCAGGAAGTCCCTTCTTAAATGTCAAGATATTATCTGCTTTGGGCGGCATTGACTCACCCACACAGGTTTAATCGAATCCACATTAATGCGTCCTGATTAGCAGTCAGGTTTTTCCATCATCACACATTCGGACACACACACACACACAGGGACATGGAACAGATCATCTCAAGGATAAGCAAAAAAAGAATTCCACATATATTCGAGCACTAGATAAAACATCTCAACAGGGTCAGAACAAAACAACAAGGGAGTCAAAATAGCTCTAGGTACTTGGTGCACATCTATGATTCCCTCTCCCATGTACTCTACTAAATCCCACCATGTATCCATAACACACGAACCAAGGGAAAGGTTCGACCACGAAGCACCTTCTCCTCCAGATCCTCGATCATCACTGGTCTTTCCACAATGGTCACATCATCCTCGCTGTCCATCTCTCCCCAGATGAGGACGTGTGAATAGTCGTGCAGATACTGATGGAGCTGGGACACATGGAAGACATCATGTATCTTCAGTAGGAGCGTTGGTAACGCTAGCTGATAAGACACTTCTCCGACCTACTGCAACACTTCGAAGGGTATGATGAACCTGGGAGAAAGCTTACTCCCTTTGTCGAACCTCTATTATCCACGCCGATGGGAGACCATCAAGAAAACGTGGTCTCCAAACTCAAAATACAAGGGCCTTCAACTATTATCAGCTTACGACTTCTACTGGTCCTGGGATGCCTTCATCTTTTCTAGTATGAGCTGAACCTTCTCTGTCGTGCTCTGCACCACCTCAGGGCCGAGGATCCCTGCCTCTCCTACTTCGTTCCAACACACAGGTGAGCAGCATGGTCTCTCGTAAAACGATTTTAATGGGGCCATACCAATGGTAGAGTGATAGCTATTATTGTAGGCAAACTCTACTAGAGGCAAGTGTCGCACCCATGATCCTCCTAAGTCCAGAACACATGCCCACAACATATCCTCCAAGGTCTGGATGGTGCGCTCTGTCTTTCCATCCATCTAGGGATGGAAAGTGGTGCTAAGACGTAGCTAGGTGCCAAAAGCATATTGCAATCCTCTCAAGACTCGTGAGGTAAACCATGCATCCCTATCTGAGACTATGGTCTTCGTAACTCCATGCAACTGCACCACCTCATCCACATACCTTTATGCCAAAGAATCCACTGCACTTGACTCCTTATTCGCCAGAAAGAGAGCCGATTTTGTCAACTGGTCCACCAATACCCAAATGTAATTGTATCCCCATTGATCATTGGGTAGTCCCATGATGAAATCCATCGAGATGTCCTCCCACTCCCACTCAAGAACATCCAGAGACTACACCAGGCCACCCGGAACACGGTGTTCAGCCTTCACCTACTAACACACTAGGCACTTGGCCACAAACTCTGCCGCTTCTCCCTTTACCCTGGGCCACCAGAACAGTCTCTTCAGACCCTAGTACATCTTGGAAACTCCCGGGTGCACTGCCAACAGTGAGTTGTGGAACTCAATAAGAACCTTCCCACGCATCGTCTGTGGAAAAAACATCTTTCCTCGGAAAAGCATCCGGTTCTAACCATCCTTCGTCCACCCTTCTGGAGCAATGCTCTAGTCAACTCAGTCACGCATCACTTCGCACTCTGAGTCTCCCCTCTGAGACTCCTCCACTTTCTAAAACAGATACGACTGTATTGTCATCTACTAAAGGCAACCTCTACCGCCATCCGTCCTCACATCTAGGTGCAAGGCAGCCAACTACTCCATCGCCTTCCTGGAGTCTGTCGACTCTCGGACCGCGTCCTTCTATGACCCCCTGCTCAAGGCATCGACCACTACAATCCCCTTCCCTGAAGTGTAGGAAATATCGATGTCGTAATCCTGGAGGAACTTCACCCACCTTCGCTGCCGCAAGTTTAGGTCCCTTTGGGAGAAGTTATACCTCAAACGTTTGTGATCTATGAAGACCACAAAGATTTCTGCAATGAGGTAATGCCGTCATAACTTTATCACAAAAACGAACACTTCAAGCTCTAGGTCGTGGGTGGAATAGTTACACTCATGAGGGCGTAGCTTCCTAGACCCATAAGTGATCAGCCCTTGTCGCTGCATCAACACACATCCGAGGCCTTGCCCTGATGAATTACAGAACACCTCATACGCCACCCCTTCTTCTGGTAGTCTCAGCACTGGGGCACTAACCAACTTATCCTATAGATAGGTGAAGGATTCCTCGCACTGCTCACTCCACACGAAAGCCTGGTCCTTCTTGGTCAAGGCTTTCAAAGGGGCTGAAACTCGAGAGAAGTTGTGTAAGAACCTCCAATAGTAACTTGCCCGCCTCAGGAAACTACGAACATCTGCCACATTCATGGGTGCTGCCCATGAAACAACTACTTCAACCTTTTATTGGCCCACTGCTACCCACTGCTCGGACACCACGTGCCCATGGAAGTGCACTTCTCACGTCTAGAACTTGCATTTCGACAACTTCCCATAGAGCTGGTGCTGTCGGAGGACCTCCAAAACCATCCTCAGGTTATCAAGGTGGTCCTCCCCTAATCTTGAATATATCAGGATATCGTCGATGAACAAAACTACGAACCGATCAAGGTACCCTAGGAAGACGGAGTTCATAAGACCCATGAACACAACCGGGGTGTTCGTAACACTGAAAGGCATGACTACTTACTCGAAGTGTCCATATCTGCACCTGAAGGCCATCTTTGAGACGTTGCCCTCCTTCACCCTCAACTGGTGATATTCATAGCGTAGGCCGATCTTTGAGAACCATCCTTCCCCCTTTAGCTGGTTGAGAAGATCGTCTATCCTCGGAAGAGGGTAGCGATTCTTAATCATCACCTGATTCAGCTTCCTGTAGTCTATGCATAGCGTGAGACCACCATCTTCTTTATTTGCGAACAAAACTGGAGCACCCCATGGTGAAACTCTCGATCAAACATAACCCCTCTTAATCAGATCATCAATCTAAATCCGCAACTCTCGTAGATCCGAAGGAGCCATTCGGTAAGGAGCCATCAAAATTGGGAGAGCACCAAGCTGCAAGTCTATTCCAAACTCGATATCACATTGAGGGGGTAGAGTCGTCACCTCCTCAGGGAAGACGTCCATAAACTCACTGAAGATTCCCAGTACCTCCACCAACTTAGCATCCACTAACTCTACTGACAGCTCGGCTAACAAGGATAGGAGGGGTTCCTCTCGCCTGTTGCCCTTCTGACCGTTCCATTCGCCGGTGAAAGTAACACGCCGGCCACCCAATTCTGAGAACACAACCCTTCCTCAGAAGCAGTCGATGACGACACACACAGAGAACATCTAGTCGATGCCTAGTATGACATCGTACGACTGTATCTGTAGCATTAGTAGATCCCCGACCGACTAATGTGGCCCTATCATTAGTCTTAATCCTCTACAAACATATAACAAGTCGGTCTGACCTCCGACTAGTGTGCTCAGCACCAGTGGCACTGGAAGTCTCTCGGAATCTAGTCCCAAAGTGCGGGCTAGACTTGGTGCAATGAAGGAGTGCGAGGCTCTGGTATCGAACAAGGCATAAGCAAGGGTTCTAAACAAACTAATCGTACCTCGAATGACCTCCGGCCCTGCTGGAAATGCTGCCTCTACGGTGTGAAAATGTCCACGCCCAACTCTTCTGCCCCTCGGTTGTCGGCCACCTCCCCGACCACACCCCGGTCAAGGTCCCTAAGGAGCGCCCTAAGGTCGGCCTCCTCCTGCAACATCTTCCCTCGGAGGAGTGGGAGCTCGCTTCCCCTACTGCTTCTGTTGGAAGGGCCTAGCTAGAAGCTGATGATAATGAGAGTGATGAGCCTATCCGCCACTGCCATACTGAACTCGGTCCGAGCACTGATTCCAGAGATGTCCATGTTTTCCATAGACAAAGAACCTCAGTCCTAGGCCCGAAGGGAATGGGCGAGGACCGAGGGACCGGAACAGGAATAGTTGTGGCCTGCTCCCTGCTGGTTGAAACCGAGAGGGTCCTGATGCTAGTGGTCTGGAGCTAATAGCCTTCCCCTTCAATGATCCCAGCTTTATCCCCTCTCGTGTTCCACCTCCTAGACCATGCATACTCTCCACCACTTCAGCCTTCTTCTGGACCTCCAAGTACTTCTGCAGAGTGAAGGGGGTAACAACATACTAGAGGGAGGGTCGAAGCGCCTCCTCTAAATGTCTTGCCCGAGACTCCTCGTCTAGAAAGAGGGCCAGAGAAAAATGTAGGAGGTCCTTGAACTTGATTCCCAGCTCCCTTACTGACATACTCTCCTCCTAGAGGGAGAGTAGCTCCTGGATCTTCTCCACCTTCATCGAAGAAGAGAGTAATTCCTCCCGGAATTCCTTCTCGAAATCAGCCCATGCTACCTCAGCATCTCTCCTCTCCCCTAGGTAAAGTGTCCACCATTGACGCGCCTGTCCCTGCATCTAGATGACGGCCAGAGGAACCCAGTACTTGGTCGGAGCCCGGATCAAGATGAAGGATATAACCATATCCTCTAGCCAACCCTCTTTTTTCATGTCAGAGGTGTTGCCCTCGTACTTCTCGAGGGTCTATCTCTAGAAGGCCCGAAGTGTCTTCTTCCACTGGTCGTCCTCCTCCTCTCGATCTTCTCTCTGCCGATCGACCAAGGTAGTCTTCGGGGCCTCGATCGCACGCACCACACGTGGTCACCTCTCAGGTGCCAAAGCTGTAAGGTAAACAAGGAATGCCTATGCCCAAGTAGTGCAGAATATTGTTCTTAAAATTTCATAAACCTTTTATTGATTTCAATTCCCAAAACACCCATGAAACACGAGAACAAAAGTCATTATGATGCATGTACCTTTCCTAGGGTTTCTACCCTACAATCAGTGTGGCCTCACTTGGTCATTCGGTAGGTCCAGAGTCCTTGCATCGGATCACAGGGGGCCCTAAAATCTCGTGTCCTAGCCAGTCTTCCCGGGCCTAATTCACACTCCAAGGTCACCCAACACTTTTTCCCTACCATCCCATGCAGTCCTTACTACGCCTAACTCCATACTCCATCTTATCTCTCAACCAACCTCCCTCTCATACCATTCTGTCACAACCCGCCTTCACCAAAAGGAGGGATGGGTCAGAAGATTTCTAGGCCCTTCCTTCTTTAAGTTGAAGGAGAGATAATGACCCTCGGAACCTGCCTTCAATAGGTCCCTGAGTGGCGACCAGAACCAAGGGTACAGAATCACACACGGAATGGAAGGCATTACCTTTTTTCTTTTAAATAGGATCGAGAGATAAGATAGTAAATCCCACAACAACACCAAAACTAAAATAAAAATAAATCCAAAAGTAAACCATTCCCACATGCATGTTCAAAATTAAATGATACATTATACAAGAACTCCAAATATAATGTACCAAAGAAAGAAAATGACAACATCAACTATCCCAAAGATCCAAGCTAGTACGGTCCAGCATGATCCCCAAAGTCCTCCTGGAAACCTGAAAACAGTTTTATATACTTAGGGTGAGCATACAAGTATACTAAATAGGGAAATACATAAAGCTCTCGTGCACAAGTGGGGAGGCATACTAATGCCCTGTGAGAAAAGAGATGAACAAAACATCTAGCAAGGTAAACTATCCACCCAAGTCTCACCAAGGCACACTCCCCAAATAATGCATGGAAAGTAATTTATAGTAATAGCACATCGATGTTTGGGTACCCCCCACCAATTTCCCACTGGTTATTTAAGATATCTTATGAATCGAACAAATCCCACCATTCTCACTGCAGTCCTATTGCCAAACCCCGCCCGCACACACCTGATCCATAACCACTGTCCAGCCTATAGACACCTGGGCCACAACTGTCACACGTAACCCCGCCTGCAAATACCTAGGCCAGAACAACCACTTCCACGTCCGAAGACACCTGGGCCTCACCATGATGATACTTGGGAAACCACCTACCTGCACACACTTGGTTCAACCACCTCAACCACCCCTCCTGAGGATTCTTTGGCAAATAATGGACCTCAGGCAATCACAGTCTACCCAAAGATAGTTGGGATATCCAGGAAAGGGAGCAGAAAAGAGGAAAAAACCACCCACTAATTGAAGTGATGGGAAAAAAACCCTCCCCCGTGAATGGGGGTGTTCGGCACTATGTGCTCAACTTGGGTGGGGAGCGAATAAGAAACACAAAACCACAAGTATATGTATAGGTAACAAGCACTCACCCAATCTAGGTTTTTCTTCAGCCAGCCTAAAGAACACAATCAGCACCCATGCGCAAGTCACAACTCATACCCAACTAGAACCATTGTCCCATCCTCGTTTTCATGTTCTGTAATAATGTTTAAATATGTTTCTGCACTATTGGGAAACTAACAGCATATGCACAACCATGGGAAAAAGATACATCCAACAACAATTTATGCATTCACACACGGTTCTCTTGTAAAGTCAGAACAAAAAAGGTATTAGTGAGATCCATCGAAGTACTGGAACCAAAGAAAACCCCATGATACTACCCCATGATTCCCCAAAAATCCATAAGCAAACGGTTTCTCATCAACTGAGGATTCCACCCCAATTCATGATATAATAAATGTAACCACCCGACCTTAAGTTCACAACCATTGAAAGCAATTCAATAGGGGATCCCATCCCAACCCTCCTCACCCAGCAATCGTACGGTGAAAGAAAAACAAACCAACCACTACCACCAACACATAGCAGGGCCATATCGGTATTTTCAGATTAATAAGATTTTACACACACCATGATTTCAAATTCATTGGGCTTTAACCGGGGTTTTCACAGAATGGATTGATCCTGCTGCTTTCAATTTATTTAGCTGAATATACATAATTAGCCAAATTCCTTTACACAAAAAAGGTTCAAATCTGCAATACACACCATTTAAACATCACAAAAGGTTGGGGTTTATTACTGCATAGAGAAAGAAACCATCAACAACCATGATTTTAAGTGGCATAAGCCCATATAATTCACAACGTATCTCAACTCGAACGAGTACATTAGAACATCGATCACACCCCCACCCCCATTCTTTAAAGTTAGTTTATTATCTTCATTAACTTTGGGCTTCATCAATCCTCCCACAATTAAAAAGCATACCCACCCCTCATGATACACAGAGAGGAGAGAAGAAGGTGAAACCCTAACTGGTTGATCAACGATCAAAGTTATCTTTACACTGCCAGGAATAGGGGATGTGAGATTTGCAGGGGTGGGGCCTTGAGAACTCAAGCATGAGCAGATGAATCGATGGGAGGTTGATCTATAAAAGAAATCTAAGGAGTACACTTTAGTTTGTAAAGACCGGGGACAGTTGAGATAAGAACGTGAAACCGCGTAATGAGTGGGGCCGTGGGTTGACCATGCATCCCCATACATTATTAAAAGGTCCCCGCCATTTGGGGCGGTTTAAACCAACGCACACACCAAGGAACCTCATTAAACATTTAATTAAACCCCATTCATGGGTGTTACTAGGCATTTAAACAAAATTAAAGGGCTCAAAAATAGGGTTTAAACTCAATTAGTTCAAAAAGGAGGCGCTATTGGAAAAACCCCGACAAGGCTGGGTGACACCGATTGGTCGGCCTCAGCGATCGGTCTCACGGATCGGTCTCACCAATCGGTGGCGCTGATCAGTTGCGCCGATCGGTCTCACCGATCGGTCTCACCGATCAGTGGCGTCGATCGGTCCCGCCGATCGATCTCACGCCGTGATGCTACCCTTAGGATCTGGATTTTGGCAAAGTAAAGGACCCTGAGGGTCTGGGTCATCACAATTTTTACCCAATTATAGTATATATAATGGGACCTAATTTTGGGGAAAAAAATATACTCATATCATGAGAAAAAATTTAGGATATTATGAAACATTTAGAACTTTCCCATAGACTTGTGCTAAAGGTTTTCAATATTTTTTTATCCTAAAATATAAATACAATTTATTTTATTAAAATTAAGAATAAATGATATTCTATGTCAAGGGTTACTTCATTCTTTATTATTTGGATATACAACAACTTATGGACTCATATATTATCTTAAAAAAATAATGTCCGACGATAACTAAACCCTATTATGATACCAACTATGATACCACAACCCCACACTCTCAAATTTGGTGGCCTTAAAATAAACATTACATACTATATTTGATACCAACTATAGATTCCAAAAAATAAATTTCCCATTATTTCATGAATTAAATAAAATATTTCATTACATTCATTCTTATGGACTTTTTGGTTTAGAGATTTAGAGAATTTGGAAAATTCATTAACTAATAATTTTAATTAAATTATAAAATTATAGGGTTTTTTACATTATAATAAATAACTAAATGAATAAAAAATAGTCATAATATCCCACATATTATATACACATGATATAATGCTGAATATATCATGTGAAATGTATTTCTTCTTATTTTACTGAAATCGAAACATTAGAATGGTTAAGTATAACGATTCATAATTTACAAATGTTGATCTTACATCAAATTTGAATAATAATAATTACAAAATTTCACAAATCCCTAATAAGAAAATATATGTATATTTTCATTAGAAAGTACAAAATATTTAGAAATTTTCATAAGAAATCATCATTGTCTCCCACTTATTTCATCACAACTAGACCCCCGGACTAATTGTACATAATACCTTTATTCATTACCTATAAAAAAAGTAGCATATGAAAGGGTGATATAAGATTATAAAAAATGGTAAAAAGGGAGATATCAATCAAATCATATACATATTACATATTAACAGAACATTTTAAATTTTTATCCTTTATATGAAATATCATGATATAATTCCATGCAATAAATCATGAATGTTCATAAGAATCAACAAACGGACTCCAAAAATTCATAACATAAGAGATGATGTTTTTTTGAAATAAAAAAATATAGAAAATAATTTCACAATAGTTAATGCACAATTCATAGACCATCATAGTGACCAAATTCCATTACTGATCTGGTTTCTCTCCATCTTCCAATCCTGTATTTCTGAACTCAGATAATTTCCCATTCCGTCCAATTCTATCTCATGAGATATAAATATTTCAAAAATGAATTTTAGGTAGATATATGTCACACCCATATCATAATTAAATCATTCTTACATGATCTAAAATAACATAAATCATTAATCATAACCCAAGGAATAAAATGGGTTTCTTTAAACATCATTCCACTATAACATAATCAACACAAACCAAATGGATTTCATAAATATAATTCCATTGTAAATACAATAAAATAATTGGAATAATAGTTATATTATATTTGAAATATATACCATTTAAATAATTCTACCTTATATGGAAACTAATTTTGATATAACACATTAAATTAATCAAAATGAAAAATATCATTTTTTCTTAAAACAACGTTTTCTTTTCTCAATATATCATGATGTTTTAAAAGCAAAGAATATATTTAAAATTAATAATTAAATATTTTAGAGTCATATTCATTGAAATAATTCATTATAAAAATGTAAAAATCCATTCACTTTATATAGGTTAAAAAACATTCTCCTTGTACTTTTACTTGAAAAAAAACCTTGTATCGAATAATGGTAAAATATTCATTTGACAGTATTTAAAAAACCAACAATAGGTAAAATATACTTTAAATTTTTTAATAATAAAGGAAATAATATTACATATTTTAGAAACATATAAGTGGAATAAAAATATACCCTATTAAATACATTTGAATAATAAATATCAAATAATAATGAGATTGAGCAATTATCTCTTCCATTAAGTCAGATTTTCATTGTTTGTATCCAAATATCCTATATAATAATTTAAATAATTTAATTGATTTAATTCCAAATAATAGTAATTTTTATGATATCATATCTGATTATATTATCATACGTTTGTTAATAGTATTTAATTTCTACTTGTTTTTTGGGTATTAAATACTTTTTTTCTTATGCATGTTTTATCGAAGAAGTTATTGTTATCCTGAAGCGGGCATAGTTATATCATAAAAAATGAAATTAAGATTATATATATATATATATAATATTTATTTATTCTATTCATTTATATAACCATGATTTAATGAAGATAATGTAGAATGAATAACATCGCATTGTGGAGGTGAAAGGTCGTACTTACGCTTGAGCGACTATATCATTCCAAAAATTGTTGAATAGTATTAAAGTTAATGGTGTATAGTATAACAAAATGAATAACATGTTATCATAATAATATATTTTTATTACCTCCATCGTTATACCCATCCATGCATGGTGGTGAAGAAAAACATAATACACCACGATGTGGAGATGGTAAACAGTGCATACACACACAAGGTAATTTTATTTTTTATAGGATAAATAAAAAGTGGAATATTATTGTTACATAATAACAATAACATATCAGTATATATTTTGTAATATATTTATTAATTTATAATGTAACAACTCATGAAAATGATGTTGTAGAATAATTTTTTTTGGAAGAATCAATAGAAGAGATTACATCTTCCTCGACGTGCTTCCTCTAAGACACATCTTAGATAACAAGATATGGCCTTTTAAGAAGACCAATAAATCTAAAATCTCACTAGGGAATTTGATAAGGTAAAGGGTAGGGTTTTTCCTAGAAATAATAATCAAATTGAAGTGAATAGGCGAGGGAGGAGGTTCCCTTATATAATTGAAGTGAGCGGCATTTTTGGGATCTCCGAAAATATTAATTTATAATAAAATCAAAGCCCATAAAAAACCTCAAAATGACCAAATATTGAAGATAAAATGTGAAAGGGTTTTAAATTAATAAATCAATAGATTTTAGAAAAAAATTTATGTCAATTTAGTCATTTTCAATTTAATTAACACTTAGTTATTCAATTTATTTTTTAGATAGGGTAAAAAATATTTCAATATTAAATGGATGAAATATCTACTCAATGTATATATCTTAGACCATAAATAAATACCTCAAAAAAATTTAGACTAGGTAATAATCATTATATATGTTTTGAAAATGTTTTATTAATTTTAAATAATTTTATAATGCATTATTTTTATATAAAATCAAAAGTGTAAATTTTTAAACTATTAAATTCATTGATTGTTAAAAAACATAGATCTAAATGTTTGCTTTGAACAGACTATTTGATTATATTTATAAGTGTTCAAGGTCATATATAAAATTTAGTGGACATATTTATTATCCAAATTATATTTATGTTAACATGTTTAATAATATTTATTTTTTATCTCTAGTAATAAAAAAGTTACTACATAATGTTTTTGTTATTATTTAGTATACATATATGTTGAATAAAACTAAAAAAATCTATGATTAAGAGAAATCAAATATATTTAGAAATTATATATGTATACAATTTTATCATATATAAAATAAAGAATTTACGATGTTATACTTATTAAATTAGGAATGTGAAAACATTAAAATCACTTTAAAAAAAATAATATATCTGTCACAGTCTCTTATATAAGTATCAATATGGTCATTAATCGACTGTGGGATAGTTATGATTGGGATATACATGAAAAATAATATTTTTCATGTGTTTCTATCTTTTAATTGTTATTATAATTATAATTAAATTTAATTTAATTTATCATCAATTAATTAATTTTAACATCGTCAAAGTATAAGTTTTAATGTAATTAATTGTTTCAAAAAATTAAAAATAAATTACTTGGATAAATAAAAACATTTTATATTTGAAATGATAATTTATAATTCAATTTTTCTTCTAGATAACCTTTTGTAAAAAATGATTTTTTAAATAATATTTTAGTGAGAAATATTTAACTTTTCATTAAATAAAAAATAATTTAAATGTCCAATTCTCATCCATGTGGCTTACAAAGGAAACAATTTCGACCCAATGATGATTTTTGTGAAAAAAAATCATCCAATGATATTATTTCATGTGTTATGGTAATTTTATAATAGTATTTGTACCCTTAATTACCTAGTTTACCCTTTTACCATATTAATAAAAATTACTCATTGTACTATTCATGATGACAAGAAATAAAATAAATATATTAACATAATTTTGGCCTCAAAATTATAAATATTTAATTCAATTTCCATAATTAAAAACATAGAAGTTTCAGGAATTAATTTAAAATTAATCTTTTTATTGGAAAGACAGAACAAGTTTTAGAAGTTATAACATTGCAAATGATTGAAATGTTTTTTCATCTGAATTAAATGCAAACTTAATGCTAATCAAATACATTATGTTTAATGATAAAAATATATTCTATTTATTATTTAAAACTATTCAATAATTTAATTTAACCATATAAATTATTTTGATGAAATTTATTTTCAATAAAAATTAATGTATTTTTATTGTTCATCAAAATTTATTATTTTAAGAAAAATATTAAAATTTCAACCAATGTAATTTTTTGTATCCAACATCAAAATAAAATGGTTATTTTTTCCTAAAAAAATTATTAATTTATCAAAAAATTAATTTAAATGGGGTTTTGTATTAAAAGGAAGAAAATTACCCTTTTGAAAAATAAGGTTTTTATACATCGAAGGGGTTTTATTCATATCCTATGACAAAAATATCAGTTGGATGAATAGAAAAAATATTTTAATAATTATATAAAAAATATTTCCCATTAATTTTTTTACTAATAGTCATACACTCAATTTATTAATACAATAATACAAATATATTATTGATTTATATTATTCATAAATTTTTTTTAGTGATTGAATTCACTATACATTTTCATAAGTAAGCTATATTTATTCCAGCTAACCTAACAGGTTGGATAATATGGTCATTTTCTACAACTGGTGTCTTGGGGTTCTCTTAAACTCACAATTCCTTATAATCCATGATATTATTGATTTAAAATTTTTCAAATAAAATATTTCATAAAAGCGTCTCGGTATTAAATTCTACCCCTCAAACAAAATTTTTCCCTCATAATTCATCACATGGATACAAATAAAAGAGGATATATCTCCCTCGACATAACATCATGTTCACACACATATTCCTCAAACTGGTAGTTCCACCACAATACATTAACCAAGAGAGTTGCCTTGATTTTCATAACTTTTCGGTATGAACCAGAATCACTATTGGTTGTTCATCATAAGAAAGATATTGCTCCATTGGTACGACTTATGAGTTTAGTACATGTGAAGGATCAGGTATGCACTTTCTCATGATAGATATATTGAACACATAATTAACTTGAGGGAGATTTAGTAGAAGCATCAATCGATAAGACCATTCCAACATGATCCATAATTTCGAAAGAACTAATATACCTAGGTCTAAACATTCCCTTCTTTGTAAATCTCATTACTCTCCACTATAGAGATATTCTTAGAAACACTTTTTCACCCACTTCAAATTCAATGTACTTTTTTTATTCTATATACGTATTATGGCGACTTAGATATCCTCTTATGTGATGATGAATAGATACAACCTTTTCTTCCATTTGATCATCAAGATCATGTCCTAATATCTATCTTTCCCCAACTTCATCCCATAAAGTTAGAGTTAGGCACTTCCTTCTATAGAGGGATTCATAAGGATCCATTTGAATACTAGATTGATATCTACTACTGTAAGAAAATTACACTAGAGGTAGGTGTTGATCCCAACCACCTTTGAAATAAATAGTGAAATCTCTAAACATGTATTCTAGAGTTCATATTGTCCTATTAGACCAAACTACTGTATTTGGATGATAATAAACGGTCAAACATTACTCTGTATCTAGATCATGTTGAAAACATTGTCATAACTTCAAGGTAAAACTCATATCTTTATCAAATATAATGGAAATTTGTAGTCCATGAAATCTTACCACTTTCTTTACATATATCATAGAAATATGATCAAGATATAAATCCTCTCTAATAGTAATGATGTATATAGACTTCATAAGGAAAGAAACTATAACCCATATAACATTATGGACATCAGATTTTATGGAAGTCCAATGAAAAAGTCCAGAGTGATGTTTTCCCATTTTAATTATAGTATGTGTAATGGTTCTATCACCCCTTTAGACGTCTGTCCCTTAACCCTAACATGTGGACAAACCTAGCACCTAGAGACATATTCACAATATCTCTCTTCATTTCACCCCATCCGAAATACTCTTTCAGGACCATCTACATCATTGTGTTCTCAGGATGAATAGAGGATGAGGAAATGTCACCCTCATCTAATAACTCCATATTTAATTATGGTATGGTAGGAATACAATCCCAGATACCAAACCATATTATCCCATCACAATCATGGTTGAATCTGGGACCATTTATCACATTATTTTTTATATATACATCTTCCTTCTACGCCTCATTCATCATCACTTTTATAGATGGTGGAACATTCAATTGAGAAAGATAATATTTATACACTTCCTTTAAAATTTCATTATCCATCCTTTTTAAATACATAAATATTAAATCTTTTGTGATCTTTATCATAGATAGGATATCAAGGTCCTTTAGACTTAAAGCATATACCACCTTTTTCTCTTTCCTAGGACGGTAATGTATTGGGAAGTCATATTCATTAATCAAGCCCATCCATATTCATTGAAACGTATTCAGATAATTTTGAGTGAAAATATAATTAAAATGTTTTTGATTACTGTAATATGACACCATTCACTATAACTATAATGCCTCCATGTTATTAGTGCAATAATTACCCCAGTTAACTCTAAATGATGTGTTGGGTAATTTTTCCAAGGGATTTTCAATTTTCTTGAGGAATAATCTATCACAATATCATTTTTCATGAGATGAATACCCAAACTAATCTTTTATGCATCACTAAACATACCATAACTTTTTAAACTACATTTAAGTGTGAACATTGAGGCATTGGAAAACCTTATTTTTAGCTCATTAAAATTCTCTTCATCATCCTTATCAACACGAACATAACTACTTTTCAAGTCAACTTGGTTAGTGGAATATATATATTTGAAATTTTTTTTTGAAAAAATGCGGATAATAACCCACCAAAAAAAGAAAACATCAAATACTAGTTACAGTTTTTTGTCTCAAACAACATTAAATGACTTCAATTTTTAGCTATATCGATAGATATCTCCTCTCTTGAGATTATGTGACCAAAAAATGAAATTTTCTAAAGCCAAAATTCATACATTGTAAATCTTTCATAAATATTATCCTGTATTATGGTCTTCAGAACAATTCTCACGTGATCTCTATGATCTTATTTTATCTTTGGATAGATAATAATATCATCTAGAAACACTTTCCAAAACTGATCTAGATAGTATCTACAAAATCTATTAATTAGATACATGAACATAATGGATGAATTAGTAAGAACAATGACATCTCTATAAATTCATAGTGTTTATACCATGTATAAAATGTCTTCTTTGGATTATCCTCCTTCATGAACATTAATTGAAGATATCATGAACAAAGATCAATCATGTGAAAGTATTGAAAAACCCATAGTTTGTTGAATATGTCATCAATCCATGGAAGGGGATATTTTTTATACAGATCTTGTTATGTTCTCTATAATAAATACAGACTCTCTTTTATCCATCAGTATTCTTAACAAATTGAATAGTTTCTCCCCAAGGTGACACACTAGGGTGTATGAATCCATTATCAAGATTCTCTTGGAGTTTCTTATTCAATTCCTACAACACAATAGGTGTTATTTTATAAGTTTTCATTGAAATATTAATAGTACTGGGTATGAGTTCATTTAAAAATCCAACATCGTTATTTTGTGAGAGACTTAGTAATTCATCCGGAAATACATCATCAATGTTCTATTCAATGGTTGTATTCTAAATTGTGAGTTTCTCTCCAACCATTTCAGATATATGACCATATTTTACAATGATCGATGCCCATATGATGGATGAAATTTCTACAAGAATATTTTATTCATCCCCTTGTCGAAATATGAACATAAATAGATATGAAATGTGAAATATGGATTCCCTTCCATGGGAATTAATCTGAGAACCATATATAGAAATCTAATCCATGCATATAATCACATAAAATTGTACTATAGGATGGACAACAAGATTTTCATGAAGCACATTACCATAAACATAAACTAGAGAAGAATTATAAATTCTAATGTGACTATTACTCCATTATGAGTTGTCAAAGAAAACTAAACATCTAATCATTGTGGAAATATTATGATAACTTTAGAAAATTATTCAGAAATAAAATATTGGGTGGTTCCAGAATCGTATTAAATTTTTATAACATTAGAGTGGATGGTCAATACTCCTTTAACCACATCATTATCATACTCTACATCATTGATAGTGACCACATGTAACATGACATTGTCTTTGTCCTTCAGAGTTTTCTAAAATCGATCATCATTTATAACCCTATTTAATTGGGAATTGATTGTCCAAATTCCGCATTTCCTTTCATATGTTACATTTTTGTGTTGGATGTGAAATTTTTCTAGCCTTTTCTATATTCACATCGATATACATATGTTTTCCATCACTTCGACATTAAACATCCCAATGAAATTATTTACACACATAAAACATTTACTAGTCTCTTTAGGAATATTTCCCCCATGGATCTTTCCACACTTTGAGCATAATGGAAACTCATATTCATTTTAGTGTTCTCTATATATTTTCCCTAGAATTTCATTTTTTATTCAAATCAAGCCCATAAGACTGATTAGTTACAAAAATCTCTATATCAACCATGAGCTCACATCAAAAATCTTCTCCATAGCTATTGAAGTCTATTATGGATAATGCCCTTTATGGACATTCTTTTATGCCAATAAATAAACGATAAATCTTAATCTCATGTTGGAAAATAATTCTAGAAGCGTACCTTGAATGCCTTGTAAAATATTCTTTGTAGTTACCAATATACACATCAACCTTTTAATTATGTTCAAGAAACTCTTTTTCCATATTTTCTTAATGAAAAGAAGGAATGTAATTATTAAAAAATAAGTTCTTGAACTCTTCCCATTCCTTGAATTCAATTCAATCTACTTTCCACATATTCTTAATATGTTTACACTATTTATCAACTCCACCTTTCAAGCAATAGATGGGTATGATGAATTTATCATGTTATGAATATCAGAGAACTTCAAATATCATTTCAATGTTATTGGTGCATTTTCACCCACTAATGGATCAGATGACCCTCTCAAAGAACATGGAAACTGCCTCATGAAGAACTCAACAGAATGTTGTTTCCTACTATTCTATTTTTAAGCATCAATATGATTCATATCTTGAGAATTTTGTGTGAGAATATCTATAATATTTTTCATTCCAATAACTATAACATTTGATTTCCAATGAGGAAACTCATTGCATTTATCATTGCTTTCAGCGTTATTGCAGTTCCTTTAGGTTTTAGCCATTGTCTAAAACTAAGAATTATAGTGTGATAAACACTTATCATAATGGGAATACTATATAATCAAGAATAAAATTCCACTTTAAGACACTTTAGGTTTTATCATAGGCTATTCACGATCATTTATAAAATAGTAGAATTATAACATATACATGAACTTATCCTTTTGGATCTTAGTAAGGTTTTCTGATTCTCGTTTCCAATGGTTAGTTATGCCTCTCCCCTGATACCAACAATAACGACCCAAACATCAGAAACATTGATATTTTTTCAATGATGAATAACAATCATTACAAAATATAAAAAATATATTACAGAACCATATAGGAATAATGTCTTTAGAAACCGTGAAACATAAATAATTGGTTCATAAGACATATTCATTGTCTTCCACTTATTTCATCAAAACTATACCCCTTTTGAAATATCTTACATAATACCCTTCTTCATGACCCATATAATAGAAACATATTAAAGGATGATCTCCGATTCATATTAAGTGTAAAAAACTAAGATATAAATCATATCATAATCATAATACATAAGAACATAACATTTTAAAATCTTATCTTTCATATGAAGGATCGTGATATCATGCAATGGGAAAAATCAGGAATTTTTAGAAGGATCAATGAACCAAATCCCAAAATACATTGCATATGTCATGTACTTTTTTCTATAGACATGAGAATAGAAAATCATTTCTTAATAGATAAGGCTCATTTCCAAGACCATTATAGTAGAAAAAGTCTATTACTAAAATCATTTCACTCCTCGTTCCAGACCTGTATTGCTGAACTGAGATCATTTCTCATCCTACGCTTGTCTAAGTCAGGAGATATAAATATTTCCCAACAAATTGGAGGGAGATATAGGTTCCAAACATATCATAAGAAAATAATTATCACATGTTCCACAATAACATAAATATTTTTTCGTAACCCAAGGAATGAAGTAATTTTTTAAACATCATTCTACCATAATGTAATCCATGTAAAACCAATGGATTTCTTAAGTACAATTACATCATAAACAGAATAAAATCATATGAAAAATAAGGATATTATACTTGAAACATAACCATTTTAAATAATTCAGTCTTAGATGGAATATAATATTGATATAACACTTGATATTAATTTTTGAGGAAAATATGATTTCTTCTTTAATTTTTTTTTCTCAAAGTACCGTGCAATTTTAAAAGAAAATAACTTATTTGGAAGTAAACATAAAATAATATAGATAAGGCTTGTTAGAAATAAGGCATTATGGGAATTTAAAAATCCATTAATTCCATATATTTAAAAATAAAATTCTCCTCATACTATTACCGAAATATTATGAAAGTACCTCATATCAAATAATGACAAAATATTCCTTTCTTACAGTTTAATAAAAATTCACCAATCGATAAAATTGACTTATAAAAATTTTATAATAATATAAATTATATTACATATTTAGGAGATATGGACATGGATGAAAAATATATCCCAGTAAATACATATGTATATAAAATATTGGATAATAATGAGATTGAAAAATTATCCCTTACCATATATCCAATTTATATTTTATGTATCTGAAACTCTCGTATAATGATTTAAATATTGTCATTGACTTTTTTTAAAGGTAATGCTTTGGTCAAAGACCAAAGCACAAATCATTTTTACAAAAGCAAGAAAGTTACAAGAGTCTGAAATAGGGGATTTTTTACAATCTCTATCAAAGAGCTCAAATAAATCAACAGGCAGGGAGTCCATCCAAGTCATTCGCAGGTGGATTCCTTTTTTGGCAAGAGCATCAGTGATAGAGTTAGCTTCATGGTAGGTGTGGGTGGCGATATAATCAAACCCGTGGAGCGAGTTATGGTAGTTCATCCAATGAGCAGTATGATTCCAGGCCAGATGAGTACTGCCATTACAGATGGCATGAATGATGGTGGAAGAATCACTCTCAATCCATAGATTCATCTTGCATCTTTGAAGAGAAAAAACAACAGCATCGATGAAAGCCAATAGTTCCACCTCCAGCGATGACGAGTGGCAACATCCAACGAAGAAACAGCCCTGACACTGGCCAGCAGAATCTCTGAAAATAACACCACAACTGGCAGGACCTGGATTTCCTTTTGAAGCACCATCAACATTAAATGTTATTTAGGTTTTAACTGGTTCATTTTCTTATGTGAATTTTGTCGAACAAGTTCATGTTCTTCTTCATAGATCATCAATATATCATTCCCAAATTATGTTAACAATATATATATATATAACATATTGATTATATACATTTATATAATTATTCCCTAATAATGATCATGTATAATGAATTGAATCACATTGTAGATGGTAGTTCGTACATAAATTATATATATATAACTTATTAATTATATTATTTTATATAATTATTCCCTAACGAAGATCACATGGAATGAATCACATCGCATCGTAGAGATTTTAGGTCATGCATATGGACGAGCGACACTAACATTCCCATAATTATTGAATGGTATTTAATTGAATTGTTTATAAAATTTTAGAATTAATTTCATTTTATAATATTCTTATATAGTTAATATTTTCATCATTATACCCATCCAAGAATGGTGGTGGTGAATAATAGATTACACCATAGTCTGGAGATGGTAAATTATATGTACAATTTCATGGGGATTTCATTTATCATAGGATGGATTGAAAGTGGAATATTTATGTTAAATAACCATAATAACATAAATTTATATATGTGATACAGGTTATATTCCTTTATAATGAAACAACTTATCAAAATTTATTTGAAGAAGTAAGATGTTTGAAAGAATCGGTAGAGGAGATTACCTCTTCTTCGACGTGCTTCCTCTGAATCACCTCTTAGAGTACTAGAGTTGGACTTTGAAGAAGAATATAACAATTAGAATGTATCTAGGGAAGTTTATAAGATAAAAGGGAATGTAATTTCTATGATTAAACACTCAAATTAATGTTAATATGTGAGGGAGGTGGTTTTCTATCATTATTGAGTTTAGGGGCATTTTGTGATCTCCAAAAATATTTATTTATAATAATTTAAAACCCAATCCAAAAACATCAATAATATCCAAACATGGAAGTTTATATGAGATATTGTTGTAATATAATCATCTAATAAATTGTATATATGTATTTATATCAATTTAAATATTATAACTTTAATTAACACTTAGTTATTCGATTTAATTTTTAACTAGGGAAATAAATATTTCAGTACTAAAAGGGTGGAATATTTATATATTTGATGTCAATTATACCATAAATAAACACCTTATAACATTATATACCATATAATAATTATTATATATATTTAAAAAAAATTATGATTTTTAAATAATTTAATAAAACATTATTTTTATAACCAATCAATAGGGTCAATTTTGAAACTATTGAATTGATTAATTTTGAAAAAGAAAATTAAGAAAAAAAAATTAAATTCTAAAAACAAGTATTTTATTATATTATTAAGAGTTCAGGTTCATCGAGAAAATTCATTAGGAAAAATAATTAAAAAAAATTATTTTTATTGTAACATTTTTAATAAAAGTTATTTGTTATCTAACTTAATCAAATTATCAGTACATCGATTTTGTGAAATTATTTAATATACTTATTTGTTTAGGAAAAATCATAAATAAAATAATATAATGAATATATATCTACTATATTTCTCAATAATATTTTTAGTGTTATTTATGTTTTGGGAAATTAAACATTTTTATTGTTATACTTATTAAATTATGAATTTGACAACTTAATCACTAAGATAACTAAAATAATATAAGTGTAAAAATTGCTTGTATAATGCACTATATGGTCACTAACGTGGCCCTTATATAGTTACGATCATTATATACTCGAACAATAATATTTGGTCAGTATTTTTTGTCTTTTTCTGGTGATTATAATTTAATCAAAAATTGTTTTATTGATTTCACATTAATTAATTAGTTTTTCATCATCAAAGTATGAGTCTTTAAGGTAATTATTTATTTCATAAAAATTTAAAATAAATTTGCTTGAAAAATAAAACATTTTAGATTTCAAATGATTATTAATAATATATTTTATCTTTTTTTTAATTTTATATTAAAATTATTTAGTAATTAAAATGAGACTGACACATATGAAACATTTTTTGAATAAAAAAATTACATGTTATAATCTCAACCAAGTGGATTAAAGAAAACACAGATTAATACCAAGGATGATTTATGTAGAAAAAAAACTAATCCCATTATAGTAATACAATTATTTGGGTTATTTTATAATAGTATTCACAACCTTAAGTACCACGTTAACCCTTTTACCATAACTACCGATGATGCTATTCATAATGCAGAAAAATAAAATAAAAATATTTAAATAATATGTACCAAATTATTAAAAATATGGAATCCATTTTTCAAAATTAAAAAAAATGAATTTTGGTTAATTAATTTAAACTAAATCATGTAGTTGGAAAGAGAGAAATGGTTTTTAAGGTTAAAAAATTACAAAAAATGGAATTATTTTTATTTCTTAATTCAATTTAATATTTTTGATAATGACATACATTATATTTAATGATAAAAATATATTATATTGATACATTAAAACCCTTAAATATTATAATTTATCCCTATAATTGTTTTGATTTTAAAAGTAATTTTCAATTAAAATTTATAGTATTTTTACTATTCATCAAAATTTGAATGTTATCATACAAATATTAAAATTTCATCTAATGTAACTTTTTATATCCCTATTCCAAAGAACATTATTATTTCCTCATATGAGAATTATTATTCTGTCAGAATATTAATTTTAAAGGGGTTCTCCATTAAATGGAAGAAAATTACCCTTTTTAGAATTATAAGTTTTTATACATCAAATAGGGGTTATTCATACCTTATAAAAAAATCCATTGGATTAACATAAAAAAAAATTATTATGTATATAAAATATATATTACATTAATTTCAATTACTAATAGAAATTTATTCAATTTATTAATAAAATATACAAATATATAATTTATTTATATTGTTCATAAATAATTAGTTGCAAATGACTTCACAATACAATTTAATAGGTAAGTTAAATTTATTCACACTATCCTATCATCTAGGTTAAAATAGTAATTTTATAATAAGGGAATCACTTTGTTTTCTTAAAATCAAAATTTTATTCAATGAAATCTATAAACAAATTAAAATTATTTAAAGAAAATATTTCATTAAAACATTCGTCTATTATAGTAAGATCAAATGATTATAAAATAAAACACATACAACTATATAATTCAATTAATTTTTTTAAAGTAAAATAATTAATATAATAATCTAGGTATAATTACGTGATCTGAGTGTGAATCATCTTGATGGTTCTTTGGTGATTACGGTACAAAATTAGAAACAATTATTTTGGGATTATGATTTAATCATTTAATGAAACAAGGAGTCATGTTCAAAATATAGTCTGCATTCATTGATGGTATTAGGATTCATCCAAGATATATGAATTTTGATTATGTGATATTTTAGATCATCATTGGATATTCCCAAGCATTTCTATGGATATATTGGAAGAGGATCTTTGACCTTTGATGTTACATGTAGTTTAATATGGATAGGTGATATCCGAATTAGATGCAACATTGGAATTTAGAATTTGTAATTTTATAAGTTATTATTATAAAGTAGATCAAAATATTATAAAATTTTAGTTTGTAATTGGTGTGATATGGTGGAAATTTTATAGGATGTTTTTTGAATTATTTAATGGTTTGGGGTGGAGTATTTGTAATCAGTAATTGATAGTTATTGAATGTGGGTTAATGGTTGGGGTGTATGACCAATTTTATGATTGTCTGGTCTTAGGGATGATATATCAAATTGAATTATGATTTGATTACTTAAGTTATAAATATTATTTTTAGTGAGAATATGGTTTTTTATGAGTCTAAAATATGTTAATTCCACTTGAACGGAACTATCATTGTGCGGTAGGTTGAAATAATTATCGTCTTAATGCACTACACAATGATGATTTAAATAGTGTTAATGGTTTCTTGTGGTTTTAGAATAAAAATTACCAATGTAAGGATGGGAAATCAAAACCATTTAGACTAATTCTATTAAGAGATACCTCTTATTGTGTTCATTTGATCATCAATTTTATTGAAGTCTGCTATGACGAATCTGTGATAGTATATGGATATACATCAAGGACATTATGATTTTGAGGGTAGTGGATTAAAATTCTTATGAGTGTCACTGATACCGGGACACCAATTTATTTTTATAAATATGGGAATATAGATCCAAGGTGTGTGAGGAAATTCAAAAATGATGGAATGCTCGGCTTGATTTCTAGTTTTGTTTGGAAATGAGGATTAGGGATGCTCATGAGTAAAATTAGGGGATGTGATATCATATTGTGGGGTGTTCATAAGGATCATACCATATCATGAAGCATATTAGGGTTTATAATTTTTATGGATCTCATTTAGTGCCTTTATTGGGAATGTGTTCAAGGATAAGCTCTAGTTTTGGGGGTCTGGGTCATAGAGTTTCACCAGGGGATAAAACTAAGAGATGAACCAGCTTTTGGAGGTCAACTATCCAATAAAGGTCCACCTACTAGATAATGATCTATATGGAATCCTTTCATGGATAATGGATAAATTAGATAGCCAATGGGAATCTATTGGCTCACTGGTAGCCACATAAGTGGTTATTAAATAGGTACTGTAACACCCAAAAAATTTAATGTAAAAACCAAGTACTCGATTGGGTGTATAACACACGACACCAAGAAGGTATGTCTTCCAATGACCTTTCATGATTCTCTTTGGATCAGAGAATGATTTGATCTACACCAGGTCCATGGCCCCTTGAAGATGCAATGGGGAATATTTCAACCTATTTCGCTGGAGCTTCTATTTCCATATGCGGCGTGAACCATCAACATTCACAACCTGGGTATGTCTTCCGGGTCTTCCTCTCTTATTTCAAAATCCTTTTAATGTGTGTTCAATTGGAAACATGATTGGGAGGTACCATTGCTATTATTAGCGTACTGAGGTTGTTTGTAATCATATCTTCTTGAAAATATGCATGGAAGTTGATGTTGCAAGGTCGCTGGTCCAATGCATTTGGATTACATATGTACATGAGATTCATTGGATGCAGGAGGTGGTTTTTGAGTCATGGCTGCAGAATTATGTGTCTTGCAGCCAGTGTGGTCACTCGGCATTGAACTGTCATAGTGAGAGGATGCGTGGATGCTCACATGTGATGGAGATGAGTCATGGTGGAGGGTGTGCTGCTACTGGTTTGGATAAGGACTTGAGAATGGGTCACACAAGAAGCTGGGTTGACTGTAAGAAGGGGTGAGATGAGAGATAATTTGGTCTTTGAAGAGGGCGTTGGGGGTGTCAAGCATGGAGATGATGTTGAGTCGGTTGCTCGGGTGGGATAACCTCTAAATGGCGGTGCAGTAGTGGAAGAGCCAGTGGAATCAGCTCTCATAATGGGGGTGTTCTGAGAGCCTTTAGCTGTTAGTGCAGTGGTGGAGGAGCCAATGCCAAAATTTATACTATAAAGGATGATCCAGGATAGTGCTGATGTGGTTCATGTCTATTCATCTATGGTGGAGGATCACATTGATCCAGTCCTATTATAGGGTGGTGAATCAAGATACTGCTACTTCAGTTACCTCAGGACAGTCTGTGTATGAGGATGTGGGGAATACTAGCCTTGAGATCAATGTGTAGGGTAATCCTATGAAGTGGGTGGAGAATAGGCCATGAGACCCAAATGTTAAGCAAGTTTTTGAGCATTTAAAGTGTGACCTTGGTCTTGAAAATGCAGATACAACGACGAATTCCTTGTCTTGCAACTCCTTGTGGTCAGATCTTGTGATTGATTTATTCTGAAATCAATTGTTCCTGTCTCGGGGGCTGTAGATGCTTATGTTCAAGAAGGGAATGATGATGATGCTGGAGGAATGGTGATCAAGTTCTCTATGTAAATAGATTCCTAGAACTGGAAAACGAGGAGGAATTGCATGAACAGGAGAATGTTTCATGAAAGGAAGGTGTCCTCTTGCAGCTGTCTATTTCTCTGATGGATATTGCAACCGGGGAAAATGTACAGAACCTGGTGGATCAGGCACAATTCCATGCTATAGTTAATGCCAATAGTCAGGTCCATTTGGATTTTGGATTGGAGGATGGTTATCAGGAGGTGAAAATCTTGGGAAATTTGGGTGATATCTTGGATAATGACAAGGAAAAGGATAGTGGTGTGGTCTGGACTTCCTACAATGATGTTGTTCTGGGTGAAAGGAGGAAGTTGTACAAGTATGAAGATGCTAAGACTAGCCCACCATGATGAAGACTATAGAAAGATTATTCATATCTTCCAAGGACGGTGTCTACAAGATCATCTATTGGGAAGGAATGGTGGGCCATGTTGTCCTCGTAGTTGTTTCTATCCTTGGAAAAGCTGAATCTAGAAGGAAATATGCCAAGGTTCTTATGCACTATGAAAGGTCAAAGTGTGAAACAGATACTACAGAGGAAATAATCACTAATGGAAGTGGGGATAGGTATGATTTATATGATATGTAATTGTTTCTAACTTGTTATATCTTCTTAATGTTTTTTCTTTATTTAATAAAAGGTCAGAGGCCTGCCTCTAACTGAGCTTTTCTGGGTATATAAACTAGCCATAAAATCTAGAGTTATGAATAGTAATAACTATCTTATTAAAATATATTCTTTACAAAAATATAAAATTTATTAATTGGTTTAAAATTAATTAGAAATTAATCTAATAACCAATTTTATATAAACTGAATATTTTTATAGAAAACTCTTTCCATGCTCCAAAATTAGTTTTACTCTAATGGATTAAATTAATTAGTATTAGTGAGTTATATTAAGGACATATAAATATATATTAATAAAAAAAATATTTTTTTACATTTATTTAATAGATTTGATAGACATAATATAAGAAAAAAAAAATTTACACAAAAAACATATAATTTTATTAAGGCATTTTACCATGTTTTAATAGAGAACAAATTTTACATTCCGTTTTTTGAAAAATTATAGATTATAAATGTAAAAATAAAATTTATATTTTAAATATAAACATAATAATTATATTAGATTTATTTTCATTATTTTTCTTGTAATGTTTCATTTTTAATAAATTATATAAAATACTAAATTTTAATAAAAACTACTTTTCATCAAATTTATTAACAAGTATAAAATAAATATTAAATTATTTTTCATGTTTAATTACATATTTTTTTACAATTTATCAAATTTAGGTCATTGTAATCAATTTCACTTTCAAATTGACTATAAAAACATAGTAAACTTCGATAAAATTTT
Source organism: Viscum album (assembly GCA_963277665.1). NCBI lineage: Eukaryota > Viridiplantae > Streptophyta > Magnoliopsida > Santalales > Viscaceae > Viscum > Viscum album. The sequence continues at coordinate 1,616,323,648 of OY728143.1, forward strand.
TACATTAAAACCATGCATAGTCGTATCGTCTGAGGGATTAAATTTAAATTAATTACTTCCAATTATTTTCTTGGTATGTGGAAAAATGTATTCCATATTTGCAATCATCATAATTTATAATTTCTAAATATTTTAACCTAGTTTTTGACAAAAATAATTTGTGAATGTAATTGAAATTAACTAAAATGATTAATGAAAAATTAGTCTTTATAAGATAATGTACCTTATTCTTTCAAGAAACAATTACCTAGAGACCATTATATGGCCATTTTTTAACTATATCACCACATTTCTATAAATTGGACCATTATGAGGTCCACATGCAATGTGAAAAACGTGTATGAAATTCCTTTGTCAAAATATTACAAGTGTGTCACTCCTCCTCCACTATAAAAAGGCCTCCCATCCTCCGAATTATTCACATATCTCAAGCCTCTTATTATCAACTGATATCTATTAGAATAGATTCTAAGCATACCTTACCTCATCCTATAATACTCTACTTGGTATGAAAGCAATCCAAGGAATCCATTTGGTGTAAACAAAAAGGAGTACCCTGATTAAGAGGTAACTTCTTTCCTTATGATTTTTGTGTTTATTGTCATTCTCTATTCCGTCAACTAATATTATTAAATTATTATATAAAAAACCACTATCCTCAGAATACAAGGATGTTTTTTGGCTATTATTTCTACCTACACATACACACATTTCCATCTAATGCGTAACAAACATACTGTTTATGTGTACGGTGAACTACTACCTCATGAAACAATGATTGTTAATTTTATACTTTAGTGACTCTCCTGGTAAGAATTATGATGGAATATATATTGATATATTTTATATATGATATTTATATTGAATTTTTTAGTAATTTTATTCTTTTATTACTCATTTATTTACACACTTCATTTTATGGGAATACGATAACATGGTTTGAGGAATTGTAGACTATCGCATCCTAAAAGCAACGTGATTCAAACACACTACACATAGAATGTATGAGGAATGATTTTAATTAAATATTTATCACATAAAAACATATATATTATATTGATGACATAGATACTTCTATGGAATCATGATATATATTTATATATCATTTTCTTTAATGATATTTTTCACAATGAAGAGTGATAATGTCAATCATGGATTAGTGGACTACTACCTCCTCAACATGATATGATTATTTTTACATCACCATAATTAAATATAAAATTATATATGTTTGTATAATATGGTCTTTATGACATAATGGTCATTATGGAAATATAGTATTATACTTAACTTATTTCAATAACAATCATTGAAAAATGAGATCATTACTCATCAGAACATACGACCTACCATATCCTTGATCGTATGATTGATTCATTACTCAAAACCATATTTAATTATTATGTTGAAAATTATAATTGATGTATAAATATAATAACTAGGTCATGATTATTATTCTAGATAAGTCATATAATTTCCCCTTAGACCATAGTTGAAGTATCGATGTTATTTTTGACATAGAAACCGAATTTGGTCAAAACAACTGACGTAAACCATATTGTTTAAGTAGTTGCATATAAAATACTAATAAGTGGAATAAAAGAAATGATAAAGGATATTTTTTTTTGATTAAGGTATATAACTAACATAAGTGTATCATTATGAAATATGAAGAAACACGAGATGACTCAGAAATAAGGTAAGATATTCTCATCTTACTTTTTTACATCTTTGATATAAATGTCATGTTTACCACTTAATTATTTTTTGTGGTGTATATAAAACATACTTTTAATATTATATCATTAATAATCTTATATTTATTACATTTTAATAATTCATTTAACATTATTCATTCATTAGGATTATCATTTAAAATGTCTCAATGTGGAATGAGACACTTTTCCATGTTTAAATATTATTTTACACCACAATAACATTAGTTTTATATAAATTGTATTTATATTCACCAAAATTATATACCCTTATTCAATAAAACAATTAATTTTACCAAATCTAGATATTCATGACCATTTTAAAGTATTATTAACACTTTTCCACTCATTGGTACTGAAAACGTTTTAGAAATATGTTTTAAGAATACCAGACATTATTTTTCTCTTAGCTCTCAGATCCTTTTTTTCTAAAATCCTTTTTTTATTATAAAAAATTACAAATTTTTTTTTAAAATTATTAGTTAAATACATTTTTATCACTTTTTATTTTTCCAATGCTTCTAGAGGAGTATTCTTTTCAATTTTTGAACATGTCATTTTCCTAATCATTATCCATACAAATGAAGTGTTCTTTTAACCTTGTATGGCTCATACATATTTTACCAATTCCATTTACTTGAATAATACATTTAATGCTTAAGAGGATAATTAAAAAAAAATTCCAAAGTCATTTTCAAAGAAAATCACTTCCAAATGATTTTTATAATAAGAGTATATATTCCTCAAGTATGTTTTTAAAAGATTGTTGTATAGTTTTTGTATACATCAATGAAAATAACCATTTATTTTATTACACATGGTATATGTTGTATTGATACCTTACTTATTCTTCTTATATATGGTTTATGATTTATTTTTACAATGATAGAATTCAAATTCACTTATTTGATTAATTTTAATCCCCTTCAAATATTCAATTTCCAATGACCATTTGACATTGAATATCCACTAAATATATAGAACATTTTTCATAGATATGATTATTTCTTGAACCCAACACAATTATTCATATGGTGTTTACTATGAAAGCTATTTCATTTAGTAGGAAAATATTCATAAATTTGTATTATTTATTCATTATAGATATTTGATAAGGCATATTGTTTATGGATTAAATCGATTTCTTGATATGAAGAATGCTTTGGAAATGCAATGACAGGTGTATCCAAGACATTATGTATCTCAACGATTCATTGATAGGTTCTAAGGAGACAGATAATTTGTAAAAATTAATCACGTTTCTATTCAATGTTTTAAACTATCTTGATGGTTGATCTTGAAATTATAGGTCTTCATAGTTCTGAGTCATAAAGTCTAATAATTAAGAATTTCCCTCATTTTGATTCATTATTTATTATCCATTAGAGTTTGACATGAAAAAAATATATCAATTCATTTCATTATTTGTTTATTGATAAAATGGAATGTGTTTTTTTGTTTCTTAACATTCCATATTTATTTTTCCATATCATGTTATTTGAATGTAATGTGTTTGAATTTATTAATTTTCCATGTTGATTATGCACTTCACACATAGTTTTTTGATTATATGGTTTTTGTGCTATATTAGTTACAATGACATGATTATTTTTCTAATTGAATCATTATTTTTTCCCCTATAAATTACCTTTTTTATATCTTTATCTCACCCTTATTATGTTAATCCTCATGGATCAATGAATCGTACTGTAAAAGATATGTAGGAATATACTATATGGATTGTTATTATGCATAAATTTATTAAAAAATTACTTTGTAATTAGTGTATTATTTTGAAATAAAATACTCATGTATAAATATGGTTTACCAACACTTCTAATCTGTCTACCCTTTGGGATTTGATTCCTTATAATCATGCCAATGTAATTCATAGCTGGAAACATCTCTAAGCTATATGGGGCCAGGTCACTATAGTTAGAACAACATAATTATACACAGGGATACTACATTATTATATATATGTGTGTGTGTGTGGGTATTTTTAGTCACATAATATCCCTCTAAAATTATCCCATGAATATCCCTATATTTTCTCATCTAAATAGTATATTATTTTATCCTCAAGACTTTTCAGTTCCATGAGCGACAATTTGAAGCTAGATGCATGGTTATAAATTTCTTTCCTGTCATTATTCATTTCATTCGATTTGAAGAAAGCTCCTAACAATTATATTTACTATTCTATATTATGGGGCCTTTTATCTTCTTGTTATTTTACAAGTTTTTGAACTCAAATTTGAGAATTATATCATCTATGTGTACTTATACATGCATGAATTAGTTATCTATTAATCCTTTACAATAATTCTTCACTATTTTCTTGGTGTTTATGGTGCTTGGTCATGAAAAAATCACGATCACTTAAACTAGTTTGAGAATTTATTGTCTTATTTATCTAAATAATATGTTGAGATTCCCCATAGCCCTTGTGTAGTTTATTGAAAAGTAATATCCAAAGGATGATCCACCTTTTTTTGATGCTATCCAAATTGATTAAATTTAGTTAAATATGGGAACGTTATAATGTTATAATGAACCCTATTTTAGATGGTGGTGGCTAGTTTCTATGCTAATACATGGTGCCTATTATAAAAAAATCAAACCTACTTCTATAAAGTTAAATGAATTATTTATTATAAAATATATTGTTTAGTCCTTGGATAATATAAAGTGTAATTTTTGTGGTGAATTTATGGGTGACATTATCTTTCATATGAAACCTTACATGTGATGGGATGCCTTGAAAATAATATAGGATCTGATTTATTTGAGAGGGGATATATGAACCTTGAGCATTGAATCAAAATTGACATAAAATGATGAGATTCCTTATCTTTGTATTTTTAAAATAATTGGGCCACAAGAAATTTTTTTATAGATATAGTTAATGAATCATAATGTGAAATAATAATGACATGGGAAAGGATTTTATAAATTCCTTGGATTCGTTCATGTGGACTGTGAAATTGATTAAGTTAAATTGTTTGTTTATCCAATGACTACATTAATTAAATGAATTTATAAAATTAATATTAATGATTGACAACTCCATTTATGATAACTATGGACTTGGTTTGAAATTATAATTGTAGAGAATGTCCTGGATGAGTTCTATGGAATTAGTGTAGATTATAACACTTTAGAATTCCATTGATGATTTCCATAGATTAAACAAGAGACCTAATCCCTATGAAAAATTTGAATGATATCCTTGGATTCATTATGGGACTTATTAATAATGAATTCCATGGATGATGCCATTATATTTCGAATTAGAATTTGTGACTACGCGACTTGATGAATTTATAATTCCATTGATAAGATCCTCAAATTCAAAACTGGTCTTAATGGAATATTATTCCATGGTGAGGTCCCCAATGGTCCCATTTTAATAGTAAATTATTTACAATTCCATGAAAATACGCCTTTAATATTTCTCGGAATTATTCATATTTTTAAATTTTTTGAGATACTTGATTCTTAGAGAACAAGGTATGACCAACCCCAAGTGTCACCATATAGCCTTTGAATCTATGTAATGCATATATTTTTTAGTTCTAACATTTTTTATAGATCCTCATCATGAAATATGTTTCCTAGGACTGAATTTTGTTTTATATGACATTTTTGGTGGATGAATATGTTATAAAAGCACATTTATCAAGTCACTGGTTGGTACCTGAGAACTCATCATGATTCCAGGTCTAAAAAAGAGAAATAACAACATGATTGATGGATGATTGGTAAAATAGTATAGATCATGGGAATCATGGAAATGTTAAGACTCAAGAGTGTTTGGTGGCATTTTTTGGTTTGTATGTCTTTTTATATTGGGTTTTGAGGAATTTAATATAATAATAATTAATGAATATATATCATTCATTGTATCAACTCATTCAAATATATAATGGGATTTATTATTTGTTAATGATTTCCCTGATGGTTGTTTAATAATTTTTAAATTTTTTCGTTATATATGATTTGGTTATAAAATATAATGTTATTTGACTCTGATATGTGGGTATAGATTCCCTATCGTACTACCATATACAAAAATAATAGTTAGTAGTATAAGGCCCGAACCATAAACATTACTTAATCATGAGTTATTTAAAGAATACACATTGAGGATCTTTTCAGGTTTAGAGTTTAGAGAATCAGATTATAAATCCTGCATTACATTCCACATTTAAACAAGGTGGTTACATAAAAGACATTATTCATTTTTTCCATAAAATGGGACATATCTAAAATAAAACATGGATTCTTTCATGACACTTCCTAGACACTATCAACACATCATGAACTTTTCGCTTTACCTGTAAATAATATTTTAAAAAATTGGGATGAGCATAAAAAGATGCGTAAGGGATATGAAAGTACGAAATGAAAACATTAGTCCATGTATACATAAGAATTAATGAAATCATAATTTACTCATAAAACATAAGCACTTTAACATACCTCATCAAATCATGAATAAATCATAGAAATCATAAGACATAAATGTAACTTGAGGGATTCATAACATTTTTACGTAGGGAGTAACCCTCACTGTTACGTTTAGAATACCCATCACATTATATTCCTTAAATCTCCTCGGAGAAACATCAATCTTTAACCCATTAACGTTACCCAATGCATTGGAGATCTATATTGGGCTCACCCGCCCTTAGTTTATTACATAACCACATGTCTTCATAAACAATGCCCAAGAACCATAACAAAATCTTATCACATAAAACATGCATAAATGAAACATAAAACATCCATATTTCAATCAAATGATATAAATAAAACACATTGATATAATAAAAACATTATCAAAAAAAATTTCAATACCAAAATAAAATAAAAGTAAAACATGGTATTTATATTTCACTTAAAATAAGTTATGGCTTGTAGAGGAAGCCGAAACTCAAATAATGGTCACAACGGCAGAGAAGTCATGGTCGCCACATATGTACGAAAAAAACATTCCCTTCCATCGTTTAGTAAAAGGACTCATTCAAAAAGATTCCTTATGAATAAAAGTAAAAGTCAAACGGGTTTATACACCGTATAAAATGAAGTTGTGTATAAAAAAAAATATGCCTCAATGAAAGGAGATTGAGATGAAGTCCCATAGCTCGTGTCCGACTTGACTCGATCGTTCATTAATCCCCTGAATAATAAACTACTGTTAATTTCTACTTGATTAAGAATATTTTTCAAGTTCATTATTCCTTTTATATCACTTATTACGATGTTACGAACATTATGTAATTATTTAAGTTAATAATGGTCGTTTTGTCGACCCTTGGTACTTGAGTCAAAAATAAACTCCTTATAATTACAAGTTGTTCATGTGGTAAAATATCCATTATATCTAGAATTATATTCATGATTTAGATATCATATATATCATATATATCTAGTATATTAATGCATTTATAATATTACATAACATTTAGAGGTAAGAAATGAAATTCACCGTTCATGGAGACCGTAAGCCGTACGTACGCATGAATGCTACTTTCATTTCTATTTCATATTTAATGGAATGAAATAATAATGATATAGAGGTATATTCTAATTACAGTATAATATCATATATAACATCATAAATCCTTCCTTTATACGTACCACATATGGCAGTAACGAATCAAATCACTTTGAGGGGGCGGTAGTTCGCACTTCCTAAAATGAAGATATCGTGTTTACCCATAATGGAGACCATAAAGGTATGCCATAACTGATAAATACAGAATCATAAGGAAATCATAAACATAATATATATCATATATAAATAGAGTTAAATCTTAATGGACACCATGAAAGGTGTTAAAAAAATATTGAACAATCATCATTTTGTGAGGCATAAATTCACTATCCACAGAAACAGTTTGTTCTTTAACCATTAGAGGGAGGTGTGTGTAAGTGTAGCTCGAATAATTCTTATAAAAACGTCCTAGTATATTGAAGATACTGGTTTTGTTACAAAATAATTTAATAAAAAGAGTTTATGGGGTTTGAGAAGGAAAAAAATGAAAAGAACACAAGTGAATACATTACCATTAAATCGGGTAACTCCCCTTGGATTGAACCAAAAGTGTTACTTGAATAGCTTCCTGCATATGGTAAGGCTTCTATGATGAAGTGAGGGATGTGGAGAGATGAAATGAGCAGAGTTTGGCCGAGAAAATGACTTGAGAGGTGTGGGTAAGGAGGTAGATGTGGGGGCCTTTTATAAGAGCGAGGAGGGGCACTCTTGGAAAGTCAAGAAATGATACCTTATTTTAAAATGAGTTTCAGATTTTAAAGGTCCCACGTTGATATATATCAAGTATAAGGTGATAAGGGTTATAAATATACTCATCCAATAGGTTTTTTACAAGCGTATGTCTTATATTTTACATTATATTTTCATTTTATTTAAATCATTCATTAATGAGGTAATCGCGGCATCATCATGGTGTCATTAAAAATTTAATTTATTTAATGACAAAAAATTATAAATAAAATACTATGATGTAGGAAATAGTTTTAGCTTTCCAATGACTATTTATAGTCGAAGAGATCATTTATTTTGACAAAATTAAAATAGTTTTACTTGGGTGATACATACTTTGGTTATACATTCCTTTTAAAAAACATAAAATGATAAAGTGTCACTATCACCCAAAAGTGATTCCATGGGGTCCTAAAGTTTGGCACAAGGAATCCCATGGTCTTCCATGACACAACCAGTAGCATTAGGACACATTTTGGGGTCATTTGTTATTATTATGATATTATTTTATTATCCTTAACTACCCGATTACTTATTAATCACGATAATTAAAGATAATTACCGTCGTTACTATTCATAATGTCCAAATACAAAAGATTATTAATTACATAATTTGAACCTTATGATTCAAAATATGGAATCCATTTTACCAAATTCCATACACAAAAATTGCAATAATTAATTTAAAAATAATTCCCGTTGTCAAAACAAATAGAGGGTTTTTTTGAAACAATATCTATGAAGGGTTTGGTACTTGTTTATGACCAATTCCAAAGTGCAATTAATTATAATGTCCATCATTGGACTAAATGGTAAAAATATATTTTATTTACACTTTAAACCCAAGTAAAAATATAATCTAACCATTGAATTAAATTAGATGAAAAAGCAGTTTTGAAGTAAAATGAAGTATTTTTCACTATTCATTAAAAAAATGAACATTGTCAGAAACATACCAAAAAATTATCCTATGTAAATTTCAATGTCCCAATACTAAAGAATAAGTTTATTTTGAAAAATACCGCTTATAAAATTGTAAAAAGTTTGATTTAAAATTGGTTTGCCATCAAAAGGCTTTAATACAATCTTTTAAAACTATTAGAGAATTCTATGCTTAAGAATGGCTTTATTCTCATTTTAAGCCTCTAAAACACTATCTAATATATAAATAGACATAGATATGAAAACCAATAATTCTTTACATACATGGGATTTTACTTCCTTCCCCCTTTAGAAAATTGAGTCCCCGCAATTTATTTACTTGTCGAATAAGTTGGGGTATTTATCCCTCATTGCATTTTCAGATTCCCATGTTGCCTCTTAAATCATGTTGTTTTTTCACAAAACCTTTACTTGATGAATCTCTATATTCCATAACACTTGCTCCATGTGGTCAAGAATCTAGATAGGTTGTTCCTCATAAGATAATTTCTCTTCCAACTGAACTACCTCTGGACTCAAAACATGAGATGGATCTTGCATGTACTTCCTTAACATTGAAACATGAAAAACATTGTGTACCTGAGATAAAATAGGAGGTAAATACACTCGGTATACAATTGATCCAACTCTCTCCAGAATTTCATATGGTCCAATGAACCTTGGACTCATCTTTCCTTTCTTACCATATCGCATCACACATTTCCATGGTGAAACTTTGAGGAAGACATGATCACCTACCTCAAAAGATAGATCCTTCCTCCCGTTGTCTGCATAACGTTTCTGCCTACTCTGAGCTGTTCTCATGTGTTTTTGTATCAGCTAAAATTTTTCTGCCAACTATTCTACCAATTCTGGTCCCATCAACATCCTTTCTACCACTTCATCCCAAAAAGCTGGAGTTCGACACCGCTTCCCATATAAGGCCTCAAATGGACCCATCTGTATACTGGAATGAAAATTATTATTATATGAAAACTCAACCAAAGAAAGAGGTTGGTCCCATATTCCTTGATAATCCATCGAACAAGCACGTAGCATATTCTCTAATGTCTGAATTGTTCGTTCTGACTACCCATCTGATTGAGGATGAAAAGCTGTAATAAAATTTAATTTAGTACCCAACGACTTCTGAAGGCCTTTCCAAAAGTTACAAGTAACATTGGGATCATGATCCGATACAATGGAGAAGGGAACTCCATGTGACCTAACTATATCATTAAGATACAAACGAGAATATTGATCTAAGGAAAAAGTATCTCGTATAGAAAGTAAATGAGAACATTTAGTCAAGCGATCAACAATAACCCAGATTGCATTATTACCTCGAGCTGTCATCGGAAATCCCACAATGAAGTCCATGGATATATTCTCCCATTTCCAATCTGGTACTGGTAAAGGTTGAACCATCCCTTTTGGTAATTTCTGCTCTGTTTTAACCTATTGAAAAGTCAAACACATCACAGTAAAATCAGCATCATCTCTTTTCATTCCATCCCACCAGTAGTACTCCCGAAAATCTCTATACATCTTAGTATTGCCTGGATGAACTGAAAACCGAGAACTATGAGCTTCACATAATAACTCTCTCTTCAAATTTGAATCACACGACACACAAAATATCTTCCCAAATCTCAAAACACAATCATTATCAATGTTGAATTCAGGCAACTTACCCTTCTGAACCAGCTCTACCTTTTTCTACAACGCACTATCTTACTTCAATACTTTATTAATTCTGTATGATAGAGAAGATTTCACTGATAACTAAAACAAAACAGAAGAACATCCGGCATCAAAAATGTCTATGCCAAATTTCATCAAATCCGTAACCAAAGGATCATGTTCCAAACACAACTTTGTTAATGAATCATTACCTTTTCTACTCAAATCATTAGCCACATTATTTTCTTTTCCCAGATGGTAATGAATTGTACAATGATAATCCTTGATTAATTCTAGCCATCCCATCTGTCTCATGTTCAATTATTTTTGAGTAAGTATATACTTCAATCTTTTGTGATCAGTATATATTTCACACATTACACCATAAAAATGATGCCTCCAAATTTTTAAAGAGAAAACAACATCAGCTAATTCCAAATCATGTGTAGGGTAATTTACCTCATGAGTTTTCAACTGTCGTGAAGCATAAGCAATTACCTGATCATTCTGCATTAGGACACAACTGAGTCCTTTTAATGAAGCATCAATATAGATAAAAAACTCACCATTCCTGGAAGGTAGTTCCAAAAATGGATCATTCACCAATCTTTTTTTCAACTTTTGAAAACAATCATCACATTCTTTTTTCCAGATAAATATAACACCCTTCCGAGTATTCTTAGTCATTGGTATAGATTACCATGAAAAATTTCTAACAAACCATCGGAAATAGCCTAAAAAAACCAAGAAATCTATAAATCTCAATTACATTTGTGGGTCTTTCCCATTCTACCACAACCATTGTTTTTCCAGGTTCAACAGTTATCCCATCTTTAGAAACAATGTGTCCAAAGGAGGAATTTTTTTGAAACCCAAAATCACACTTTTTGAATTTACCATACAATTTCTTTTCTTTTATGGTTTTCAAAATAACCCTTAAATGAATTTCATGCTCCTCCTTAATTTTAAAAAACACAAAAATATCATCAATGAAAACAACCAAAAACTTATCTAATAATTCATGAAAAATTTCTATTCATAAGGTACATGAATACAGAAGGTGAATTGGTGAACCCAAAAGGAATTACTACAACTTCCTAATGGCCATATCTTGTACGAAATGTGGTATTCGGAAAATCTTCTTGCTTTACCTTGAACTGATGGTACCCCGATCTCAGGTCAATCTTTGAAAAATACTGAGCTCCCTAGAGCTAATCAAACAAATCATCGATACGAGGCAAATGATATTTGTTCAAAATAGTGATGTTATTCAAGGATCTATGATCAATGAAAAGTCTCATAGAACAATATTTCCTTTTAACAAATAAGAGAGGAGCACCCATGGTGATGTGCTAGGTCGAATGAAACCATTCTCTAATACAAATTTCAATTTCTCATTCAACTCTAAAAGTTTAATTTGATCCATTTGATAAGGGTGTTTTGAAATTGGCTTAGCATCAGGAACATAGTCAATAGTAAATTCAACATCCCGATCTGGTATTATTCTGGGAAACTCATTAGGAAAAACATCAGGATACTCATTTACCACTGTCACATCATTAATCTAAACGGTTCCTTTGTTTTCAAAATTATGTGCAAGGAAACACTCATTTCCATCTTTTACATGTTTCTTAGCCTCTTGATATGTTATCAACTGTAAGGGTTCATTCTTGTACACAAACTGAATGTCTTTCTGAAAAGAAACTTCATTAGCTCTATAATCAATCTTATCATGGTAAACAAAGATCCAATACATACCCATGATAACATCAAACTCTACAAGAGGTAAAACATTAATGTTTGAATGTAGGTTCTTTCAATGGATAAAGATAGGAAGATTATTATAAATTATTTTTTCCTCAACATTTCCCCAGGGAATTTTTACCACAAGTTCAGGAGTCATTTCTTGAGATGGAATTCCCAGTTTACTAGAAAAGTTTTCAGAGATGAAAGAATATGTAGACCACGAATCAAACAACACACTGGCATAATATGAAAAAACAAACAAAGTACGTGATACCACTTCATTTGCTGGAACAACATCTGCTGAAGTAGTTTCAAAGGATTTCACCACTCCTTTTTTCATGTAGTCTGACTAATTCCAATCATTTGAGCACTTTGTCGAATACTCGTTTGTATAATGACCCATCTCATTGCACATGAAACTTTTCACTAACTGTAGATCAAATTTGTTTTTACCATCACCCTGATCTTTTTCAGTGTAATCACGAGCCTTATTTCCCATCTTACCACATCAGTAGAACTTTTCATAATTCAAAATACATTCCCCATCAGGACTTTTACCACATTTATCACAAACTGAAAACTTAGTTTTTATACCATCAGACCTATTTGAAAAATTCTTCCCTCTCCTTCCACCTCGGTCTCTTATTCTGTTGGTTGTTATGGAACACCTGATCATAGGAAAACTCCATTTCCACCTTCTCATCACATCAAACAATCTTTTCATAACTCTTGAACTCAGGAGAAGATAAATCCCTTCAATATTTTGGCTTTAATTCTGAGTAAAAATGATTGATTTTACTATCAAGGTCTCGGATAAAATTTGGAGCATTCCTTTCCAATCGAGTGAAATTTCCTTCATAAGTAGCCACTGAGTCATCCTCTTGCCTCAATTCCAAGAATTGTTTTCCCATCCTACGTCGAACAGCCTTAGGAAAATACTTCTCAAGAAACATACCATTGAATTCATCCTAGTTGATAGAATCAATCTCATCAGTGTCCCTAATATTTTTACACATCGACCACCACTGATATGCTTCACCCTCCAAACTGTAAATTGCCAAACAAACCTTTTGATTGTCTGAACACCCCCATGACATCAAACATCTTCTCGAGTGCTTTAATCCACCCTTCAGCTAGAACATGGTCAGATGATCCTCTCAATGGTGGGGGTTGTTGCCTCCTGAAATGTTCCACCACTGACATGTTCCTCTACGGTTGATCTGGATGATCTTGTGCATAGATACCACTACCATTTAGTGCTTGAGTCAACTGCACCATTACTTTAACAAACTGTTCAATTCCAATTCCAACCATCTCAGGATGCTGATTCGGAAGGACATTTCCTTCTGTATGCCTTCCTAGCACTGCTTCCCTGTTTCTTATACGGAAAACCATTCTGATCAAACATGTCATAGATGAAGCAACATGGTAATATTAAAATTCTATATCATTTCAATTTGACCATAACAAAAAATATTTTTGGATAATCATTTAATAGAATTTTAACTCCTAATGTTATCTAAACCGACCTTTGATACAAACTATAAGGCCCTAGCCTTAAACATTACTAAATCTTGAGTTATTTAAAGAATACACATTGAGGATCTTTCTAGGTTTATATTTTTAGAGAATTAGATCATAAATCATGCATTACATTCCACATTTAAACAAGGATGTTACATAAAAGATAGTATTCATTTTTCCCATCAAACAAGACGTATCTAAAATAAAACATCGATTCTTTCATGACACATCCTCAACACTATCAACACATCATGCACTTTTCTATTGACATGTGAAAAACATTTCAAAAACATGGGATGAGAATAAAAAGCATAGAAAGGGATATGAAAGTATGAAATTAAAACATTAGTATATGTATAAAAAGAATTAATGAAATCATACTTTACTCATAAAACATAATCACTTTAACATACCTCATCAAATCATGAATAAATCATAGAAATCATAATACATAAAGGTAATTTGAGTCATTCATAATATTCTTACGTAGGGAGTAACCCTCATGGTTACGTTTGGAATACCCATCATAGTATAGTCCCTAAACCTCATCATAGAAACCTTAGTGTTTAACCCCTTCTCATTACCCAATGCATTGGAGATCTATATCGGGCTCACTCGCCCTTAGTTTATCACGGAACCACCCATATTTATAAACAATTCCCAAGAACCATAACATAATCGTATCACATAAAACATGCATAAAGGAAACAAAACATTTTTATATTTCAATCACAAAATATCAATACAACACATTGATATAATAAAAAAATTATGGAATCCATTTTCAATAACAAAATAAATGAAAAGTAAAACATGGTATTTATTTTTCAGTTAAAAAAAGTTATGTCTTGTAGAGGAATCTGAAACACAAATAATGTCCATGGCGACAGAGAAGTCGTCGTCGCCGCATACGTACGACAAAAACATTCCCTTTTGTCATTTAGTAAGACACTTCGTATAAAAATATTCCTTTTGAATAAAAGTAAAAGTCAAAGGGTTTTATACACCATATAAAAGGAAGTTGTGTGTAAAACAATATAAGCCTTAATGAATGGAGATTGAGACGATGTCTGATACCTCGTGTCTGACTTGACTCGATCGTTCTTTAATCTCCTCAATAATAAAATAGAGTAAATTTCTACTTGCTTAAGAACCTTTTTCACATTCATTATTCCTTTTATATCACTTATTATGATGTTATGATCATTATGTAATTATTTAAGTTAATAATGGTCATTTTTTTGACCCTTGATACTTGAGTCAAAAATAAACTCCTTATAATTAAAAGTTGTTCATGTGGTAAAATATCCATTATATCCAGAATTATATTCATGATATAGATATCATATATATCATATATATTCATTATATACATGAATTTATAATATTACATAACATTTAGAGGTAATAAATGAAATGCACCGTTAATGGAGACGGTAAGCCGTACGTACGCATGAACACTACTTTCATTTATATTTCATATTTAATGGAATGAAATCATAATGACATAAATGTCTATTATAATTCCAGTATAATACCATATATAACATCATAACTCTATCCTTTATACGTCCCACAGTTGTCATTAATGAATCAAATCACTTTGAGGGGGCGGTATTCCACAATTCCTAAAATGAAGATATCATGTTTAACTATAATGGAAACCATAAAGGTATGACATAAATGAAAAAAACAGAAGCATGGAAACCATAAAGGTATGACATAAATGAAAAAAATAGAAGCATAAGGAAAACATAAACATAAAATATATCATATATAAATAGAGTGACATCTTACTGGCCACCATGAAAGGTGTTAAAATAAGACTGAATAATCATCGTTTCATGAGGCAGAAATTCGCCATCCATAGAAACAGTATGTTCGTTAACCATTAGATGGAGGTGTGTGTAAGTTTAGCTCGAATAATTCTCATAAAAACATATTATTATATTTAAAATACTGGTGTGGTTACAAAATAAAGGAATAAAAACATTATAGGGGGTTGGAGAAGAAAAAAAAAGAACACAACTGAAGACATTACCTTTAAATCAGGTAACTCCCCTTGGATTGAACCAAAAGAGTTTCTTGAAGAGTTACCTACCTAAGTAAAGGATTATATGATGAATAGAGGGATGTGGAGAGATTAAATGGGCAGATTTTGGCCGATCCAATGGCTTTAGAGGTGTGAGTAAAGAGGTAGAGGTGGGGGCCTTTTATAATAGGGAGGAGGGGCACTCTTGGAAAGTAAAGAAATGTTACTTTATTTTAAAATTATTTTCTGATTTGAAAGGTACCACATTGGTATATTTAAGGGATAAGGTGATAAGGGTTATAAATATACTCATCCAATAGGTTTTTGACAAGTGTATGTTTTATATTTTACATCAACTTTTCATTTTATTTAAATCGTTCATTAATGAGGTAATCGTTGCATCATCATGGTGTCATAAATTTTTTTTATTTAATGTCTAAAAATTATAAAAAAATACTATGATGTAGGAAATATTTTTAGATTTTCAATTACTATATATAGTGAAAGAGATCATTTATGTATAAAAATTTAAATTTTTTTTACTAGGGTGATACATATTTTGGTTATACATTCCTTTTAAAAAACATAAAATGATAAAGTGTCACTATCACCCAAAAGTGATTCCATGGGTCCCAATGTTTGGAACAAGGAGTCCCATGGTCTTCCATGACACTAACAGTAGCATTAAGACACATTTTGGGGTCATTTTTTATTATTATGATATTATTTTACTATCCTTAACTACCTGATTACTAATTAATCACGATAATTAAAGATAATTACCGACATTAGTATTCAAAATATCCAAAAACTAAAGAGTCATAATTACATAATTTAGACCTTATGATTAAAAATATGGAATCCATTTTACCAAACTAAAAACACAGAAATTTCAATAATTAATTTAAAAATAATTCCCGTTGTCAAAACAAATAGCGGGTTTTTTGAAACAATATCTATGAAAAGTTTGGCACTTGTTTATGCCCAATTTCAAAGTGTAATTAATTATAATGACCACCATTGGATTAAATGGTAAAGATATATTATATTTAAACATTAAACCCAATTAAAAAGATAATATTTCTATGTAATTAAATTAGATGAAAAACCAGTTTTGAAGTAAAATGCAGTATTTTTTACTATTCTTTAAAAAATGAACATTGTCAGAAAAATACCAAAAAATTATCCAATGTAAATTTCAATGTCCCAATACTAAATAATAAGTTAATTTTGACAAATAGAGCTTATAAAATTGACAAAAGTTTGATTTAAAAATGGTTTTCCATCAAAAGGCGGTAAAACAATCTTTTAAAAATATTAGAGAATTTTATTCTTAAGATTGGATTTATTCTCATTTTAAGCCTCTAAAACACTATCTAATTTATAAATAGACATATATATGAAAACCAATAATTCTTTACTTACTTGGTATGTTACAAGTAGTGTATGGAATATTGGGATTTTTAGTTGATTCCTTTTATCACTAATTTTTAAGGACTAGTTTATTGATCATGGACAAAGGATGATGCACATACATGGAATTATTAAATTTAAAAATGCATGTGAAAACAATTTGACATGTATTAAGTATTATTTCGTAGTTTTTTTCCAACCCAGCAATTGAAAGTGTCTTTGGGGAGGCCTTAATGATAAATATATATTTTTTAGTTATGAAATATATCATTGAGAAATTAGTTATTATTTTCCCTGTTATTTCTATATATTTACTATCAATAGATGAATTTTAGACACAAGTTATTGGTTTAAAAACATATTTATTTATTATTCACCCTACAATACTTATGATTTATTATATATTCTTGATAGGTTTTATTGTAGGAAATCTATTACTAGGCATTAGTGATCTCTATTTATTATGTTATTCTTTCCCTATGGTATTATGAAGGTACAATATATTGGATTCAATGATTAAATACCATGTTTTGGAGATATTTATATGTTATGTTTTTTTCCTAATTTAATATGGAAATCATGTATATATCTATTCTTTAAATACCACTTAATTATTCTCTTATTTGTGCACAATAACATGTATCTTAAAATAATATAATACTTTAAACACCATCTTTGGGTTTCTATAGTCGAGGTTGTAGTTAGTATCACAACATGTTAAATATGAATCTCGGTTACTATATTTTAAAATAAAATATCTTGAATAAATATAATGATAAACACATAAGAATATTCAATAATGAATTCTTATATAGAACCTATTATGTTATGACTAAAAATTGAAAATTTTATGGTCTAATTAATTGAATTACATTTTATTATATATGGAATTTTGAATGTTGATTGAACAATAAAGTCATTCATAACAAGTAAAGGTATTTTCCTAAATATTTGGCCAACAATGTTGTTGATTTTATTGAACAGGGTATTATTATATTAGGGTTGTGACACCCAGAGTTTTTATGGGGTAGATTCATTTTTATTTTTATTGATGTCATGTGTTTTATGATCATCCAATATAATTTTGGGCTATAGACAACAACATAATAGATTCCAGTATACACAAAACTATTCCTCACTTGCAATACACACAATAGAGACCTTCTACGATAGCATGCATTGTACACAATACCATTTTTAACTAAACAACGATATATTAATAAAATATTATTATGGGATATAAATATTCCATTTTGAATTTTATTAACCAAATGTTGAATTTTATAAAATTAAAATTCATCTAATGTATTTTATATGACATGATATCAGAATAAACATAATTTTTCATAGAACTGAAGTATTTTTCCAAAAAAAAATGCAGTTTTACCACCTTTTGATGGCACAAACATTTTAAATCAAGTTATTGACACATTTTTAATTCTAATTTTAAAAAATAAAATTCTTCATTGGAATAAGGATATAAAATTTTACTTTGGATTAATTTTTAATATTTTTTTGATAACTTTCAGATTTTGATGAATAGTAAAAATAAGCTTAATTTTCATTGAATATAACATTTTTCATCAAAATAATTTATATGGTTAAAGTATATTATTCAATGGTTTAAAATTATAAATATTTTTTTATATTTTCTTACTATTTTGGTAATTTTAATTATGTTTACAATTAATTCATGTGTAAAAATATTTCAATCTTTTTCAGTATTTTAACTTTTAAACAAAAACTCATTTTTTCAACATCGAGATTAATTTCAAATTAATTAATGCAAATTATTTGTTTTGAATTTTGAAAAATTGATTTCATATTTGGAATCAGTAGTTTGAAATTATATTAATGGGTTACTTTTAATTTTGGGCATTATAAATAGTAACTTTAGTAATTATTTTAGTACCATTGATAAATGTAAATCGGGTAAATAAGGGTTAAAAAAATTATAAAATTATATTGGATGAATAAAAGTATACCCATATCACATAAGGGTCGGAATAGATTCATTTTATGGAATTTTTTTCAGGAAAATGAAGTTATTATTAGTATAACAAAAGAAAGTGAGAACATGTCACTCTCTTCTATATTTTTAGTGTAATATTGTTAATATAGTGAATAAATAACAAATCACGGAAACTAAATAGCATCATAAATATAATTCAATTTTATACATCATGGAAATTTATCTAGATTTTTTATAGGTTAAATAATTATCATTAATGATTACAAAATTATGATGTAAAAATTATTTTATTAATAGAAATAGCATGAAAATTGTTATAAAAATATTAAAATAAATATCACATGAAATAATTAAAGTGATCCTATAATATTATGAGTTCATATGACATGTTAATAGTGTAGTAATTATTTTGGTTCTAATTTATCATTTGTGGGGATTTTATTTAAATTCAACTAAATAAATTTAGTCAAAATTAACACTATTGACATTTAAAAAAAATATTAAATTATATAAAAATTATAAAAAAATTACAAGGTGATAATTATAAGATCTGAAATTTAATAAAATTCATATTTATGGTCAATTAAAACCATATAAGTAAATATTTATAACCATTAGAAATTTAGAATGTTATTACCATAATTAAAATTAAATAGAATAAGAAAGTGTTAATTAAAATAATAATTATTAAATTGACATAAAAAGTTGTCTAAAATTTATTGGATTCTGAGATTACAACCCTATATCATATCATATTTAAATTTGTGACATTTTAGAGGTTTTTATTTAGGGATTTATTTTATTATAAAATAATGTTTTGAGGTTTCAAAATTGCCTCTCACCTCAATTTTAAAAGGGCACCTACTCCATCACCTCTTCACTCGATTTTGAGCTTCATGATCGGCCAAACCAAGACCATTTATCTTATCATATTCTCTAGTAACAGCATAGAGGTTCTTTTCTTCTCAAAAGACCAACTCTACTGCCTTAAGAAGAAATTTAAAGGAGTCATGTAAATCCAGTTTAGTAATGGATGGCTGGAATTGAAAGTAAACCTAGTTCAGTAATGGACATTGTCCACTATTCTGTTCTTGGATGCACTGCCTTGGATACAATGGAAACAATATTATTGGCTTATTTGTTTTCCATAATAACATGTTGTATTCCAATGTTATTCCATCATGTTTAATGTTCCTATATTATCTATGCCTTACGAACCACAAATATTTAGTTTATGACTCAATATTTTGATGTTTAAAATAAATGTTCATGCTTTTAGGTTCATATGTAAATGTTTTTTTATAATCTCCATGATTATCCATAATGATTATTTGAGATCACCCGTTTTATGTTTTCTTTTCACTAGGAAATATAGAAAGGTTTTAGGTAGGAAAAAAGGGGAACATCATTATGGGGGATGTTAAAGATATTTAACCAAGTAAGAATATTTTGTTATATGTTTCCAAAGACACTAAACTAATATGGTCATGGGGAATCTATTTGTGTCATTTAAAATGTATAATGAAAACGAAATTTAATTTTAATTTATGTCAATATATGTTCTGTAAAGATGGTATTAGAGCGATGGTTTAGTAATCATTTGGAATCTAGGATACGAAAACGGTTGTGAGATCCTTAGAGATATTTCTATGGTATGTCTAGGGATGTATCTAATGTTAAGTATAATTATAGGTTATAGTCATAGAATGATGGTATATATTATGAATAACATAGGATTAATCCTATGATGTTAGAGACTCAATGTACTCCCCCGTGATTATGTTGTCTTCCTAGTATGATTTTTACCTCTCACACTATTATTTTTTGGTTTTAGACAATGCTTGTAACCCAATGGAATCGTGTTAATGATCAATGCACTGGGAAATGCAATGATTATCCTCCCTAAACAGCCAAATGTTTTGGGAGATGGAATGAAAAATTGTATTACTATACATAAACAAGCTATGAATCATTCTTGACTCCCAAATGAGCAGAGAAGGGAATAACATTCTATTTAGTTCATCTAGAGAAAACAACAACATTCATTCAGTGGGTCTTCTGATCGTATTTTTCCTGAACAATGGATCGGTACTTTTGAAAAATATTACCCATCCTTCACTTCATGGAACATGAAAAAATCATTTTGGAAGTCTATAATTTAGATGGTGAAGTAGACCAGTGGTGGAATATAAATAAGAATAAACAGCATCAAGATAAAATTGAATCCATGGAATGTGATGAGTTCCGTATAATATTTCTCAATAAGAACATCCCTTTTATCCTACTAACTAAGATGGAAAAGGAGTTCCTTGAGATTAATAACAACAATTATGAATATATTGGTACATATGAGGTGAATTTTACAAGACATTCTAGGTATGCTTCTTGATTTATCATCCGACCTGAAATCAAAGTTGATCGATTCTTCAGTGGCTTAAAACCAAGTCATTGAATGGAATTACCTATAAGGGACTTTAGTAGATATTAACAGATTGTGCATTGTGCTATCAAGGTATAACTGATTTTTTTGTTACATATCCATATCATGGTTTTTACAAGAATGAAAGATAGAGTTCAAGGGAAAATCTCAAAACGATGGTGAAAAGAAGATAAATGTTTCCTTATGCTTATAGTGTTGAAAGAAGAATGGTAGATATGGACTTAAAGGGACTAGAAAATGTTTCCAGAGTGTAAAATAGGTTCATCGAGTATTTGAGTGCCGAATTAAAGGGAAAAATATTTCTAATGATGTGAATGAAGAAAATACTCTAGAGAGCGCACCACCGACACTTCAATGCTAAAAGTACATGGAAATGGGGCATTATACTAAACAATGACAATATCCAAGGGTTAATGATGCTTGACGTTAACAATATCTTTAGGGAAAAGTCAAGGAAATTCACATATGATCACTATTAGTAATGATGAGTATGATAATGAAGTGTTGGAATGATAAAGTGTTTATGTAATGGGATTCCAAAAATAGTGTTGTGGAATCTCTTTTAAAGTATTCTGGAATATTGGAATATATATGTATCTATTTATTGTGGTTTTCAATAAGTATACGGTACATGTAACCCTTAAAAGTGATTGAAATATTTTTTGAAAGCACATGATATGAACATAATGAAGGGATATGAAAATAATTAAAAGTTTGATTGTATGAATGAGATCATGACTGATATAAAGACCAAGTTATATCATGGTTTGAGTATATAGAATTTTTGGTATGTGAAAACAATTAATTTAGAAATAGTGTATGTTATCACTATGTTTATATGGTAATTCATGTAATTACCATGTTTTAAGAGAATACATTAATGATGTATTCACATGTTTGGAATGTGAAAACCAAGAATATCCTAACGAGATATAGGAGACAAATGTTAAGCTGATTTAGGTGACCTCTTAAAAAAAATTATTTTCAGTTTCTGGAAGTATTGTAATGTTATCCATTTAAGGATAGTATAATTTATATTCCGGTTTAAGTTTGAAAAATTAATTTATTGTCTCAAAATGGGTGTACGTGTTCATATTTGATAACCTGTTTTAACCTTTTTGTTGAGACAGATTGAATGACCAATCATTCTATTGCATGATCTGCTAACTCATCGTGAATTAAATATTCATCATTATTTCTTTAAATAAAAGATGAAGTGGATTTTTTAGTGAATGAACAAAGTTGATATTGTAATGAAATCATGTATGTATTTCTCCTCATGTAAAAATTCACCAAAATTAGGATAAAGTTCTTAAAACCAAAAATATTACCCCAGTATCTTTTTATTTGATGAATGAATTGTTCCGTTAAATCATAAAAAATTTATGGTTTTGTTGTAGTTGACTTTATAGAATCCTTATTATCTATCACTATCCATCAGAACATGGGGGTTATATTTCACTTCCATATCCATGTTTTCACTTCCCACCAATGTTCTCTTATTTGGAAACACAGTGATGAGTTACCTTGGCTAACTTTTATGTTTATAACTTAACTTTTTGAGATGAAGTTTTGGTATTTCTTTTTATGATTTGGTTTTCACTTAAAGAAAATTTTAGGTCGTAAACAATTGATTACCACAACGAATTGTGAGGGTGAAATTCAGTTTTAGGGGGGTAGAATTTGACACCACGTGATTTTATGGGATATATTATTTTTTATTTTCATTGATGTCTTGTGTTGTATGCTACACTAGAATTACCATGTGCTATATGTAAAACTATATTATCTTGTAGTATATGTCACACTAATCCTAACCTGCGAAACACGCCAGAGCGACCTTTCTTCAGAGCTTGCATTGTGCGCAATACCGAGTTTCATTAAACAAAAATATAATACTGAAATATTATTACGGGATATAAATATTCCATTATGAATATTGTTAACAAAATTTTTAATTTTATAAAATTAAAATTCATCTTATGATTTTTCAAGAACATGATATAAGAACCATTTTTATTTTTTAGATAAAAGAAGTATTTTTCAAAAAAAAATCGGTTTTGCCACTATTTGATGGTGCACCCATTTGAAATCCAGTTTTTAATTGTTTATATGTCAAATTTTACAAAATAAACATCTTATTTTGAATCGGGATAAATATTTTCTTATTTTGGATGAATTTTTTATATTTTTCTGAAAGCATTCATATTTTGAAGAATAGTAGTGATACGATAAATTTAAATTGAAAACAACATTTTTTCATAAAAATAATTTATATGGTTAAATATATTATTGAATGGTTTTAAAGTATGAATATAATATATTTTTATAGTTTAAGACAATTTAAGTCATTGTCATTAATTTTACATCGAATTTATATGTAAAAATATTTTAATCTTTTGCAATGTTTTAACATTTAATCAAAAACCATTTTTTTTACCATGAGATTAATTTTAAATTAATTACTAAACTTCTATGTTTTGAATTTAGAAAAATGGATTCCATATTTTGAATCAGCAGGTAAAATTATTTTAATTATATACTTTGATTATTGTGTATTATTAATAGTAACTTTGGTAATTATTTTATTAACATAGTTAACGGTAAATCGGGTAATTAAGGGTAAATATAATATTATAAAAAAACTATAACACCTTAAATAACTATATATTAAAAATAAAATTCGACCCATAACACATAAGGGTTGGAATAAATTCAATTTATGGAATTTTATCCCAAAAATGATGTAATTATTATTAAAACAAAAGAAAGTGACAACATGTCACTCTCTTATATCTTATAAGTGTAATAATTTTAATATAGTTAGAAACATCATCAAACATCGAATGTAAATAGTCACCAAAAAGATAATAATATTTTCTATATCATTTAAATATATTTATAATTTTTATATATTAATTAATTATCATTAATAATGACACAATAGTGATGTAAAAATTATTTTATTAATAAAAATATAAAATAAAAGGTTTTAGAAATATTAAAAGAAATATCATATTAACTAATTAAAGTTCTGCATGAATTTTCAATGTGAGTCTAAACTTTTAAGAGTGAATTAAA
The DNA here is from genome assembly GCA_963277665.1 of Viscum album. NCBI lineage: Eukaryota > Viridiplantae > Streptophyta > Magnoliopsida > Santalales > Viscaceae > Viscum > Viscum album. The sequence goes on from OY728143.1 coordinate 1,616,348,467, forward strand.
TATTTTGGTTAAAATTTATATTTTTGGGGAATATATAAATTCAAATAAATGAATACTGACAAAATTGAAACTATGGACATTTTATAAAAATAACATTTTATTAAATTATTTAATAATCATAAAAATATTTAAAAAATAAAAAGTGAATATTACAAGTTCTAAAATTTCATGAACTACCTATTTATGGTATATTAACACCATATAAGTAAATATTTATAACCATTAAATATTTAGAATGTTGTTATCATAATTAAAATTAAATAGAATAACCAAGTATTAATGAAAATGATAATGGTGAAATTAAATGAACACTTTTCTAAAATTAATTATTTGATGGTATTAATCCTTATCTCATTTCATCTTCGAATTTGTGATTTTTTGGTTGTTTTCATGTGGGGTTTTATTTTTTAAAAAATTAATAATTTTGAGGTTTCCAAAAGTTCCCCTCACCTCAATTATAAATGGTCACCTCCTCCATCTCCTCTTCACACCATTTTGATCCTTCACGGTCAGCCCAAATCTGTCCATTTATATTATCAACTTATCTATTAACATTATAGAGGTTTTGGAACTCTCCAAAGACCAACTCTAGTGCCCTATGGGTAAATTTAAATGAGGCACGCTGAGGAAGAGGTAATCTCTTCTACCAATTAATTTTAATTTATTTCTTCTTCAACTTCTTATTCTTTAGTTTTTTCATTTAAAAGTAACAACATCAGTTTCAATAATATACTGATATGTTATTATAAATATTAAACAACCCTACATCACCTTCTATCCATCCAATGAAAAACCAAATCACCGTGTGTGCGTACGTATGACTTATCGTCTCTACGTCGTGGTGTAATCTATTTTTTACCACCACCTTACATGGATCGGTATAATGGTGAAAATAATAACTATATATGATTATTATAATATTATACTTATGATGATATATTATACACCATCAAATTCTATACCATTCAACAATTATGGGATCTATATCATTCTCGTGCGTACGTACGGCTAACCTTCTCCATGATGCGATGTGATTCGTTCTACAAAATCTTTATTAAACCAGGATTATATAAATGAATTGAATGAAAAAATATTATATATATTAAACTAATACCATAATTTAAATGATAGAACTATAACCTAAAATAGTAATAAGAACTTATCTGAAAAAACAAACATAAGAACAAAAAGTAGTTAAAACCCGAATAACAAGTAACAATGAAATGTTACAAACAAATAGATGAAAATAGGATCATAAATGTTATCATAAAATTTTTATGATTGTGGAATAAATAAGTAACATTATTTATATCATCATATAGGATGTTCAGATATATACAATGGATGCCATACCTGATGATAGGGATAAATTTTCTACTCTGGTTTCTTTATGAGATTGTTTATACATGAGTATTTACTGGGGGTATATTTAATATCCATTTCAATGTTTTCTACGAATATTTTCATTAAGTTTTAACTATTATTCTTTTTATTTTCAATGTAATTTTTACACAATTTTACTTTAACTACATTATTTTTACGTAATCTCTCTTGTGTTTACAATATGAGGCACTTTTGGACTTTTCTAGAAAATGTACGATAGGAACATTTTTAAACATATTCGGCATTTATGGATTTTTATGCTTTCATAAATAATTATTTTCATGAAGATTACTTTACAACATTTCATGTTTATTATATATTAAATTCCTTTAATTTAAAATTGCTTGACACTTTGAGAAAAGAAAATGTTTTTGAAGAAGAAATGATATTTTCCCCAGGAATTAAGTTCTAGTGTTTTATCAAAATTATTTCCCATATAAGATGAAATAATGATATGTTTTTATCCCTATTATTACATTGATTTATTATAGATTTATTTTTATAAAATATATCTGTTTTATAAGGTTTTTTTGATGATGGAATGATATTTAAAGAAACCCGATTTAGTTCTTCGGTTATGCTATGATGAATGCTTTATGATTTGTGGAACATGAAATAATGATTTCATTATGAGATTTATGGGACCTATATCTCTCCCCAATACATGTGGTAGGGATTTATATCTCATGATATAGACATGACTGAAAATACATGTAAATCCATTTCAGTAATATATGGATGGAAGAACAAGTAAACCCAGTTCAGTAATGGTCATCGTCCACTATGATGGTCTAAGAAGAAATGCATTGGCTACTATGGAAATCATATTATGTGCTTATTAGTTTTCCCCAATTACATGTTTTATTAAAATGTAATTATATCATGGTTAATGTTCCATTTTGATTTATTCTATACGAAGTGTCACGATTTAGTTCATGACTCAGAATTTTGAGGTTTAAACATTATGTTCATGTTTTTATTATCAAATGTATATGTCTTGTTTTATGTTCACCATGTTTAAAATTAATGAGAATTTGATATCAACAATTTTTTATGTTTTCAATTCCCTAATATATAATTAATGGATTTAGGTTGGAAAGAAAAATGTGATTATCTTTATGGGAGATGTTGATGTTTATTCACCAAGTTAGATGATTGTGTTCTGAGTTACCAAAGACACTAAACTAATATGGTCTGCGTGTGTATGTTTGTGACATGTATTAATTGTTTTGTAAAATAAATTTAATGTCCATGTATTTCAATCTAGTGTCTCTACAAGGTTTGTTCTATTAAGTCATCTATAATGGCCATTTTGATATGTAACAACACTTTTTGTCCTGTTATAATGAAGAAATTGTAAAATAATTCATTCATTATAAGAATCTATCATTTTATGTATATATTAATCAAATATTATTCTAAATATGGTTAAATTCCATTAAAAGTATATTTAATTCTTTGGGAAGTAATAATAGAGAGAGATATTTTTATTTTGAAATTTTACTTCCTAAATCAGGATATTAATTATTTTTTATTATTGATTCAAAATAAAAATGATTGGGAAGGGATGACATACATGGAATGATAAATTTTGATGTCATATTCTATTAAAAATTCAATAATTCTAAAAACATTGGGACCAATATGTTTGGATTTGTTTTTGATGTTGAAGGAAGTCTATACAAAAGATGCTAATAATGATTCATCCTCTATGGTTCAAAAATAACTAATTTGTTTAAGGATTCCAAGAATTGGAAAATGGATGATGTTTCAAGAAAATTACATTGAAGAGACTATTCTAGAGGAATGTTTCATAGATTATGAAATAAGCATAATGTGTATCTTTTTAGTTACAATATCATCTCACAATTTTTATGTTGAAAGTCATATCATAAAATGATTTATAGTTCTTAAAGCATCCAAAATAATGAAAAGTGAGTGAACTATATTTAAAAGTACTATTTAGAATGATTGTGAAATTAATTTTTATGTATAAAATTAATAATGTGAAATTATAGAGAAGTTTTCTAGAGAAAAACATCCAGAATCTTTTGGGATGATGTGAGTTTTTTTTAGGTTTATGTAGTTTGGAAGATGCATTTTTATGAATTTTTTATTGAAGAAATATGTGTGATGTGTAGTTAAAAATGGAACGAGGTATAGGTGAAAAGAAAAAGTGGCGAAGAATGGAAATAAATGAAGTACTAATATTATTAATTACAATCAAACAAAGTCATTCTATGATGATAACCAAATTAAATTTTTATACAATACATGAAAATCATAATTTCACAGTGGTTATTTTTGAATATGGCGGCGGTTTAAACCGTTGTTATATGCTTCTGAGGAAGTTTCAAAAAACCCTTGCTAAATTGCATGTTGGGAAACAATTGGTAGTGGTTAAATCCATTTAGTGGATGTTTACGGGAATCATAATTGTAAGTGCATATCACGGCTGTTATATTGTTTTTAATGGTGGTTAAAACCGCCGCTAACAAAAATTAAGCCCTGACTAGAAAACCACCACTAAAAAAAATATAACCGCCAAAAATGCATGTGGAAGACAGGTCACTATAGCGGTGGTTTTAACCGCAACTAAATGTAAGACTGTGGCATCTATTTGAACCACCACTAATAGAAAAATACAAACATGTATTGGTGGTTAAAACCGATGCTAAAAACAGATTTAAAAAAAAATAGTTTTTGCAGCCCCTATACCAGTTCCATGAAAATAACCATTCCAAGAATACCAAAAGACCATAATAATAGATACTATAGTCAATATGAAAAAATATTCTTAACTAAGCACAACAAAATGCATCATTTAGTGGAAAAAGTAATGCAGATAAACATATCACATGGCCATTATACCTTGAATCAAAATTATAAACAAGCATGTATGTCATATTTCATGAAAACAATGCTAACCCAATGTTAGCATTAGGATGAGTGGTAGTAATTGTTGGCAGTTCTTGATTTTAGAGGCATTGGTGAGATTTTACGTGATTAATATGCATTTAATCACTTCTTATTTAAAATAGAGATCATATGACAATGGTAAGAGGCAACACATTTAATTCAATGTGGGTGTTTGTGTTTTATTATTGGATACTCCACAATTATGGAATCAATGATTGCAGAAACAAAGAATGTTTGAACCATTGATTATGGGGTTATTTGGGATTATCATGAGTGTCTTGATAGTGGAATTATATTTAAAATTTCCTCCACAATATTAAGGAATGTGTGATGTTTTACATGTCTCTTATATTCAATTGTACATTACTGATCAAAAATTATGTGATTAACTATGAAGAATTTCAATTTGAGACATACCCAAAATTTGTGGAGTTCTCGGTGCAAATCATGTACTATAGTGAGTAAATGTTTTGAATAATGCCGGTGATACTTATTAGAGTCATATTGAATCATGGACGTACGCATGAAGAGTCTTACAAGTTATAATATTATGTGCGAGCTCAATAGCCCTAGTTTTTTTGTTTGAAATATAGATGCACTATTCAAGGATGATAAATACTTAGAGGGGTAGATTATAATGAAATGAAGTTTTCATGGGGCATTAAGCCTTACATTCTACCCTTATTTAATTGTATCTATGATATTATTGTAATGGGTAAATTCTTAGGTTGTTTGTTTTTGGGTTTTAAGCATTATAGAGGGCTCTAAATGGTTGCATGATAGGAACATGGTCATGTGAAACCATGAGGTTCTCCCCAGAAAACCATGAGGTTTGGTTGAAGAATGATACTATGTGGATCGTGGTTAGAACATAGTTAGAGGTGACCAGGAATCATTTACCTTGAAATATATGTGTCTCAGAATAGAGGAAAAAATAATTGTTAGCACAAAATTTACCAAATGAGAATATTCATTCATGGATGATGTTCTTGAATCTCATATTCAAATAAGGAAGAATGGAGAGAAATGAGTCTTAAGGACAGTATAAAACTCCAAGTGTATCATGAATACTAGGGAATGTAGAAAAATTTTATGTTCAATATTTTTAAATGTTATAAATGGAAATGTGGTGGTAAATTAATTTGGATAGAAAGTATAGGATATTGGAGAATTGATTTCATTAGTTGAATAGAATAGCTTATCTTCATTGTAAATCTAGTTGGTGGGTGTAGATGAGGGTTTATGGGAATCAATGTGGGTATCCTTCGAGATAATATCGTCATTGGTTAGACATTTAATGAAAAGTTAGAATATAGTTCTGGAATGTATCATGATGTGTGATAGGTTGGAAGAACGTGAAACTATTTTAGGTTTGTATTCTGATATACATGGAGTGTTTATAGTTCGTAGCATGGTAATGGTCACATATTATAGGATAGATGAGTTTATGAGATATTATAATTTGTTGAAGTGGGATGTTCACCCAGGGCTGAAGAACCTAATAAATTTAGAAATAATGAATCATTAAAAACGAATCATCGCAATAACGAATCGACATGTATTGTGCATAAAACACATGAGAAATCAAGACATAAAAGGAAACATTAGAAATCAATAAAATACATTAATGGAAACTTGAGAAATCAAGAAACTATTAGGTCATGATAATGTTTGGTGGAACCTATGTGCCACACATGATACATATATAAACTGACTATTAACTTATTTTTCCAACATATCAACGATACCACTAATCACTATCAGATGATGAACACATATCGTCACCCTATCCACCTACATCTCCACTTCCTACAACCACCTGTACAAACATAATATTGAAAATTAAATAGTGTTTCATATTTATATTTAAACATAAAACCAATAAAAGTTTTCAAGTCTCACCAACGGTCGATGAAATAACACCGAGGGTATATCTTCTCATCTGCTGACGTATATCAGTCAACACTTTCTACAAATCGGATATCTGAGCCCCCTATTATTGAACTGTGTTTCGTAGAGAAGTAATATGTCTATGAGAATCTCTGGGTATAGACTGATGAAAACCAGGAGTAGATGCTTCCACATTCCTCAGTGGCCTGCCAAAGATCTCAGATGTTACAGGTCTGAAATCCATCATGCGCACTCTATCAGGATGATCCTTCCCAAGGACATTAGCAATCGGGTCATCCTTGGATACTGAGAAGGACTGCCCAGAATTGGCAGCCCATAGTTCATTAATTTTTACCTATATTTCATTATCAATATATATTAACATAGTTCAAATTGAAAATAAGTTATTATAATGAAAAAATGAGTTCATACCCCAACTTCTTTGGCAGGCTCACTAAGAAAAATTCCATCATATTTTTCTTGAACATCCAACCACACTTTTGTTCGGGATATTTCATGCCCTAAACATTGTGACATCATTAAAAAAATATAAATAAAAAATTTAATATATTCAATAGACAATATTTTGTTATAATTATTTAAACTAATGAAAATATTACTAGATTTGATCATCTTCTAGAAATACTTTTTGACCCCACAGTGTGAGGGATGACTTGTTTAGCATGGCTTGATGTATTTGTTCTTATGAGATCCTGAATTAAATAAAATGAAATTTAATAGTAATGTATTCAATGTCATCTACTCTTAATATACATGTATGAATGTATAATGTGGTTAATATAATAATATATATTTAAATACCATATTCTTTTTATCACGATGTCAGTCAACAAAAACATTCCACTGTTCCTTGGGTACCTCATTGGATAACTCGACATAAATTTTTTGGACGATCAACAAAGTATCATTAACATCACTCCAAGATCTCTATTTGAAGTATTTCCATTAATTACCAATAATTTTCAATGTCTACTTTCATGAAATCACATCAGCAATTGTAATGTTGAAAAACATCTATATACATAAATTCATTCGGAACATATTAATAACATGACATTCAATTAAACCATAATGTATTAATATTACCTTTATTTGGGAATCAATAACATTATTTTTCCAATTTGGAGGCATATGACTCCAATAATCATTAAAAATATGAAGGGAAATGAGCTCCACTCCCATCTGGCCTAGAATTTGGCCAAGTAATCTCGTGGCGTCATCCGTTGGGACCTCATACGAATTAAATGAGAAAACAATCTTCCCTCCATTCATATTCCACACATTTGAAAATTTTATATTTTTCTCCAAAGTTGCATTTTTTCATATTTAATGAACAAAAATATAGTATAACAAAGTGAAATAAATTTATTTATTTTAAAATTTGTACCTATAACAGCGACCCGCCAATATGCTTGTGATGAACTAGATATGGCGCACCACTGCCCCACTTTAAAGGCTTCTGAAGGGAGAGTCGACGACTCACCTTATAAAGGGATTCTCATATAGTGTGTGAGAGATAGAGTATGGGGAGATGGTGCAGGGGGGAAGGCAGCTGGTGGCTCAGATTCCATAGGGAGGGAGACAGATGGATCGTCATCTAACGTGGTAGTGGATGAAAGAGTGTATTGCTTCCTCCTTGTCATTATTGTCATTTTATAAAATAAAATTAAGTTCAAAAAATATATTTCAAAAATATCATATAGAAAAAAATTTAAATATGATAATAGATTCCCAGTACTAACAAAGAAAATATATATAACAATGATAATGAATGACTACAAAAATTAAATAAGTGGTTGTTGAATGAATAAATAAATTTACATACAATAATATTCCCCGTCACTCATGTCAGTTCCCTAATCCATTACAACATCCAATTCATTCTTCCTTACAAGACTAATATTTTCAATATCACAACGGACAAATAATTATGCTTCTTGTTTTTGATGAGATTCAATTTCAGAGGTCAAATATTCCACTTCATCACACATATAATAAAAATATATTTGTATTGTGTGAGAAACTACACTCCAACCTTCGTCCAAAACATCATTTAAATAATATACCATTTTTTCTTGTGATGATAATATATTTGGATCATGTAGTTTATTATCACCCACATCCATTAAGTGAGATAATTTCTCCGAAGTAAATTGCAAGTAATCACTTTTAACACCTCTAATAATATCAACCCAATTGAATTTGAATAAAACAACAGAATAATTCATGTGGAAGTTTAATTCAATAATATTAGTCAGTTTTCCATATTATCCCATTCAAAAAATGTATATATACAAATATTATATGTTTTCAAACCCTCTTCTCGATCGACTGTATGAAATCTAAAACCATTCACTTTGTAAGCATTGAACATTCTATCTTGTTTTTGAGGACCTCATGAAAAAAACTTCAAATCTTATGACAATTCTGCTCGATAATTCATATTCATGATCTAAAAAAAGAAATATACTCTATTAGATTTACAAAATATATGTTTCAAACAAATATTCGTATTTACTGCAATATTTATTAGCTTACATGTTATGCAAACCATTCTACAAGGTCTTTATTAATAGATTTTGTTATATCATTCTCATATTTTGTTCGGCCTCTCATTCATCAATTCGATTGTATCCTCAACCTTCAATAAATGGATATGAAATTTCACAATTTAGCAGCACATATCTATGTGCCTATAATAATTCCTATTCTATCAGTTTCAAATTTGGGGTCCATCCAACTGATCATCAAATATCAAGAAATATTTTTGATTTATGATGTATTTGAGATTGAGTCAATGTGTTGTCAAGACATCGAAATAGATTAATTTTTTTCCCAATATCATCCATGTATCCAGAAAAAAAGGTAAGACACTCCTCATTCAAATAGTCATTAGCAATAGAGCCTTCTGGTTGAGAATTTTTTCTCATGTATGATTTCAAATGCCCAAGATATCTGTGAAATAAAATAATCAAAATTATGAATATAATTAAGTGCCGAAAATTGATTAATTAACTAGAAAACATATAAATAAAGTACCTCTCAGTTGGATACATCCATAGATAATGAATAGGGCCTCCTAATTTAGCTTTCTTAACCAAATGCATAGTTAACTGCATAATGAAAATAAAAATGATAGATGAAAGATCATCTCCATTGAACAAATGGTCAATAAAATTCCCCCCTAAACATTATCAAGTTGAAATGGATGTAGAGATTTCTCAAATTGGTGTCTGAATGATGTGTAGAATTAGAGTACAAAATTAGTAATTTTTTCGGGTAATATTGTACGCAAGCCCAATGGTAGTAAATGTTGTTACAAAATATGTCAATCATGACTTTTCAATCCATGTAACATATGATTCTTCAAGTCAACACACCAAAAGATGTTACATGAATACCCATCAGATATCTTCACATTCATTAAAAATAAATGGAATTATCTTTATCCCTATTTTTCATTGCAAAAATTTATAGAGCATACTTTTCATTCTCATCTAGCCGGAGATAACATTTTATTTTCATTACTTGTAAGTCTTTGTGAGCACTAAGATTCTCCTTCAACATTCCATGCTCATTAAGCAATGTGATAATAATATTTTTACAAACATTATTCTAAATATGAATCACATAAATATTAGGCCGCAACAAATTTAATTCCCAATACGGAATTTTTAAGAATATAATATATTGTCTTCCATTGTTGTGTTCAAATTTCATTGGACGATGCGCTTCAGACCTGTTTCCCACAATCATTCAAATTATGAACCATTCCAAATTCTGTTTCAACATTTCCATGTTGTGTCAATATTTCTGAACTTGTTAACAACCTTGGATGTGGTCTACTGTAACGCCCCGACCCCAGCTACCCAGAGTCGGTGCATTATTACATAACATTGGCATGATCACAAGAAAGATAAAATCTCGAAAGACCGATTGGTTTAGTAGCCTTGGAAACACTAGATATATTCATAGGTTTTACATTACATCATAAAATGAAAAACTACTACAACAACATAAAGTCTCCATAATCCACACTCATATCCCCACATAATATCCCTGCAGGTCATTCATAACTTACATCTTCACTTCCTGGGAAAAATAAAACATAGAAAAGGGGTGAGCTCAAATGCCCAGTAAGGATAACAATATAGCAGAAACTTTCATAAATAAGAATAAACATTTAAGGCAATGTATAAGTAAAAAAAAAGCCTTTTAAACATGAACATCAACATAATATGGCAAAAGTAAAATGAAATAATGCCATTTACTCATTCACATGGATATTCTACTAATCGAATAATCACATGCAAAAATCACTAACCACTTTCATAATGTTGGAATGCATAATGCCAGACTATCATAACCACATAGCCAAGGCCTCGTGCCAAGACTACAAATAAGATTTTGTCAAGTCCTTGTGCCAAGACACTAGTTTGTCTCATGAGACCTACCGATGCATCGAGGAGCTATAGTGGGCTCCACCCGTCACTTATTAAGTCCAATGCATTCCCATATGAAAAGGTTTAAACATAAATAAACATTCGTATTAAAACTAGCATACGAAATGTCAATAATTTCACCATAAACTATGAATGGTATAAATATAGCACAACCTTAGTCAAACATATCACAAAACCTTCAATTCAATATAGAAGTTTTGTATCATAATAAATCAACTCCAAATAATCTTAAAATCCATCAAAGGATGTTGACATAGATGAAATCAAAATTCTTTTTAAAGAAGTATCTCCTTTTATTTTGAAATCATTTAAGATCCATATAAAATAAAACATTTTCTTTGAAAATATTCTTATAAGCTTGTAAGGAAAGCTTCGACGATTTTATAATGGCGGAAAATAACCGCACCCGCCGTATAAGTTAAAAAAAACATTCTTACCTCAATTCTGTCGAAAAGGTTAAAAAGGACCTTGTTTTGAAAACGACGGAAAGATTCCTTTATAAACCTCTTATAAAAAGTCAAACAAGGGTATAAATGACTTAAACCCATATTCTTGTAAATAGTAAAAATGTTTTGAAATACATTTTTAAGAAACATGGATGTGGATGATAAAGAGATCCCAGTAGATTATTACGTATAAACAACCTCGGATAATGAAGAGATTGTGAAATAACCCTTACCTTGTACTTTTCATTGGTTGTGGTAGGTTAACCTCCTGTATAATGGTGAAATAATTGTTATTAAATTATAAAAGAATCATATACATTAATATGATATCATATATGATCTTTTAATATTGATTTGATAATAATATCTTAGTATTATCGTTGTTTCGGGTGTTAACTTACTTGTTTTCTTTCATATGTTTTGTTATGTAAGACATGTTTGTAAAGGATAGGTTGTATATTATTCATATCCAGAATGATATCAAGTCCTTAAACATAATTTTTAAATCATAAAATGATAATTATACTTTAATGGTTACGATGGAGAATGAATCTCATCGCGTTCGTGGAGACGGTAGTCCGTACGTACGCAAGAGCGACAATATCATTCTTTTGATATTAAAATAATATATAAATGGATGGTATATCATATATACAGAATCATTAATATGTTATATTTATTATTTACATGAGTTACACATCATTATTATACCCATCCAAATAATAATATATTGAATAACAATTACACCACGACGTGGAGACGGTAAGCCGTACGTACGCACGTATGGTGACATGTTATTCAAAGGGTGGATAGAATACTGAATATGGTTGTACCATATTGATAATAACATCACAGTATATAAATGATACTGGAGTCATTATTTTAGAATGGTAACAACAAAGGAAGAAGAAGTGGAAGAAGAAATGAACATGGAAAAGGGGTGGTGAAAACATTACCTCTTCTTCGGGTTCTTCTTTTTGATTTGATCAAAATGGCTCCTTATGTTGGCTTTCTGATCAAACTAAGGCCCCTAGGTTGTAGTGAGGGATGTTGGGAGAGTATTTGGTCAGATTTTGGCCGAACCAAAAGGCTTTAGAGGTGTGAAGAAATGAGAAGGAGGAGTGCCCTTTTATAAGAGGGGTGAGGGGCACCTTTGGAAAAGCTAGAAATATTAATTTATAATAAATTCATATTCGGTTTCTAATGGCTCCAAAGTTGACTATTCAAAGGTTAAGGTGGGGATAGGTCTAAAAACACTCAACCAATATAATTTAGACAGGTTTGGTTACTTATATTAACCTTATCTTTAAGTATTAACTCTAAGTTAATTAGTTTCACTTTTACAATGTCTCTTTGTATTTTTATATAATATGGTTAATAAACATACTATATACATCCAAGAGACCCCAAAGTGGTCCATTAATGAGGAACCTATCATAATATAAGTCTCTTGGCCGAACCTTAGATTTTTAGGAATTTAATATTAATTAATAATATAATATTTGTTTTAAGAACTCTTTTATGTCAATTTTGACACTATTCAATAGTTGATTTTTTTGAAACTCCTAAAAGATTGACTACTTCGAAAAACGTCAATTAAATCAATTCTAATATATCATATTATCATATAAAATTAGTTTAATTCATTAAAAGTTTCATATTATAATTATTTGGGTATTTATAATATCAATTATTTTAATTTTTCACTATTATAGTAATTACTGCATCATCATTGTGTCATAAATAAAATAAATTATTCAATGTCTAAAAATTATAAATAAAATATCATTATGTAGGAAATCGTTTTAGCTTTCTAATGAATATTTATAATCGAAAATCCAACTTGTATAACCCTATGTAAAAATTGTTCTTCTAAAAGATGTAAGCTTATGCCATTTTTATTTTTATTTTAGCTTTATTAATATAATGTGTCATTATCACTTACAAGTGGATCCATGGGGTCCCAAAATAGACCCAAAGATGCCCATGGTCGACCATGTATCAACCAATAGGGTTAATACACGTTTTAGGGTAATTTAGTATTATTATAATATTATTTTTTTTAACCCTTATTTACCGGATTTACCCTTAACCATGGTAAATAAAATATTTACCGCAGTAATTATTCAAAATGTCTAAAAATAAAAGTTACCTATTTACACAATTTGAACATCCTGATTCCAAATATGGAATCCATTTTTCTAAATTCAAAACACAGAAGTGGCAGAAATTAATTTAAAATTAATTCCCGCTGTCAAAACAAAAAGCGTGTTTTTAAGAGATAATAACTATCAAAAGATTGACACTTGTTTATGTTCGGTTTAATTGTAAAATTATGTCCAATGACCCAGATTATATTAAATGGTAAAAATATATTCTAAATATACTTTAAAACCACTCACATTCACAATTTATCACTATTAATTATTTTGATTAAAAAAGTTGTTTTTAATTAAAATTTAGTAATTTTCACTATTCATCAAAATATGAAAGTTATCCGAAATGTACCAAAATTTCACCCTAGGCTAATTTTGATATTCCGAATCCAAAAATGAAGTCCATTTTAAAATATAAAATATATATGATTTCAAAAATTAGGTATTACTATTCACAATGGCTAGTTTAATTAGTTGTGGTGTGTGTTAGAACTCGAGGTTGCGTACAACACACGCTATCACATTATTCGAAGGGAAACGTACCGTAGAAGCTTGGGGTGTTACATTCTCCCCTCCTTCAAATAATTGCGTCCTCGCAATTTCTAGGGTATTACTGCATAAAAAGACTTGGGTGGTTCTTCATCATAAGTTCCTCGGGTTCCCACGTTGCCTCTTCCATCTTATGATTTCTCCACAAAACTTTTACCAGACGCGTCGTCTGGTTTCTCAGTACTTGTTCTCTTGTATCAAGAATCCTGACGGGCTCTTCACAATAGGAAAGATCGGGTTCCAGTTCTAATTCCTCATAGGTGAGTACATGCGTTGGGTCAGGCATGTATTTCCTCAACAGAGATACGTGGAACACATCGTGAACTTTGGAGAGACTTGGCGGCATTGCCAACCGGTAAGCTACATCCCCAATTCGTTCTAGAATTTCGAAAGGTCCGATGTACCTGGGACTCAATTTGCCTTTCTTACCAAAACGTATGACTCCCTTCCACGGAGATACCTTCAGGAAAACATGATCACCAACTTGAAATTCCAAATCCTTCCTTCGTTTATCGGCATAGCTCTTCTGCCTACTTTGAGCTGCTTTGATGTGATTTTGGATTACTTTCACCTTTTCCACCGTTTCCTCCACCAGTTCTGGGCCTACAAGTTTTCTTTCACCAACGTCATCCCAACAGGTTGGTGTACGACATCTCTTTCCATATAATGCTTCATATGGTGCCATCTGAATACTTGAATGGAAGCTATTTTTATAGGAAAATTCTACCAGTGGTAAATATTGATCCCACATACCCTGAAAATCAAGTGAGCAAGATCTCAACATGACTTCTAAGGTCTGAATAGTCCGTTCTGATTGTCCGTCTGTCTGAGGGTGGTAAGCAGTGCTCAAATGAAGTTCAGTATCCAGGGATTTCTGAAGACTTTTCCAAAACCTTGAAGTAAAACGGGGATCACGATCAGAAACAATTGATAAGGGTACTCCATGAAGTCTCACAACTTCATTAATATATAGTCTTGCTAGACGTTCCAGGGGTAGATCTTCTCTTATAGAAAGAAAATGTGCTGACTTGGTAAGACGATCGACAATAACCCATATTGCATCGTTCCTTCTAGGAGTCTTTGGTAGCCCCATGACAAAGTCCATCGTAATATTGTCCCATTTCCACTCCGGTATGGGAAGTGGTTGCATGACTCCTCCAGGCTGTTGCCTTCCAGCTTTCACTTGTTGACAAACCATACATCATGATACAAAATCAGCAATCTCCCTCTTCATATTGTCCCACCAAAAATGTTCTTTCAAATCTCTATACATTTTGGTGCTCCCAGGGTGTATAGAGAAATTGGAACTATGAGCATCATCCAGCAATTCCCTTTTTAGATCAGGTATATTGGGAACACAAAGTCTCTTCCCGAATTTCAAAATTCCATCTTCATACACAAAGTCTCTCAATCTCCCATCATTCACAGCTTTAATCTTCTTTTGAAATTCTTCATCATTGGTCTGAGAACTCTTAATCCTTTCTAGTAAAGATGGTTTGGCAACCATTTGAAAAAGCATTGATGTTTCACCTTCCCTGGTTATTCCCATGTCCATCTTCACTAGATCCATGAAAATTGGATCCCTTTCAATTCTCATATTGTTCAAAACTCCATGGTCTTTTCTACTCAAAGCATCTGCCACCTTGTTTGCCTTCCCTGGGTGGTAGTGTATCGTACAATCATAATCCTTGAGTAATTCAAGCCATCTCCTTTGCCTCATGTTGAGTTCTTTTTGTGAGAAAATATACTTCAAACTCTTGTGATCAGTATAAATCTCACATTTTTCACCATAGAGGTAGTCCCTCCATATCTTCAAAGAAAAGATCACTGCTGCTAACTCGAGATCATGAGTAGGATAGTTGTTTTCATGAATTTTCAACTGTCGTGATGCATAGGCAATAACTCTATCATTCTGCATAAGGACACAGCCAAGTCCTTTCTTCGATGCATCACTATAAATAACGAACCCATCATTCCCCGATGGTAGAGTCAATATAGGAGCATTGACTAATCTTCTTTTCAGTTCTTCAAAACATTCTTCACACTCTTTTGTCCAAACAAATTTAACCCCTTTACGTGTGAGCTTCGTTAATGGGTTAGCCAATCGGGCAAAATTCTGGACGAAACGTCGATAATAACCTGCCAAACCAATAAAACTACGTACCTCAGTTATACTCGTAGGTGCTGGCCATTCTTGGATTGCCTTGGTCTTAGAAGGATCAACAGAGATTCCATCTTTAGAGACAATATGGCCAAGAAAAGAAATCTCCTGAAGCCAGAATTCACACTTGCTAAACTTTCCATATAATTCATGCCTCCTCAGAGTCTTCAAGATAATGCGCAAGTGATTTTCATGATCTTCATAGGTTTTGGAGTATACCAATATATCATCAATAAATACTACCAAAAATTCATCGAGATACTCCTTGAAAACTCTATTCATCAGATCCATGAATACAGATGGTGCATTAGTCAATCCAAACGGCATTATAGTAAACTCGTAATGCCCATACCTGGTTCAAAATGCTGTTTTCGGAATGTCTTCCTTCTTCACACACAACTGATGGTATCCAGATCGAAGGTCAATCTTTGAAAAGTATTGAGCTCCATGAAGTTGGTCAAATAAATCATCAATACGAGGTAGGGGATACTTGTTTTTTATCGTTATAGCATTGATCTCACTGTAGTCGATACATAACCTCATAGATCCATCTTTCTTTTTAACAAAAAGAACAGGGGCTCCCCATGGAGAAACACTAGGGCGAATAAATCCCTTATTACTCAATTCCTCTAGTTGTTTCTTTAGTTCGACTAATTCTACAGTGGCCATTCTATAAGGGGTCTTCGATATAGGCCTTGATCCAGGAATCAAATCAATGGAAAACTCAACTTCTTGTTTTGGAGGATGCCCAGGTAAATCTTCCGGAAATACATCTACAAATTCTTTCACAACAGGTACATCCTCTATTTGAACATTTCTTTCCTCACCGACAGTTATTTCATTCTCTTCCTCCCCAATAATTGAATTAAGTTGAGCTACTGGGGTGGATCTAAATAAGAATTAGGTGGTGACGATTCTGCTCTAAAAATAAGGTGTTCCTTATCATTATCATCAAGAATCGTAACCTATTTCTTCTTAAAATAAATATTCGCATCATAGTCCGAAAGCCAGTCCATACTGAGGATTATATCAAACTCAATCATAGGTATGACGATGAGATCAGAAGATAAAGAAAATTTATGTGCTCTAATGGGGACTGATTCACAAAACTTTGTTGCAATGATACTTCCCTTAGGAGTTTTAACTGACAACTCCCTTATTAAATCAAATTGGAAATATCTAATTTTCTTAGCAAACTGGGAAGATATGAAACAATGCGATGATCCAGAATCAAATAATGCATTTGCTAAACTTGAGGAAACCATTAAATTACCTGCCACCACGTCTTTCGGAGCTTCTACCTCAGCAGTAGTGATAGCATAAGCCTGGCCTTGATCCCTTGGCCTTTTCTGAGGTAAGTTCTCCTGACGCTTAGGACATGCATTTTCATAATGCCCCATCTCCCTGCAATTGTAGCACTGAACGTTGGTAGCTTCCTTCTTCCCCTTGCAATCATGAGCTTGGTGGCCTTTTTCACCACACTTGTAACAGACTCCCATTCCCTTCAAGCAAGTACCAGGATGTTTCCTCCCGCATTTACCACAAGATGGATATTCATCCTTTCCCTTCTTCCCCTTATTTCCATTCCCAGATTGATCAGCAGGTCTCTTCTTCTCTTGCTTTGATTTAAAGTCATAAGACTTAGAGAATTCCTTTTCGGTCTTGATAGCACATGAGACAATGTCTTCATACGATGAAAAGGATTGTGAGACTAATGCTCAGCAGAGAAATGGTTTTAACCCATCAAAGAAACGATCAATCTTACTTCTTGGGTTGCGAATATAATCTCCAGCATACCTTGCTAACCTTGTAAAGTTAGCCTCATACTTTGTGACATTCTCATCCTCCTTTTGTCTCAGACTTAGAAATTACCTTTCCATATCTGCTCGATGGTCGCGAGGAAAGTATTTTTCTAAAAATAAATCTTTGAACTCACTCCATTCCATATTTGATACTTCATCATCTTCCTTCGTATTTTGAATCAATGACCACCATTGATCAGCATCTCCAGTGAGGCGGTAAACTTCCATGGTAACTTTTTCCCTTTCACTACTCCCCAAAGCCTGAAATATTTTCTCTAGGGAAAATATCCATTGCCCAGCTACTAAGGGATTTATACTCCCATTGAACATTGGTGGTTGTTGCCTCATGAATCGATCTAACATTGATCCTCCACGCTGCGGATCAGGGTGCTCCATACGGGTAAGGTTATTATTCATAACCTGAGTAAGTTGTCCCAGTATGGTGATTAGCTGATCGGCACCAGTTGCATCACCAGCTCCACTATAATTATCTTGAGCAGGAGGGCAATCCCTACATGGAGTTCGTGCATTGATACGGTTTCCATTTCTTCCACTAGGCGCCATTTCTAAACAATGGCATAAACTAGATTAGTTTATGAATCAAAATACATAATCCCATACTTATAAAACACTTAACATAAATTGAACTATCTATGGATATAATCCATAATCATAAATATGTTTTCTTTGAGGAAGTATATACTCATAAACCCTTCATAATGATTTGTAAATAAAGTGAGAGTTATCCTAAGCATATCCCCCGGGAGTGTCGTAACCAAGAGTGCAGCAAGGCCCGTTGTCGTGCACCAGTTCCCGTTCGAGTCTAGCTCAAAGCGGTGTTTTCGGGTTTTACCCCTAGGTACATCTATGCCAGAGCCGCCTCTACCTGCTCGTATCCAGACAGGGATGTATTGCTCAGAAAACTCACAAAATCTCTACAATACCAAAATTCTAGGAAGTTCTTCTATACTAATCCTCAAAGTTCATCTTAGGTCTACGTGCTCTAATCAGAGTTTATCTAAATCTAGCTTCCAAGGTTTGTACTAAACTTCCTCTGATACCAACTGTAACGCCCCGACCCCAGCTACCCAGAGTCGGTGCATTACTTTGTAACATTGGCATGATCACAAAAAAGATAAAATCTCGAAAGACCGATTGGTTTAGTAGCCTTGGAAACACTAGATATATTCATAGGTTTTACATTACATCATAAAATGAAAAACTACTACAACAACATAAAGTCTCCATAATCCACACTCATATCCCCACATAATATCCCTGCAGGTCATTCATAACTTACATCTTCACTTCCTGGGAAAAATAAAACATAGAAAAGGGGTGAGCTCAAATGCCCAGTAAGGATAACAATATAGCAGAAACTTTCATAAATAAGAATAAACATTTAAGGCAATGTATAACTAAAACAAAAGCCTTTTAAACTTGAACATCAACATAATATGGAAAAAGTAAAATGAAATAATGCCATTTACTCATTCACATGGATATTCTACTAATCGAATAATCACATGCAAAAATCACTAACCACTTTCATAATGTTGGAATGCATAATGCCAGACTATCATAACCACATAGCCAAGGCCTCGTGCCAAGAATACAAATAATATTTTGTCAAGGCCTTGTGCCAAGACACTAGTTTGTCTCATGAGACCTACCGATGCATCGAGGAGCTATAGCGGGCTCCACCCGTCACTTATTAAGTCCAATGCATTCCCATATGAAAAGGTTTAAACATAAATAAACATTCGTATTAAAACTAGCATACGAAATGTCAATAATTTCACCATAAACTATGAATGGTATAAATATAGCACAACCTTAGTCAAACATATCACAAAACCTTCAATTCAATATAGAAGTTTTGTATCATAATAAATCAACTCCAAATAATCTTAAAATCCATCAAAGGATGTTGACATAGATGAAATCAAAATTCTTTTTAAAGAAGTATCTCCTTTTATTTTGAAATCATTTAAGATCCATATAAAATAAAACATTTTCTTTGAAAATATTCTTATAATCTTGTAAGGAAAGCTTCGACGATTTTATAACGGCGGAAAATAACCGCACCCGCCGTATAAGTTAAAAAAAACATTCTTACCTCAATTCTGTCGAAAAGGTTAAAAAGGACCTTGTTTTGAAAATGACGGAAAGATTCCTTTATAAACCTCTTATAAAAAGTCAAACAATGGTATAAATGACTTAAACCCATATTCTTGTAAATAGTAAAAATGTTTTGAAATACATTTTTATGAAACATGGATGTGGATGATAAAGAGATCCCAGTAGATTATTACGTATAAACAACCTCGGATAATGAAGAGATTGTGAAGTAACCCTTACCTTGTACTTTTCCTTGGTTGTGGTAGGTTAACCTCCTGTATAATGGTGAAATAATTGTTATTAAATTATACAAGAATCATATACATTAATATGATATCATATATGATCTTTTAATATTGATTTGATAATAATATCTTAGTATTATCGTTGTTTCGGGTGTTAACTTACTTGTTTTCTTTCATATGTTTTGTTACGTAAGACATGTTTGTAAAGGATAGGTTGTATATTATTCATATCCACAATGATATCAAGTCCTTAAACATCATTTTTAAATCATAAAATGATAATTATACTTTAATGGTTACGATGGAGAATGAATCTCATCGCGTTCGTGGAGACGGTAGTCCGTACGTACGCACGAGCGACAATATCATTCTTTTGATATTAAAATAATATATAAATGGATGGTATATCATATATACAGAATCATTAATATGTTATATTTATTATTTACATGAGTTACACATCATTATTATACCCATCCAAATAATAATATATTGAATAACAATTACACCACGACGTGGAGACGGTAAGCCGTACGTACGCACGTATGGTGACATGTTATTCAAAGGGTGGATAGAATACTGAATATGGTTGTACCATATTTATAATAACATCACAGTATATAAATTATACTGGAGTCATTATTTTAGAATGGTAACAACAAAGGAAGAAGAAGTGGAAGAAGAAATGAACTTGGAAAAGGGGTGGTGAAAACATTACCTCTTCTTCGGGTTCTTCCTTTTGATTTGATCAAAAGGGCTCCTTAGGTTGGCTTTCTGATCACACTAAGGCCCCTAGGTTGTAGTGAGGGATGTTGGGAGAGTATTTGGTCAGAGTTTGGCCGAACAAAAAGGCTTTAGAGGTGTGAAGAAATGAGAAGGAAGAGTGCCCTTTTATAAGAGGGGTGAGGGGCACCTTTGGAAAATCTAGAAATATTAATTTATAATAAATTCATATTCGGTTTCTAATGGCTCCAAAGTTGACTATTCAAATTTTAAGGTGGGGATAGGTCGAAAACCACTCAACCAATAGAATTTAGACAGGTTTGGGTACTTATATTAACCTTATCTTTAAGTATTAACTCTAAGTTAATTAGTTTCACTTTTACAATGTCTCTTTGTATTTTTATATAATATGGTTAATAAACTTACTATATACATCCAAGCGACCCCCAAGTGGTCCATTAATTAGGCACCTATCATAATATAAGTCTCTTGGCCGAACCATAGATTTTTAGGAATTTAATATTAATTAATAATATAATATTTGTTTTAAGAACTCTTTTATGTCAATTTTGACACTATTCAATAGTTGATTTTTTTGAAACTCCTAACAGATTGATTACTTCGAAAAAAGTCAATTAAAGCAATCCTAATATATCATATTATCATATAAAATTAGTTTAATTCATTAAAAGTTTCATATTATAATCATTTGGGTATTTATAATATCAATTATTTTAATTTTTCACTATTATAGTAATTACTGCATCATCATTGTGTGATAAATAAAATAAATTATTCAATGTCTAAAAATTATAAATAAAATATAATTATGTAGGAAATAGTTTTAGCTTTCTAATGAATATTTATAATCGAAATTCCAACATGTATAACCCTATGTAAAAATTGTTCTTCTAAAAGATGTAAGCTTATGCCATTTTTATTTTTATTTTAGCTTTATTAATATAATGTGTCATTATCACTTACAAGTGGATCCATGGGGTCCCAAAATAGACCCAAAGATGCCCATGGTCGACCATGTATCAACCAATAGGGTTAAGACTCGTTTTAGGGTAATTTAGTATTATTATAATATTATTTTTTTAACCCTTATTTACCGGATTTACCCTTAACCATGGTAAATAAAATATTTACCGCAGTAATTATTCAAAATGTCTAAAAATAAAAGTTACCTATTTACACAATTTGAACATCCTGATTCCAAATATTGAATCCATTTTTCTAAATTCAAAACACAGAAGTGGCAGAAATTAATTTAAAATTAATTCCCGCTGTCAAAACAAAAAGCGTGTTTTTAAGAGATAATAACTATCAAAAGATTGACACTTGTTTATGTTCGGTTTAATTGTAAAATTATGTCCAATGACCAAGATTGTATTAAATGGTAAAAATATATTCTAAATATACTTTAAAACCACTCAAATTCACAATTTATCACTATTAATTATTTTGATTAAAAAAGTTGTTTTTAATTAAAATTTAGTAATTTTCACTATTCATCAAAATATGAAAGTTATCCGAAATGTACCAAAATTTCACCCTAGGCTAATTTTGATATTCCGAATCCAAAAATGAAGTCCATTTTAAAATATAAAATATATATGATTTCAAAAATTAGGTATTACTATTCACAATGGCTAGTTTAATTAGTTGTGGTGTGTGTTAGAACTCGAGGTTGCGTACAACACACACTATCGCATTATTCGAAGGGAAACGTACCGTAGAAGCTTGGGGTGTTACATCTACGGTCAATGAAACTGTTAAATTATAATCTGTTCAACTGAAATCTATGAGATGCATCGAGAAATCATAGATGGTATAAGAAGAACCATTTTATTCTGTGAGGTAGTCGTTTAACAAAAAATCAAAGTTACAAATAGGAAAATCCAAACCAGTGTAAGATTTCAAGCCAGATAAATTCCCATGCCCAGGGAACTCACTAATGGACAACATTAAAGAAGCATGAATTTTGAACATTGTTTTGGAAGAAGCATAAAATTTCTCAACTCTGTTTCTCCCCAACTCCTTTATTTCTTCAATTAAAGGCTACAATTATACATCAATATAATTTCCATGAATTTTTTTTCTAGGAATAATCATCAGAATGATAAAATACATTTATCTCATACACATCCATAGAGGCAGATTTTAAGGGTTCAAAATAACTTGCCTAATGCTATAAATGGAACTCAATGTCCCAAATCGGTTCAATCAATCTATACCTAATAACTTTCTAACATTCCTAGGATCTATTGAGAAATATGGATGAAATTAATCTAATTAATTCCATGATTTGGAATCTTTTGGATGTGTTATTAACACATCATTATTATTGTCTACAGAATTCCACTTCACGTGTTTGGAGGTTTTTGATGAGATGGATAATCATTTCAATCGAGGAATTAAAGGGAATTAATGTAAAACCTTTACATGTTTTTTCCATTTCTTCTTCTTCATGAATTTATATTGATTCAGACTTCCAACATCAACCATTGACAGCCTTCTAGAAGAATAACATTTTTTATAATCTTATCTACATAAATCCTCTCTCCAATAAAGCATACAATCATTGGGACACACATGTATTTTTGTATAATTCATACCAAGACTATTAACATCTTTTTTCATATCATAAAGAGACTTGGGGATATTTGTTTCAAGAAATTCATCTTGCAACAATTCCAATATCATGGACATTTCCTTATTTGTAATTCCACATAGACATTTGATATGGTATAACATTAACATAAAAGAATGTTTTGATTTTTTCAGAAATCCAATATACAACTCTTGATTTCCATCATCAAATAAATATTTAATCATATTTTCATCAGTGATGTTTTCTCTTACATTTTTCTCCACAGAATCAAGAGGATGATCCACTGATATGTTACAATATTGATATGGTTGTCCTATAGTCTCAAAAACATCACTTGTCACTTTATTATTTGTATCACTATCATCATGTTCTTCTGATATGTGTTGATGTTCATGGTGATCTCTTGTAGTGTCTAATGGATAATTTATAATGTTTTTCATTTCATTTTCCATTTTAGACGAAGTTGGGAGGTGATTTTGTGGATTGACATCAATGCTCAACATTTCTGTAATGTTTTATTCTCAGTGCCAAATTCAACACAAATATTGACCCGGAAATTTCTTCAATATTAAATGTTTATAAACATTATCTATCTTCAACCATCTTTGAAATTTACATTTTGGACATGGAAATCTTATTCTACCTTCCACAGATCGATTAGAAATTGAAAAATATAAAAACTCATTCAAAAACTAAACATACTAAGGTTTTTTCCTTGGTAATGCGATCCAGCTTTTATCCATGTATATCACAATGTGCCTATAGAATATTAAAAAAAATTAAAACACATAACTTCTACTAAATATGGAATGAGATACATATATACTAGTTGAAAATACATATAAATATGTTAAATAAGGATTTCCTATATAAATAAATATGGTACATAATAAACCCACACACTAGAAAACCAAATCTTGTAAATTAAAAAGATCCATAACTAAAGATGAAAACAAGGATCTCATTCCTATAGTTTTTTGTATGTCGTGCTACCCCAAAACAGATAGCCTAACTGATGATTTCATAACTTTTATATCACTAAGGTAAGGTATTGATAAATTATATAATAATTGAATATAAGATTGTATTATTGAATGGAAACAAAATCTTAATTACAATAAATGTGACTAACTACTTTAGAAAATACATGGGTAAAAAATATGTAGAACATGCAAGGATTCATCAGGTGAAAGGATTCATGGCTTGGATAGATGAATCCAAGGCTTATATGTAAGGAATTTGTTTCTCCAGACTCAAAAGAATCATGAAATTCCAAAGTTAAATGAAATCATGTATATTAAATTTCCTAAAATAGAACCTTAAATAACACTGAAATGTATTGATGTTAATATACCTTTTCAATTTCAATTTTTATTTGTTTCAATTATCTAAAGTGGAAAAACTTATTAAATCCATAGTGTTATAGAATTCATATAAAATATTCCATCCACAAAAAATATACAATAGAGGTAGTATTAAATATTGTGTATATTGATAATTTTTTCTTACATTGTTTGTTATTGGTGGCCAAAAAATAGGGTTCACTGAGTATGTTATGGTCTGGGGATGAGAATTTTAGAACATGTGGGGTTTCATGATTAAGTGTTTGGGGCAGAAACATGTTGTAAACCTACATTTGATTAAATATTTCATATATGGGGTGGATCATGGATAATCAATGGGGTTGAAACATAATTTGGAGCTCTGGGGTGGATCATGGAACATCCTTGGTGATCCACTATAGTACAAGAGGGGTCCACTTTCTCCAACCATATAAAATCAACATGATGATGTCTCCTAAAATCATCTCATACATATTTATCATTTTTACCCTTACCTGCATCACCATGTATTTATTATTTATTAACTCAAGTTGTGTATATAAATGGTGTAAGAAATAATTACAATCAACCCTTAAGTAACCAAAGAATGACAAATTTTAATTTTATCATATATAATAGGGGAAGGCTATTAAAAATTTTAATGAAATCATAAAAAGATGATCTTTATGGAATTTTTCACAAACCAAGTCCCCCATAGAACTTTTTTACCAACATTAGCTAATGTTTTTGGATGCAATAAACACCCACCGAGGAGTATGCTATCAAAACACATGGCTCATGTAAGTTGTATACAATACACATAGAAGATAGTATATCCCCATAAAACACAGGGAATATAAAAAAACATGTTATCAAACACAAGGCCTAGCCAAAATCATTGATCAAATCATGTCATATAATGTCAATTCTAGATACATTACCTCTTGTTATATTTTTCAATAGTTGAAATTTACATAATAAAATGATTAATCCCATAATATCAAAAACTCATGTTTATGATTCAACACATGAAGCTCATAATTATTCCATTTATATTGTATTGAAATAGTTAAATGTTTTTTGAAAGAAATTAATGTTAATAATCATTTTATATAAATATTTATTATATAAAATATTCTAGAATTCATATTTATAAAAGAAAAACTACATTTTATCTATTATATTTAGATATTCCATTTTAATAAATAATAACCTAATGTCATCCAATATGTTTTTACATTTTATATATTAAATTATAACTTCTAGAAAAAAATCATTCCATAATTTATAAACATAATTATAGAATCACAATAACAAATTACTAATTACATTAAATCAGTTTCACAAGTTTTACACACAAAAAAATATATTTTTCTTGTAGAAAATAACTACTAAAAAAACTTATTTAATAGAAAAACATGTAATTTTAGAAATTGTATTCTTTATAAATAACCTATGTTCTCAGAAACAAAATTTAAATTATTTAACAATAAACAACTATTTATTAAAAAACACAGACAAGATCCATTTAGTGTTCTACTAATAGTCAAAAAATTCTCACATGAAAAATGTTTGAATAATCATAATAATATCAAAAAAAATAAACAATGGAAGGAAACATATTTCCAATAGGGGCAGAGAGGAAAGCTGAAGGGTAGTGAGGTGCGCTGAGGGGCGGCGAGAATAGGTCAAGACAGGTGAAGGGGAGAGCTAAGTCGGGGGTTGCTGGGGGGGGCGAGCATGGGTCTTCGGGGGTCATAGGGGTCGGGGGAGAAGGGGTTGTGGAGATCTAAGTCAGGGGTGGTGAAAGGGGTGGGGGGCACCGAGAACGACTCTTCGGCGGTTTCAGGGGTTGGGGGGAGAAGGGGCGGCAAACTATGTCGTGGGGGTCGCGGGGGTCGTGGGAGAAGGGGTGGGGGTCTCATGGGGGTTGGGGGAGTGTTAGGTCTATAAAAAACATGGTTTAGTGGCGATTTTTTACAAACCGCAACTAAGACCTTCTCAAATACATTTGCAGCAGTTTAGTAAACCACCACTAAAAGATATCTTCTATGGTCTATTTCTATTGTAGTGATACAATTTATATCAAATGAATATTGGTGAAGATGTTAATTTGAATTTTCTACAAGATTCATAGATGAAATTTTATGAAAAAAATCACTATATAGTGGTTGGAGTGAAAAGTGACAATATAATGTACCTTTATAAAATACATTTATTGGAGTAAAGTTTTGGAGTCTTTTTCATACTAGTTCCTTCGAATTCAGTAAAAGAATAATCATAAAAAATTATCATCGGTAGAAAATGTTTTCATATAGTTTACAAGAAGAACATTTTCTAGGAAAACATTTTCCAGATAAGGTTCTATGAATAATTAAAATTTAATAATTATTTATGACGTATTTATTATGATATCAAATGTAATTATGATTTATTTATCATTGAAAGTTAAAATATATAAGAGGAATAACATTGATTCAATATGAGGTAAAAATAGATTATTGAAGAAGTGGGAGCTCATTTTTATGATAGGATTAGTGAGTATTATAGAATCATTATTAATTATCCAATTGATAATTATTAAGTGAGAGATTTGAAATTCATGTTTTTTATCATGAAAATTAGAAATTGGAATCCTACATTTTCTCACTCTCTACAATATATAAATAAGTATAACAAATGGTGTAAAGGTGGTGTAATATTCACATGCGATAAAATACTGTGTAATTAATAATTTTTTTCAGATAAGGACACCAAAAAAATTTATGAGGGAAAATTTAGGACAAGATTTTTCCAAAAATGGAATATATCTGCTAAAAAGAAATGGACGTTATTTTTTATTAGAGGAAACTAACAAAAAAATGTAAATTTTTTATTGCCTGGAATAATATTACAAATGTGTAATATAAATCGTGTTTATTATCATAAGGCACATGAAGAACATTCTAGATGGTCATTTAAGATAGAATTATCATATAGAAAAACCAGACGATCATTGAATTGAACATAAGTTATAATAAAGACTAAAAATGATGTTATTTCATGCTTATGGTTATAAAAGTCATGACGAACTTTATCATGATGATAAAATATTACTAAATAGAAGAATCATAGTGCAAAAATGAACTTATTGGTAATGGATTATGATTTTTTTTAAAATCATTAATACATATTTATCTCAATGAAAAGCACATAAATTGTAGTTTTGATAATAGTTCTATGAATGTGTAAGGATACTCTAATCTTTTTGTAACCTAATATAAATTATTTTATTCTAGTGGATTTAATGTAAATATCTTATTTCCAATATATGATAAGTACTAGATAATCTAGCTATATATTAAAACTTGTAAATTATTATGTTCCTATGAGATGTTCTTATGTCATTTGTTTCAGCATAGTTATAACTCTTTAACATGAGATAATTGTTGTTTCAAAATAAAAGATTTGTTAAAACATAAGTATAGTGATTGAGAATATTCCACATAAATTAGATGATAATAACAATTTCATGCATGAACATGTTGTTCATTTCACATGAGATGATATAAAATTATAATTTATAGAATCAAACTCTCTAATATGACATAATAAAGTGGTAGTTCTGGGTTGATCCCACAATAAGTAATAATAGTTTAGTATCTAATGGAATAAAACCCATGGAAGGATTAATCACTTCCACTCTTTAGATTTTATATTTACTAAGACCATTTGGATATCATTAAATTACGATAAATAATGAAGGGAACTTGGTCAGATTCAAATCTCTTTAAAAAAAGATAACCCAAGATTTAACTAGAAACATTCATTGGGATTTGTCTACAAAGAGGTAAAAAGTTCATACATTTGGTTTTTTTCAAAACAATTGTATCTACATATGTTGCAACAGTCTTGTGGTAAGGGTATAACTTAAAACATTATTGAATTATTCTTGGATTCTTTCAAAAAGGAATCACAGCCTAATGGTTATAGTCCTGCTCAACTCTATTTAGTTTTAGTTCATTCAATCGCACATCCCATGGAAAATATTGGGTGATATATTATGATTAAAATATTATATTAACCTATTTAATAGACGCATGTTTTCCAAAGGTTCAATCTATAAACGCATTACGTTTTGAATCACCACTACACTCAACCCCTAACCCTTTGTAGATTGGCCACGAATGGCAGTGAGGATCAAAATCAAATAATTATTAAGAATTATATTCATAATCATAATATAGTTCAAAAATAGAAAATATAGTATACAAAAATTCAAGAATAAATATAAAAAAATAGGAGGCAATGTGAATCTGACCAAAAAATGGAATTTCATGATGAAACAATGAAGAACAATAAATCTCAAATCAAAATAGTTATGAAAAAAACATACTGTGAATGAATAAATTATGAAGAACCTTATGTGACTTAATAAAGAAAAAATCGAAGTTATATACACGTAAAATGGTATAAAAATGGTATTTTAATAGATGATTAAAGATAAATGAATTATTAAAAACTCACAAAAATTCAATAAAAATATATCAGGAATGAATGAAATATAATTTAGAATGAAAAAATATTAAAACTGCTAATAAAAAATTTGGGAAATGAACTATGTGGGTTGCTCCAGTGTATGGATGGTGCTTGAAATATTAATAGGCATGAG
The DNA here is from genome assembly GCA_963277665.1 of Viscum album. NCBI lineage: Eukaryota > Viridiplantae > Streptophyta > Magnoliopsida > Santalales > Viscaceae > Viscum > Viscum album. Next base: position 1,616,377,936 of record OY728143.1, read on the forward strand.
ATGTAAACAGAATTAATGTCCTACACATCATGTAATGGATTTAAAGAATTGTGTCCCGATATCTTCACATCATTTAAGTTGGTTATACTTTGTATAATTTAGATCCACTTTTCCCACTCAATAATCTATTAGTATCTTTGACCAGTTGAGATTTCGAAACATGCATGCCGTGCAATATGTAATACCCCTTGTATTTTCAAAAAAATAACAATAAATGTATGAATCATATTGTCTCTACAAATCAACACTTTGTTATAACCTATGCAATGAACATTATTTTTCCAATTCTACTTTATGAATTTCAAAATTCTGACATACACTATTGCGTTCATGGTGATTTTTTGAGTCAAATAGAACATGCATAATTTTCATGAATAGTAATATACAATTGTGAATAGTAAGATACCCTTTTGAATAGAAACCTGAACATTATGAATATTAATGTACTTTTATGAATAGTAAGTTGACCCTTATAAAAAGTAAAGTAACCCTATGAATATTAATATGAACCTTATGAATAGTAATATACCCTTATGGATCATAACATGACCCTTATTAATATTAAGGTACACTTTTGAATTGTAACATCACCCATCTAAGTATAAATAAAATTTCGACACCTAATAAATGAGAGTGAATATTCTTGGAATCACTAATTAAGGGTTGTTATTTTTGAGTGTAGTAAATATTTAATTACAATTTTATAATTAATAAATTTATGTAAATGATAAATATTTAATTAAATTTATTCCTAAATAATTTTTATATCTAAGATTTTGGGGTTATTTAATAAAACATAAGTTAAATTTTTAGGGGATTACAAAATCAATTTTAGTTTTAAAACATTATTTTACAAGTAAATGAAAATTTTATTTAAAATTAAAATTACACATATATTGAAATTTATTTTGAAAAAATGGTGATCATATTTTGATTACACATTTCAATAAATTGTAAGGTTGATATTTTTGGATTTTTCTAAAATACAAATTTTGTTGCTGAATAGTGAAATACAATAATTTAATGTATATATACATTATGAGATAAATAAACTATTCCTATAATCATGGCTATTGTAAGAACCCTCAGTTCTAACTCACATGCACATATTACTGTTTTTGGTCAGGGAATTGACACTATTTTTGTCTTATAGAAAATTAATAAACTAATGATTAAAATATTAAGAAAACCCCCTCTCCTCTACAATAAAAATTACCCACTCTCCCCTCTTCACTTCACTCCTATAAAGCCTTGTTTATTTTTTTTATATTCATCTCAAATAACCTCCTTTGACCATCCCCCACAACCCGCATCCAGTGGAATCATAAAAAGATCAAATCATATCTCCTAAAGAGGTTATTAACGAAGATTAATTCAAGATGTAAATTACTCTATTCATTTCTATTACATTATTTTCATGTTCCATTGTTTTATTTTCTATCCTCTCTTCTCCCCATAGAATGTTTATGAAAACTCTAGTACCATACATGTAATATAATGTAGTTTTTTTGGAATAAGTTATTTTCATATCTCATTTACCCTTATTTTATGCTTGTAATAAAATACCCCATTTGAGATGGTCTAATTTAGCCCATTCACGGACAATGTGTTTTAAATTTCTATTATTGTATTCAATTATGGGAATGAAACCATCATTAAGGTTATTCCATACTATAATAAACGTTTTATGTGTCATATATTGTCCTATAATTTGTTTGTATGAAGGGTTTTTATTTATAAATCAAAATGAGTTTATTGGATCCAAAAACCACCAACTAACCGAAACAATTATCAATAAATAATATATATAATATTTCATCATTCATCCAAGTAACCAATTAAAATTTACAAAAATTTAGACTTATGTATGTCCACTAATAACATATAACTTCAATTATGGAGAACCATCCTCATTTTACACAATTCTCCATTCATGTATATATATACCGATCATGAAACAAACAGACTAGAACAATGAAATTGAACCTCTTAACCCATAAAAATGTCCATTACTGAACATAATATGCTTAGAATAAATCAATTAAATTGATAGTTATTTAGGTCATTAAGATCAACTGGAGAACATATTCAGACATAAGTTAAGGGCTTCTTCATCTCACTTCCATTTTTGTGAGATATTATGAATTCAATACATTAGTTGTGCATGTTGTAATTATAATACCCATTGATGTTTCATTTTGGGAACTTATTTATTTTTATGACATTCAATTTATCATTTAATGATTTATTGTTTCGGGTCATACAATTCAGTTGATTACAAAGTTGTATGTATTTTCTACCCAAACCTCCATTTTCATTCGGGATGCTCTTATTCTCTACTCAACTTAATGTAAATATTATATATTCTTATTTAATCCTCATAAATTATATTTTTATGTTCTATATATATGTACCAATCAGAATCCTTATTTCTTTTATAAGGAGTTTAATTATTTAAAATAATCCTCCAAATATTTATCTGCATTGAAATCCAGATCCAAGGAACTTCTTGAACTCCTACATATTTTTTTCACAATATAAACTATTTTAGCAACCAATATATTTCAAAAAGAACACATTTAAAGATGAAAAATATTTTGTGGTTTATTTCTAGTTTTATGAAAAAACAATCAGTTATGCTTTAAAACCGCTTTAATGAATTCCTTAAAACACACTAAAATGTTTTAATTATAAGGCATTTATAAAAAAAATATATACATGATTTCACTTAAGTGAGAAATCATTTATCCCTAAAATGTAATCTCAATGTCCTTAATATTTTCTTAATATACATGTTTTTGTCCAGATTTATGAAAAATACATATGATTTTCCAAAAGTACTCATATTTCTAAAGTAAAATAGATTTTTCTCACCTGACTATAATTTATATCAGATATATGACTTGTTCACTACTTATTCATTTCATGTGGTGTATTTAATTCACCATTGTTTATTATATCAAGAGTCTTCTAATTCTCATTATAATCTGAGGGACTCTGATTTGAATGATTATGGTGGTAAGGGACACTTTTAGATGTTTAAGGATTATTTTCGCAAGAATTTCTCAATTGTATCATTTAGAAGTATCTTAATTTATTTAAAATTGCATTGATGAATTTTGTGTTTCATAGTGTTTAATATCATATGATATAATCTAAAATATTTTTTTGAATTATTTATGATTTTATTAGATGTGTTTGTTCTATCTTGATACCATTCACCGATTTACTTTGAATGGATAGTGTTTGTGGTTAATGTATGGTTAAAGTTATATAAATTTCATTTATTAGTTTAAAAATGAATGTATATTTTTTTATGATTATCCCTTTTAATAATATTAATGCATTGGACTTATTAAGTGATGGGCGGAGCCCACTATAGTCCCTCAATGCATCGGTAGGTCTCATAAGTCAAATAGACATGGACTTGGTTGAGGCCTTGGAAATTTATTGGATATGGTTTTTGCTGAGGCCTTAATAAATTTTTAGATATTATTTTTTCTGCGACCATAATAATTTTTTAAGATGTCTTAGAAGTTTCTATGATGGTATGTTTTAGAAATTCAAGAATATTAATCTCCATCATTATGAAACTTGTAATTGTAAGTTCATGTGGTTATTCAACATGTATAATACCCATGATTATGCTTTATTATGGAATTATTTATTCAGATATTATTCCTACAATAATGTGTCAATGGTTTTTTAGAGGATTTTTTTTAGTTATTCATCATACCAGTTGTTTACACTTATGATATCTTTTGATTTATTTCTTACCCTTACTGAGTGTCTGAGCTCACCCTTTCTTATTTTTAATTTTATCGGGACATAATGAAATTTATTATGAATGACTTACAGGGATAAAAATAGAGTTTTGGATTTTCCCAATAAATCTTATATGTATTATTTAATTTCATGTTTTAATGTTGAACCTTTGTATGTATCTGGTTTTTCAAAACAACTAAAATACTCTACCTAATAGGATTTGAATTTCTTGTAAGCATGCCAATGTAAGGAAATAATGCCCTAGCATTGGGAAACTATGGTCAAGGCCTTAAAGTTGGTATCAAAGGATACTTAGTAGAATACTTGAAAACTTGATTTAGAAAAAAATGATTAAGGAAAACCGCAAAGATAGTTCTTTCAGTGATTAACGCTCCAAAGGCAGTGCTGAAAAATATTGAAAAGGTGCTGACAGGCTTCATTTGGGACTCACACAATGAAGGCAGACTTCACTGGACTTCATGGGACAGGTTGGATTGGGAGATTTCTGATGGTGGTATTAATATCTGAACTGTCAAATTGGAAATATAGGGCATGAAAGATAAACTTTCATGGTATTTTCTGGAAAATACATCGTTGTGGGCAAGAGTTATTAGTAATTACTATGAAAAACATATGGATAGTGGTAGAGGGACTTCATCACATCTCTGGCTCATGATTTCTAAACATTTATCAGTGCATTGAATAAATTCTAGGTGGCTTGTGGGCTGTGAGAAAATTAATTTCTAGAAGGAGAACAAGGTTTTCTCACCGCTAGGGTTCCCAAGCTTTCCGATCCCAATGATCTCATTTTCTCAGGCAAGCAATTTCAGGCCATTTATTCAGGCCATCCTCATACCAGACCAGATGAAGGTGTTTGATGACATCACCTTGAATGAAGAACCATACATGCTCATCTTTATGGGGTCAGATTCAGGTTCCTTTTCTGGTAAGGGGTACTGCTCGGTGAATTTAGCCCATGGAATTCCCAACTGATGGAGTGGAATGATTTGGTGCGGGGACCTTTTGGTGAAATACAACTTTATTATTTGGCGTCTTCAGAACAACGCTATTCTAACAGAAGAACAGGTTAGGAACAAAGGGATCTCTTTGGCATCTAAATTTCTTTTCTATATTGCTTCCAAGGAGGAATCGGTCGATCATCTGTTCTTTGCGAGTGACTGAGTGGCTACAGTCTGGAGTTACCTGGGCGAGGCGTTCAGGTGGGGAAGTTGGGAAGCCACAATTTCCACGTTTCATTAACATTGGTTCTTGGTTTATGAAGATAACACTTCAGAGAAGAAGGTACGGCTAGTTTTTATTATTGCGGGATGTTGGAGCATCTGGAATACCCGAAACCAATGCCGTCATAGGGGGCACGTCCTTCTCGCACCTGGACATGATGGTTAGAACCAGTTCCATCGTGGTCGAATTGTTTTCTCTAATAAAAGGATGTGTGGATATTCTTAAATTGAGAGTTTTCATGGCAGGTAATTCTGCTGCTCGCACCCTACATGATGCTAATAGGTAAGGCAGATGGGTGAAGTGGAATCCTTCGAGCAGTGGGTTGAAGCTCAACGTGGATGGGTCATGAGTGTCTAGTTTTATGAGGGTCAGAGGAGTGGTTCATGAACCCCAAGGGGAAGTGATTCTGGACTTAATTGATGGATTTTGAGTGTGATATTCCCTCATGGGGGAAGCTTCCACGATGATGAACGGTATTGAGCTTTGTCACTCACACAACATTAAGTTAGAACCGGTCAAGACCGACTCGGCAATCCTCCATGGTTCGCTACAGGGGAAGTTCCAAATCCCTTGGACCATTTTCTACATAATTCATAATTTCAAATGTCTATTAGACCAACATGTGATTATTAGTCACAAATGGCATGAGGGGAACATGGTGGCTGACTTCCTCACTTCAAGAATTACTAATGGTGATCGTAATTTTTTATTTTTCAGGCTGGGGTCTCTTCCATAGGCATGTGGAAACTTTCATAGGGTAGAAGCATTGGGAATCCAATACTTTAGACCACATTATGTCTGTTCATTATAGGGCTTTTCCCATCTTGAAATAATAATAAAAAGTTAATGTTGGATGGAGGGATAAACATACCAGAACATCCTGGAATTTTGGCAATGATTATATTATGTGGATATTTCTAAAAAATGCATCCATTTGTGGATTATAAAAGTTGAAATGGTTATTTAATAGATGTACCTAGGTTTGATAACTCCTACAAGGGGTTTTTGGATTGACCCGGGGTATCAAGGAATATGTCAACTGGCCTTTCTGCGCACCGGGTTTGACACTCACTAGGGCAATGCTTAAAATAATTCACATTTTCTTTACAAGCCATTATAGAGGATTTAAATAAAAAAATTTCCCTCAATGAAAACATGTATATGATTATGATAATATCTATGTATAGGATTTTAATTTATGCTATAAATTTTTCTATGTTGACTTTATACATTATGATTCCTAACCTAATGTAGTGTATGTTATTTTATAGAAATGGTTTCTAGAAGAATGAATTGGAACTTCACAAATGCACGAAATGAAAATTGTAAGAAGGACCGTATCTCTTATGTTCTTAAGATATATTTTCTAAGGATGATAGTCTCCCAAGTATCCTCACCATACGAGGAACTAATATCATGTTTTTTAAAGATATGTAAATGATCTTATGAGCCCTATGGCTTCAAAGGGATTTATGAAAAGAAGATCATGGAAGAGAAGAAGATGGAAAAAGTGAATAAAGGAAATAAGGGGTTTTCCACAAGTGATAACTATAGAAAAATTCATCCTTTCAATTAATGAAGGGAATGGGAGTTTATTATATGAAATGAGAAAATGGAATAAATTTCACGATTTCAAGGTTATGAAAAAGGATTGTGATATACAATGCATCAACTGTATGTAGATGACACCCAATATGAATCAATGTCCCAATCATCAAAGGAATATGCCCAAAATTATGTTACTAGAAAATTACCAAGTCATGATACTGTCACAGAAGAAGAGGAAGGATTAATATGCCTCGCCAAGAATATTATCATTTTAATACTTTATCAGAAATTTGGTGGTTATATAAATTAAGGAATATATGAATATTGTTCGACATTAATATTTAGTTAAGTATTTGAGGTTGTATGATAAATTTTAGAAAAGAAAAGTGACTCATTAGATTGAAAATATCATGGGAAAGTATATGGTTTTCTAAAAAAAACCTAAATATTTTCCTGATTATTAAGATAATGATAATGAAATGATTGATTTGGATTAGTACTAACTACCTCATAATAGATTATTGTCCTATCGACATGTGGTCTATCCTATCATTGATGTAGTCTAAAAAAGTTTTGGATATAAGAAAATATCATATAGCATGTATCATCATGAATTTAAGATTATAATAATGTTTTATGGTTATTTGTGTTATTCTAATATTTCAAGAGGACGGATGATGAATATATTCAAATGTTTGGAATGGGAAAATTTTGGGTGACTTCATGTTGATTAAAGGAAAACAAGGTATAAGATGCATTGAGCAGGATGGATCATGAAATTCAAAAACCATGAGGATTTACAAGGACCCCATTTATATAGATCTGTCAACGTTGGATATGGGAATGATCCTAATGTATTTGATCATGGTATTTTTAATAGTTAATTCATTTATAAAATGGTTTATGTTGATCATTGTATGAGGTTTTTTGGTTTAATGTCACCCTATGATGCATCCCATACTTAGAGATGATGTATAGATAAGTCAATCCATAAACAAAGGATAATATTTTTTATGAAATAGAAACATATATTTATACTCTTATAAGAGGGGAATAATCCTTCAACACTAGGAATATAGTCTTAAATAAAAATTTTGACGTATTATCATTTTTTTCATGATATGAATGAAATTTGTCATAAATATAGTTTATAGTTTTTTGGTAATGATATTTCATATGAGGATGTTCTCTATCAATTTCCATCAGAACATAATGGATTGATTATTCTTCTATGGCCATGTTTTCAAATTAGAATCCATAGTTTTGTAGTAATCGATTCATTTCCCATTCCCTCCTGTTAAGATGATATTTTAACTGTATTCTTGATATTTGTTTCCCACAAGGGAATTTTCAAGTATCAACCATTACCTTTGAATGTTCAAATTCTAATTTCGAGGGAAACAATTTTGTAAGGAGGGGATAATATAACACCCCAAGGATTTGCAACAAAAATTAATATTTAATGTATGAAACAAAGAGTCTCTACAAAATAACACTTTGTTATAACCTATCCAATTAACAAAATGTTTCTACTTCTGTGTTTTTTATTTCAGAAATATGATATACATAGTAACGTTTAGGGTGATTTTTAGTGTCTGATAGAATGAACATAATTTTTGATAAATAGTAACATACCCTTATGAATAGTTTCATGAACCTCCTGAATATTAATTTAACCTTATGAATAGTATTTTAACCATTATGAATAGTAGTGCACCCTTATGGATGTTATGTTGACCGTTATGACCAGTAATGTACCCTTAGGACTAGTAACATGACCCTTTTGAATAGTAATGTACCCTTATGAATAATAACATCACCCATTTATGTTTGAAAAAAATTACGAACATTATAAATGGGAGTGAATATTTTAAAAATTATTGATTAAGTGTAGGTATTATGGGGATCAGTAAATATTTAATTAAAATTTTATATTTAATAAATTAATTTAAATATAAAATATTTTTTCATAAAATTTATTCTTAAATAAAAATAATGATATATAGGGATATTGGGGTAATTTAATAAAACCATAGTACATTTTTTTGGGTATTAGAAAATCAATTTTATTTTTAATACTGTATTTTATGAGTAAATGATGATTTTATTTAAAAAATAAATTTGACAAAATTAAAAATAATTTTGATAAAATGGAGTTCATATTTAGAGTCTACATGTCAAAAAATTGTTAGGGTGAATTTTTGGGATTTTTCTAAAATAACTTAATTTGTTATGAATAGTGAACTACGATAATTTACCATATATATGTATTATGGGTTAAATAAATTATTCCAAGAATCATCATAGATGTAAGAACACATGGTTTGAACACACATGAAATTATTACTATTTCTGTCCATGTAATTGTCTCTACTACTTGTATAATTGAAAAATAATAAACTAATGATATTAATATTATGAAAACCCTCATCTCGTCTACTATATAAACCACCCACACTCACATATTTTCTTCACTCATCTCAAGAATTATTCCATGTGTGAATTATTTTAAAATATCCTCCCAAGCTCCTCCTTCACATGCAGTAGCCCATGGTATCATAAAAATACAAAATCCTCTCCCCTAAAGAGGCTATTGAGGAAAATTAATTAAATAGGTAAATTCATCTTTTCAATTGTTTTACTCTATTTTCAAGTTCTTTTCTTTTTATTTTATATCCACACCTATCCTCATCCAAAATGTTATGACAACTAAAGTACCAAACATGTACTGTAATTTTATTATTATTATAAAATAAGTTATTATCATCCCTCCTTTATAATTATTTTATGCTAATAGTAAAAAACACCATAGGAGTTGTGCTAATTTACCACATTCAAGGAAAATGGGTTTTTGATTTCTATTACCATATTCATCTATCATATGAAACCATTATTATGGTTGAACCAGAACATAATAAATGTATTATGTCTCATATATGGTTCTGAAATATTTCTGTAAAAATGTTTTTCATTTATAAAGAAAAATGTGTTCATTGTGTTCAAAACCTGAAAATTAATCAAAATAGTTATCATTAAATAATTTATTTAACGATTCATCTTCACTCCAATTGAAATTTTTTAATTTACAACCATGTAAAATTATATATGTAAATAAATAACATATAACTTCAATTTTGGACAACCATCCTCATTTTACACGATTCCCCATCAAGTATATAAGTATAACAATCATGAAAGAAAAACACCCAAACAATGAAATTGAACTTCTTATCCCATCCAAAAGGGCATGAATGAACTTAATAAGGATATAAAAAATCATTTAAATTTAAAGGATGATATGAAATTATTATTTAATGAAAGTAAATATTATTATTCAGGTACTTAAGATCAAGTGGAGAACACCACTAAACATAAGGTATGGGTTTCTTAATCTCACTTCCATTTTTGTGAGATATTCCATATTCCCTACTATTAATTGATTATGGTGTACTTATACAAACCATTAATATTTCCCAACATGAATCTATTTATTTTTATCATATTTAATGTATCATTTTCTGATTATTAATTTTGGGTCATACGATTCAATTGATTAAAAATTGTATGTATTCTTTACCTGAACCACTATTTTCATTCGGGTTGCTCTTATTATATAACCACCTAAAATAAAATCTTATTTATTATTATGTACCCCACATTAATTATATTGTAATGTTCTATAAATTTGTACCAATCATAATACTTCTTTATGTAATGGTAATTTATATGTTTTAAAATAGTGTTTCAAAAATTATTACAAAATTAACGCATGATTCAATGAAAATCCCAAATTATTACATTTTTTGATGTTCACAAAATAATCTATTTCAAAAACAATTATCATTAAAAAATAACTCCTATAAACATGAAAATATATATTTCGGTTCATTTCTAGTTTTATGCAAGAAAACATGCCTTTGTGATTTAAAATCTATTTAATAAAATCATTAAACTTGTCACGACCCGTCCTCGGGGCCCGTGCCGTGACTACCTCAAGCCCGCCTTCCATAGGCCAGGGGCTGGCGACTAGCACCAAGGCGTAAATCCTGGTAAAGGGAAGGCATTGCCTTTGTAAAGTGAACAAACAAACAACACAGATTAAGTAGGCAGAAGTAAACACTAAGTAAAAATTGGTACAACAGTAAGTACAGAATGTAAGTGTGCCAGAATACAAACCCAAACTGAAAGTAAAGTACAACTCGAAAGGGGAAAACAACAACGGAAAAGTAAATCCGCAACGTCGAGACGTCCAATGGAAGTCCCACCTGAAGGGTGGGTACAGACAGCCTCCACAGTTCCTCGGTCCAGCCGTCCGCTCTGAGTACACCTCGCCCAGTGGTCCATCTCCAGGTATTGTCCTGCTCCGCAAACCTCCACCACGATTAGTGCTGTCCGTCGTCTGCAACCAACACAAAGTAGTGCGGGCATAGCCCGTGCAGGGGTGAGTATATGCTACTCAGTAGGGACCCCGAGACCCCAGAAGGTCTCCAAAAATCCACAAAGGATAAACCACAAATGAAAGATACGATCACAAAGTAACATCCGACACTACTTAGGTATATGCCCATACATATACCTAAGTCATCAATTCCCGTTTGGCTCCATCATCCGAGCCAAAGCACAACCCAGTCCACACAAGAATGAAAAACGTAAATCCACACAGGATAGCACAAACCAATCCACAGAGGAAAGCAAAACGTAATCCAAATTGGATAGCACAACACAATCCACAAAGGAGAGTAAACAGGATTCAGCTCACACAGGTACTTTTTCTTATGACGTTAGAGATGATCTGGTGTAGCCACTGATTCATCTAAGCCGTCGGACCCACAAAGGATCTATAGGTACTAACCCCCGCAATGACCCACATTGGATCGATCATGAAGTTGAACTCAAGGTTATTGGGAAACTCCTTCTCCATCAAGTACAGTGGTTATTCCGCTACAACCAAGTGCTTCCCTCTCACCTTGGACTGCTGTAGTACTCAACCTATCGAGTACTGTGGGCCTGCTGCTACAACCAAGCGATTCCCACCATGGGTCTGCTACTACAACCAAGCACTCCCCCTCATAGCCTCTAGAGGTACTCCTTCTGTTGAGTACCATGGGTCAGCCGCTATAACCAAGTGCTCCTCCGTCGTGGGTCTGCCGCAACAAACAAGCGCTCCCCCATGCTGCTACAACCAAGCGCTCCTCCGTTGTGGGTCTGCCACTACAACCAAGAACTCCCCCTCATGGCCTCCCGAGGTACTCCTTCTGTTGAGTACTGCGGGTCTGCCGCTACAACCAAGTGCTCCTCCGCCGTGGCTCTGCCGCTACAACCAAGCGCTCCCCCTCATAGCCCCCAGAGGTACTCCTTCTGTTGAGTACCGTGGGTCTGCCGCTACAACCATGCGCTCCTCCGCCGTGGGTCTGCTGCAACAACCAAGCGCTTCCCACTGGGCTATCCTTAACACACCGAGTCGTTCGATCAGCAGTCGTCATGTCTCAACCGACTCTAGGGTTTCCGCATACAGCATGCTCGTTCCGGGAGGGTCCACTCCACGAGCTATGAGGTCGATGCAGCAACTGATATGTAGTCCGGAGTTGATGTAACCCAAGATGTACCGTAGTGGTCACTGCCGAAAACATGGAACATTCCCATACTGTTTTCATCATCGTCGTAGTCGCAGCCAGCTCTAGGGTTCCCGCACACAGCAAGCTCGTTCGGGAGGGTCCGCTCCACGAGCTAAGAGGCTGATACATCAACTGACTCAACTTTCGGAATTGATGTATCCAAAAGTTCCGTATCGTCAACAGGAACACAATGCAACAGACGGCGTGTCAATCGGTCGCTCGGTCTGAGAGTTATTTGCCTTTTCCTCCCTGGGGCCCGGTTGGTTTTTAAGGAAAAACCAATCCGACCGTACTCCACCTGCATCCAAACCTCGGGCGGAGTAATCCAAAAGATTCGTCTCACTTAGAGGTATCCAACAATGTCGAAGACACGTCAATCGGACGTCCGGAGCTCAAGTTATGAGCGTTTCCGCTCCGAGGGCCCGGTTGGTTTCGTGGACGAACCAACCCGGCCGAACCCAAAGTATTCTGAAACCTTGAGTGCGATATACTGAAACGACCTTTTCGATCCATGGATCGCATCTCCACTGACGGCACGTCGTTCGGTGGTCCGTAGCTCATGTTATGAGAAAAAGACTGAAAAGGCCCGGAAACAAGGGGTCTGGGCCCGGACCAACCCGGCCCCACCCCCTCCTGAGGCGGCCCGAACCGGGTCGACCCGACCCGGGTCAAGGTCCGACCCGGCCCAGCCTGGGCGTGACCCGGCCGGCGGGTCGGCCCGGCTCGGCTCGGCCGAGTGGTCGAGCAAGGGAACCGCGGCCCCCGCGCGGGGGCCGCTCCGCGGTTCCGGGACACGGCTTGAGCCGCGTCCCGCCTCCCGGTTCCGCGCTGCCACCGAACCGTCTCGCCGCCGCGTCTTCAGCCGTGGCAGGTTTTTGCCGGCGGTAGCTTCTGCGGGCCACCGGACGCGCTCCAGTGGTCCGTTTTTCGTGCGGTCTTCGCCAGTCGTCCTCCCGGGATCCGATCTTCACTACAAGGCCCTCAAATCGCCCTTGCGGCCCTGTTTTCCATTGTCTGGTGTTCCGCACACCAATGAATAACTGCGGAGGATTTTCGGGCCATGTTTGTTTGGCCCGCACCCTCCGCGTTAGGTGAAAACAAACAGGATTAAAATATTCAACACATGGAAAACAACAAGGCACAATTTTAATAAAATTAAAATTGAACATTGATCCGGGTTCTTTGTTTTAGTTGAACAACCATGGGAATAAAATATTGTTCTCAAATAAAACCCCTACCTCACCGTCATCGTCGAGCGTGCATTCTTCACGGAATTGATCGTCGCGGAAGAAGAGGATCGTCGCGTCGATGATCTATGAGGGGTAAAGAAAACACACGGATTTAATTTACACGAATTAAATCCATGTCACGTATAAAAACAAAAAAGGAATTTATAATATTCGTAAACTCCTACCTCAAACGGATGTTCGAAGATTTCTTGCGGAAGAAGGAACGTCGTATAAGAAGAATCGTTGGCGCGGAACACGGCATCGCGTTGTCGATCTCTGAGGGTTCGGTGTTCTTTGTCGCCTTTCGTCGAAGTCCAGCGTTCTTTGCGTTCTTCGTGTTCTTCACATTCTGCGTGAAGGAGGATGAAGGACATAAGGTTCTGTCAAATCCTCTCAATGAACAACACACAAGAAGAAATGTTGGTCTTATTTTATTACATGCCAACAAAAAAAACTAAGTTAATTAACGACCCATTAATTCATAGAATTAATTCAATGAATAAAACCGCCCAATTAAAAGGATCATTTAATAGATTAAGAAGCACCCCACTTGACTTTCAATTAATAGGGGTTTTCGCGGGTGCGTTACTTAGCGGAAAGGAAACGGTGGGGCTCGTGCGGGCCCCACATCACAAATATCCTACCAAGAGGGTAGGATATTTTTAATTGCACCATATCTGCTTCAACTCAGATTAAGTAGCTTTAAGTGGCTTTTAAGCGGCTTTAAGTGAAATAAAATAACGTTTTTCGAACCACATTATTTTATTTCTTAACTTAAAGCCCAAAAATTAAAAACCACACTCAAGAAAACGCATCTCCAGAAGAGGCGTTTCTAAGCAAATACCAGCGCTGCAATTCCATCAGTGCCCTCAGAATTCGATTCTAAGCACCGGATAAAAAGTTAGACAATCCCGCTCGTTCGTTCACTGAATGTACCCGTACCAATCTTCCGAAAATGATTCCGGGCACACCGGGCCTCGGAATCAGGTGCTGTCCGAAACTGCGTTCTTGTAAAATTCCAAAGAAAAATAAGAAAAAAATTTCTTTGAAATTTACGGCTCTTTACATCACTCCCACCTCAGGACTTTACGTCCCCATAAAGATACATCATAAACTAGGGAAACAAATGTGGGTACTGAGTACACATCTGAGCCTCCCGCTCCCATGTGCTCTCCTGGAGGTTCCCATGCTTCCACCTGATGCGCACTAGAGAAATCGACCATCCACGTAGGACCCGCTCCTATCGATCCTCGATGTCCACTGGGACCTCCGCAAAAGTCTCCCCATCATCAAAGTCTATCTCCCCATGGTCAAAGTTGTGTGAAATATCGCGCACGTATCTCCTCAACTGAGATACGTGGAAGACGTCGTGCACCTGGTGCAACTGAGGTGGTAGAGACAAACGATAATCCACCTTGCCAACCCTGTTGAGGACCTGGAAGGGTCCGCTGAAGCATGGAGACAACTTGCCGCCTTGGCCAAATCTCTGTAACTCATGTCGGGGTGAGACCCGTAAGAAGACGTGGTCGCCATCTGCGAACTCCAGTGGCCTCCACCTCCTGTCAGCATAATAATTCTTCTGGCTCCGAGTTGTCCTCATCCGCTCCTGGATAACCTGGACCTTCTCTGTCGTGGCCTGGACCATCTCTGGTCCCACAAGAGCTGCTAAGATTTTTTCTTCGCCGATAAGAGAAATCTGGTCTCATCCCGTGTAGGAACCACTTTCTTTGCCTAATACAGTCAATCCCGACATGGATGATACTAACCCATACCAAGGATGACGTCGTAAGGCCTCGATGCTACTACCAAGAGATCCAACTGTTACTCTCATCTCCACGGGTTGAGTCACACTGTCGACATCAGTGTGTGGTAACTGGGTCTCCTCCAGTAGGTATCTCTCAAGTGAGGGTCAAGTCAATAGTCTAAACCGGATCCTCTTAGTAACAACACAAGATAGGACAGGAAAGTAAATGCCACCAGAAAAGGTGTCTTTTATTACTACAGCTCAATTACAAAGACACAAAGCATCTACAAACATACATCAATAAACCTAGAAGAAACATGAACAAATGTATCCAGGTCTAGAGCTAGTCCTGCTCCTGTCCATCTGTTCCTGGAGCTCCATGATCATAGGCCTAAGCTGCCTGATGATGAGCTCTCCCATGTCCTCCTGTCCCCTACGGTCGGGGTGGACCTCCTGGTGGTGGTGGTGGCAACACCAAGAAGCATCGTCCACCTCCAGCTGCACGGCCAGCTCCCCTGCAATGGTCGCCTGCTCCTTGTGGCTCACCCTGATCGAACCTCTGCCTCTGCCTGGGGGTCCTTCGTTCACCCTCTAGTCATCCGTATGGTAGGTCGGACAGTCACGAGCCATGTGACCAATCTCGCCGTAGGAGTAACACTTCCCGCTCATGGTAAGTCGTTGTCCACCCCGAGTGTCTCGCACAAACGATCCGGAGTCATGTTGTCGACCACCTGTAGGTCTAGTCCTCTTGGAGCCCTACATCATCTATCTACTGCCTGCTGCAGAAGACTCTGCCGCATGCTGACTAGTGGTGGGTCCTGCTGCTAGAGAATGCTCAGCACGGAAACTCTCCACTAAGAGTGCTCGCTCCAACACCCCTTTCTGTGTGGGAATGCTGTGAGAAACAACTGAAGATCTGATCTCTCGCCTGAGCCCCTGGTCGAAGGTTCGGGCCCTGAAAAATGGGTCTCATACCATGTATGTGGAATAACGCGAGAGATCGGTAAACCTCGCCACATACTGGGCTACTGTCATCCTGCCCTGCCGCAGCTGTAGTAGCTCCTGGATGCGCACCACTCGGAGGGTGGCTGGGACGATCTCTGAGCGAAAAAGGTTCTCAAAGTCTGTCCAAAGGAGTGATGCCTCGTCGTTCACCTGGAGCATCAAGCTCCACCATCTTCATGCTGCCACATGTAGGAGGATCGCTACAAGGACCACCATAAGGTCTGCTGGTGTCCTCACTACCCGGAAAACTCGTACAACCGCCTCCAGCCAGTCCTCGGCTGCCTGGGGGTCCGTCTCCTCGCGGAACCTGGGCGGTAACTGGCGCTGGAACTCATGCAGTGCACTAAGGCGACGTGCATCGTCAGTGGCTGGGGCTGGAAGCGTTGGTGGCACGGCGGGCAGAGGTACCGCCGGTGCCTCTGCTGTCAAAGGGCCCTGCACCGAGGCCTCGTCGCTCGGCGGGCTGTCGTCACACACCACTCTCAAAACACTAGCTGGCTACCATCGTGGGGCCATCCTGAAAAGGAAATAGGTGCGCCACGGTCATAACAATATACCTGGTGAGATGATACAAATTAATCACAAAGAAAACTTGAAACACACATGCAATCAATGTTTTCGTTCATTAAGTCGAGAATCAGAGGTCAGGGTCCTGGTGTACGGATACGTCGGCCGCCGCACCAACACTGGGTGCCCTGGACTGATAACCACACTCAATATGTTTAACACTATTGCTTCACATAGAAGAAAGATCAGAGTCTGTGGTATAACCGAACTCCTCTGATACCAATTTTTCATGACCCGTCCTGGGGTTACCGTGCCGTGACTACCCCAAGCCCGCCTTCCATAGGCCAGGGGCTGGAAACTATCACCAAGGCGTAAATCCCGGTAAAGGGAAGGCATTGCCTTTGTAAAGTGAACAAACAAACAACACAGAGTAAGTAGGAAGAAGTAAACACTAAGTAAAAACTGGTACAATAGTAAGTGCGAAAATTAAGTGGTCCAGAATACAAACTCAAACTGAAAGTAAAGTACAACTCGAAAGGGGAAAACAGCATCTGAAAAGTAAAGCCGCAACGTCGAGTCGTCCACTGGAAGTCCCACCTGAAGGGTGGGTACAGACAGCCTCCACAGCTCCTCGGTCCAGTCGTCCGCTCTGAGTACACCCCGCCCAGTGGTCCACCTCCAGGTATCGTCCTGCTCCGCCATCCTCGACCACGATCAGTACTGTCCGTCGTCTGCAACCAACACAACGTAGTGCGGGCATAGCCCATGCAGGGGTGAGTATAAGCTACACAGTAGGGACCCCGAGACCCCCGATGGTCTCCGAAAATCCACAAAGGATAAACCACAAAGGAAAGATACGATCACGAAGTATCATCCGACACTGCTTAGGTATATGCCCATACATATACCTATGTCATCAATTCCTGTTTGTCTCTAAAATCTAAGCCCAAGCACAACCCAGTCCACACAGGAAAGAAAAACGTAAATCCACATAGGATAGCACAACACAATCCACAAAGGAAAGAAAAACGTAATCCACATAGGATAGCACAACACAATCCACAAAGGAGAGTAAACAAGATTCATCTCACACATGTAAATATTCGTATGACGTTAGAGATGTTCAGGTGTAGCCACTGATTCATCTAAGCTGTCGGACCCACAAAGGATCTATAGGTACTAACCCCCACAATGACCCACACATGATCGATCATCATGTTGAACCCAAGTCTATTGGGAAACTCCTTCTCCATCAAGTACAGTGGCTATGCCACTACAACCAAGCGATTCCCTCTCACCTTGGACTGCTGTAGTACTCAACCTATCGAGTACTGTGGGCCTGCTACTACAACCAAGCGCTTCCCACCATGGGTCTGCTGGTACAACCAAGCGCTCCCCCTCATAGCCTCTAGAGGTACTCCTTCTGTTGAGTACCATGGGTCAGCCGCTACAACCAAGCGCTCCTCCGTCGTGGGTCTGCCGCTACAACCAAGCGCTCCTCCGCCCGGGGTCTGCCGCTACAACCAACCGCTCCCCCTCATAGACTCCAGAGGTACTTCTTCTGTTGAGTACCGCGGGTCTGCCGCTACAACCAAGGGCTCCTCCGCTGTGGGTCTGCTGCTACAACCAAGCGCTTCCCACTGGGCTATCCGTAACACACCGAGTCATTCGATCAGCAGTAGTCAAGTCTCAACCGGCTCTAGGGTTTCCGCACACAGCATGCTCGTTCTGGGAGGGTCCACTCCACAAGCTAAGAGGTCGATGCATCAACTGACATGGAGTACGTAGTTTATGTAACCCAAGATGTGTTGTAGTGGTCACTGTCGAAAACACGGAGGATTCCCGTACTGTTTTCATCATCGTCGCAGTCGCAGCCAGCTCTAGGGTTCCCGCACACAGCAAGCTCGTTCGGGAGGGTCCGCTCCACGAGCTAAGAGGCTGATACAACAACTGACACAAAGTCTGGAGTTGATGTATCCAAAAGTTCCGTATTGTCAATAGGAACTCAACGCAACAGATGGCGCGTCAATCGGACGCTCGGTCTGAGAGTTATTGGCTTTTTCGTCCCAGTGGCCTGGTTGGTTTTTAAGGAAAAACCAATCCGACCGTACTCTGACTGCGTTGAAACCTCGGTCGGAGTAAGCCAAAAGATTCGTCTCACTTAGAGGTATCCAACAAAGTCGACGTCACATCAATTGGACGTCCAGAACTCATGTTATGAGCGTTTCCGCTCCGAGGGCCCGGTTGGTTTCGTGGACGAACCAACCCGGCCAAACCCAAAGTATTCCAAAACCTAGAATGCAATATTCCGAAACGACCGTCTAGATCCAAGGATCGCATCACCACTGACGGCGTGTCGTTCGGAGGTCTGTAGCTCATGTTATGAGCAAAAGACAGAAAAGGTCTGGAAACGGGGGGTCTGGGCCCGGCCCGACCCGGCCCCACCCCCCTGAGTCGGCCCGAACCGGGTCGAACGGATCCGAGTCCGGGTCCGACCCGTTTGGGTGCGACCTAGCTCGGACGAGGTGGCCCGGCCCGACCTAGGCGCGAATGGCCGGTGGGTCGGCCCGGCTCGGCCTGGCCGAGCGGCCGAGCAAGGAAACCGCGACCCCACGCGGGGGCCGCTCTGCGGTTCCCGGAAGCGGCTTGAGCCGCATCCCGCCTCCCGGTTCCACGTGGCTGAGGAACCGTCTCGCTGCCAAGGCTTCAGCCGCGGCGGGTTTTGCCGGCTGTGCGTCGGGCGCCACCACCGCCTGGCGGCCGACCGCTGCCGGACGCGCTCCGGTGGTCCGTTTTGCGTCGGTCTTCGCCAGTCGTCCTCCCGGGATCCGATCTTCACTGCAAGGCCCTCAAATCTCCCTTGCGGCCTCGTTTTCCATCGTTTGCTGTTTCTCACACCAACGAAAAACTACGGAGTGTTGTCGGGCCGTGTTTGTTTGGCCTGCACCCTCCGCGTTAGGTGATAAAAAACGGGATTAAAATATTCAACACATGAAAAAAAAACAAGGCACAATTTTAATAAAATTAAAATTGAACTTTGATCTGGGTTATTTGTTTTAGTTGAACAACCATGGGAATAAAATATTGTTCTCAAATAAAACCCCTACCTCGCCGTCGTCGTCGAGCGTGCGTTCTTCGCGGAATTAATCGCCGCAGAAGAAGTGGATCGTCGCGTCGCGGAAGGGTGTCACGTCGTCGCGGTATACAGCGTTGCGTTGACGATCTCAGAGGGGTAAGGAAAACACACGTATTTAATTTACACGAATTAAACGCATCTCATGTATAAAAACCAAAAAGGAATTTATAAGATACGTAAACTCCTACCTCAAACGGATGTTCATAGATTTGTCGCGGAAGAAGGAACATCACAGAAGAAGAATCGTTGGCGTCGCGGAACACGGCGTCGTGTTTTTGATCTTCGAGGGTTGGGAGTTCTTCGTCGCCTTTCGTCGAAGGCCGGAGTTCTTCGAGTTCTTCGAGTTCTTTGCGAAGGAGGTTGAAGGACTTAAGGTTCTGTCAAATCCTCTCAACGAACAACACACAAGAAGAAATGTTGGTCTTATTTTATTACATGCGAACAATGAAAAAAACAAAGTTAAGTAACGACCCTTTAATTCATAGAATTAATTCAATGAATAAAACCGCCCAATTAAAAGAAGCATTTAATAGATTAAGAAATTCCCCAGTTGACTTTCAATTAATAGGTGTTTTCGCGGGTGCGTTACTTAGCGGAAAATAAATGGTGGGGCTCGTGCAGGCCCCACCTCAAAAATATCCTACCAAGAGGGTAGGATATTTTGAATTGCACCCTATCTGCTTCAACTCAGCTTAAGAAGCTTTAAGTGGCTTTTAAGCGGCTTTAAGTGAAATAAAATATAGTTTGTCGAACCACAATATTTAATTTCTTAACTTAAAGCCCAAAAATTAAAAACCACACCCGAGAAAACGCAACTCCAGAAGAGGCATTTCTAAGCAAATACCGGCACTATGATTCCATCGGTGCCCACAGAATTCGATTCCGAGCACCGGTTAAAAAGTTAGAAAAACCCGCTCATTCGTTCACTGAACGTACCCGAGCCAAAGTTCCGAAAATGATTCTGGGCACACCGGGCCTCGAAATCAGGTGCCATCAGAAACTGCGTTCTTGTAAAATTCTAAAGAAAAATAATAAAAAAATTTCCTTGAAATTTACGGGTCTTTACAAAATTGAACTAAAATGTATTAATTCTAAAGCTTCTTTAAATATTATTTTTACATGATTTAAATTCAGTGGGACGTAATTTATGCCTCAAATGTAATTTTAATTTCCAAAAATTTTATTTTTTGGTATGTACATGTTTAAAAACGGATTTGTGAAAAATAATAATGATTTCCCAAAATAACTATTCCTTTCAATGTAAAATTGATTTTTCTCATCACACTATTAATTATATGAGATTTATTCCTTGTTCAACAATTATTCCCTGAAATTGTTGTGTGTAATACCCCTTGGTATATCATATCAAGAGTCTCATTGTTCTAATGATTTATAAAGGATTATTATTTGAATGTATCAAGTTGGTATGTGTCACTTTGGAATGTTTACTGATTATTTCTTCAAGAATTTCTCAATGGTATCATTTAAAGCTATCTTTATTTATGTTAACCTCCTTTGATTAATATTATATTTGATAGAGATTTTTATCTAATTATATCATCTAAAATATGTTTTTGAATGGTTTCTTATTAGTATGAATGTGGATGTTCTATCATGATCCTATTCAACAATTTTCTTTTAATGGTTTTTGTTATATTTAATGTACGAGGAATGTTATCTACATTTCATATGTTACATTCAATATGAATGTATATGTTGTTTATATTTATCCCCGATATTTAGAGGAATGAATTTGAATTTGTATATTATGAGTGGGTCCCACTACAGCCCCTCGATGCATTGGTTGGTATCAAGAGACAAATAGATATGGACTTTGCCTAGGCCTTACCAATTTTTTAGAGATGGGTTTTTACAGCCTTATTATTTTTTCTAGATATGGTTTTTGGCTGGAGCACTTAATCATTTTTTTTATATTTCATCAATAAGACCTTGACAGAATGTTTCATAATGTTCAGAAAATGCATTTACCTCATTATGAACCTAGTAATTGAATGTTCATGTGGTTATTAGACTAGTACAATATCCATGATTATGATATATTAGGGAATTATATATTCAGCTCTTATTCCTATCACAATGTGTTCATGTGTATTTTTAACGGAATGCGTTTTTTGTTATTCACAATCACTAATATTTATGTTTATGTTATCTTTCTATATATTTCATACCCTTATTTAGTATCTGATCTCATCACATTCTTATGATTCATTTTCTCAGGACATGAAAATGGTTTTTATGAATGACTTGTATAGATTAACATAGAGTAATGAATGTTCCCAATAAAACTTATATGTTGTATTTAATATCATGTTTTAATGTTGAACCTATTTATGTATCTGTTTCTTCAAAAATTAATAAACTATTCTTTCTATATGGATAAAAATTTCTTATAATCATGCCAATGTAATAAAATAATGCACCGGATCAGATCAACTGGGGTTAGGGTGTTACAAAATATCTCCACATTGTGTATGAAATTCACTTTTACGGTGATTATAATCTTATAAATATATAAATTTTCTAATTTTTTACATGTCGTGTACTATCTTAACATAATTCAGTAGCTTCATGGGTAGGTCTGTGGCCCTATAAGAATACTATTAATGAATCTAATGCATCGTGTATGTAATACACACCCTATAAAGACTTTTTTTTGGAATTTTTTTTATCATTTCTTCTTTTAATTATAGAATTCATAATTCCTCTAAAAAAACCAAAACCAACAGAATTATTGAATTAAACCAATATAATATCTTAAAAAATATATCCAATATTAATATATTATTTTAGCTAATCAAATTCCCCATGCATGAGCAATTGATTTTACTCAAGAAAAAATAACCTTAATTGGGATTCCAATAGGAAAAATCTTTTAAATATGAATTATATATTACAATAATAAAAATAATACAAACACTTAAAACAAAATATATGTCCCCTAGAATTAATTCTATAAAGAATATCAGTCAAGCATCATAGTTTAGTTATTTATGTAGATTCTAATTATTATTTTTATAACATTATAATTATTTCTCAAATTATATACCCACATTACAATTCATTTCACAATATATATTCTCTTATCTAAAAGGTTAAAAACTAACTAGAGTAATACTCATACATCGAATAAAGGTTCTTAACCATAGTCTTGAATTGGTAATATCTTCTCCACTTCAAATCGAAATATTTAAAATCAACCATGAATTATTTAGAAAAAATGGTTTAAATTACACTATAGATGATAAAATGATGATATAAAGTGAATTCATGCTCAAAAAGGGGGTATGATCTTCTATATAATGCTGGATAAATGTAAATAGTGAAATTAAGTTACCCATCCAAGATCAAGTGGTTTCCATGATCAATGATTCTTACGTACATCCATGAGTATATCATGTATGTTTCAATAATATTCCATGTTCCTTTGTTTTTATTTTTTTAATTTCTGTTTTATAAATTCATGTTCAGGCTATATCTCATATCCATCCCCTAACCCCATATAATTCATTATAGGATTCATTGGTCTAAAGATAGTAATTTTTACCTTCCTAATACACAACCCATGATCTTTTTCAATCGTTTTATTTTTATATATTTTCAATTGAAAATGGTATTTTTAAAATTCTAAGAGTAATCCTCGATCACATCCTATACTACTGAATGTTTCACAGAAAATTTCCTCAAAAATAAAATGATGTGTCCATTAGCCATGAAAATTCCCCCACACTTGTTGAAGTATAATATTGAATTATAAGCTAATTATGGTAGTATGGAATAATCACCATGAATTGTATCTATAATTAAAAGGTTATTCTGTAATATGTTTTCTAATGAAGGAAATAAGTAAGGTGGGTCTCATGGAAATGTGGATAATAAAAAATTTCCTCAATTATATTGAAAATGTATTAATTAAATCATATCTTTAATTAGATCTCAATGAATTCTTTGATAGCTTTAAAATCCCCATTTGTCTCTCAAGAAAAATGCACTTTGATTAAATCATGCTTTTAGTGAAAAAAAAATAACTAGAAATCACTCAGGGTATAAAATCAAATAATAATACAATCAAATAATTTTTCCAAAAATATTGATTTTGATTTTTATTACAAAACTCTGAAATCACTAATAAAATATAAACATGAGTACATCTTGTATTTCAATAATTTCCGCCTACCATTTTATTTTATTTAAATGGGTGCGGTGTTTTAAAATATTATGGAGAAATTTAATTGAAAATTGTTTCCTAAATAGGGTAAAATAATTAATAATTCATGTGTATCCATATTAAATATTTAGAAAACAAACCAACCCTTAAAATGAGAATGTTTCTACACATCCCCGGAATATATTGTGGGAGAGATATGACATATATATAATAGAAGTAATGATATGAAAATATTCGAAACGAATTTTGGGAATAAATAGTTCAATGTTATGTGTATCATTCCATGGGTGACCTTCATGTACGATGATTTTAAATTGGGATACCCTCTTGATGTGTTAGAAATTAGAATCCATCAAAATTTAAAACATTATTATAAAGGGTTTAAACAAGATGATTGAAGTGGAATTGGTAGGTGAACATAGTTATTTGTAATGAAAAGAAGTTCAGATACATGAAGATAT
This sequence comes from Viscum album, assembly GCA_963277665.1. Classification (NCBI taxonomy): domain Eukaryota; kingdom Viridiplantae; phylum Streptophyta; class Magnoliopsida; order Santalales; family Viscaceae; genus Viscum; species Viscum album. The sequence continues at coordinate 1,616,402,374 of OY728143.1, forward strand.
TTGGGAAGATATCATATTAGAATTCATATTTCCAAAATACTCTTACTACTAGTGAATAGAAAAGTCGTATTATGTGTTCGATCACAGAAGGAGTTCTATAATCTCAACATGTAATAGAATAAAACCCTTGTAACGATTCCACACTTTCACTCTTCACATTTAATGATTACTAATAAAATTTAGTTTGGACGTAATTTTAATTAACAAATAACCAATAATGGGAAAATTATATGCACTTAATAAAATATAATCATATAATTAACTTGGAATTGTCTATATATTATGATAAAAATGGGTGAAAATGTCACCCAATTAGTTTTTTTAAACCAATTGCATATACCAATGATACAACTATCACACAGTCAAGGTGTAATAAAAAATCTATGTTTATTACTCATAAATTCCTTGCAAAACTCATCACAAGATTAATATCATAGTCTTTATCATCACCAAATAATTCATGTTAGTTCAACATCACAACGCACGGTCAAGGTTTAGTGAAATAATGTGATAAGAAATTATAAACTACCGAATTACTATCCATAGGGTTACAATGGTTCAATCTAAACATTTATTTGGTTTGGAAACACCCTTACTTCCGACCTCAATCCCTAGGTGGATTAGCCCCACATGGAGGTGATGATAAAAATCACAGAATTGTTATTCATATTGTGCATAATCATAAACGAGTTTTAAAATATACAATTTAGTATTAAATAGTAATGAATCAATATCAAACAACTTTATGAAATACAAATCTAACCAATAAATGAATTTTGACAATGAAATAATTAGTTATGAGAAATATGGAATCGAATTAGATGGGAAACAATCCCAAACTTAATTATAATGAAGAAAAAATAATGAATAATGTGTGAATCGATGAAGAATAGAAGGAAATGATGGAAACATACATCGATATTAAAAATTGTATTACAATGGATGAAGAATGAAAGAGAAATGATTAAATAATCACAAAGACTCGATAAGAAAATAAAAATAATCACCAACAAAATATTTAGAACAAACAATATGATAGCATATGAATAAGATGTTTAAAAATGAAATATGTGTGAATATCTGGTGCATATAGGGTACCGTAAATATTAATATCCCCAAAAAGAAAGCAACATGAAATTTCTTCATGTTATGTACTGGATTAAAGGACTTCGGTCGAGATATACACACATCTTGTAAAATTGCTGCATGCTGTGTAATTCAGATCGACTTTTTCTCCAAAATAATCTGTCTGTTTCATTGACCTACCAATCCTTCAAAACATACACATCATGAAATATCATCATGTTGTGTATGAAATTCACTTTATGCGGGACTTTTCTAATTAAAATATAGTTGTTTTGTATTGGCGTTACACATCATGTACTATTCTCACATAATGAAAAAGCCTCATGAGCTGGTACGTTGATCTGTAGGAATTCTATGAATGTGACCTACAAGTCGATTATATGATACAGTGCTTGTAATGCCTACATTTGGAACTTTTGCAACATTTCATATTTTTAGTCCAGAATTCCAAATTCTAGCCAAAACAAACCAAAACCCTATGTGTTATCAAATTCAACCTAACTAATCTATTAATAAATATTCCCTTTATATATATTATAATTTTAGCTAAACAAAGAACTTTAATAATTTTTGTACAACCAGAAATGAAATACTTTCATCACTCTCTAAAATTCGGTTCCATAGAGTTAAATATGTTTGAATGGAAAATGGAATCTGTGAGAAGTAATAAACCATATATTAAGAAAATATTAAGGTGAATAATTATAATATAATAAAATATATATTCATTTATGATGATCATACGATTGGTGGTTAGGAATATCATTGTGATTTAATTACAATTGTGAATTAAAATGTGAGCATAATATGATTTCTTGTTGATAAGTCAGAAGATTTAATAATTATTGAAAAAAAAATAAGAAATATTCCTAAAAAATTTGATATGAATGTTTTTTTATGGGAATATAGTGAACAAGAAACTCTTTCACTTTATGTCATATATAATAATATAATTACTTATGGAATGATAAGAGGACATATTATGATGAAAATGAGAATGTGGATTTTGAATCATTCATCAAAGGTTATATGAATTGAAAATCTATAAAATATGATAATGATAAATAATTTTATGACACCATCATGAAGAATACATTTTGTATAATTTTTTATAAATTTATGTAATATTTCTTTAATATGGTGAAATGATGAACATGAAGACATCAAGGGAAGTTACCACTAATATATTTTCACTGTTGTTTTATTGTGAATTTTTCTTTTTTATTTTAATTAAAGAATGAAGATTAAGAAATTGATTAAGAGCACATTAATTCAATAAATATTATTTTAGAATAAGAAAGGCATATCAAATTCCTATCATAGGGGAAATGAATATAAATTCTCAAAATAAAATTGTATGATCAATTTTTCAAAATGATATAATGATAATTTCATTGAAGAAGAAGATGATGAAACTATAAAGATGTAGTTGACGATACATATATAGAAAAATTGAATGATACAATATTTATTAGTGATAAAACAGGTAGTTTCAAGGAATATGAGACATATATGGAGTTTGTACTAAAAAAAGTGTTCAATTAATGACATAAAAAGATTATAAGATGTGGTAGGGAAAAGAGAAAGTTGAGAAAAGTGAATCTTGCTGAAAATAATCCACAATCATTTTATAATAAAAAATCCTATATTTCAGAAGAGATTAATGATTTAAAAATCTGTTTGATAGATTGAAGAACTGCAACATCCGGATTGAAGAAAATTTGAATATTAAGAATTACTAGATAGAAATCATTCAATAAAAACATAAATAATTTGAGGAGTTGCAAATTTCCAAAACATAGTTACACAAGTTGGTTATTTTCATAGGATGTTTTAATATATGAGAGATAAAATCAGTTTCCAAAAATTTTTATTAGAATAATGAATATTCTCAAAAGGAAATAAATGTTAAGAAAACTTTATATGAAGACAAAATAAGAAGGCATAATAATATAGGTGTTTCTAAGGTTATAGTGTTTGAGACAACATTTAATTAAAAAGGTGATTAAATTGATTCTATAGAGAAATCAATGTAGAAGAATTAAATATCAGGTGGTTACTAAAACGTTTTTTATAAGAACATATATAATTTAAAGAAAAATATACTGATAAAAAATAGAAATAAAACTCAACACAATATGTACATTATTGTATTCAACATTTAATAAATGTATACTGGTAGAATTATGGTTGATTTGGGAATACAATAAATATTTCTAAGTTTAATCATCACCGTTTTATAAAATCTATATGAATATTGGGGCAATTATTGAGGGAGGGGGTCAATCCACTCAAAATAGATAATATGATAATGTTAGTCTCAATATTGAAAATAGATTTCAATATTTGGAAACTATTTTTGAATTATTTGATAAACATGAAGATATTATAAATTAATGAATTGTAAATATTCCAACACAATAAATTTTATACATGAAATATCAAAAGTAGAATGAGGAAAATGAAAAAACTAATAAAAGAATCCTCGGTTATTTATCCTAAACTCATTGATAAAAATTACCATTGTTGCTGGAATTGGGATAGTGGGTTCTCTTCACATATGAGTATAGATTTCAAGATATTGGGGAATGAAAAATACTTTAATTATAGAATGGTGACATCACGAAATGATGATTTACACGTAATTAAAGGAAAAAGATCTTGCATCATTGGGGAAGAAATGTTGAATTCTAGAAGAACCATTTTTATGGAAATAATGATAGTATTAAATGTGATCCATGAAATTAGATAAATTTAATAATTTTTTTTATAAAATATAGTTTTAAAAAGAGTTAAAGATAGTGAAGTTGTTATAAAAGACCATAAAACTAGGTGAACATGTATCGATATGGTCTTCAAGAATGTTCATTCTATAAATGAAAATATATACTAGATTGAGAATATATATAATTTTGAACTTGTACCAAAACCAAATGATAAATTTGTTTTTGGTACAAAGAGTTTTTTTGAAATCAAGATTAATGATGATGTAGAAGTGATAATAAAAAAGGTATGGCTGGTTTTAAGAACTGATTCATACAAATTGAAGGCATTGATTTTTATGATACTTATTATCTTATGGAAGGATTAGAAACTATCAAAATATTTCTTATTATTAATGCTCAATGAAGATATGATATTTTTTATATGACTATAGAGTCATATTTTCTTAATATAGATCTCAAATAATATGATTATATTAAAGAATTTTGTGGTTTCTAGATTGAGAAATTTGAAGGTAGTATGTGTAAATTGATTAAATATTCATATGGGTTGATGAAATATCCAATAGATTAGAATTAAAAATTGGATACATGATTAAGGTTTCTTATTTTTATGCTAAAAATAGTAAATATAAACTCGTAGATCAATGAAAATTAAGAGGTATTCCTCATGGTTATTTTTTTCTGGTTATATTATCTTCGCTAAGAATGATAAAGATACTTGTAAAATGATTTCTATAGAAATGTGGAACAAATTTGTGATGCACATGTTAAGAGAAATATAGTATTTTCACTGTATAAAATCATATAAAATGATGTAGTATATTTTCCTATCTCATGAGATGAATGTTATAAAACTAATAAGGAAGGTTGTAATGAAATAATCAACACTATTTTCCACCCGTATTTCTTTTGAATTTTTTTGAATAGATTTTTAAAGAAAGGACATAGATCCTATATGTTTTAGATGTTTTTTATCATTTATTATATATAACTCTAGTATGGAAAAATATTGAATATGTTGTTACTCTTTTCTCAAGATATAAAAGTTCTCACAAATGCTCACATATCATGGATGGAAATTTTAATTTAAAATATATGAAAGAAAAACATTATTTTTAGTTGAAATATGACAACATATGAAAATATTTGTTTGATTATTTATATAGAAAAATAATATGCCAGATCTGTTGATGGTAGAAAATCAACATGTGATCTAGTATTTCCATTTATTGAATGATGTGTTTGTTCCTATAAAATTAAATAGAATTCATTTACAATTAGTAAATTGACTCATGAATATAATTCTTCCGCTCAAGCAACAACATAAATTATGTAGATAAAGACTTGGTTGGGTGAATTTTTTATTGATATGATTTTTCTGTATTTCTTGTGTTTTTATAATAGAATATTTTTAAATATAACTTAAAATCTAGTGAAAAATTCTGGTTCAATTCACACATATATATAAAATATCAATTGTTCAAATAGAATGTGGATAAAAATGAACTCAATTTAGACTTTAAAAAATACAATTGAGTAATTTTTATATATTTTCTCAAAACCATTACAAAATGAAACTAGTGAAAATTTGAGGTTAACTCTAAAAGGATAACGTATGTGAAATTCATCCCCTTTCTATCATGTCTTTGAATATTGTTTTCATGGCGAAGAAAATGTTTGCAAACTAATAAATTAATTGGTATATAACTACTATTTTATGGATGGGAATGTATTTTTGGATAGTTCATAAAGGGGTAATATTTGATTTTATTCTTTGTGAGTTTTTTTAACTTTTTTATTTGAGTTTATATAGGAAACCAAATTCATGTAGTAAAATATGTTTCATGATGAATTTTCCAAGCAAAAGGAGAAGTGAAATTTTGAAGGTTTAGGAAAAATTATCTTTAGTCACGACGTAAGAAAAAAATGGTATTATTGTTCAATGATTATTTTTTACGCCATGTTCATTCATCTAGGAACAGAATTGTTATATATATAATCCATTATCCGGATTTCAATGTTTTAGTTATTTATGTATCTTAGTTGACCACAAAATTTATAGGGGATTGTTTGGACTATGAATATCGGAGGTGTTTTTAAAGATGTTGGACGTTTCAATCAATGATGTAATATACATACTTTTTTGAGTAATGTAATCATTTTACATTTGGTTTGATATATTTAGTTTTGACTTATTATGGATGCCTAGTGGGGATATGGTAGAAATGATAGTGTATTGGTATTTTTTGAAGCCTAGAACATGGGTTTGAGTAAACCATTTTTGATGGTCTGATGCACCACCACATGTCATTTTAATTTGGGTGGTCTACGGTCATATTAGATTTAATTGTTTCTCATGAAACATTTTATACCAATAGGTAGTATAGTGATAGTGTGCTGTCAATCCCACTGGGAATTGAGCTCGAAGAATGAGCTTACTGCATAGAACCATATTTTTAAGAGACCCCAGATGTTTGGTCATGTTTGGGAAAACTAATACATAAGACTTGTGAATTAGGAATAAAGATAAGGAAGGGATCAAGGTCAATTTTTGGGTTTCTGGTAAATGATAGTATCAATCCTAACATGGTATGGTCATATGATATAGGTAGTGAAGTAAGTAGATGTCGAATGTTTACTATTGTCAAAGAAACAAGTTCTACATAGGAGGTGGCTATTCCTTTGTTTTGACGTAATTGAAACCTAAGAACATTAAGATTTGCGTCTAAGGAAAGAAGTTTTATATGTTATTGTCTGTTTCCTATATACTACAATCAGGTCAGGGTCATTATTTGAATTTCCCATGGTTAGGGTCACTCGAACGAATTGGAAAAAAATTGTTTCAACCCGATTTTGATAATTATTATTACTATGTATATAATTTAAGTTTCATTAAATTCATATACCCTTAAACTCATCCCCTACCCTATGTGGTTTATCCAATAATGGTATAATTGATCAAGAATTGGTAAAATATTGAAAATATGTTATGTTAACAAATAAAAATTGTGTTTTTACTATTATAAATCATGAAAATATTGAGAGATATCAATCAATGAACATGAAATCGTGAATTATATTTAATGAGATAGATGAATCACAAATATCACCAATTAATTTATAGAAACAAGAATAAGAACATGAACAACAATGTTTCTTTGATGATCGATGCTCGAAATGATGAATGTGCTTAGAACGATGTCGGTTATGCAATAAAGGGAAGAAGATTGTCATCAAGATTTATTCATTGTGCTTGTGTTATAGTAAACATTTAAAAAATTGAACAAACTAGAGGTTGGGTAGAAGGAGTATATGGGAAATCTGAGAAAAATAAATTAAAATTAATTGTGTTGACTCTTATACGCATTAACGCCAACTACATACATAAAGATGTTAAAGTACAGGATGTGAAATTGTTTTTCAAATCGTGTAACATCGATTAAATATTTTCTCTCCAGATTTTTAATCTGTACATATGTCACACAAGTTTTTCATGAGATTTGGAATTTGGACCATTCTCACTAAGTGAAGCTTCCTTCGGCTGGATCATTTTGAGGGGATAAATGTGATTTGATGTCTATACATCATAGACTATAAATTCACATCGTGTAAGTATGGGTTAATTAAATCATGTTATGATGAATTAATTTGTGGTAAATATCTCATATTTCTTTTCGGATTATAGATTCTTGTGAAATGATAGTACACATCAAGTAATTCTTTTTCGTGACTTTTAATTGCTAATTTTTATCCTCTTATTCATCTTTTATTAATCACTTCAAAGTATATTTCATGTAAAAATAAACACATACAAGGTTCATTATCGAGTAAATAATTTATTATCTTTAATAAAATGACACCAAAATGAATATATTATTTTAACGTATCAAATTAATTCATACATTAAAATTTTATTATCTTTAAGAAAACATTTATCAAAAAGGGATTTCAAAAGTTATGAAAATTTAAAAATAGGAAACAATAATTCTCTCCAAGAAAACTAAATTATGTGTAAGTATAATAAGCTCGTAACTAAAATCATCTAAATGTGAAATATTAGTCATGCCTCATAGCTATGCTTTTTAATCAAATTCTTAGTCCTTTAACCAAAATTTCTTAATTGTTCATTTAACTCAATATCCATTTACAATTTACCTCAAAATAAATTTTCTATCATCACTCTAGGTGGAATGAAATTGGATTTATACTCTACAGGATTGAATTGGTTCTAGTATCCTCAATTTATAAGGATAAAAACCAAATCAATCATGAAGGAATAAAAAATTAAGTCATAATTACTCTTATGATATGGGAAGGTGGGTAAATGGAGAAAAAATATTAAAAAGAGGGTAGGCTATTGTGTATAATTCATGAATAATGTTTAAAAATGTAATGATATTACTCCCCCATTACTACTAAAGTCTGTGATCACAATAGATCAAGTTGGATCCATTTTTATATATCACGTTAGTCCAATAAGGGTATCATATTCCTTATTTTTCTAGTTTATTTTTATTTTTAAAAATCCATGTATTGGCTAGATCTGACAACCATACCATAACGAAATATGATCCTTCTGTGGAATCATCAGTCAGGAAGTTGTGATTTTTATGTTCCTAGAACACATCCCAAAACTTTTTCTTTTATTTTTTATTTTTAATAGGAACAAGATATATGTAAAATAATACAAATTACACATAGTTCACATTCAAATGGTTGATGAGAATCACAATACCCATCTACATTACAATCGACATATAGTGGTTGAAAAGTAACCAACACTTGTTTAATGTAAATCCAAGCATTATTAAAAGAGAAGGGTGAGAAGGGATTATTATCCTGGAATAGATACATCCTATAAGTATATTCCAGAAAACTAGAGGTTTAATGAAGAATAATTTAAGGTGGGTATTAGGAAAATGTTGCTCACAAATAATTTCCTCAATCATATTAAAATTGTGTATTTTCAATCATAGCCTCAATAAGATCTCAAAGTACTTTTTAATAGGTTGACACATCCCTTATGTCACACAAGAAATATTCATAGAAAATAATAGGAAATTGATGGTTCATAAATCTCTCAAGAATAGGAGTAAATATAGAACTTGAAATCGCTAAGGTTATAAAACCCGGTAATTTTTTATCTAAATGTAATTTTCGAAATTCCAAATTTTGAGTCAAATTACTAATCTCAACAATAATTTTAAAAACCTAAACAGTGTAAAAACATATATTTAAAATAATTTAAAACATAAAATTTTCTTTTATTTAAATCAGTATTATGATTTTAGTATTAAATAATATCTCCAAAGTAAAAATATCTCGTATAAAAATTAGATCTAGAAAAAAAAAACATTTGTATTGAAAGTGAAACTCATGGAAATTCGAAATTGGAAAATGAAATGCTAAATAATAGAGACCTCCATATAAGAATTTTTGTGCAATTGGGGCACTTGGTAAATTTTAATTTGAAATTGGGACACCCAAAAAATTGGTTTATAAATAAAAAGCATACACAAGATAAATCAATATTCCATAGGTTTGAAACATTCTTAATAAGTAAAACCCAAATGTTCATAGTATGATGATCAAGGAAACACATTTTTTTAATATAGGAATGGCTATAAAATAAAACTTGAAGGGTATTATTATGAAAATTTAAAACTATAAGAGGACTATTAGGAAAAACACATAATTAAAAATATGAGAAAATACATGAAAAATGTGTTACCTCCCATAAAACGCTAACAAATGAAGTCATTAGCCTGATAGAAGGAGAAAAGTAGCATGCAGTTTCATCCATCTACTTAGCTTCTCCTCTACCACCTGAAGATACTTTCGGAAGTTTCATATAGTTCCCATGGTATTTTGGATGGATTTATCGCGTCATGAGAATATCGAACATAGATATAGTGTGGATGGAAGGGTATATGTGCTCAGGGAGGTGTTTGTTGAGCCTGGATCTCAAGTGACATCTCTTGACGAAGATGCTTGATATTAGATAAGTATTGACTCACTCTTTGAAAATGGATAAATAGTTTTACAGGTCCATCAACAAAAAAATATGAAGCAGTGGAACTAGACCTGTAAAATATTAAATTATAATTTTTTTTATAAAAATAAACCAAGTAAAATGGAAAAAAATTAGAATATCATATGTAGATAATGTGTATCAATAAACAAAGAAGTTAAATATAGACTAAAATTAAAATCAACAAGCCCTGATACATATGAAATAAATAGATATGGGCTTGGAGATCAGTTAAGATAAGCCAACATACTCAAAAATATCCTTCAGCAACCACTATCGATCAAAGGGTGGTTGTAGCTATCATGCATGGTCAGTGTCAGTGATGATTGAAGTTTTTAGTGGCTCAGATACAAATGGTGGTGTTGTGGTGATGGAATGATGCTTTATGGTAAGTGGTGGGAAGGTGTCAATTGTAACATCTTGGGTTTTTATGGGCCATTTTTTTTGGAATAAATTAGAATTTTCATTTATATCTTGCAATGCACTAATTAAAACATTCCTTTCACACTAATCCTTCTTTTCGTATAATACATGAAACAATTAGAATATATTTTATTCAATTTATAAAAGAAAAAAGTTTGGATTATTTTATATGTAACACAAAATGAATCTTTCACTACACAAAACACCAACTTCGCTTGTGACATTCCTTAATAGCTTCTGTTGTACGCAATACTAAGTTTCACTAAACAATGTTATATTGTTAAAATATTATTATTTAATATGATATGAACTAGCTATTATAAATACTATTAAGCACATTTTGAACTTTATATAACATTAACATTCATATTATGTATTTTATAGACACGATATAAAAAAATTCTATTTTTCATATAAAAGATGAATTATTTTTGAAAATACAGTTTTGCTATCTTTTGAAGGAATAACCATTTTCAATCATGTTTTTAACTCTTTTATATATTATATTTTAAAAAACAACATATTTTGAATGGGTACATCGTCTTTTACATTGGTGTAATTTTTTATATTTTTTTGATAAAATTCATATATTATTGAGTAGTTAAAAATACGGTATTTTAATTCAAAACTACCATTTCATATAATTTATTTATATAGTTAGATTGTCATTGTAGATTTTTTTAATGAGTAACTATATTATTTTTTATCATTTAATACAAATTTGGTAATTGAAATTAATTTCACATTTAAATTGGACATAAAAACATGTCAATCTTGTGATAGTATTTACATCATGAAACCCCTCTTTCTTGTTTTACCAATGAGAATTTACTTTAAATTAATTAATTCGACTTATGTGTTTTGTATTTTAAAAAATGGATTCTATATTTGGAATCAGTGGTTCTAATTTTCACTAAAAGGATACTTTTATTATTTTGGATATTATGAATAGTAACTACGGTTATTTCTATTTACCACAATTAAAAGTAAATTGGGTAAATTATGGTAACAAACAATATGATAAAGATAATAAATAAAACTCTAATACCTACCAAAATCAAATCGGAGGAATTAATATTGACCTGTATCACCCAAGGGTCGTAATTTATTAATTTAATGGAATTTTTCTTAAATGTGATGTAATTTTAATTAAAATAAAATAAAGTGAGAACATGTCCCCCTCTAATTTCTTATAAGTATAATAATTTATATTCAGTGGTAAACTTTATAAAACATAAAAAATAAATAGTATCTCGAAATATAATGAAATTGTATGCATATTTTGAATTTATCTAGAATTTTTAGAGATTAAATCTATACCATTAATGTTGACTCAATAGTGATGTATAAATTATTTTATTAATATAATTATAAATAAATTGAATAAAATAAATATAATATGAACTAATTAATGTGATCCATTAATTTTCAAGGCACCTATAACGTGTTATTAGTTTATTACATATTTTTTTCAAATTTATCTTCTTTCTAGATTTTAGTTAAAGTTAAATAAATGAATAGAGTTAATATTAACATTATTGCTATTCTATAAAAATATCAAAATTATAAAATTATTTAAAAATCAAATAATATTTAAAAATTATAATGTCAAAATTATCTAGTCAAAAATTTCATAACTTATCAAATTATAGAAAATTAAAAACACATAAGTAAATATTTTTAATCATTTAGTATTTAGAATATTATTACCATAAATAAAATTAAATATATTATGTAAGGACAAATAAAAATGGTAAGTATTAAAATAAAATCAGAACATATCAAAATTTCATTGTTTGAGTGTATTTCAACCTATAGTCATATTACCTTCGAAACAAATGAGGATGGAAACATTATTAACCTAAAATCAATTAATAATAAATTAACATTTCAAGACATTCCTAAATTACCCATCATCCCTATTATAAAAGGCCACCAACTATACTGTCTTACTAACTCATTTAACACCCTTTGGGTCATCCAAAATCTACTTAAATAATCTCCCAACATACATCCCTTCCTCATAGAGGCCACAACTTGGTTACAAATCCATCAAAGGAAAACCTTTTGTGAAAATCAAAAGAAGATACTCTAAAAAGGGATAATTGTTTTATCAACTATTTTCAAAATATCTTCTTCTTCTACATATTACTCTCATGTGTTTCCATACTAAAGAAATAAATCCAGTATATAATACATTTTGAGAATTTATTATAATTAAGGTATAACCTTGTAACTTCTTTTATCCATCCTGGGAATACCAATATCACCATGTGTGTGTGTACAACATACCGTCTCCATGTCGAGGGGTAATTTGTTATTTAACAATACATAATTCGGATGGGTATAATTATGAATATATTGGATGTAAATAATTAATAGAACATTATAATTATTCTGTATAATTTATATACCATCAAATTTTATGTCATTTTACCTTTATGTGAATGAAATCATCACTCGTGCGTACATACGACCTACCATCTCCATGACACGATGAGATCAATTCTCATCATTAACAACTAAATAATGATTTAAAATTATATATAATAAAGATGACCTAAAAATATTACATAATAATTTTATTGGATAAACATTCCTATATATCTATATGTTTTTCATTTACATTCATTCATTCAATTCAATAAGGAAACAGAAACAACATTCATGCGTACGTACGACCTACCGTCTCTATGAACGGTGTCTTCCATTTCATTTATCTATATATTATATATATTTATATACTGAATATATATGATATATAAATAATTTTTTACATTATATAATTATTTAAATAATGATCTAAGTAATAACATCAATATGAACTTGTCAAAACACGTATGATAAATAAACAGATTATTACCAAAAACGTTGCTTTAACATGGAATTGATAAAAGAATGAGGAATATAAAGTCATACGTCAATGATATATGAAATAATTATTATTATTATCGTTGTAATAAAACTTAATAATATGTTTAAACCAAATATCTAGGAGCTTTGGCAACATACTAAAGAAATCATATCTAAGGTAGGGGACAATTTTACAATCACATTATTATTCGAGATTGTTTATTCATATGTATTTACTGTGTTATATTTTCATCCATATAAATGTTTTATAATTATGTAATATTATTTATGTTATTATAAAATTTTTTGAATTTAATTTTACCCTTTGGTGAAATTTTATTAGACCATATTAAAGGAATCTTTTGTCATTATTTTATTTGAAGTACTTTTTGACTTTTCTGGGAAAAGTACTAGAAGTATGTTTTTTAACTCATATGGAATGAATGGATTTTACGGTTTCATGAAAACTTATTTCCATGAATCTTACTCTATAAAATTTCAATTATATTTTCAAATAAATTATTTTATTTAAAATATCATGTCATTTTGAAAAATGATAACATTTTTTAACCAAAAAGGGGTTTTTCTTACGAATAATGTTCATGTGTTCTATACAAATTATTTTCCATATAAGATGAAATTGTCTTATGGTTATATACCTATTATTACATTGATATTATTGTTTTTATGATGGAATTATGAAATAAATTTATTTTATATCGATTATGATGGAATGATGTTTATGAAACCCCTTTTATTTCATGTGTTATGCTATTATTAATGATTTATGTTTTTTTGGAACAAGTAAGAATCATTTCATTATGATATTAGTGTAACCTATATATATCTCTAATTAACTTGTCAAAGATTTATATCTTTTGAGATAAACATTAATATAATGTAATGTAAATATAATTCTGTAATACAGGGCTGGAAGGAAAGGTAAATATGGTTCAGCAATACATGGTCGGACAACATGAAATCTTGATTTAGTAATAGACTTTGTCCATAATAATGGTATTGGAATAAATTCCTTGTCTACCATGGAAATCATATTAAGTTCTTATTTTTTCCACAATTCCATATTTTTTTCCAATGTTATTTTATCATGGTTAATGTTTCATTTTTTCTATTCCTTTTTACTACCAAGATTTATTTCATTACTCATTATTTTGATATTTAATATTATGTTCATGTTTTTACATTCTAATTTTTATGGTTTTTCTTATGTTCTCAAGGTTTACCATTAATTAGTATTTTATCTCACCCATTTTATGTTTTATTTTCCCCATGATACAAAGAATGGTTTTAGGTAGGAAAACAAATGGGGAAGATCTTCGTAGGATATGTTGATGATCTTTAAACAAGATAGAATATTGTGTTCCATGTTTCCAATTACACTAAACTAATATTGAATTTTGGAATATAATTTTTCATGTATTATGTATTCCCCAAAAGAAATATAATGTCCCTGTACATCAAATGTGGGTCGTTAGAGTGGGTATCAGAGCGATGGATTAGTCAACCTTCAAAAACTAGGATAAAAAAACAACGGTGAGATCCCATGAGATATTTTAAACAAAATTATTTAGAATAAAGTATTATCTCACTATAGGTAGACTTATGAAAATTTTAGAGCATGTGTTAACCTTTTTGTTGAGATACTTGGAATGACCTATCATTTTATCATATGATTTAATAACACTTCAATAATGGAAGATTAAACATCATCTCTTTAAATAAGAGATGAAGAGTAAATTGTTCAAGGCATAAAAAAGGGTGTGATTGTAACAAAATGAATTAATTATTTACTTTCATGAAAATTTCTTCAACATTATGAAATTATCTTTAAAACCCATAATAGTATCTCATTACATTCTTATCTAATGAATCAAATGTTCCCCTAAATCATCAAAAATTTATGGCTTTCTAGTTGTTAACTTTCTTAAAACCTTGTTCTAGATCACTATCTATAAAGAATTTATGGTTATATTTTTCTTTTATATTCATGTTTTCACCTCCCACCTATGTTCTTTGTTTAGGAAACCTAGGGATGTGATAATTTGGGAAATCATTATGTTTCTATCTTTCCTTTTTAAATGATGTTTTAGTATTCCTTTTTACAATGTGGGTTTCCAATAAAGAAAATTTCAATTAGTAAAACTTTTATAACCACAATAAATTTCAAGGGTGAAATTCATTTTATTGTGGGTATAATGTAACACCATGAGTCTTTATAGACCATTTTTTTTGGAATAAATTTAAATTTTCATTTATATCTTGCAATGCACTATGTAAAACATTACTTTCACACTAAACGAAATTATTGTATGATAAACACAACACAGATTATTGTTTTTTTTTCAATCTATAAAAGACCTAAATTTGGTTTATTTTATATGTAAAACCAAAAAAAATCTTTCACTATAAGCAACATTGACTTGGCTTGCGACCTTCCCTGATAGCTTGCGTTGTACGCAATATCGAGTTTCACTAAACAACGATATATTATTAAAATATTATTATTTAATGGGATACAAACTAGCCATTATGAATATTATTAACCACATTTTTAATTTTATATAACATTAAAATGCATATTATATATATTTTTAGACATGATGTAATAACGAATTAATTTTTTTTAAAGATGTCTTTTTCAAAAAATGAATTTCTTCAACCTTTTAATGGAACACCATTTTAAAATATAGTTTTTAATAATTTTATTAATTATATTTGAAAAAAAACTTCTTCTTTGGAATAAGGATATCAAAATTTACTTTTGTTTACTTTTTTTTATGTTTGGACCAAATTCATATTTTAATGAATATAGGAAAATTCTGCATTTTAATTCACAACCGCCTTTTCATATAATTTATTTACATATTTATATTATCATGTAAATTGGTTTTAAAATTGAATTTGATTATATTTTATCATTTACTCCAATTTTGGTCAATTTTTGTAATTTTTCTTTTAATTTGGATGTAATCACTGGTCAATCATTTGACAGTATTCACTTTTTAAAAAACTACATTCAGGTTTTGAAAATGGTAATTAATTTTAATTTAATTAATGAAACATTTCGGTTTTTAATTTTGACAAAAGGATTATTCATTTGGAATAATTGGTCCCAAATTATTTGAATATGTGACTATTTTAGGTATTATGAATTGTAACTATGGAAATTTTTAATTACCACAGTTAAAAGTAATTCAGGAATATTAGGGTAATAATATATATGATAATGATAATAAAACAACACTAACACCCTTACAAATCCTATTGAATGAATTAAAGATGGCCAATATAACCTAATGGTCGGAATAGAGTCATTTAATGGTATTTTTTAAATTAAATTTATGTAATTATAATTTAAATAAAATAAAGTGAAACATTTTACTCTCTTATCTCTTATAAGTTTAATAATTTTAATGTATTGATAAACATAACAAAACATCTAACATATATAGTCTTCAATAAATATAATTAAATTATCTACATCATGTTAATTTATTTAGAATTTTTATAGATTAAATATTTACCATTAATTATGACACAATAGTGATGTAGAAATTATTTTATTAGTAGAAATACCAAATTATGTGTTTTAAACATATTAAGAGAAATATAATATGAACTAATTAATATTCTATAAGAATGTTATCAGTGAGTATCAAATATTTGGAGTGTATTAAATATTTTGGTTTCAATTCTTTTTCATTTTGGATTTTAATTAAAGTCAAATAAATGAATAGTGTCAATCTTGGCACTTTTGATATTTTATAAAAATAACATACTATTTAATCATTTAAAAATCACAAAAATATTTATAAATTACAAAGGTAACATTGTATGGTCAAAAATATAATACAGTATCAAATTATTGAAATATTATGACACATATGTAAATATTTATAACCATTTAATATTTAGAATATTATTACCATAAATAAAAATAAATAGATTAAATTAGGATAAATCGAAATGATAATTTTAAAATTAAATCTGAAAAAATATTCATTGCATTGGTTGAGATTTTTTTGACCCATAATAATCTTATATTCAAGATAAATGTTTTTGGAACAATTATAAACCAAACATCAATTTATAATCACTTAATATTTCAAGACATTCCTAATGTGCCCCTCCTCCCTCTAATAAAAGCCCACCCCCTATAATCACTTCATCATATCTTTAAAGCCCTTTGGATCAACAAAAATAAGATCAAATAAGCTACCAAAAGTTGTACCTTCCACCCATAGGCCACACATTTGGATGAAATCCATCATAAGGAGACATTTTGTGCATATCCAAAGGAGACACTTGAAAACGAGGTCATTCACATCTCACCTCATTAAAAATTATTTTCTTATTATTTTTCATATTATTTTGTTATTTATATAGTAATGTAATAATTCTGGTATACTATACATTTTTATAGGTCATTATAACAGTTGGACAACCATATACCTCCTTTTATCAATCCTACAAATAACAATATTACCACACGTGCGTGCGTACAACATACAGTCACCACATCGTGGTATAATTTGTTATTCAACGGTACTTAATTTTTATGGGAATTATTATGAGTATAATTGACATTAATATTTAATATAACATTATAATTATTAATTATAATTAATATATAATCCAATTATATACTGTTTAACCATTAAATGAATGATATCGTCACTCGTGCGTATGTACGGCTTACAGTCTCCACAACACGATGAGATTAATTCTCCACGTTAACCATTTAAAAATGATTATAATGTATATTTAATAAATAATAATGATATATATGACATAATAATTTTACTATATATATATCATTTACATTCTTCCATTCAATTCAATAAGGTTATTAAAACAGCGTTCAGGCGTATGTACGACCTACCATCTCTAAGATTAGGGTATTCCATTTCATTTATCAATATATCATATAAATTTACATACAGAATATATATGATATATAAATATTTTTTTACATTCTTGAGCTAATTAAATTTAGATTGATGTAATAAGATAAATATTAACTTTTCAAAACACATACAATAAATAAATTGATCATTCCCGAAAATGTTTTTTAACATGGAATTAATAAATGCATGGGTAACCTAAAGCTATAAGTGAAGCATATAAGGAATAATAAATATTATTATGTCTCTATTACAAGTTATTAATATGTTTAAACCCACGATACATGATTTAATGACACATATGGATGAAATCAGATCTAAAGTAAGTGGTAATTTTACAATATCATTATTATCTGATATTGTTTATTAGTAAGTATTTAAGGGGATATATGTAGAGAACCGAATCATGACGTACATAGATATTACATCACTTTTTAGGAATACATAATACATAACAAAAACAGACACACAAGGACCGTAATAGTTTAGTGTCTTTGGAAACATGTAACCTAGTCTTCTAATCGTGGTGAAAGATCATCAACATCTCCCATAACGATCTTCCACATTTTGTTTCCTTACCTAAAACCTTTTTTTTAATACTGGGGGAAAATAAAAAATAAAAAGGGTGAGCTCAAATTATCATTAAGGGTAATAATGGATAAAATAAAACATACCATATACATTTGAACTTAAAAACATGATCATAATGTTTAAACATCAAAATCTTGAGCAACGACTTAAAACATGGAAGTAAATAAGGAATAGATCATAATGTAACATAAATCATGATAACATAGCATGGGAATAAAAGATGTAATTGTGGCATCCATTAAGTACATGTAATTATTTCCATAGTAGCCAAGGCATCGCTGCCAAGACCATCTAAGTGGAAAAAGTCCTTTTATGAATCGAGTTCACTCCTCGTTCTAGTCCTGTAATACTGAACCAAATTAACTTACCGTTCCAGCCATGTCTATCTCATGAGATATAAATCTTTACCCAATGCATTGGAGGGAGATATAGTTCCCACCCATCTCATAATGAAATCATTCTTACCTGTGCCACAAAATAAACATACATCATTCATAATAACCCAATAAATAAAATTGGTTTCATAAACATCATCCCATCATAAAATAATCCATATAAAAGAAATGGATAAAAATTCATAATAATAAAAGTGAAACCATGTAAATCATAGAGACATGATACTTGAAACATACACATTTGAAATAATGTCATCTTAGATGAAAAATGGTTTTGATAAAAACACTTGAAATGAATTTTTGAGGAAAATAACCTTTCTTCTTCAAAATCATTATCTTTTCACAAAATGTCATGCAATTTTAAATGAAATGTATATTGTTGAAAATAGTCATGAAATCTTTTGGAGGAATCATCATGAAAATAAGGCTTTATAAAACCGTAAATATCTGTTCATGCCGTATAATTTAAATAAAACATTTTCTCGTACTTTTTCCGAAAAAGTCAAAAAAGTACCTCGTAACGTAAACAAAAGAAACATTCCTTACATACCATGTAGTAAAAGTCAAAAATGGGTAAAAGGGACTTTAAACATACATGAAAACATTTTTATAAAACATTTACATGGATAATAACAATAACCCCAGTAAATACTTACGAATAAACAATCTTGGATAAGAATGAGATTGGAATATTTATCCCTTACCTTAGGTCTAATATGCTTCATACGTATCAGAACCTCCGGTATAATGATTTAAATAATTTCATTGACTTATTACAGAATCATATTCATTTTTATGATAGAATATATGGTTCACTTATGACTTTATATTACCCATTCTTTTGTAAATTCTATGTTAAAGAGCGTTTTGTGTAAAATCGTTCCATTTGTCATCCGTGTTTTGACATGTAATTATTCATATGATTACATAGATCATGATTACTTAATTCCAGAATATAAAACATGATTTATATATAATATATATTCAAAATATACATATATATAATAGATTGATAAATGGAAAAAATACACCATTCATGGGGACGGTAGGTCGTACGTATGCATGAACGTTGTTTTCATTTCATCATTGAATTGAATGGAATTAATTGGATTACATAAATATATATATACATAATTCCAGTATCATTATTATGTCATATATTTCATGATTACTTATTATATATACTTTATAATAATTTATGAATGGTCAATAATTGAGAATGAATCTCATCGCGTCGTGGAGACGGTATTCCGTACGTACGCACGAGCGATGATATCGTTCCCATGATCGTGGAATTTTATTGGAGTGTATGTATACTATTACAGAATCAATATCACTTTACAATAATCATATATAGTTATTATTTACACCATTATACTCATCCAAGTAAGGTGGTGTTGAAAAATAGATTACAAGACGGCATGAAGACGGTATTCCGTACGTACGCACGCGCAGTGATTTCGTTTTCTGTAGGATGGATAGATGGTGAAATAGGGTTGTTTAATACTTATAATAACATATCAGTATATGAGTGATACTGATATTATTACTTCAAAATGAAACAACCTAATATGAGGAAGTGGAAGAAGAAATAAAGTTGAATGAATCGGAAACATACATTACATCTTCTTTGAAGCGCCACTTTGAGACCTCCTCCTAGGGAACTAAAATTGGTCTTTGAAGAATATCAGGACCTCTAGGATGTTTCTATGGAAGTGGAGAAGAGAAATTGACAGGGGTTGGCCGAGTGTGATGGCTCAATGTGGTGTGAGGAAGAGAGGGATGAGGTTCCCTTTTATAAGGGAGGAGAGGGGCACCTTTGGAATAACCAAAAATATTATTTTATTATAAAGTCATATTCGGTTTTTAATAGCTCCAAATTGATTTATTTCGAACCTAAGGTTGGAATGGGTCTAAATACTCTCATAAAATTAATTTTAGACAGGTTTAGGTCATTATATTAACCTTAACTTTTAGTTTTAACTGTTAGTAAATTAGATTGACATTTACCATTGTACTTTGTATTTTTATATTATATAGTTAATAAACCTACCATATACATACAATAGACCCCCAAGTGGTCCATTAATGATACCCATATCATGATATAAGTATCCTGGCCGAACCTATGATTTTTACGAATATAATAATAGTAAATAATATAATATTTGTTTTAAAAACTATTTTATGTCAATTTTGACACTATTTGGTAATTGTTTTTTGTGAAAATCATAACAGAATTATTAGTTCGAAATAAGTTAATTAAATCAATACTAATATGTCATATTAAGATAGAATTTTTTTTAATTCATAAAAAGTCTCAAATTACATTTATTTAGGTATTTATAACATCAATTATGTTAATATTTCATTAATAAGACAATTACAGCATCATCATTATGTCATACATAAATTAAATAATTTTAAGTCTAAAAATCACAAATAAAATTCAATTATATTTGAAATCTTGTTAGATTTCTAATGAATAATTATAGTCTAGTTTATCTTATGTATAACTATATATTATCAATGATTTAGTTACTAAACTTTGATTTTAACTATTTTAACCCTTCTTTAAATAAATTAATAATAAATGTCCTAATTTTATCCAACTGGGCCTAAATGGTCATATATTATTCCTACGGTTGTTTTTGGCCGAATTACACTTATCCAATAAATTAAGACATGTGTTAGGGTAATAATAATATCATTTTTACCCTTAATTACCCTATTTACTTTTAACAGTGGTAAAAAAAAGTAAAATGTTACTATTCACAATTTTTTTTTTCATATCATTGAACCAAATTTTAGTCCTCGATATTAACTGTGTCTCTCGGATTTTCGAAATTCCAGTCACAGAAGCGGTAAAAATAAGTTTTATGAAAAATTTATTTTTTTAACTACCACTTAGTGGTTTCGCTACTCATCAAAAAATGAAAGTTTCCAGAAAAATACCAAAATTTAGGCCTAAGCTATATTTGATATTATGAATTCAAAAATGATTTCTATTTTATCAAATTCAAAACATATCAGTTGCATTAATTAATTTCCGTCGTCAAAACAAATAGCGTGTTCTTAAGAGATAATAACTTTCAAAAGATTGACACTTGTTTATGTCTGGTTTAAATGTAAAATTAAATCCAATGACCAACATTGTATTAAATTGTAAAAATATATTCTAAATATACCTTAAAACCACTCAAAATAATAATTTATCACTAATAATTATTTTGATTAAAAAAGTTGTTTTTAATTAAAACTTATTAATTTTCACTATTCATCAGAATATGAAAGTTATCGAAAAAGTACCAAAATTTCACCCTAAACTAATTTAGATATTCCGAATCCAAAAATGAAGTCCATTTTGAATGATAAAATTTATAAAATTTCAAAAAGTGGGTATTACTGTTCATAACTGCTAGTTCATAACAATATTATAATAATATCTCGTTTAGTGAAACTCGGTATTGCGTACTACAAAGGCTATCGAGGCAGGTCACGATTTCGTGTAATGCAAGGCAAGTCAGGGATGCGTGTTTTGCAACTCCTTGTAGCGTACAACACAATAAAATAATTAAATTAAAAAGAATATTTTTCATAAAATCTCGGGGTGTTGCATTCTACCCCCCTTAAAATGAATTTCAACCACGAAATTCGTCGGTATTATAAATGGTTTACTACATGAAATTTTCTTTAATAGAATCCTACATCATAAAATAGAATACCAATACATGGCTTTAAAAACTAAAGTATGAAATGTAACGGTTACCCAAATTAACTCATCACTGGGTTTCCACGTAGGAGAACATAGGTTAAAATATGGATATGGAAGAAAAATCTAACCATCAAGTTCTGATGGAGAGTGGTAGAGAACATGGCTATGAAAAATCCAAAAATCACAAAGCTATAAATTTGTGACGATCTAAGGTACCATCTGATTCATCGGATAAAAGAGCACTAGGACAACATTTTTGGTTTTCAAGATCATTTCCCTAAAGTTGATGAAATTGGATTTAGAAGAAATACTTTCGTGATTTTGGTACAGTCTCACCATTGGTTGTTCTTTGGACAATTTCCACATCATCTTTTAAAGAAATGAAGTTGAATTTGTCATTCGTGATGTGTTAGTAGATCATGTGATAGATTGATGGGTCATTCCATCTGTCTCAAACAAAAGGATAGAAAAGTTATCAAAAAATACATAAGTCCATATATAGTGTGATTAATCATATATGGTTCCTAAAATGGACTTATACATCATATATAATACTGATTAATATAATAAAACTAGTTTCTACTAAACAGGGATTTCATGTAGGCCAGTGGTAGGCGATAAAGGCCAATCACACTTCGGTTGTGGGTTCGATTCCCACAGCCTTGTCTGACGCAATGGGTTGTCGCCCATCCAGCAGGTTGTCATTTTTCTAAAACTACATTACTATAACATCCCATCAATAATATCAAAAAAACTTCTATCCTTAAACAATACTAACTTATGTCCAACATAATCCATTCCAATCTTTAGGCTTATCCAAAATACTGCTGTCCAATCTCATATTATAGTGAAAACGATTACCAAAGAGTTCATATAACAAGTATGTTAATACCATCGTTGATCCCCATATATCATGAGATATGTCTTGTTGGTCACATTCCAAACATTCGAAGGCCTTAATCATGTATTCTCTTGAAAAATGAATACCCATTGAATCTTAGTGAAAACATGAGTGCTGTAAAAAGTTAACTCTTTTCACATACCAAAACCTCAAACCATGATATAAATATTTCCTTATATCAGTCATGAGCTCATGAATACTATCAAACATTTCATTTTCTCCTTATCCCTTAATTATGCACATATCATCTTTTTTCCAAAAATATCTCAATCACTTTCCATGGTTACCGGTACCATAAAATTATTGAAAACCACAATAGACGAATACATAAATATTCCAATATTCCACGATACTATATACAACATTATTTTGGAATCCCATTACATAATCACATAATAATTACACCACATCATTGTCATATTCAACATCGCCAATAGTGATCTCATTTGACTTCCCTTTGTCCTTTTCCTTAAGTGGTTTCTCATGTCGATCATCACTAACCCTTGGATTAGGGAATTTATTAGCATAATGCCCCATTTCCTTGCACTTGAAGCATTGAAGTGTTGGTGGTGCGTTCTCTACAGTCTTTTCTTTATTAACATCATTAGAAACCCTTTTTCCATTACATCGACACTTAGCTGCTCTATGAACTTCATTTCCGCAATTAAAACATTTTCTAGTCCCTTTAAGACAATATCTACCATTCTTCTTTCCACACTTTCAGCATATGGAAACATTTGTCTTCTTTTCACCATTAATCTGAGATTTCTCCTTGAACTAATCTTTTGTTTCTTGTCAAACTATGAGATGGATAAGTAACACCAACTTCCATTTCTACCTTGATATCCCAACACACAATTTCTTCATAGCTACTGAAGTCTCTTATAGCTAATTACCTTTGAAAATTTTGTTTTAAGCCACTGAATAATCGATCAACTTTACTTTCAGGTTGGATGATAATTCCAGATGCATACCTTGAAAGCCTTGTAAAATTCTCTTCGTATACACCAACGGATTCATCATCCTTTTTCTTCAGTTAATGAAACTCCTTCTCCATCATTTTTCAAAGAATATGAGAGAAAGTACTTATTGAAAAAAAAAAGTTCATGAACTTGTCCAATTCCATGGACTCAATTTCATCTCTTGGCCTCATATTCTTGATAGGATTCCACCATTTATCAGCTTCACCTTCCAAATGATATACTGCTAAGATGACTTTATCATGTTCAGAACTTTGAATAACTGAAATTATCATTTTCGTGGTACTGATCCATTGTTTAGCAACAAGTGGACCAGAAGACCCACTGAAAGAAGGTGCACGTTGCCTCATGAAGGACTCAATAGAATATTTTTCCCTTCTCTGCTCATTTGGAAGTCTAGAATGATTTATATCTTGTGTAAGTATAGCAATAAGATTTTGTGCTGCATCTCCCATAACATTTGTTTATTCAGGAGGACAATCATTGAATTTTCCATTGCATTGATCAACACTGTTCCTTCGGGTTCCAGCCATCGTCTAAAACACAAAAAGAATAGTTTGAGAGTCAAAAATCATGCTAGGGAAAAAAACATAATAAAGGGGGAGTACCTTCAATATCTAACATCTTAGGTTTAATTTTAATATTGTTACCGTAATTCTATGACTATAACCTATACTTATACTTAACCTTAGAGACATCCCTAGACTTACCTTAGAAATATCTCTAGGGATCTCACTAAAGTTCTAGCATCCTAGTTTCCAAAGGTTGACTAAACCTTTCCTCTGATACCAAATATAGAGACCTGAAGCTTGATGTACATAGATATTACATTACTTTTGTGGAATACATAATACATAACAAAAACAGACACACAAGGACCATAATAGTTTAGTGTCTTTGGAAAATTGGAACGTAATCTTCTAATCATGGTGAAATATGTTCAATATCTCCCATATAGATCTTCCACTTTTTGTTTCCTTAACTAAAACCATTATTGTAATCCTGGGTGAAAATAAAGCATAAAAAGGTTGAGCTCAAATGCTAAGTAAGGGTAAGCATGGATAAAATAAAACATACCATATACATTTGAACTTAAAAACATGAACATAATATTTAAACATCAAAATCTTGAGCAACGACTTAAAACATGGAAGTACATAAGTCATAGATCTTAATGGAACATAAATCATGATAACATTGAATGGGAATAAAACATGTAATTGTGGCATCCATTAAGCACATGTAATTATTTCTATAGTAACCAAAGCATTGCAGCCAAGACCATCTTAGTGGACAAAGTCCATTTCTGAATCGAGTTCACTCCTCATTCCAGTCCTGTAATACTGAACTGGATTAACTTACCCTTCCAGCCATGTCAATCTCATGAGATATAAATCTTTACCCAATTCATTGGAGGGATATATAGGTCCCACCCATCTCATAATGAAATCATTCTTATTTGTGCCACAAAATAAACATACATCATCCATAATTACCCAATAAATAAAATGGGTTTCATAAACATCATCCCATCATCAAATAATCCATATAAAAGAAATGGATATCATTTTATATTAAGAAAAGTGAAACCATTTAAATCATATATACATGATACATGAAACATACACATATGAAATAATGTCATCTTAGATGAAAAATGGTTTGGATAAAACACTTGAATGGAATTCTTGAGGAAAATATCCTTTATTCTTCAAAATCATTCGCTTTTCAAAAAATGTATTTCAATTTTAAAAGAAAAGGATTTTATTGAAAATAGTCATGAAATATTTCGGAGGAATCTTCATGAAAATAAGGCTTTATAAAACCGTAAATATTCGTTTGTGCCGTATAAGTTAAAAAAGAATTCTTCTCATACTTTTTCTGGAAAAGTCAAAAAAGTACCTCGTAACGTAAACAAAAGAACAATTCCTTACATACCATGTAGTAAAAGTAAAAAATGGGTAAAAAGGACTTTAAACATACATGAAAACATTTTTATAAAACATGTACATGGATAATAACAATAACCCCAGTAAATACTTATGAATAAACAATCTAAGATAAGAATGAGATTGGAATATTTATCCCTTACCTTAGGTCTGATATGCTTCGTACTTATCTGAACCTCCTGTATAATGATTTAAATAATGTCATTGACTTATTACATAATCATATTCATTATTATTATATCATATATGGTTCACTTATGACTTTATATTACCCGTTCTTTTGTAAATTCCATGTTAAATAGCGTTTTGGGTAAAATCGTTTCATTTGTCGTCTGTGTTTTGACTTGTAATTATTAATATGATTACATAGATCATGATTAATTAATTCCAGAATATAAAACATGATTTATATATAATATATATTCAGAATATACATATATATAATAGATCGATAAATGGAAATAAATACATCATTCATGGAGACGGTAGGTCGTACGTACGCATGAACGTTGTTTTCGTTTCTTCATTGAATTGAATGGAATTAATTGGATGACATAAATATATATATATACAAAAATCTAGTATCATTATTATGTCATATATTTCATGATTACATATTATATATACTTTATAATAATTTGTGAATGGTTAATCATTGAGAATGAATCTCATCGCGTCGTGGAGACGATATTTCGTACGTATTCACAAGCGATGATATCGTTTCCATGATCATGGAATTTTATTGGAGTGTATGTATACTATTACAGAATCAATATCACTTTAAAATAATCATATATAGTTATTATTTACACCATTATACTCATCCAAGTATGGTGGTGGTGGAAAATAGATTACACCACGGCGTGGAGACGGTATTCCGTACGTATGCATGCACGGTGATTTTGTTTTCCGTAGGATGGATAGATGGTGAAATAGGGTTATCTAATACTTATAATAACATATCAGTATATGAGTGATACTGAATTTTTTACTTCATAATGAAACAACCTAAGAAGAAGAAGTGGAATAAGAAATAAAGTTGAAAGAATCGGTAACGGACATTACCACTTTTTTGAAGTGACTCTTTGAGACCTCCTCTTAGGGCACTAAAATTGGTCTTTTAAAAATAGCAGGACCTCTAAGATGTTTCTAAGGAAGTGGAGAAGAGAAATTGGCAGGGGTTGGCCGAGCTTGAAGGCTCAAAGTGGTGTGAGGAAGAGAGGGAGGAGGTGCCCTTTTATAAGGGAGGAGAGGGGCACCTTTGGAATAACTAAGACAATTATTTTATTATAAAGTCATATTAAGTTTTTAATAACTCTAAATTGATTTATTTCTAAGCTAAGGTGGGGATGGGTCGGAATCCTATCATCAAATAGAATTTATACAAGTTTAGGTCATTATATTAACCTTAACTTTTAGTTTTAACTCTTAGTTAATTAGATTGACATTTACCATATCACTTTGTATTTTTATATTATATAGTTAATAATCATACCATTTACATCCAAGATACCCCCAAGTGGTCCCTTAATTATACATCTATCATGATATAAGTATCATGGCTGACCCTTTGATTTTTAGGAATATAATAACAATTAATAATATAATATTTGTTTTAAAAACTATTTTATGCCAATTTTGACATTATTTGGTAATTTATTTTTGTGAAAATCAGAACAGAATGATTAGTTCTAAATAAGTTAATTAAATAAATACTAACATGTAATATTAACATATAAAATTATTGTAATTTATAAAAAGTCTCAAATTACATTTATTTGTGTATTTATAACATCAATTATGTCAATATTTCATTAATAAGATAATCACTACATCATGATTGTGTCATAAATAAATTAAATTATTTTAAGTCTAAAAATTAAAAATAAAATACCATTAAGTACGAAATATTTTTAGATTTTTAATGAATATTTATAGTTGAATTTATCTTATGTATAACCCTATATTAAAAATTATTTTGTTATTAAACTTTGATTTTAACTATTTTAACCCTTCTTAAAATAAATTAATAATAAATGTATTAATCTAATCCAAGTGGGCCTAAATGGTCATATGTTATTCCTAAGGTTGGTTTTGACCTAATTACACTTATCCAATAGAATTAGGACATGTGTTAGGGTAATAATAATATAATTTTGACCCTTAATTACCCTATTTACTTTTAATCGTGGTAAAAAAATTAAATAGTTACTATTCACCAAAAATTATTTTCATCTCATTGAACCTAATTTTAATCCTTGATATTAACTATATCTCTCGGATTTTCGAAATTCCACTAATAGAAGTGGTAAAATTATGTTTATGAAAAATTTAGTTTTTTAACTACCACTTAGTGGTTTCACTATTCATCAAAAAATGAATGTTTGCAGAAAAATACCAAAAAATAGGCCTAAGATATATTTGATATTATGAATTAAAAAATGAAGACTATTTTACCAAAATCAAAACATATCTGTTGCATTAAATAATTTAAAAATTAATTCTTGTCCTCAAAACAAATAGCTTGTTTTAAGAGATAATAACTATCAAATGATTGACACTTGTTTATGTCTGGTTTAAATGTGAAATTACATCCAATGACCAACATTGTATTAAATTGTAAAAATATATTCTAAATATACTTTAGAACCACTAAAATTAATAATTTTTCACTATTAATTATTTCGATTAAAAATTTTGTTTTTAATTAAAATTTAGTAATTTTCACTATTCATCAGAATATGAAAGTTATCCGAAAAGTACCATAATTTCACCCTAAGGTAATTTCGATATTCCAAATCCAAAAATGAAGTCCATTTTGAACGATAAAATTTATAAAATTTCAAAAAGTGGGTATTACTGTTTATAATGGCTAGTTCATAATATTATTATAATAATATCTCGTTTAGTGAAACATGATATTGTGTACTACACACGCTATGGAGGAAGGTCGTGATTGCGTGTAATTCATGGAAAGTCAGGTATGTGTGTTGTGCAAGCTCCTTGTAGCGTACAACACAAGACATTAATGAAATTAAAAAGAATAGTTTTCATAAAATCTCGGGGTGTTACGGTATATTTGTCATCCACATCCATGTTTCCTAATTATATAATATTATTTATATTCTTATACAATTTTTAATGTTAATTTTACCCACTGGTGAAATTTTATAAAACCATATGAAAGAAATCTTTTGTCCTTGTTTGATTTGTGGTACTTTTTGACTTTTTCGGCTAAAGAACGAGGAGAATAGTTTTTATATTAAATTACATGAATGGATTTTTATGGTTTCATGACACCTTATTTCCATGAATATTCCTATAGACTATTTCATGTTTATTTTTAACTAAATTCAATTATATTAAAATTTTGAGGCATTTTAAAAAAAGATAACATTTTTTAATAAGAAATGATATTTTCCCCATGAAATAAGGTCAAGCGTTTTATAAAAATTATTTTCCATCTAAGATAACATAGGATAATGTTTATAAAATTATTATTAAGTCTAAATGATTGTTTTTATGATAGAATTATGAATTACATTTATTTTATATGCATTATGATGGAATTAAATTTAAGAAACCCATTTTATTTCATGGTTCATGCAATGACTGAAGATTTATTTATTTTTGTGGCACATGTAAGAATGATTTCAATATGAGATGGGTGGGACCTATATATCTCTTCAATGAATTGTTTAGATATTTATATCTCATTATATTGACATGATTGGATCTATATTAAATTTTGTTCATTAATGCAGGGCTGAAAAGACAAGTAAATTTGGTTCCCTAATACATGGCTAGAAGGGAATGTACACCAGGTTTAGTAATGGACTTTGTCCACTATGATGGTTATCGATGTAATGACTTGGAAACTATAGAAATCACATTATGTGGTTATTTGTTTTCCACAATTTCATGTTTTATTCAAATTTTATTTTATAATGTTTAATGTTCCTTTATGATCTATGCCTTACAAACTACCGAGATTTATTTCATGACTTGTGATTTCGATATTTAAACATTAGGGTCATGTTTTTACATTATTATGATTATGGATTGTTTTATGTTCTCAATGTTTACTTTTAATGCGAATTTGAGCTCACCCTTTTTATGTTTTCATTTCCCCAGGATATAGTTAAATTATTTAGGTAGGAAAAAAGGGGAAGATCTTTATAGGATATGTTGAAGATATTTAACCAAGATCGAATATCATGTTCCATGTTTCCGAATACACGATACTAATATGGTCTTTGGGAACATATTTTTGTAATTTATGAAGTATTATTCAGAATAAATCTAATGTACAAGTACATCAAACTTGGGTCTTTATATTGATCCTATGTGGGGACATATTTCTAGTAGCTAGATCAAGAAATGGAACCTTAGTGGATGTGGTTTTCCTAGTCCACTACACCATTGAGCCTTCTTGGAATGGTACTTCGACTGGGACATAGGGTCTGAGAGCTCTGATGGTAGGTTAGCATGGGTTGTGTGTGGGGTTGGAGTTGTAGAATAGTATGGGCCAGTATGGGAAGGTGGTGGATGAGATTATATAGGAGATGATTGTGGTGGAGAGGACGGGAAATGGGATATCTCTTCCAAACAGGATTTGAAGATGATCAGAGATCCATCAGAGATTCTCTAGGACTCAAGGAAACATGCCCCAGAGATCTATAAAGAAGGATGTGGGATGGATCAATCATGTTTGTGGTGGTGGTAGAGGTATGGAATGGTAGGTATGGTATGGAGGTAACTTGGTGGGTTTAGTGGGTGTAGGGTCTGTGGAATGATCTCCTGGGGCCTCATTAACTACCTCATATACTCATGGAGCACATCGATAGGTATCACCATTCTTGAGTAGGAGCTTCATCTTATGATAAAAAACGAGATTGATGGATTTGACTGGAACAGATGGAGGGGAGTGGAAGTGCAGTGTCAATAATTCTGATATAGTTGGAAAGGTCCATGATGAGGGAAATTCCCATCAATATGCCTCTAATCCTCTAAGGGTGATATATGTATTAATATGTGAACTGAGATTCCATGTTGATGTTTGGCCCACCCGTGTTTACAGCTAATATGATAACGTCAAGCTAGTTCACCCTACCATGAGAATTGGTACTAGCATACCATGCATGATTCTGGGATTCATAAAGGATCCTCAGTAATGGGCTATAGAGCTATTTCAACTAGGTGATACTGTGATCATGCTCAGTGTGAGCATCATATATGACCATCCACTGATGTCTTCCCAAATCAAACCTCAGAGGCATGAGCTATAGGATAGGAAACACCTCAGATGTAGTGAATCCCTCTGTGTAAATACTAAAGTCTATCCCGAATTTTGAAAATGAAAGGACAGTAGGTATTCCTCCTTGTCTAAAGGAAAAGTTTTCCAGTTCGACCACTATTTTCAATAGAAACTCTAAAAATATCTCTTGTTACATTTCATCACATACCTCAACAATGGATGAAATATATAGATGGTTGAGTAGTTTGAAAATCTCATGGTAGATTTTTAGTTACTTCATAATGAAAATTTCAATTGTTTTGTTCATCCTAATTGGTTTTTTTATCATCCATTTAAGGGAAACATGTTTCTTGGGGTCCTAGAAATATAGTATGGGGTGAAAATGTTGTTGGTCATCCCCAAAAGATTTACTGGAGTTGTACATCGAGTCTCCTTGATTAGCGATCTCAACCTGAGCTATAATGGGTGGTGGGGGGGGGGATGTTAGCTAAGGTGGTGTGGGTGAGAGAGGTGAATAACCGCATAGATGCTACCCTAGAGGTGGGTCATCATGGTCGGTCTCAGATTTTATTGGTTCAGGGAGCGTGGGCTTTATGCATTTCATCAAGGGAGTATCTCAAAAGTAGGGGTGGTAAGGAGGATGGGTTCAGATGAGAGGATAGAGGGGGTTTCAATTTTTTTTGATAGGGAACATGGGAGGGGAGGGTTAATAATTTACAATAGAAGAAGTGGAGGGGAGGAAGGTCACACGACCCACAGAGAGGGTAGGGTAGGGGTCCCAGGAGTCTTTCGTTTGGTGGAGAGGGAAGGAGAAGGGTCCCATGAGGGGGTTCGGGCCATCAAACATCATTTCATAGACTACTTTTTTAAATACATTTAAGGAATTACACAGTGTATATTTTGTATAATGTTGTTTAATTAGGTGTTTTATGAATGTTCGACCCCAAATGTACACATCAGGTAATAGGTTTACACAACGTGTGATTGAACTTCTTATTGGTAGTTTTTTTTACAACCATGTTCCTTTGATCTATGAATTTCAGAAGAAGTACTATGTAATATTCATACATAATATATTCTATGGAGACTAATACTAGGTTTCCTCTCAGTCAGTGCTTCCCTTGACGTCGAGTGTTTGATGGTTTCAGGCTCAAATGAATTTCTGTCCGATGACACATACTTCATTGAAGGGTTCATGATAAATTTTTAATCATTTACCATTTAGTATGATTAGCAGACCACCTTTTTTATGAATTTCAAGGGTCCCATAGGGGAAAACATGAAGGATTCTGAAGGTTCTTGAACATCAAGATTTCATCTTCCTATGGAAAAATTTCAATCTCATGTGAAAGACAATGACTTTATTTCATGGAAAAAAATCATATTATAATGTTTTGATCATGTAATTTCATTGTTTGAACTTTTTAGATCATGGTGTTTTCAAAATATTAATTTCTGATTTCTTTTAATTCATCCAACTACTACATTAAATATTATTTATCTTTTTGAGAATTGAAATTGAGCTTCTTAATTGCCCAGTATGATCGATGATCTAATTAAAATGGAAGATGAAAAGATATTCCATAATACTAGATGAACATTTTGATACTAATGGGTGTTTTGTACATAGTATGGTACACCAACAGTGCGTAATCCAATTTCAGACTCTAGTCAAATCAACTAATGTTCTCTATCTTCTCTAGGATTTGTTCGATTTATCTATATGACAACTCAACTATACCACTTGGTTGTGGGTAGTATGGAGTTATTGTTTTATACAAGATTCTATGTTTTCCATAATTATTTTAATAGACTGATTAGTAAAATTTGTTCCCAGATCACTATTGAGTAATCTAGAAAATCCAAATCATGATAACACATTCATTTTTAGAAAATTCATGACCACTTTTGCTGTGTCATGTGATGTATCATCATCATCTACCAACATTGATATTTATTCAATGAAAATACGGATATAGGACTTTCCAAATTTTCCAATTATTTCATTCAGTTGGTGACATGTGACCCTTGGCAAACACATTTATCATATCATCTTCTAGAATTCATCGTCTCATCAATCCATCAACAGAGTGCTTAAACAAGAGTGGTTCATCCTAGTAATTGTGAGATACTTTAGCTAAAAATAATATTCATTACTGGTAGGAGAGGTATTGGTGTAAAAATATTGTGGAAATATAATTTTCAATATCTAAAACCACATATTTATCATTATATTGAAAAAAATTTCATCCGAAATGTCGGCTTTGATGTCTATTCGTTCATCATATTTTATTTTTGGAATTGGATGTTGAGACATATGATCAAAGATTACATTTTTTGTGCATTTCGTATCATTGATAACAAAATTTTACCCTAGTATTTGAAATATCCACCTTATCAATCTTGTCTTGGTGTCATTTTTATTATTCAAATATCACAGGGAAACTCGATCGTTGTGCACAATCAACTTGGACAAAAGAAAATAGAAATGGAATTTCTAGAAATAATAAAAATATTCTAAGTTATATTTAACTATATTTGTGTAGTTAACTTTAGTTTCATTTAGTTTGTTACTAGAATTGTATATAGGATAGAAAATGTCTCCTACTCATTTCCCAAAATTAGTGCAAACATTGAAGTCCCTAGTGTCACACGTCAATTCAAATTCCTTATCCCAATCAGGTGAAATGATTAGAGGCACAACTACCATAGTTTTCTATAATGTATTGAATTCATTCTGACACTATTCTAAAAATTCAAATGTAGTTTCCATTCATAAAAGGTAAATCATAGTGTTAGAAAATTTTGTGATGTCCTTCAAGAATCGCCGATAGAATCCTTCATGGTGAAGAAATGGCCTATACATTTAACTGTTGAAGGCTAAGGTAGGTCATTGATACCTTTCAATATGGACGGATCAACTTCCATAACATTCTTGTAAATCTTATTTTTCATGTATGGTGCCTCATTGGACAATGCGGTGAATTTTTCCATGTTTAAAAATAGACACTTCTCTTCACAAAAGAATAAGACTATCTCAAGATTTATTTGGAAGACCTCGAAGGATCTTCCATAAATTGAAAATTCACCCATTAAAATTTATATCAATTCCTCCACTATATCATGGAATACATGTGTCATGATCCTATGAAAGGTTTATGGTTCATTTCACATACAAAATGACATGCACTTCTAGGCGAAATATCCAAACGGTCATGTCAATATTGTTTTAGATTAATCATCTTTTCTGGCTTCTATCTGATTGTATCTTGAATATACATCTATGGAATAAGAGAATTCATTTATATCTATTATTTTCAGCATTGTAACTATAAATGTCAAGGGAAAATTATCTTTTCATGTTGCCACATTTATATTTCCATAGTACTCACATACCCTCCATCTTGTGATGGTGTGAGTTGGGATTAATTTAGATTCATCATTCTTTTAAAATGTGAGTCCACCTTTCCTAATAACTATATTGAGTGGGATGACCCATTCACTTTCAAAAATTGAAAATAGTATTCTATCATCTAGAATTTTTAGATCTTCTTTTTTAACAACATCCTTTATCAGTGGTGTGAGTCACCTATAAGCTTGTCGTGTGGGGCTTTCACCTTATTCAAGTAATATTTTCTAGGTGATTAATTTAGGACTGATTCCTTAGATATTATCCTCTTTATATGAAATTTTATTCTTATACCTTTAAATTACTTCAACCAATTCTTCCTCCAATTACTATAATTGTTTTGAATTATTTATTTTTAGTAATATAGTATAATTTTATAAAAAAGAGTACATGATTATAATGGGGAGTTATTTTAGATACATTTTTTGAGGAAAAATGACTGAAGTTATGAAAGGTGTGATCATGTCCCCTGTACGAGGCTCTGTGTTGTTTACTTCCTCAAAGTCATATTCCACATCTCTATAAGGGTGTTTTTTGTCACTTTTTTCTTCAATAAATAAGTATCCTTCCCTTTGGTTAGTGAAAAATATCTATTGGTAATCAAAAGAGTCATCTATTTGTTGTGCTGACTTTTTTAGATCGAACACAAACTTTTATTATAAAAATCCTAATTTAAGTATTCCTTGATTGGAACCAATCAATTACTTTCAGGAGGATATGAATGGTCAGGCTATGATTATTGGAATTCCTCATTCATCTTCCATGTCCAAAATGAGGAAGCCATCTTGAAAGACGAACTTGTTGAATTTGTATATGGTTTCTTTACGAATCCCTCGGGGATATTGTATTGATTAGTTAGCTAATTATAGTGCTACTATGGTTGTTTTGAGTTCCTACAGACCCGTCTTGTGGAATACAATCCTCATAATGAGGATAATGAGGGAACCTAAATCACATAAGGAACTTTTGGAGTAATATTATTTTATTGTTAATGGAATTGAAAAGCTCACAGGGCCTCTCATTTTTTTGGGTATTTTTTATTAACTATAGTAGAACACTCTCTATTCAGTGTTATGACTCCTATGTGTTCTAGTTTCCATTGTTTGAAATAATTTCCTTGATAAATTTTTCATTTGTGGGAATTTGAGTCACTTCCTAATCCAATGTAATGTTGATGGGTAATTTCTTCAACATTTCAATTAAAATAATGTATTTCCATTCATTTATTTATTTCCATTATCTTTCTAGAAATGTAAGGGGTGGTTTATAGGGAGGGGGAGAAATTTAAATTTTTTCAATGGGTATCTCAGGTGTTTCCATTTTTTGCGACGCCTCATGTTGTATTTCTTGAGAGGATTTATCAACTAGTTCTTTTATGAATTTATTATGCTTCTTAAGTTCCCCATATTATCTTTTTTATCATCTACATTGTTCCGGAAAATCCAGAACATTTCTACTATACAAAACCACTACCTTTTTCTCTCTATTGGGTTTGGCTTTGTATTATCTTGTAGAGTTCCCTATAATCTATCAGAAAATGTTATAGAGATCAATCTCATTTGAATCTCATGGTTTTGACAGGCCTCCCTTTGATTATGAATTATATTTTCGTGGGTGGTTGCCCTCTGATCTTCCTTTTTCAAAAAAGAAGATAGTAGATTTTCTAAATTAGTTTGTAGAGGTGCATATGGTTGTTGAGGTCTTGTGGGATATGGCTGGAATTTTTATTTATCTTTTAGTGGCAAAACTTATTTTTCATCTTATCGTGGTGGTCAGGGAATAGTATTAATTAGTGGATATCATGTTGGTATTTTCATCTGAAAAGGAACCTAACTAATTCTTTATTTTTAATACCCTGTATTATTCTACGTAGTTGTTGTGTGAGACTTTGCTGAAAATATTGTGGGCGCTGTTAGAACTGTTGGTTATGAGGACTATAGTTTTTATAATTACAGTCTTGGTTTTTTTATCAATTGTTTCTATGAATTCTTAATATATATGGTTTCCACCACACATTTCACATGACTAAACTACAATTAAAGAAGGATGAGTGGAAGGTGGTGCACCAGGTATCTGAAAGGATTCAACATTTTTGGACAACAATTCTACTTTTGAAGAAAAAAGGGTTTTTACTCTACTTTGGGGATAACGAACTAAGTTGATACATGATCACTATTACATGTACTATAATTACAATATAATTCATACATAATTCATCATCCTTCCTCAGGTATCTTTAACAGACATCCACCATCATCAGTGGAATCAACGGCTGTGTGAATAGTTGTATGGAGGCTTGATAGAATGTCTGGAGATGGATCCACTTGTCCATTTAATGGGGTGGAAACTTTTTAGTGGGTTATTTGAATGATCCCACGCTTCCCATGAATATTGTCCACCATTTTGTGAAATTTTTTTGAAGTTTTTATGCAATTTCAACTTGTAGATTTGTGGAAAGTACATGTCCATTAATTTCATCGCAAAATCATCAAAAGTTGTAACGGGATTGGGTACTGGAATTTTGAGCCAATAAGTTCCATAGTCTCTCCAAGAAATGAGAAATACTCTAAGTTATATCGCATCAGAAGATACTCATTACTCTAAAAAGGTATCACAAACATCTAGGTTCTTAAAAATGACTTCATGGGGGTCTTTACTTTGAATCCCACTAAACGTTCTCATTTTATAGATCAGGTGAATGAGTCCATGGTTTTCTCAATGGTGTGTGCCTAAATGGAAGGTTTCATAATAAACGGTGTAGCACCACTGATTGATGGAAACACATAATCCCTGATGGTGCATTCTAGATGTGGCGAATACTCTCCATTAACTAATAGTTTCATGTTTAGATGGATTGCTGGGTTGAGTCCTTCTATATTGTTTCAGTTTTCCATGTTTTATAGGAAGTGTGCAGAGATATATCGTTCGATTTCAAGTTTACAGGAAAATTGTTCTTGTGAGTCAAGTATTTTTGAGTGATTCAAAAGTTCTTTCTTCACACATTATGTTTCAAGAACTATAAGGACTCAGTAGAATATGAAAGAAATGAGAAGAAGGAAATAAATGGGAAATTGGGAAAGGGATAGGTAATCCCATGTTATTGCCATAGGTTTCCGTATGAATCATTGAAAAATTAGTTCCTGGGAAAAGGGACCAAAATTTTATGTGATCAAATGAGTTATTTTAATTCATGTGTGATGAAATTATATTAGATTTAATTATTTCCCTAACAATACTTTCCACTGATATGTAGAATATTTGTAGTCAGTGGTTGATCCCATATGGAATTTGGTTCGTAAAAGGAAAGTATAGCTTAGAACCCTATATAAGGAGTCCTCATGACTATGGTCAAGTTTTGGAAAAAATAATACTAAAAGTTTCAAATTAGTAAGATAGATAAGGAATGGATATGGGTAAATTTCATGGATTCATATAATTAAATTATCTATCATAACATGGTATAGTTCAAATACATAGGCTGTGAAGAAAGCAGATGACAGTAATTGGCTATGGTTAAACCATCTAGTTATACCTTGGCTGTAGAAATTTCTTGGACTAGATGTAATTGAATCCTAAGCACATTAATCATTGCTTCTAAGGTATGATGTTTCTTAAGATATTATTCATAACCTAATCTACTCCAATCTGGTTAGAGTCGTTCATATGAAATTCTCGGGGTAAGGTTCGCTCAAACAAATTGGATAAAAAAATTGTATATCCAGATTACTATTTATAGGATTACCAATTTGAGAATTATAGTTTCCTTAAATCTAAATACCCTTACTCTCGACCACTAC
Organism: Viscum album; assembly: GCA_963277665.1. Lineage (NCBI taxonomy): Eukaryota > Viridiplantae > Streptophyta > Magnoliopsida > Santalales > Viscaceae > Viscum > Viscum album. Next base: position 1,616,441,412 of record OY728143.1, read on the forward strand.
CATAGGTGGTTTAGCCACTTAGGGTAGAATTGATCAAGAATGGGTAAAATACTAAAAAAATGTCGAGTTTAAAAATAACAATTGGGTTTGAACAATTAATAATCATATAAAAATTGAGAGTTATCAATTAATGGACATAGAATTAATAATTATAAATAAATATATGTATTCAGTCGCAATTATAACCAATTAAATTCTTGAAATAAGAACTATAATAATAATATAAAAGTTTCTTGATGAACGATGCTTAAAATGATGAGCATCCGAAGAATGATGTCGGTGATGCAAAAGGGATAAATAATTTCATCGAGAATGGAAATACGAGAAAAATGACAGAAAATGAAGTTTTTGAGCTCTTCTTCCTTTGCATGCCTACCATATATATATATATATGGGAAAGTACACAACATGAAATTGGTATTAACATCATGTAACGCCGATCCACAATTTTCCCCATGGATTTTGAAAATACATGTATCTCAAGTGAATAGCATATGGAATTTTGAATTTTTACCCTTCTCATGTTATGTGACTATATTTCACATTGTTAATGTAACACCTAAAAGTTTTTATGAAAAACATTCTTTTAAAAATTATACTTATTCAATAGCTTTCATTGCACATAATCTATATTTTAAGAGAACCACGAGATTCCCTTGGTAAAAAATGACAACATTAACCTAGTCGTTAGGTTAGCGGGAATAAATATTACTAATTTATGAAAATGTATGGTGAATTCATTTTCTACCGATTATATATGAAAAATATAAATCAATTATATATTTTTATTTTGGTATGAAAAAATTGGTGAATAAATATTAGTAAATGAAATTAATGAAATATATATTTTATATACTTACTATTTTTTTTATATTCATCCAATATATGTTTTTGTCATAGAGTATGAATAAAAACATTTTGATGTATAAAAACCTATAATTTTTTATAAGTTAATTTTTCCCCTTTTCATGGAGAACCACTTCTAAATTATGATTTTAACACATTAATAATTTATATATGACAACACAACCATTTTATTTGTATGTAGTATATAAAAATATACTTTGAATGAAATTTTAATATATTTCTGATAACTTTCAATTTTTGATGGATAATAAAAATACAATAAATTTTAATTGAAAACAAGTTTTTTTGTCTAAATAATTTATATGGTTAAATTATAAAATTTAATATTTTTAAAGTATAAAGTGAATATATTTTTATCCCTAAAAATAATATATTTCATTATAAATATGTTTTCATTTAATTCATATTTAAAACATTTTAATCTTTGGAAATGTTTTAAAATTTAATGCATTTTCCCCGCTTCATACAATGGGATTAATTTTAAATTACTTTCTGAAAAATATGTGTTTTGAATTTTGAAAAATGGATTTTTTATTTTTAATAAGTAATTCAAAATTATGCAAATATATTTTTTTAGAATTATTAATAGTATATTCAATATTTTTTTTATTACATTAATAGTGTAAGACGGGTAATTAAGGGCAAGAATACAATAATAAAAATAAACTAACTCATGTATTAATATCATTGTATATGTTATAATCATCATAATTCATTATTGGGTTGAAATTTTTTCCTTTAGAAGGCACTTCAATGATATTAAAAAATTTAAATTACATTTTATTTAATGGAAAGTTAAATATGTCTCACTGAAATTCTAATAATTAAATAATTTTGTTTATAAGTATATACATACGATAAATTAGATTATAAATCCACATTTGAAATAAAAAGGGTTTTTATTTTTCAATTTAATTTATTTTTAATTATTAGGAAATATATGATTACCTTAAATTCTTATACTTGGATGATGTAAAAATCAATTAACTGATGCAAAATCAAGAAAACAATTTTTATTAAAATTCTCATAAACATAAAAGACCCAAACACATTACCAAATCTTATTGGTCGAGTTTATATCAACCACAACCATCAAAGGGTCTTGTTAGTGGCCATTGGGATCCATATATAAGAGAGTGTGACACTTGTAATATTTTATATAATGTGATGTTAGTGTTGTAACATTCATAATATAATATGTATGAAATTTTAAATATTTTATTTTCTTGATGACAAATTAGACTACAAATATTATTCTGAAATCTATTTGGATTATATTCATCATATTATTTTACTTTTAATTTTTATTTTACAAATATCTATATTTAATAATTACATAAAATCTATGTTGAAATTATTATATTAATAGAGATAAAAAATAAATACTATTAAAAATGTTTTAATTTTTTTTTGGCCATTTAATAAGTCTAATTAATTTTTTAGATTACCTTTACAATTTAGGAATAAAATTAAATAGGTGGTTCGATGTTGGATTATTATCTTATTTTTTTAATTAATTAATGCAACAGAGTCAAAATTGACACGATTTATTATTTATCAATATATTGATTTATTAAATATTTAAAAATCATAAAACATTTTTCAAATATTTATAATAATTACTATATATTATAAAAGGTTCTATTTTATTTATTTACCTTTTAATTGACACCAAATATATAAATTTTAAACCCTTTTAATATTGAGATATTTGTTACCCTAGTATGAAATTAAATAGAATAACCAAGTTTTACATAAAATGGAAAGGTTTAAATTGACCAGAAAAACAATCTAAAATATATTGGATGATGACATTACAACCCTTTATCATCTGAGCTTATAAATTAGTACATTTTGGTGGTTTTTTGATGGGTTTTTATTTTTATATAAATTAATATTTTTTGAAATCACAAAAATGCCCATCACCTAAATTATAAAACGAAACCTCCTCCCTCACATATTCACTTTAATTTGAGCCTTAAATCACATCCCTAACCTGAAAATTTCCCTTATAAACATCCTTAGTTACATTCTATTGGTTAGTTTCTTTTTCAAAGACCAACTCTAGTGCTCTAAGATGTGATTTGGAGGAAGCACGTCGAAGAAGATTTAATCTCTTGTACCAATTATTTCAGACTTCATTATTCTTCAACATCATTTTCATGTATTCTGTCATAAAAAATTAATGAATCCACTATAAAATATATAATTAAATGGTATTATGATTATTTAACAAAAATATTCCACCTTTTATCCATCTTAATAAAAAAAATCACCACGCGTGCGTACATATGGTTTATAGTCTTGACACTGTTGTGTAACATGTTTTTCACCACCACCTTACTTGGTTGGATATAATTATTAAAATAATAAATATATATTATTATTATAACATTATATTAATTCATAAATATTATAAAACCTTCAATTAAATACTATCCAATAATTTTAGGAATGATATCGTCCCTCATACGTACGTATGACCTACCATATCCATAATGAGATAGCATTCATTATACATGATATTCAATAAAGCATGAGTATATAAATGTATAGAATGAATAAATATGATATATATAATTGTTATATAATTTTTAAATGATATAACTATGAACCTGGAGGGAGAAAAATAATTTATTCGACAAAACATGCATAAGGAAATGAAGCAATTAATACCCATATAACAAGTAATAATGAAAAGTTATTAAAAAATGGAGGATAATATGAACATATAAGATACCATAAAATGACTATATTCTCAAATAATTCAATAAAATTATTTAAATCCTTATAAATCATGTTCAGATACATACAAATGAAATCATACCTAAGGTAATGGATAATTTGACAATCTCATTATTATAAAAAATTCTTTAGACATAAATATTTACTCTGGTATATTTATCATTCAGGCCATTGTTTTGAAAATATGTAATATTATTTCTATTCTTATAAAAAAATAAAGTTACTTTTACCCATAAGTGAATTTTTATTAAATATTACGAAAGAGATCTTTTGTCATTATTCAATACGAGGTACTTTTTCTCTTTTTTTGAAAATGTATGAGGATCATTTTTTTAAACTTATAAGTAATGAATGAATTTTTACATTATCATAAGGTTTAATTTCATTAAATATTATTCTAAATGATTTCAATTTTATTTTCAAACAAATTTCTTTCTTTTAAAACTTCACATCATTGTGAGAAAAGAAAATGTTTTTAAAGAATAAATGATACTTTCCTCAAGAATTAATTTCAAGTGTTAAATGAAAATTATTTTCCATATAAGATGTAATTATTTAAAATTATTATATTTAAAGTATATCATAATTATTTTTAATATGATTTTATTTTTTTTATGAAGGAATTCTACTAATTAAATCCATTAGATTTACATGGATTATGATATGTTGGAATGATGTTTAGTGAAACCCATTTTATTCGACGTGCTATACTTAATGATTTATATTATTGTAGAACATGTATGATGTCACGAACCATGACGGGTCGTCATCCGACCCGGTGCCCGACCCGGTTCGCGACATGTCCTGAAGGTCAGTCCTGATCCCCACGGGCTGAAAACTAGTGTCATGCATCAAAATAAATCATTTGGGAATGATTTTTTCCCATAACAAAGATGAATAAACATAAACTAAACAAGTAGATAAATAAAGGGTAATAAACCAAACAACTTGGCAGTGGAAAAAGGAATTAATGAAGAGAAGTGACGTACCTCATGTTACCCCGTGGGTCACCGCGGAACATGAATAACACTCTATCCCAAAATAAATCCATGTCTGAAACCTACAACTGAAATGTAATGTCGGCATGAGGACCGAGATGCTCAGTAGGAATGCCAAAAATATAACCACGTCCTATGCCCCCACCTTTAGTAAGAAATACAATTATACCAGTTTAAAAATAATATATAACAAAATAATATTTCTCCTTATTTTCAAATTCAAGTAATGAGTTTGAATTTTTAGGTAAAGCATTTCACTCCCACTACATTTTCAAAATAGGTTCCAAGCATCCATTAACGATTCAAAATGAAAAGAAACCAGTTTGGATTAAAATATCATATTCACAAAAAATACATCATGTATGACACAACTGAAAAGAATGTTATATCGCAAGTAGAATGTCACAAATGATCATCATGGGTAATCCCTATAGGTAGCTCTAACAAAGGGGGACCTCTAGACCTCGTACCATGATGAAATACGGCTTAGAAACCATGAACCTCAAAAATATGTGACTTAGAAGACAATGAACCTCAGAAAACGTGGTTTAGATGACCACGACACTCGAAAATTAATATTTTTAGTTAGTGTTGTTGCGTCAATCCTGCTAGACAAACCAGGATGAACCCCTACCATGTCATCTAGATTACTAGTCCTGGTCACCCACCTAGATACCCAGGTTTCCCCATTATGCTATATTTCAATTGGTGGTGGGTTTTCTTTATCAATCACACACATATATACATAACACTTTCCTGATCTAAAACCCATTAAACATATCCCCACTGATCTCCCTCCTTATGCGCATTCTCCCTCTTTACATCACACAACCACGCACAAGCCTTTACACTAGGCACATATCACAAACCACACATTAACACTTGCACCACATTATTCAAATTAATGGGAATGTCTCAAGAGGGGTTTTCCATTTTCTCAAACCAAATCTCAATGTTCCAAACATTCCTCATCTCTTTTGAAGGAGTATTCCTCATTTTGGAACTCATAAAGTTACTATATATTTAAAACAATCTTAAAACGACACTTAAAATGAAGTAATACTTTTATGGAGATCAAAACAGCTTTTAATCTCGTGTTCACACCAAACCCCATTTTGAAAATTACATTGGAACCCCTTTTTAAAAATAATGCACGTCGTTACACTTTCATAACAAAATCGAACGAAAGGCCGCACTTCTTTTGAAAATACCCATTCCATGTTCAACCCCTAAGAAACCAATTTTTAATTACCACAACCATATATATATATAGTGCATATGGATTTCAAATAAAAAAAGAAATAATTTTAATGAAAAATCAAGAAAAAATGGAAATTTTAATTATAGATTAGGGCATAGGGGACCCACCTCAAACTTGTCGCTAATTGCCGAAGACCACTCGAACCGACCCATGTACATCCATGCACATGCATTTATAGACAAATATATAAATACCCCTAGCTGCATTTCACATATTCCCCACGCCATGAGGGAATATGTACAAAGAGGGAATTTATATGTATATTGCTTACCTTATGCATTAACATGTAGGTGTTCTATACACCCGCAACATGAAACCATTGTAGCGAGGTCCAACACACATCACATTTAATTTAATAAAACAATTAAACACTTAAACAATCTATAAAATGATTCAAAATAACACACCCATATTCTGCACTAATAACATACTCAACTTCAAGTAGGAGATGCTACATTAAAACCCAAATGACACCAAAGTGACATTAAAACATGGTTTCCATCTTATGAATGAATTAACAAAACATATCGATATAATCACAACAATTAAAACATGCTCAAAGTGGAACATTTCCCATAAAAGATCCCTTTCCACACATACGCACTTCATGTACCCACAAAACAAATGGCACACTACATAAACAATTGATTGGACACGTCTATAAATTTTCAAAACAAGGAACACACAAAACAATACACCCATTTTCATACTCGAACCCAATTCTTAAAATAAACGCACACAAAAACAAAATCCAAACATGTTTCACACACTTTATAAAATTTAATAAACCACTTGAAAATTTTATGAAACAACTCCATGTGGTATCACATGACTTTGAACACAAACAACCAATCAAAAACATCGTTTAAGTCCAAACACACACCAATAACACGATAAAATAGAATTTTAAGCCCTTCCACGAGAAAAAAACACTAATAAATTATTAAATATGGGTTTTCATCATGAACACACTCCATTTCATATGAACAAGAAACTAAAAAAAACCAACACATGATAACTTCAAGGAAAACCCAATTTGCAAAAAACAAATAAATTGAAGAACATGATAAAATAATCAGACAAGAAAATTAATTCCTTAAATAATATTTGAATGTGGAACCACCAATCTCGTTATAGACAAATTCGCCAAATTGGCGTGAAACTCCCGTTGCATGACAATCGCACCGCATTGGGTCTAATGTGGACCCTAAACAGAAAGTATCACAACAATTATTCCTAAAAACGGACCAAAAAAATGTGAAACCGAAACCAAAAACATAACAAATAGATGAACATACAATCGGATAAAAACACTCATGTGACAATAGTGTAGATGGCCATCCGAGCAAGGGAGATGGCCACTGGAAGAGCGCTGAGTAAGAAATACAGGAAAAAAATAGAGGGTGGAATGGTTCTAAGTGGTGTGACGCTGAAAATGGGGGGTGACGTGAAGTTGTTGTATCGATGAGGGAGGTCCATTCGAGGGAGTGTGAGTCGAACGAAGGGCTGGCGCACCAGAGGGCATGCTGTAGGGCCGTCACCGGTGGGGGGGGGGGGTTGCACGAGCAGGAGGATGGTGGGGGGGGGGGGCGTCAGCCGTATAAGGGGGTAAGGGGGAGGGGGAGGTAGACTTATTGTTTGAGGGGAAAATGTAATAAATAAATAAAATAGAAAAGAAGAAAATAATAATAAAAGAAGATAAATAAATAAGACACTAAAAAATAATAATAAACATAATAAGAATTTTAACAAGCTCCAATAATACTAATAATATTGTTCATCATAACTTAATAAAAATATTCTTACTAACCATAATAATATTATTATTAATATTAGCTTGTTTTATATTTATTTTATCATATTTAATTTTGAATTTAATTTAATATTCATTTAATTTTTTAAAAACAGTAAGAAAGAAAAAAACAACTATAAATAAATAAATAATGATGAAAAAATAACCGCATCCACAAGACGTTGAGTCAGGGTGTGACAACTCTCCCCACCACAAAAACATTCTGACCCTAGAAAGTCACTCTCCCAAATGGGGAATCAAACTCGAGTTCGAAATTGAATGAAGCCAACAAAATCACAAACTCGGTGTGAATTTTCACTCCATAAGTAACACCTGACCAACTCTAAGGGAATCTACATGGAGAAGAGTCATCAAAAAAGAGAGGGGTTCTCCCCACCATGAGAACCCTACTAGAAAAACCAATATTGAGACTCTCAGCACAAGCTAACTCTAGAATTACAATTTTGAACCACAAAGGAAACCGCCAACAAGACCAAAACTCCCACACAAACCAACTCTTGAAGAAGGCAAGACATGAGTCATGGTTGGTGTCCCCACCATTATTGAACCGACCAGCTTGATCCAACCAGCATAGACAGACATAAGAACTTCCCACCCAAATTAGAAACCCCAAACATATGAGAAAAGCCACAAAATAATTATACCAAATAGAGAACATAACCATGACTCATCAACTCTACAAGAGTTGAGCATCCCCAAAACAAACATGTACTAAAATAAAATGGGTCACACTTGAGGAGGTGTAACTAATGAAATTATTAAAAAGTTAAGATCAACGTGCCTTTTTACAACTATAGTGGGGTATTTAATGAATAAATACCACAATGAGAAAAAGAGACCTTTACACCTCTTATAGCAAATCAGAACCTTCACATATGGGAGAGCTAGAACAAGGAAATTTAGACCATCCCCTTTTCAGCAGTGGGGAAAAAAATTATACCAAGTTTCCCCACAACCAACGATTCCTGACTGCGTGAAGAGATTCACTCTGAGACCTATGGTTTGAGCTCCGATGTCTTGAAGCATCTGTTGCCCCCATTCAGGAGCTAACATCCTTCGGTCGAGACTCCTGCTGATGATACCGATAATAGAACCTCTCCAATTGCCCCAAATGGCCACACTGATGGCAAGCCTCCGGAGGATGATGACAAGGCGACTTAAAGTACCCAAACCGAGCACACTAGAAGAAAAAAGGGGTGGCCCAACTAATTGAAGATTGAATTGACAAGATGACTTATTGAAGATAGGTTCCTCTGATTCACTCTCGTCAATGGATGTAAAACCTTCTAGAACACAAAAAAAACGGTCCTAGAACCCTGGACGAATACCCCACACATGAGAAACTTTAACTGATTCCATGACACTACCTCTAGAGAAAATGGAATCAACCCCTTGGAATGACCCACATAGTCCTTCACTGATCGTTGGCCTTACTCGACACTCACTAGCTCTGCCACTTTTCTTGCCTTCACTTCCTTGCATATAAACCGTCAGATTAGAGTGGTCTTAAACACCATACTAAACATACCATCATGCAATGACGCTTTGCTTATCTCCTCCACCAATCCAAATTTGCACCTTAAAATGGACATGAACCAACATGGACTCTCAAAGCTTTTGGAGTTTCCAATAACATGAAAACACCAACAATTTCACTAAGATAGTTCACTACATTAGATAGATCATGATCACCCTGGAAGCTAGATAATAACCGAAAAGAATTCAATTCCACCACTACGCTAAGAGTCTGGGTAGAAACAACAATTATAAGAGGCTCACTAGAAACTTCTGGGATTTTTCTTGGTAGCATACTAAAATAAAAGAGGCACAATTCCAAATCAAAACTCATCATAAATAAAAAATTTACACCTCAATTTCAAAAAAATCTCAAACTCCAATCACTATTCCAACCACAATTTAGTATTTCAAAACCAAGAACCCATGAAAAATGATACCAAACATGAAAAAGAGAACAGTAAAAATTTTCTCACTCAGTTTTCTAAACATTCTAAACATCCTTTTTGAAAACTATTTTTCGGCAAAAAAACAACATTAATATCCACCATTGGTATCCCATGAAGTCCCACACAAAAATATCCATGTGCTATCTCAGGAATCCATCCACTCACATCACCAATTTCTCCGCTTTCCACATTCCCACTTCAATGTATGTGATCACTCATAAGAATACAAAGGGTCAATTCAAGACACTTATCATTTCCAAAAAAGACCAGTTATCACGAAGCAAAAATTCCCAACCAATTTATGAAAGTCAAATATTATTAAAGAAACACATTTCCAAATTCCAAAATAGTTTCGATTTCAAAAACCATTTTCCACTCCACCAACCATATTCCCTTTTGAAAACACTTTCACCAAAATCCATTTTCATTTTGGAGATCTAATCACACCAAACAAAATGAAGGTCAAACATAACTCACATCAATATTTACAAAAACTCGGAACTAGTGGCTATGAAAACCTGAAAACATGGCTTAGCAAACCATTCTCCGAGCGGGCATTCCCATAGAAAGTATCTTGGATCATGCACTCAGGCTATACATGGGTCGCTACTTCATAATGGCTTGTCTTGTAACACTAGATCACTTCCCATGTCTTCCCTCATCCACACAAACCAAGAAAAAGAAAAACTCAAATTCTATAATACACCGGGAAACTCGAGTCTCGGGATGGGAAAGGGTTCATGATGTCCTTCTAGAACCTAACTCTAAAGTCCCGACACACCTAATCACCAAGCTACCTGACACCCCTAATAAAAAGGGCCTCCTCTCATACCATTTTGTCAAGAACCATGTAGGGTCTTCATCTAACCTGGCGCCCGACCCGATCTGCGACATGGCCCGAAGGGCGTTCCCGATCCCCATGGGCTCACAAATAGTGTTAGGATAAAAAATAAACATGTTGGGAATGATTTTGGCCCACAAAAAGATGAATATACATAAACTAAACAAGAATATAAATAAAGGAAAATAAACCAAACAACATGGCTGTGGCAAAATGAATTAAAGAAGAAATGTGGCATACCTCAGGTGACTCCATGGGTCACCGCAGAACGTAAACCACACTCACTCTCAAAAGCAATCCCAGGCTGAAACCTTAAATTGAAAAGTAAAGTAGGCATGATCACCGAGATGCTCAGTATGAATTCATAAAATATAACCATGTCATATGCCCCCTCCTTTAGTAAGAAATCCAATTATTCTAGTTTGAAAATAAGTTATAATAAAATAATGTTTCTCCTTCTTTTCTAATTCAAGTAACAAGTTTTCATTTCCATGTAATGTATATCACTCCCACTACATTTTCAATAATGGTTCCAAGCATGTATTAACGGTTCAAAATGAAAAGAAACCAGTTTGGATTAAAATATGGTTTTTACAAACAAGACATCAAGTATGAGACAACTAAAAAAAGTTACATCGCAAGAATCATGTCATAAATGAGCACCATGGGTAATTTATATAGGTAGATAGAACATGTGAGAACCTAGAGACGACGTAAATTGGTGAAATTTGGCTTAGAAACCACGACCCTCAGAAAAACGTGGCTTAGATGACCACCACTCTTAGAAAATGTTTCTTAGAAGACCATAACCCTCAGAAATTCATATGTTTAATTAGTGTTGTTGTGTAAATCATTCTATATGAACTTGTATGAACCCCTGCCGTGCCATCTATCGTACTAGTCCTGGTCACCCACCTAGATACCCATGTTTCCCTGTCATCCCTATTTCAATTGGTATTGAGTTTTCTTTATCAAGAACACATATATGTAGATAACACTTTCCTTATATAAACTCATTAATCCTCTCACCCCTGACCTACCTCATTAAGCACATTCCCCCTCTTTACATTGCACAACCACAGATAAACCTTCACACTAGGAACATATCAAAAACCACACATTAACACTTACATCACATATTTCATATTAAGGGAAATTTCTCAATAGGGTTTTTCTAGTTTTGCAAACCAAATCTCAAAATGCCAAACGGGCCTCAGCACTTTTGAAGGAGTATTCATCATTTTAGAACACATAAAGGTACTATATATTTAAAACAATCTTAAACCACACATAAAATGAAGTTATACTTTTAAGGAGATCAATCCATCCTTTAATCTCGTGTTTACACCAAAACCCATTTTGAAAATAACTTTGTAACCCCTTTTTAAAAATAATGCATGTCGCTACACTTTCATAATAAAATCGAACGAAAGGCCACACATTTTTGGAAATACCCATTTCATGTTCAACACCTATGAAACCAATTTTTATGTACCATAACCATATATATAGTGAAAATTGATTTCACATAACGGAACATTGAAATAATTTTAAAGAAACATCATGAAAAAAATGGAAATTCTATTTAATGATTAGGGAATATAGGACTGAACTCAAACATGTCACTCTTTGACAATGACCACTCGAACCGACCATGTGCAATTCCATGAACATGAATTTATTCACACATATATAAATACACTTATCTTCATTGCACATATTCCCTATTCCATGAGTGAATATGTACATAGAGGGAATTTATATGTATATTTCTTACATTATGCATGCACATGTAGGTGTTCTTGACACCCACAACTTGAAACCATTTTAGGGAGGTCCAATGCACTAGACATATAACATAATAGAACAATTAAACACTTAAAAAAATTAAAAAACGTTTCAAAATAACACACCTAGGGTCTGCACAAAAAACATACTCAACATCAAGTGGGAGAAGCTACATTAAAACCAAAAGTACACCAAAGTGACATTAAAACGTGATATTCCATCTTTTGAAAGAATTTAAAAAATATATTTACCCAAAAACAACAAGTAAAACATGCTCAAAGTTGTAAATTTCCCTTAAAATATCTTTTTCCACACATACACACTTCATGTACCCTCAGAACACATGGAACACTACATAAAAAATTGATTGAACACGTCCAAATATTTTAAAAACAAGGCACACACACACTCACAAATACCCCCATTTGCATACTCAAACCCACTTTTGAAAATATACGCACACCAAAACAACATGCATACATGTTTTACACACTTTATAAGATTTAATAAACCAATTAAACATTTTATGAAATAACTCCTTGTGGTATCACAAGACTTTGAACATAAAAAACCGATCAAAAAAATATTTTAAGGACAAACGCACACCAATAACATGATAAAATATAATTAACAACCCTTGCGCAACCTAAAAAAAACACTAATAAAAGACTAAACATGGGTTTTCATCCCGGATGCACTACATTCCATATGAACAAGTAACTAAACAAAACCTACACATGATAACTTCAAGGAAACCCAAATTTGTCCAAATAAAATAAAATGAAGAATATGTTAAAATAATTAAACAATAAAAGTAATACCTTAAATAATATTTGAATGTGGAACCCCCAACCTCAGTATAGAATAATTCACAAAATTGGCGTGAATCTCCCGTTGTACGACAATCACACCGCAAGGGGTCTAATGTGAACCCTAAAAACAAAGTATCACATCAATTATTCCAAAAACGGATCAAAGAAAATGTATAACCCAAACAAAAAAACTACTGATTAGAATAAAAAACAATTGGATCAAAACACACCTATAACAATGGTGTAGATGGCTAACCAAGAAATGGAGTGGGCCACCGGAGGTGAGCGGAGTAGGAGATCCCTACTAGAAATAGAGGGTGACACGGTTCCAAGTGGTGTGATGCAGAAAAAGGGGGGTGACACGAAGATGTCTTCGCGATGAGGGAGGTCCGTTCAAGGGAGTGGGAGCTAGCCGATGGGCTGCTGCACCGGAGGGCACACCGTAGGGCCGTCACCGGTGCTGGTGGTGGGGGGGGGGGGGGTTGGCCTCATAAGGGGGTAAGAGTTAGGGGGAGGTAGACATAAGGTTTGAGGGGGAAAATGAAAGAAATAAAGAAAATAGAAAATAACAAAATTAAAATAAAGAAGATAAAATAAATAAAAAATTAATAAATAGTAATAAACATAATAAGAATTTTAATAATCTCCAATAATACTAATAATATTGTTCATAATAATATAATAATATTATTATTACTAACCATAATATTATTATTATTAATATTAGCTTGTTTTCCATTTATTTTATCATATTATATTCTGAATTTAATTTAATAATTATATAATTTTTTTAAAACAACTTTAAGAAACCAAAATCAAAACTATAAATAAATAAATAACAATTACAAAAAATAACCACAACCATAAGACGCTGAGTCGGGGTGTGACATAAGATCGATTTTATTATGGGAAGGGTGGGACCTATATCTCCCTCCAATTAATTAGGTAAAGATTTATATCTCATGAGATAGACATGTATGGAATAAGATATGATCATGGTTGAGTAATACAAGGCTAGAAGGAGGAGTGAACTTAGTTCAGTAATACAAGGCTGTAACGAGGTGTGAAATTAGTTCAGTAATGGAATTTTCTACTATAATGGTATTGGAAAAGAGCCTTGACTATTATTAAATAATTTTGTATGCTTGTGTATATAACACAAAACATCATATATTATGTTATGACTTTTGGAATTATTTTTATTTATTATTATAATCTTTTTTGATTTATCCCATGACATGATATCACGGTCTTTCATATTAAGGATAGGTATTTCTAATGTTATTTTCTTATGTATTTTGATTGTGATATGGTTGATATCTAACTTATTTACCCTTACACAAAATCAGAGATAACACTTTCATATATTTCTTTTCCCCTGGTCGTGAAGAATGTGATTATCTAATATATATAAAAAATAGTTCTATTTATAATGAAATACGTGGGATACAATGAAGCTATCTTATGAACTAGTTGTTTATATTTCTCAGCTTCTAAATACGCTATACAAATAGAGTCCTATCATGGATTTGTGATATTTTTTAATGAATATTATTCATCTTTTATGTAATATCAATGTTTATAAATAATGTTTCATTATATTTGGTATCAGAGTAAGGTTTAGTTAAAATTTGGAAATGAGGATGGGAAAAAAATAGTAATAACCCAAAGGATATGTCGATGTATATGTATCAATCCTAGGGTTTTAGAAATGATCACAAATAACCTAGGATAAAACCTAGTGTCCTAATTTAAAATTTTATTTTTGATTATATGGTTTACCCATTATGATTAGTATTTCTCACACTATACTTCTTGGTTTTAGTTAATGGTTTGAACCCGAGGGAACCACGTTAATGTTGAACGTTATGGGAAATGAAATGATTGTCATCTTAAGAAACCAAATGTTATGGGAGATGAAGTGAAAAATATTTTAGTTATGCTCACACAATATTCTCAATCTATGAATCATGAAGGACTTCCAAACGAGAAAATTAGGGAACACAATTATATTGTGTCATTCATGAGGCCACATCCACATTCTTTCAATGGGTATTCTTTTCCATTAGTCACTGAAGAATGTATTAATACCTCTAAATAGATTTTTTCAGTACTCCATTGTTCATAACATGATAAATTCGTCCTAGAAGTCTATCATTTGGAAGATGAAGCTAATAAATGATGTAACCTTATCCATATTAGGAGGAAAAGATTTGAAATTGAATATATTTAATGGGATGAGTTAAAGAACATATTTTTCAATAAGTACCTTCATCGTATTCTTTGAATAACGATAGAGAAGGAGTTCCTTGAACTGAATCAAAAAGCGAAATAATCTATTGGTACCTACAAAGATAATTTTACAAGACATTTAAGGCACACTTTTGGAAATATTATCCAACCTAAGTGTAAACTTGAGTGATCCTTTAGAGGCTTAAAATAATGTATTCAAAGGTAATTATCCACAACAGTCATTAATAGCTATAATAAAAATTTTTGATGTGCTCTCATGGTTGAGATTGAGATTAGAGTAAACCATTAGTCCTATGAGTTTGATATAAAGAGAAAAATGATATTGAAAAACTATAGACCACACAAAAAAATAGGAGTTTTCCTTTATATTCATTTTGTAGAAAGAAATGTAGATGAAATTGTCAAAAAGGGAGTATTAAATGCTTTAAATATGGAAAAGAAGGGAATTTGGGACATTGAATGTTTAAGTGATAGTAAATGATTTATAATGATAAGAATAAAGACAATGTTACAAAAAATACATCTCTTACACTTCAATGTTCCTAGTACAATTAAATGGGGACTTATGCTAAGATATTAGTATATCCAATGGTTATTGATGATGATCAAAATCACAAATCTCTTGAGGCCAAAGGCAAAGTTAGCTCACATGTGATCATTATCGGTGATGTGGAGTATGTTAATGAAGTTGTGAAAGGTAAACCTACCATACACTCAGAAGTAGAATTTGTTTTATTTGATTCTAGGCCAACACACTCTTTCTATTTCTAAAGAATGTTTAATAGTATCATCATATTACCATAATGATTAGATTTTTAGTTAACTATGATGACTCCAAATGGCATAATAGTTTCATAAAAAGATTATAATTCATCACCAGTTGATATTTGTGGGAATGTTATTTTTTAAAATCATCTGATCCTTCCTATAGTATTATTTTCTGTGTTTTTTTCATGGATTGGATTCCTCTATATGGTTCTTATATCAATTTCAATGTAACAGATGTCACAATTCATATTGCAGATCATTCTTTGATCATCGATCAATAAAAGGAGGAATATGGCCTTTTAGTAGAAATTTCATCCAACCTATGGGTCTTGATCCCTTTAAATCAACATTATTTTATCTCAAATGGTTTTGGAGAAACTCACAATTAAGAATAAACCCATTTTATGGATGTTTGATAAATTCTTCTTGGGTGAATTTCTAGGTCTTCCACCAAACTGTGAAGTTGAGTTTTCAATAGAACTCATAACTTCTTCTATTACTATTTTGTAGACAATATATATGATGACCCAAAATGAGTTGTAGGATGATAATAAGAAACTATTTTAAAATCCTGACAAGAGATTCATACGCCCTAGTGCATCACGTTGGAGAGAACCTATTTTTTCTGTTAAGAAGAATGATAGATCAATGAGACATTTTATTAATTATTAAGAACATAACAAGATCACTATAAAAAATAATCTTCCATGCATTTATGACTTATTTGACCAACTGAAAGAAGCTAAATACTTTTCCTAGATTGATCTTATTTCAAGATATCATCCATTAATGGTCCAGAATGAGGATATACCGAAAACAACATTATGTAAAAAGGTATGGATACTATAAATTTAAAGTGATTCCATTTTGTCATACTAATAACTCCACTATCATCATGAATCAAATGAATCGTGTCGTTAGAGACTATCTTGATCAGTTTGTGGTAGTCTTTATATATGATATTCTTGTCTATTCGAAGAGTATAAAAGAACATGAAGATCACATGGTAATTGTAATGACAAACCTAAGAAATGATAAGGATTTGGGAAAGTTTACCAGTTATGTATTTTGGCATCAGAATGATTCTTTTTTGGGTCACATAATCACAAGAGAGGGGATATCTATGGATCTAGAAAAAACAATGGCTTTTGAAAGTTGTACGAGAACAAAATTGGTAACTAAGTTCCTATATCTTGTAGGTTTAGTTTTATATTATCAATGTCCTGTGAATGATTTTTAATTATCATCTAATTTACTCACCAATTTTACTTGAAAGGGAGTTATGTTCAGATGGACAGAGGAATGTCAAGATAATTTCAATGAGTTAAAAGTAATATTATACAGTGCACATGTGTTCACACTTCATTGTAGTGGAGAACGGATTGAGACCAATAGTGATGTATTCAATAATAGGTTGTGTTTTTTATCAGGGAAAATGATATGGTGATAGCGTATGCTTCACGAAAATTGAAAATCCATGGGAAACATTTCCCAACTCATCATTTGGAGTTAGCTATGGTAATACTTTCAATAAATATATAGAGGCATTTTTTATGGTGAAAGTTGTGATATTTATAGTGATCATAAAATAGTAAAGTATATTTTCACAAAAAATGATGTGAATATGTATCAATGAAGATTTTGGGATTTGATTAATGATTTAGACTAATCAATACATTACCACCATGGGAAAGCGAACCAGGTGGGAGTTTCTTTGACTCAAAAGGACCATGTTATCCAATCCATTATAAGGATTAAAAAAGATCCAATATTTATCGATTTGAATAAGAAAGTGTAATACCCCATAATTCCATGATTTTTATTAAAAAAATTAATTTGATTATTTTGAGGCCATGCACTGAGATGGAATGCGATTCCGAGGCCTGGAGTTCCCAGAATGATTCATAAAAGATTGTTATGATTTAATTAGCATGTGTGATAGGTTTTAATAAATATTAGAATAACTATTAAAAATATTCCTAGATTGGAAATTTGAGGGCACTGTTGCATTCAGGATAGCGGGTTTACACTAGGCGAGACTTATGTTTAGTTTGCACGGGTCATTATTGAGAAAACCCCAAAATGGAATAACCATAAATAAAATTATCTATTTTTTCAAATCATTATAAATCACAAGTGGGGACTCAAATTGAAAATGAGTGATCAATCTTGAGCTCATGAGGGTATGCATTCATTAGGCAGAGCCTAGCAGTTTCTAGTGCGGGTCAACTGTGGAACGATATTTTTGGCCGTAAATAATATAATTTAATAATGTTATTATATTTTTAAATCATTATAACTCATAAATAGAAACTATGAAATAGATATCTAAGAGTACAATTGAATTCATGAGGGTGTTCTTCCTTTAGGTGGAGCCTAACAGCGGTTAGCATGGTTCGACTGTGAATGCTGGATTTTGGGAAGGTACCTTAAATAAAATAATTTAAATAAATGTTATTTTATTTCAGAATCCTAAAAAATCAAAGATGAAAACTCAAATAAAAAATATCATACCACCTTTGAGTTCATAATGATATTATCTCTTTAAATTGGAGATAACCTCGACCATCACAGGTCGAGGGAAAAAGTTCATTTTTGGACTTTTCAAAAGAAAAGTAAAATAACATAAAATGTTATTTTAATTTTTTTCATCATCACTAATAAATATCACGTCAATGATGTAGTGTAGAAATGAGGTAATAGTGATTCTTGTTAATGATCCTTGTTAATGAGTCCGCATAACGACACTATAGAGGACCATAACAGAAATGTTGAGTCTCATTTCTGTAATTAATATCCTAACATAAAATGCTAGATTGTTGGAAAATCCTTGATTTTTTTGAGGGTATGGTGGGTGGAGATGATGAATGTAGAAGGAATACCTCTCCAATGAGGAACACTGGTGAATCAGACAATGGCGAAGAAACCCTTGGGGAGTGGATTCATGATCAGAGATCAACTGACTATGACAAATGATCATCCTCACAGAATCTTCTTTCCCATGTTGGGGTTTGATTTTTTCTGTGTGAATTGATTTTCCCGGTTTTTTATTTTAAATGAAGAACATGGGTTAACTCATAAAAAATTAAATTGGGAATCAATCGTTCATACAGGAGGGTTAATGATGCTATATAAATAGGGGATGTCGATCTTAGTGATTCTTCCACATTATTATTGGTTCTTCCTGATCTGTCTAATAAAAATGCATCCGGGTCAACAAGAATGATGAACTAGATAATTTTTAGGGTGTTTCTCTGTGTGACTCCCTACCCTCTCCAATCCATTCATTCTTCACATTCTTCATGGTGTAATGATCGTCAACGCATTGGTCTGCGACAGTAGGCAAGAATTTTTGGGGCGAGGCGGGCCACGACTTCTACAAGAGGTCATGGCACGATAGAGTGGGAGTGACAATAGACCGTGGAACAAGGACACAAAGGTAGGAGGCAGTGGTGGTTGTAGAGGACTGTGAAACCTAGAAATGGAATCCATGCCATGATGGAAACATGCAGGAGGCGGTGCACCCTGGGGGAATAGTATGTGGCCCAGGCCTTGATAGAGGAGGCACATGGTGCCTTGGGTTAGCCCTGGGGAAGACATAGAATATTTTCAGGGAATGAGTAAAGAGGAGAGGCTGACCATCTTATGGTCATGTTCTACCTAACTGAATGCCAGCGTAGGAATCTGGGATAGTTCTAATCCGGGCTGCCAATATGGCCAGGCCGAGATAGAACTGGTATACTTAGGAGGACTAGTTGGTGGAAACATTAGCCTGGAAATTCATGCTAAGCTGAATGAAAAAACATGGACCATTGGGAGGCTCTACAAGGCAGTTCCAGTTCAACCATGTCAAACTCGGCTGGATGAATTGGACTGGGTCACTGGGTAACCTGGCGAGATGGACCCACCACCGAACCCGGCCTAGTCCAGCAAAGCACAATGGGCCTGGCCAATGGTCTAGGACATGTTGGGTCGGTCGAAAACCAACAATTTCAGGTCGTTCAAAATGGGTCGTGTCATGCGGGACCCATGGTTTGGGTTGTTTTGGTCAGTCCTACCAAGTCAGACCGGGTATGGATGCATCCATCCCATTTTTACTAAACACCCAATATCTTTTAGATTGGTCATCTGATTGAAAAACCATATTTGGAATTGAAACCTTAGTGATGAGGAGGTTCCTTGTGTATTCCTTAATGTGGATTTCATGGATGCTGAGATTTGATGAATGGATTGAGGGGTGAATTCTCCCAGAATAAAGTGCACTTCATGCAGGAATCCATCGACTGGATGAGATCCGAAGACTGATAAGGAGCAGGTCTATGTGGCCCTATAGACCTAGATAATTAAGTAACCTATGTAGATCATATATATGTGGATCTTAATGAACCAGTTACATGTGGCTCTTTGTAAACCTTGTAAAAGAGGCCCTAGGTAGACATGCTATAAGTGGCGATGATGGGACCAATTATATGTTGACCTGTGTGGACCAGATATTACGGCCTAATTGGGGAGAATCTCTATGTGATCTAGCAGAAAAACAGTGGGGAGAAGCTCTGTGTTACCCAGTAGACCCATGTTACTAATTAGGGATGAGTACGTCAATAGTTTAAGGTGTTCAGTATTACGACTGATATTCTTGTTTTCCAAACATTAGATTATACATTTGTGAGATTTCACTGCTTTGTGGTCTTTATGTGTGAGCTTTCTTCATGGTCCTTCATTTATGGTTTGGGGTCCCCACTGAATATTTTGTTACTCATCCCAACACAAGCTTCACCCTCACATGTTGTGTCTCATGCATGTGATAGACTCATCGATGAAGACCATGGTTGCCCAGGGCTCAGTGATGCTCAATGACATGGGATCGATAGAAGTTTCGACGGATACCTTGGTGGTCCGGGACCAGGTGGTGCTCAGTGAGATGGGATGGATTGATGGTTTGATGGCGACCATGGTGGTCATGGTCTAGTTTGTTCTTAGTGAGATAGGACAGATGGGCGTACTTCTGGAGCTACATTCAACTACCCTTCACCTACCCTTTAGCAGGGGTCTTGAGCTGAGAGACCATGTAATTTTTACATTCCTTTGTGATTTTGGGCTTACATTATTTCCCCTTTATAATTTCAGTTTATACATTACTCTTAATATTTTTCTCAGTGAATGATGTGGTTTACTTTGTGTTTACTATCCAAAGTTTGATCTTTTTACATGTGTACAGGATTTAAAGTAATATTCCTTCCCTTTTGGGGATATTCCTACTCGATGCTAGTCAATTGCCTTGGCATATGGAAGGAGCACATGGGGTTCTCACAACATGAGACCTAAGAGATCTGTCATGAAATATTGGTATCAATGGATGTCATTTCTAATAGAAGAACTAAGTGTCATTAAATTTTTATGGGGAATCAATGTTAAGTGTCTCGAGTCTGGAATTTATGAAATGGAGTGTAGTGTTGGTGCGGCGGCCTAAATTTCCATATACTAGCACCACGAATTCACTTTTCTAACCCAATACATGAAAAACTGGTTTCATGCAACCTGGAATGTTTTCCCATGATCTTTGTATGTCAGAGTTAGATCACGAGGTATAATATATTAATCGTGATTCTTCTTGATCTCTTCCAATATGTCTCTACAAAGACATCTAACCAGGATTCCATTGCATGACCATGAGGATGACCTAGATAGTGGTGAGGCTATGCTATATAGACCATTTCCTAAGATAGAACATTCGGGTGGCGTCTCATATTTACAATCGCTTGTTGGTCAGTAGTTACTACCGATGCTAATAGTAGAGGACACATGTAGGCTCGATGCCTTACATGAGTATCATCGAATGATGCCCCTCTGGTTCTAAGGCGATCCTGACTCACTGGTGACTAAGGAATGGATTCATGTGGTAACCACATTTTCCATCTATTCAGGGCACCATAAGAACATATGGTAATCCTGGCAGTGAGCCTTCTACATGGCTCAGAAGGGTGATGTCGCGGTTTAGATTACCAGATCACACGATGAGGTGACTTTTCCATAGATAGAGCTTCAGAACGACTCTTTGAGAAGTGGATTCTTCCATAAAATCCATGGGCTATGCATGCACAAGATATTATGTAGCTAAAGAAAGACAACATGTCGATAGTTGAGTATTCATCGTGGCATGTTGACCATTCCATGTACTCAATGAATACGATGTGAACAGTGATTCAAGGTTAGGACCTCTGATCGAGATGTGTTTATGGATATTCTATCCAACACAGTACCTTTTCACATTCCTACTTATGTTATTGTTCTAGAGATATCCTTTATGGTGGAATTTTCATTGGCTAAGCAGATAATTATAGTGGATGTCATCCGTGTGAAAGCAAGAAAACAAAGTCAGTCTAAGATACTTGGGTGAGTATGAGGACATTTTTCTAGAGGATGTCCCAAGACTACAACATTGTATAGGGGTAAATTTATGCATTTATATATACCCTTGGACAAAACATATATGTACACCTAAATATATGATGACTCCCATAGATCTCTAGGAGTTGAGTGTATAATTAGAGGAATTGTAGTGGAAGGGGTTTGTATGGCATAATGGTTCACCATGGGCATCCCCGGTGTTGTTTTACAAGAATGCATATAGAAGCTTTAGGATATCTATGGAATTATGGTTCCTGAACCAGGTGACTTTGAAGAACATGTATCCTCTACTGAGTATTGGGGAAATCTTCAGTCAGCTTAAGGGAGTGATATGGTATTCTATGAAAGACCTCATATTAGGTTATCACAAACTTCAATTACAAGATGAAGATATCTCGAAGACCACTTTTAGATGATTATATGGACACTATGAGTACATAGTAATTTCTTTTGGCCATATGCACATGTCAGTAGTATTTATATGACTTAGGAATTGATTTTTTGATCCATATATATTCCAGTTTGATTTGGTTTACATTGATTACATTTTAGTGTATTCAGGATCCAAGGAGGAGCACATGATACACTTCAACATGGTTCTGGACACAATCTGAGAGAACCATCCTTATGTGACACTATTCTAGTGTGAGTTCTAGATATAAAAAGTCCACGTTCATTGGAAAATTTAAGAGAGAGTTTAGAGTCGTGGTTGATCCAGTGATGATCAAGGTGGTGCTTTCTTAGGAACCACTCAAGAGTGTTACTGAGGTGTGGAGATTACTTGTAATTGGTGGGTATTATCTGTGATTTTTACCTGACTTCTCAAGAGTGTAAGCACCAATAATAGAATTTAAATTGTATAGAACACCCTTCGTGTGGATAGAAGGATTCCAACAATGCTTTTAGTAACTAAGGTAGAGCTGGATGAGTAATCTTGTCTTGAGGTTGGTAGAGGAGGGCGCCGACTACGTGGTGTGCCGTGATTCATCATAAAACAGGCATGTTTGTGTGCTAATTCATTATCAAGAATTTATTTCTTATAGCTCATTATAGATGAGGCTGTATGAGTAGAAGTATGTGACTCATGACATTGATTTGGAAGTGGTAATCTTCGCACTGAAAATGTGGCAACACTACCTTATGGGAGAACGATTCATCTTATTATTTGACCACAAGAGTCTCAATTTTATCATTTATCAAAAGTAATGGAATGTAAGATATCAAAATTATCAAGAGTTCCTCCCGTGATTTTAATTTTACAGAGTATCTACTCCGAGGATGTGGAATGTGGTAGCAGATGCTCTTAGCAAAAGATCGTGTTCATAGATACAGAACGAGGCCTCGAAATAGTTACCATTTTTTCAGATATACAGTGTGGATAGTGGTGAAAAAACGTTTCATCATTAGATGGTAGTTTCTCCTCCACTCTTACAGTGAGTTAGGGAGGCACAACTCGAAGATGCTAGTTGTGAGGCTACACATGCCCATATGACCATAAGGCATGCCCCTGATGGATATATAAAAAGGTGGTGAGCCGGTCATCATTTTCAGGGGATGAAATGTAGTAATATTGGAATTGTAGAAGGATTTGTTGGTTGAGTTCCACACATCCCATTTGGTGGTACATCAATCTGTGGTGAAGATTTACCCAGACCTCCAATGTCAGTATTGGTGGATGGGGATGAAGAAGGTAGTGGAAGAATTTGTCTCAAGATGTCTCACTTATCAGCATGTGAAGACTGAACACCAAGTTCAAGAATTTTTGACATAAGACCTAGAGGTATCGATGTAGAAGTGGGAGGGAATATTTATAGACATAGTGATTGGATTAACACATACGTCTATAGGGAATGATTTGATGTGGGTGATCATAGACTGACTCACCAAGTCAGTGCACTTCATACCCATTTGAGAGTAGGGTTCAGTATAGATATTGGGATGCCTCTACGTGATGGAGATAGTTTGACTCCATGGAGTCCTAGTTGTGATAGTATCATATCGTGACAGACACTTTAATTCCCGGCTGTGGAACAGATTAAAAGAGTCATTTGGGCCACATCTATTCAAGAGCACAAACTTTCACCCATGGATGAATTATCATCTAGAGAAAACCATACAGACCCTAGAGGACATGCTTTGTGCATCCATCCCTGATTTTGGTCTCATTTGGGAGGTCCACCGACGACTGGTGAAGTTTCCTACATCAACAGATACAACTCCACCACTGTTATGGAACCGTTCGAGGCACTGTATGGATGACCAAGTAAGTCACCATTATGCTGGACATACCAAGGGGAGTCAGTACTCGTGGGTCCAAAGATGGTATAATCTACCACTAAGAAGGTGCAGGTCATCAGCGAGTGTATGAAGACTACACAAAACTGACAGAAGTCCTATAATGATTGACAATGGATACCCTAAGAGTTTGAGGTGGGGGACCACATATACTACGAGTCTCTCCTTGATGAAGGATATGAATATTTGGTTGGGGTGATGAGTTATCTCTGTTGTTCATTGGACTTCTCCTGATACTGTGTAGAGTGGGCGAGGTGGTGTACCACATAGCTCTACCATCACAGTTAGATATGGTTCCTAACATCTTTAACATATCATAGTTGAGGAGATATGATCATTACCCTTATCACATCATCGACCATGGAAATATGGAGATTAAAGATGGGGTGACATTCATGGGGTACCAGGGAGAGATATAAGATTTTCAAGAGAGGATTCTTTAAGGACAGTCAATAACCCTAGTCCGTGTAGATTGACATCATAGGAATATATATGAGAGCACATAGGATCGGGAAGCTCGGATTCGTGCTCAGTACCCCCATTTGTTTTATTAGACGTTTGTTTTGTCCTACGTGGATGTAAATCCTTAAATGGAAGAGTGAAATAATACCCTATAGATTCTTGATTTCTTTTTGAAAATTAAATTGGAATATTTTTTTCCATATAATAAATACGACGTTTGATTCCAAGGCCCATAGTTCCTCAAATGACCTCTATAAAAATGTTATGTTTTAAATAGCACATGTGAGAATATTTCTTGAAAATGTGGTATAACTCTTAATGGGTTTCCTGAATCAAAACATTTGGTGCACTGTTGCGTTTTGGATGGTGGGTTTACCATAGTAGTGACTTAAGTTTAGTCAGCATGGGCCTCAAGTGAGAAAAACTGTAATAGAATAACCATAAATAAAATAGTTAAACAAAATTATTTATTTTTAAAATCATTATGAATCACAAAAGGTGACTCAGTTTGAAAATAAGAGACCATCATTGAGCTCATGAGGGCATAATTTCCCATGGAACATCCTAACATTGGCCAGTGCGGGACAATAGTGAATGTAGTTTTAGGCCATAAATAATATAATTGAATAATTTCATGTTATTTGAAAATATTTTTAACTCATGAAAAATAATTCAAACTGGAAATAAGAGAGTACCATTGAGTTTATGAGGGTATTCTTCCCTTATGTGGAGCATAACATCGGTCGGCATGGGCCGACTATGAATGATTGTTTTTGGGATGCACCCTTAGATAAAATAATTTAAATTAAATTTATTTTCTTTTTAAATCCTTATAAATCACAAACATAAACTCAGATAAAAAATACGAGAACACAATTGAGTTTGTAATGAAATGTTTTCCTTAGGATGCACTTCTCTTCGACTAGTGAGGGTCATGGGATATGGTAAATTTTCATAATTTTCAGAACAAAAAAACTAACATTAAAAGTTATTTTCATTGTTTAATTCATTGATATGAAAATGAACGTTAGTGCTGCAATGTTTCGAAAAGAAAATAATGAATCTCATTAATGAACCTCATTAATGAGTCAGAATAACCATGCTGCAAATTAGTATACTAGAGATGTTGATTCATATTTTTTTAATCAATACCATTAAAATTAATATAGAATTTTTGGCACAATCCTAAAATTACTCTAAGGCTATGGTGGTTTTTGACAATGAAAAACGTAGGTAAACCACTCTCATGACAAATATCGAGGAATCAGAATATGGAAACGACACCCTTAGAGAGAGGATTTGCGATTGGATATTGACTGACGACGATGAATGATCATCCTTGAGAAATATTTTTTACCAAGTAGGGGTTTGATTCATTTCTATTTTAATTGATTTTCCCCATTTTTTATTTCAAATAAAGAACGAGGGTTAACTCATGAATAAGTTATCCCATGGATCAATCGTTCATATTGGAGGATTAATGATGTGGGATAATATGTGGATATTGACCTTAATGATTATTCCACATTATTTTTTATTCGGAATGATCTTGCTAACAAGAACACATCTGGGTAAACACGAATAATGAACTAGATCATTACTTGGTTTTTTTCTACTACTCCTTTCCCTCTCCACTCCTTGAGTTTTTCCCATTCATCTTGGAGCAAAAATCGGTGGTGAATCGACCCGTGATGCCAGGAGGGAAGGGTTGTGACAAGGAGGGCTGCGACATTGGCAAGAGGCCGTGGAAGGAGGCCACGACATTAAAATGTGACTACAGAACAAGTCCACGGTGGTGACAAGAGGCCGTAGAGGTGACAAGAGTTCTTGTAACCCAATTGCAGTGACAACACCAATCCGAAACACCCAGGTTGCGGTGGCAGCAAGAGGGAGGCATCACAACCCAGTGGCACACTGATACAGTAGAGGCCACAACCATCCTTGGTCATCGTGTAGGAGGCATGTAGTGCCAGTGGGGCATCATGTCAGACCAGTCCACCCAATATTTATCCACAGGGAAAACATGAAATGTGTTCAGGGACCACATACAGAGGAGTGGTCGGACACCTTCCGAACACATGCTATCAAACCAGATGCCAGTGCGGGCATCCAAGCATGTTCCAAACCGACCCACCAACTGGGCTGGACCATGATGGAATCAAGATGATCTGGTGGCCTGACTAGAGGACAAATTAGCCTACTGAAGTGGGCTGGTCCAGATGTAAAAACTAGGATGCTAGGAGGCTGAATGGTGTAGTAGAAGTCCAACCAATTCTGAATGGGTTAGAGAGAGTAGACCAGGTCACTAGGCGACTGAGTGGGCTAGACCCACAACCGAACCAAGCCAAGTCTTCTAAAGCCCAATGGGAATGTTGAATTGTACAGGATGGGCTGGGTCAGGCCAGAACCAATCGAGTGTGGTCGGATGAAATGGTCTGGGCCTTGCGGGACCCCCCTTTTGGGTTGGTCGGGTCGGTCTGACCATGTCAGACAGGGTTTGGATGCAACTGACTCCAATTTACAATAACACCAATATCATTCAGACCATAGGTCCGGTTGAAGATCTATTTATGACATTCAAACCTTCATGATGATTCGGTTCTTTTTGGATTCCCTGAAAAAGCATTCATGTATGTTGAGAATCAAAGAATGGTTTGAGGAGTGAATTCCCTCGAAATCATGCACACTATGTGCTGGAATCCATAAGCTAGATGAGACCTGAAAACTACTGAGGATCAGATATATGTGACCCTTCAAGACTATATGATATGAGAAACTATGTGGACAAGCTACAAAAAAATATGTGTGAACCAGATACAGGTGTATCTATGTCAACCAGCTTGAAGCAGCCCTTTGCAGACCTACTATATGTTGTCCTTTATGTACTAGATATAAGTGGCCCTGTGTGGAATAGAAATTTTGGCCTATATGGGGAGATAAACTGTGTGGCTCTGTAGAACTATGACAGGGAGTGGCTCTGTGTGACCCCAGAGACACCGCATACTCATTAGGGATGAGTACCTCAGCAGTTCAAGTTGTTCAGTGTTACAACTTATAGTCTTTATTTCTATACTTTAGATTATACATATGTGAGATGTCTTTGATCTGTGGTCTTGTGGTGTGGTCTTGCATTGTGGTCCTTACTTTGTCTTTTGGGGTCCCTAATGAGTATTGTGTTACCCACCCTTGCACGGGCTTCACCAACACGTGTCGTGTTCAGTGCAAGTGATCAATTCTTCGATAGAGATATTGGTGTTTCGAGGCCAGGTGGTGCTCAATGAGACGGGACAGAAAAACACATCGACGAGGAACTCAGTGGTCTGGGGATAGGTGGTTATTTCTGAGATGGGACAGACTGATGCTTCGATGGAGTCCTTGGTTGTCCGAGACTAGGTGTTTCTTAGTGATATGAGACATAAAGATGCATCAATGGTGTCCTCAGTTGTCTGGGACCTAGTGGTTTTAGTGAGATGGGAAGGACATGATTATTTCTATGTCTACATGAATCTACCCTTCACTTACCCTTCATGTGGTGTCTCGAGTGGATGGGCCATGTCAGTGGTAATTTTCATTGGGGTTTTAGTATTTTATTCTGGAACCTTTGTACTTTTAGTTTTTACTGTACTCTTACTAATTGACTTTGTAACAGTTGTGTTTTACTTCGTATTTTCATTCTGCAATTTGAGCATTGTGAATACATACATGTTTTTAAAAAATGCCTTACCTTTTTGGGATATTCCATCTCCGTGCTGGTCGTTAGCCCTTGGCCTATGTAAAGTGGGCTTGGGGTTGTAACGACACGGGCCTTGGGGGACGAGTCATTATAGAGAGATCTTGAAATTTTAAATGAATTAAGTAAATAATATCTTTCTCAATTGAATTTTCAACCATATATACAAATGATGAATATAGAGGCGTAATTGGAGGATATAGATGTACAAAAGAAGGTGAGAAATTTTCATTAATTCAACATTCAATTTGATGGGATAATAAAGATCAGGAAAGGGGTTTTTATTCCTCCCATTCCAAAATTATTGAAGGTGATATTGGATAAGGATCATGATTCTTCTTTCACTATTCATCTCTGAATCACATAGTTATACATGGACCTAAAAGAGTAATTATGATGGGATGTCATGAAATGAGATGTTTCTGAATCTGACTCTTGGTGCTTAATTTGTTAGTAAATTGAGTTTGAGGAACATAGTTATACATAGTTGTTACAACCATCAGCCACACAGAAACAGAAATGAGAAAACATTACTATTGACATTCTCATCGGACTACCAATATCATATAATGGATATAAAAATATATGGTTTCTATTTGATCACCTTATTAAATTTTCACACTTCATTTCATTTAGAGAGGATTTATATCATGATCATCTTTCTAGGGTGTATATAATGGAAGAGGTAAGATTGCATGGAGTACAACATTCCATTATATCTGATCTGGATCTATGGTTTACCTAAATTTTACAGCGAAGTCTTTAGTAGGCTCTGGATCCCGAGTTTTGTTTCAGCACTACTTATGAACCTTAGGTATATGGTTAGTCTAAGAGGATAATTCAAACTCTAGAAGACATGTTTATATTTTTTTCAATGTATTTTAAAGGTTGTTGGGATCAACAAAAACATTTTGTGTAATTTTATTAAAAAATATCTTTCACTCAAGTATTCAAATGGCTTGTTATCATTCCCTCACTAGAAAGAAATGTAGAACTCCAATAAGTAGGGATGATGTTGGGGAAGGAAAGAAGTTAAGTCCTAATCTTATTGATGAAATTACAGAAAATTTCATATCTATTCGACAACACATAAGAGCATCTTTGAGACAACAGAAAAAGTTATGATGAAAACTGATTAAAAGACCTCGAGTTTGAAGTTGGTGCAAAGGTTCTTCTAGGAATTTCTCCCTATAATTTATTAATGAGATTTAGAAAGATATAAAGATGTTCCATAGGTATATCAGTCATTTTGAAATTCTAGATTGTGTTGGGAAGGTAGTTGACCTATTTGCACTTCGATTGAATATCTCTAATATATATAATATATTCTACATATCTGTTCTAATAAAGTTCATAACCGAGCCTTAACATTTATTAAACTCATATGATATACCACCGGAGAATGATCTTTATTATTAATAACAAATTATATATATTCTGGATCATTGAGAAAATGTTCTATAAAACAAGACCGCTCATTTTGTTTTTGTTTTCTAGAGGAACCACCAATTTTTTGAAGTTACATGGGAACTTGAGGATATAATGATTGATATATATCAAAAAAAATTGTTATCCATGTGACAAATTATGATGGTGATATTCAGTTTATGGGGGCGGGGATAATGTTACACTCCACTATTTTTATGGAATATTTTATTTAAATAATTTTATTTCTTCAATAGAAATCATTTCATGTAGTCGTTAGTTTAAGTGAACACCAATATTACCTTAGTAAAAAATAACTATTTTAACAAAGGTGTTATGTTAGCATTAATTAATATAACCAATTTATCAAAATGAATAGCAAAGTCATCTGCTGCCAATTATTTATGAAAAATATAAATCGGTTATATATTTTTATTTTTGTGTCAATAAATTCAGTGAATTACTATTATTGAATGATATTAATGAAATAAATGGGTTATATACTTATAAAAATATTTTTTATATTCATACAATATTTATTTTTGTCATTGGATATAAATAAACCCTATTTTATTTATAAAAACCTATATTTTCTAAAAGGGTAATTTTCCACCTTTTAATGGAAAACCACTTTTAAACTATGATTTTGACACATTAACAATTTTTATATGAAAACATAAATATGTTATTTTTAATATGGACATAAAAAGTTTCTTAAAATGAAATTTAATATTTTTTTCCAATAACTTTCAAATTTTGACGAATAGTTATAACACACTGGATTTTAATTGAATTCTTCGCATTGAAATAATTTATATGATTAAATTATAATACTGAATTGTTTTAAAGAATAAAAAATATATTTTCATCATTCAATATAATTTATGTCATTATCATTAATTTTACATTGAATTCAGAAGTAAAAACATTTCAATCATTTACAATCATTTAACTTTTAAAACCCATCCTTTCATTCCAATAACAAGATAAAATTGAAAATAATAACTCCATGGTCTATGTTTTGAATTTCAAAAATTGATTCCATATTTTTTAACATTAAGTCCAAATTATGTACATAGATATATTTTATTTTTTTGGTATTATTAATAATAACATTGGTAATATTTATTAATTTCGTAAAAGGGTGAACCACGAAATTACGGAAAATAATAAAATTATAAAATTGCCCTAACAGTTGTCTTAAAATCATTGGATAACTCTGTTTAGACACAATCCATCGTTGAATATAAATCGTATACCTTGGAATTCAGTTGTACGAGATTAGGGCATTTAAATTTTTTTCTTTATGAAAAAGTTAAATATGTCCCACTCCAATTTTAATAAAAAAAATATTTTCTTTATATAAGGTTATATAGAAGATAAATTCGATTAAAAATAATCAATTCAAATATAATTTTTTTCATTATCATGTAAATTCAATTATATTTTTTTGGTAATAAATAATTACCTTAATGAATTATACTTTGATAGTGTAGAGATTAGTAAATTGATGGAAAATCATTAAAACAAATTTTATTAAAATTTTAATAACCATTAAAATACCCAAACAACTAACCAAATCTTATTGGTCAAGAATATCTAGACCATAACCATCAATGTGTAGATTTAGTGGCCATTTATATCCTTACAAAAGAGATTGTGATACTTATATTATTTTATTTAATGTGTCTTAAAAGTTGTCACATTCATAATTTAATAATTATATTATTTTAAATGTTAGATTTTATAGAAGATAAATTAGGCTAAAAAATTTCATCTAAAATATAGTATATTTTTCTCCATCATAGTATTTTAGTTATAACATTCAATTAATAAATATTTATATTAAATAATTATAAACAATTACTGTAATGATTATTTTATTAATAGAGATAACAAATAAATGTTATTAAAAATGTAAAAATAAATGTAATTTAAGATAATTAATATTTATAATTAATTTTATAGATGTCATAAACCTCATAAAAATATAATAAAATAGTTATTCCCAAGTGAACGTGTTATCGTATGTTTTTGAAAAATTAATTAATTGAATATTGTTAGAAATGACCCTTTTGATTGTTTATCAAAATAATGCTTTATTAAAATATTTAAAAATCATAATAATTTTTTAAAAATCTTAAAATAATTATGATATAGTATAATCTAATATTAGGTTTTTATTTTTTGTATAATTTACAAAAAATAAGTAAATATTTCACCCTTTTAATATTGAAATATTTGTTACGCTAGTTGAAAATTAAATAGAATAACTGAGTCTTAATTAAAATGATATGATTTAAAGTGACATAAAAACACCACTAAATTATTTTGAATTATTAGATTTAAAACATATATCATATCATATACTAAATTTGGTCATTTTAGAGGTATTTTTGGATGGATTTGTATTTTATTAAAAAATATTCTTTTTGGAGAACCAAAAAATTCCCCTCACCACAATTATCAAAAGGAACCTCCTTCCTCATATCATAAATACAATTTTAGAATTCATGCTCGAACATACCTAGCCCTTCTTCCATGTAAACATATCCGGTAGCATTATATATTATTTGGTATTCTTTAAATACCAACTCTTGTGATCTAATAGGTGATTTAGAGGAAGTACGTCAAAGAAGTGGTAATCTCCTCAATATATTATTTCAATATTAATTCTTCTTAAACATTATTTTCATGAGTTGATTCATTATAAATAATAAATATAATATTAATTATATACTGAGATGTTATTATGATTACTTGACAAATATATTCAATTTTCTATCCATCCTTTGAAAAAGAAAATCACCACACATTTCTACATATGGTTTACCAGCTCCACTCCATGGTGTCATCTATTTTTCACCACCACCATTCTCGGATGGGTATAATTTTAGAAATAATTACTATATATGATTATTATAAATTATATTAATTTGTAAATATTATACACCATTCTATTCAACACCATTAATCAATTGTGGGAATGATATCATCCCTCGTGCATACATATGGCCTACTATCTCCACGTAGTGATGAGATCCATTATACATGATATTAATTAAAGAATGATTATATAAATGTATAGATTGATTAAATATGATACAAATAATGTTAATATCATTTTGGAATTATATAACTATGACCTATGAAGGAGAATAAAAACTTATTCGAAAAATCATGCAGAAGCCAATAAAGTATTTAATACTTGAATAACAAGTAATAATGAAATGTTATTTAAAACTGGATGATAAAATAATAATATATGATATCATAAAAATGAAAATAATTCTGAAATAAGTCAATTAAATTATTTATAACATTATAAATGAAGTTTGGATACATATAAATGAAATCAGACCTAAGCTAATGGATAATTTCCCAATATTATTATATTCTGAGATTATTTATACGTATGTATTTACAAGGTTATATTTATCATCCACATCCATGTTCCCAAAATATGTAATATTATTTCTCTTATTCTACAATTTTTAAAATAAATATTACCTATTGGTAAATTTTAATTAATCAGTATGAAAGAAATATTTTTTCATTATTTCATATGACTTACATTTTGACTTTTTCTAGAAAAAGTATGAGGGGAATTTTTTTTACTTATATGGAATTAAAGGATTTTTTTGTTTTCATAATTATTTTTT
This sequence comes from Viscum album, assembly GCA_963277665.1. Taxonomy (NCBI): domain Eukaryota; kingdom Viridiplantae; phylum Streptophyta; class Magnoliopsida; order Santalales; family Viscaceae; genus Viscum; species Viscum album. The sequence goes on from OY728143.1 coordinate 1,616,475,504, forward strand.
TCCAACAATATTCCTCTACATGATTTTAACCTTATTTCCAAATATATTCATTTCATTTAAAAATAACCAGCATTTTGAGAAATGTAAATGTTTTGGAAAAATAAAGGATATTATCCTCAAGAATTAATTTGAAGAGGCATATCAAAATTATTTTCCACCTAAGATAGAATTATTTAAATGTGTTATGTTTAAGTACAATTTCCGTATTTTTTCAAATTTTTAATTGTGTTTATGATGGAATTGTATTTACAAAATCGATTTGTTTTACATGGATTACATTATTGTTTATTGATGTTAAATGAATCCATTTTTATTCCTTGGGTTATGATAAATGATTTATGTTATTATGGCACACATAAGAATTATTTTATTATGAGATTCATGGAAACTATATATACCTCCAATTAATTGGGTATATATTTATATATCATGAGATAGATATGGTGGGAAATAGTAAATGATCCCAGTTTTTTAATATTGGGCTGGAACGAGGAGTGCACTCAGTTGAGTAATGGACTTTGTTAGCTTTGATGGTCTTGGAAAAGAAACTTGAATATTATGAAATGGTTTTTAACGCTTATATACATGTCACAAAACATGATGTCATAGGTTATGAATTTTGGGGTAACATTCATTGATTCTTATGAAAATTTATTATTTATCCCATAGATTGATATTATGATATGCCACATATATGATAAGGATTTTAAATTTTATGTTCTTATTTCTTTTGATAAATATATGATTGAAATCTCCATTGTTTACCCTTAATTAGAATATGATATCACCCTTTTATATGTTACTCATCCCTAGGTCATGAGGAATGGTATTAAGTAATATATGTCAAAAGGGGTCTAGTTATGAATAAATAAGTGGGATACAGTGAAGATGCCTTATGAACCACCTGTTTATGCTTCCCAATTTCTAGACATTATTCCTATGTAGTCCTATCATGATTTATTTATATTTTTTAATGAATATTCTTAATCTTTGATGTAATATATATGTATTTAATGTATGGGTCGTTATAGTGAAGCTTCCTTTGGGTAGATCATTTTTTGATGGAAATGTGATCTGAAGGATACACACCATGGACTGGCGATTCAAATCATATAAGAATGATTCACATAGTTAAATGATTATTCATGTAGTGAATGTTCACATAGATTTCTTCATGTCTTGAAATATGTATTTAAAATATACTACACATTTTGTAATGATGTTTCATGATATTTAGTAGCCATTTTTTTTCATTTTCTTCATTTTTTCCATTGATTCCCTTTAATGCCTGATTTGTTTAATAATCAACACATACAATGTGAATTATCATGTAAATTATTAAAAATACTTAATAAATTGAAAACCGAATGTATATATTATTTCATCTTATCATGGTACATCTCTATTTCCTAGGCCTCACTTTTTGAGGAAACCATGAAATTAAGTCCACACACCTGTTCGGGGTTGCTATGATTTTTGATAAATTGAAATTGCATTGTTTGGGAACAGTTTCCTAAAAAATGCACATGAACTATACAAGGTAGGTATTGAGGAAGCAAGCTACACAGGGTTGGCACATATTTTGGGTAACAAAATGACAAAACCATATGACTTAGTATTTTGAGGGAAAATGACAATTTTTCCTTAAATGAATGAATGATTAAACCCTCAACCAATTTCTATTTTTGAACATGATCCCACTAATTATTTCACTATTACTGAGCTCCAAAATCTTTCTCTTAGGCTTTGATATAATTCCCATTTCCAACAACTGATTTTGGATTCCATTAGTTCATTAGATCTACATCATTGAGTTCTCTATTGCACCTACAACATTCATTATTTTACTTATTATCAGTGATAGGGTTTGGGGAAGGGTATAATGACCTATTTTACATTAAATTCATCTATTCTTCTATTTCACTCGATATGGGTCAAATTAGAGTCTATTACTAGACATGTGTTCTTGTTCAATTCTAATGTAGGTGACTTCATGGTTTACCCTTATTGTAGGGGTGTTTATATGTTATGCATTTATAACACACGCTGGTTTATCAAATAAGGTACCAATAAATTGAATTGAAAATTGAATAAATTTAATGTGCATGATCATGATGACCTATGATACCCATTGAGATGAAATTAATGGTTAATTTCTTTTAATTACAACCACTAGTTGGGTGCATTACAAAATTAGACTGAACTACCATGGGTCTCCCTTTACATGTAAATCACTTATTGGGTTTTGGTCTTTTACCCCTTTACTAATGAATTTCAAATTATTTTATCAAAATGTAAATAGAATTGAATAATTTCGGTAGGTAATGGAATTCAATTCTCATAGTCCATATTCCTTTTCTCTTTCTCGCATATTATTGAGACAATACTTTATTTGAAATGGACAATTTAAACAAGGTGAAGGATTCATATGTTGTTAGGCCTTCTAAGCATATTCACTACAAAAAAACTGGGTTTAGTGGCGGTTTTGTGGCGGTGGTTCACAAAACTGCTGCAAAACATTTTCGGTGAAGCTTTCGCGGCGGTTTTTAATAAACCGCTGCGAAACCCAAATTTTTTCAGAAACACCGCGACCCTTTCCCCCTCCCCGACCGCGTTCCCCAAACCCTCCCTGATCCCCCCCGGCCTCGGCGACCACTGCGCCCCCGAACCCTCCGGCGACCCCCACACTCCCCGCGCCCTCCGGCGAAGCCCTCCGGTGAAACCCGCACTCCTCGCGCCCTCCGGCGAAGCCCTCCGGCGAAACCCGCACCGCCCTGTGCCCCCCCTCGACCACCGGTGACCCCTCGAATATATATTATTATTTTTAGTTTAATTCATAACCATTGATCTAGATTCCCTCTATATTCATCATGCTTAATTAGGTACTGCATATTTGTTTTTTTTGTCTCATTCCACGGAAACATGGACCTCTGATTTATTGAGTGGTTATTTTATATTTTTGTGTGGTTGTTTTAAGTCTTAATTTTATTTATTTTGAAAACCAATTCCCATGAGTTCCTATATGATTCCTTAGAACTAGTATCCAGACTAATGATATTAAGAGTGTGCCTTGGGTATGTCATGGGCCAACTCTAGTGCCCAGGTCATTGGTGACCCAAAGTTGGTTCAAGAAAAAAATAGTATTACAGCCTAGGTAATTAAGAGATATTATGTACCAAGATCCCATTTGATATTTGTATAGTAATTATAGATTATATATATAGATGTAATAAAATGATAGGAAGGTGTGGGGGGATCCCCATGAGATCTTTCTCATTCACTTGGGATATACTTCCTTATACCCCCCTGATTTTTCCATTATATGTTTTTATTATTTTATTTTCATAAAAAGTTGAATTTATAGATTTCTATGAAGTTTTATATGGTTGATAATATTGATGTGATGATTTTGGGTGAGGTCTTAGACATTATTTAAGATTCAAACTTTAGTGTGGGATCCTTATTTTGTTAGACTAGGATGACATAAATCTAGATTAACCATTGGTGCGTCATCTCATTTGGTAGGGTTTATAGAAATGGTTGGGTAGTTGGTCTACTCAAGGGTAAGATGTACTCATGGTTGAAATCATTTTATAAGGGATCCCTTAGTCTTTTTTAAAAATAGAAGGGTTTTTATGGTGTTTTTTTATAAAAATTGAAATGTTTATATATTTGGAAACAGTTAATGGAAAATATTTATTATTTATTTAATTTTTAATATCTATATTTTGTTTTAGGAAAATGCCATGGGTTTAGGTAATGTTTTATAAAATGAATTTAATGTTTTCGGTTTATCATTTATATAGGGTACATGATATTTTTGAGGGATATCCTACTTTTTTCCTTTAATATCCCCTATATTCCCATATTGGTCAACATTTAGATAATATACAACACAAAAATGTAAATAAAATACCTCCTTCTTTACATGTTGTGAATCATAGTCTCATATGTGGAGCTATAAAGTAGGTGTATCTATCTGGTGGTTGGTTGGATCTTGGATTTTTTAGGGGAAACATGGAGGTTCTATTTGGGTGATTTATTAGATAGATAAATATTTAGTTGGGAGATCTTTAATCTAATGGATTTATTAATCTGAGTGTGTCTACATAGGGTTATCCATTTATTTTTACCAATATTGCAAGAGTGAGTTATTGATTTTATATTATCTATTATAAATTAAATCATGTTACTCGTAATAATTGGTATCCTTTTCTATGAATTTATGATTTATTCAATCAGTTTAGAGATTCTTTATGGATTTTGAAGATTGTTCATTGATTAGTTTATCAGCGGTTAAAGGTTTGATCTAAATGTGTGTCCAAGATAGAATTTCAAACACTATATAGTAATTTTGTCTTTATGGTAATTCTATTTAGGGTAATGGAGAAACCATATGTATTTATAACATTGATAAACCATTTTTTATCCTTTTTTTTCATTCGGGACTATATTTATCAATGATATATCAGTATGATCATGATCCTATGAGGAGCATGAATAATAGTTGGTTATGTTCTTAGACACATTGAGATATCATCATTTATATGCCAATATATTGAAATGTTATTTCTATAATCAATAGGTGACATTTTTTGGTCGTGAGTTCTCTAAATCTAGGATATTAGGGGATATTGAGAAAGTAGAATCTATATTTTCTTAATAGATTCATACTAATATTGTTGAGATTCATATTTTCATTGGTCATGTGGTTTCTTATTCTTGCATTATCTTGGAGTTTTCGCACATATTCATTAAAAATATAGTATTGACTTGGAATGGAGTGAATTTTTAGTGGGATGATAAATAAAAAGATTCATTTTATGAGCTAAAAAATATATTGACATCTACACCTATTCTTATTTGACCAAAGCCAAGGATGCATTATAAGGTCAATAATGAGGCCTCCAATATGATGTTAGGATTTATGTTGATATGGAGGAATGAGTTTTAGTAAATGGGTCTTGAAACTTATAATAAAGGCCATGTCATTATAGAAACCTTGACCATCACTTTATCTTTATTTTTTTATTTAAAGACGGTATGATTTCATATTATGTGTATTGGGTTTTCCATGAATGGTTTTATAGTATGGATTTCATACCTAGGTATATGCTTAGTGAGAATTCTCTATTGTATTTTCATGGGTGTAATTTTTTTATTGACCCCGACACCCCCCACGCCCCCCGTGGCCTCCGGCGACCCCCACACCCCCCAGCGCCCCCCGCGACCCCTTTCGACTTTGGTAATTTTTAGTTCTTCCTTGATTCTTTGATTGCTTCTCATAAACGACGGATAAGTCATGCATAATAATTGTGGATTATTTATTTTTGTGGTTTATATATTTCTCCTACATTTATTCATGTATTAATTACTAAAAGTGAGAATATCCATCCACAATTTGAGTAATTTCTTAGAATTTATATTGAGCAGTTGGTTCTTTTGGGATATCACTTAATATTATTTACACCTCAGAATGCAACAATGGAAGAAAAAAAGTATATTCTTCAAACTTCCATATTGGGAATTTAATTCTTTGCGCCACAATCTTGATGTGATGCATATTGAGAAGAATGTATGTGATAATTTGATTTTCACATTACTTAATGAGCATGGAAAGTCGAAGGATCAACTCAATGCTCTTAAAGACTTACAAGTAATGAACATAAAACGTGATCTCTGGCCAGATGAGAATGAAAAGTATGCTCCTGCCATTTTTTCAATGAAAAATAGGGATAAAGATGCGTTCCTTCGAATTTTAAAGAATGTGAAAGTATCTGATGGGTATTCGAGTAACATCTCGAGGTGTGTTGATTTTAAGAATCGTAAGTTATATGGACTGAAAAGTCACGATTCACATGTTTTTTTACACTAGTTACTACCATTGGCATTGCGTACATTATTACCTGAAAAAGTTACTGCTGTTGTACTGAAATTCTGCACATTTTTCAGGCAATTATGTGAGAAAACTCTACATCCTTTACAGCTTGACAACCTACAGGAGAGGTTTGTATTGACCCTTTGTGCAATGGATATGATCTTTCCTCCATCGTTTTTTTACTGTCATGATGCATTTAACTGTGCATTTGGTTGACGAAGCTAAATTAGGATGCCCCGTTCATTATTGATGGATGTATCCAATTGAGAGGTATTTTATTTATATGTTTCCAGTTAAGTAAACAATATTTGGAATTTAAATAAATGCATAATATTATTATTATTTTTCACAGATATCTTGGGAATTTGAAAGCATACGTGAGAAATAAAGCTCAACCAGAAGGCTCTATTGCTGAAGGCTATTTGGCCGAGGAGTGTCTCACCTTTTGTTCCAGATATTTGGATGATATTGAAACAAGATTTAATCGAGTTGGACGTGTTGACGACACATCAACTCAATCTCAAATGCATCAGAAATCAAAAATATTTCATGCTATTGGCCGATCAATTGGGAGGACCTCATACGCGACACTGACAGAATTTGAGTTATTACAGGCACATAGATATGTGATACTGAATAGTGAAATTGCAGATCCATTTATTGAAGAGTTGAGGATACAAACAAAGAGACGAATGAGAGGCCGAACACGAAATGAAAAAGATATAACGAAAGCTGTGAATAAAGATCTGGTAGAATGGTTTGCACGATGTGTAAGTTTATAAATATTACAATAGATACGAATATTATTTTGACACATACAATTTGAAAATATATTAAATTATATTTTTATTCTTCAGATCATGAATACTGATACTCAAGCAGACCTGTCAGAAGATTTGATGTTTCTTGCTAGAGGTCCTATAAAACAAGTTAGAAAGTTTGACTCTTATAATGTGAGTGGTCTTAGATTTCGTACAGTCGATCGAGAAATGGGATTGAAAACACAGAATAGTGGTATATTTACATTTGCTAAAGTGGAATACTATGGAAAGTTGCATGATATTATTTAATTAAACTACCATGGGCATTATTCTGTTGTTTTATTCAAATGAAAATGGGTCGATATTATCAGAGGTGTTAAAAGAGATTCTTTGCAATTTACTTCTGTAAACTTCTCTCGCTTGATGGACGTTGGTGATCGTGAACTACATGATCCATATAGCTTAGCATCGCAGGAAAAAATTGTATATTATGTGAATGATGTTGTGGATGAAGGGTGGAGTGTAGTTACTCACGTAATAAAAAGATATTTGTATGATATGGGTGATGAAGTGGAAGATTTGACCTCTGCAATTGAATTTTATCAACAACAGGAAGCAGAATTATTTGTTCATCATGATATTGAAAATATTAGTCTAGCAAGGATTAATGAAGTGGATGAAGCAATGGAGCAGGAAACCGACATGATTGAAGGGGAAATGATTGTATGTACAATTATGTATTCATTCAGCAACTACTTGTTTCATTTCTGTAGTCATTCATTATCATTGTTATATATATTTTGTTTGTTAGTATTGGGCATCTATTATCATTTTTAATTTTTTTCAGCATAATTTTTTTGAAATATGTATTCTGAACTTAATTTTATTTTATTAAATGACAGGAATGTCAAGGAAGAAGCGGTACACCATTTCATCTACTTCTGTGACTGATGACGATCTGTCTGTCCCCACGACATCTGAGGCAGCAGCTGCCTACATCCCTGCATCATCTCCCCCTGCACCATCTCGGACACCGTCAGTGGATGTCTCATTAGAGGATAAGTCATCGCCTCCCCCTACAAGAGCCTCAGCAGCGGGGCAGCGACACGCCCCTTCCAGTTCATCATGGACATTCTGGAGGGTCACAGTCATAGGTACAAATTTTAATTTAATTAATTTTTTTCATTTTGTTTATAGTAATTGTTTGATAATTACAGATGAAAAAAATGCAATCGTGGAAAAACGCTTAAAAAGTTCTGATGTTTGGAACATGAATGGCGAGAAGATAGTGGTGCCATTTGATTCTTATGGGGTCCCGACGGATGACGCCGTAGGTTTACTTGGTCAGATTATAGGTCAGCTGGAAGTGGAGCCCATTTCCCTGCCTATTTCATATGATGATTGGAGGCATATGCCTCCAAACTGGAAAAATGAAGTTTTTGATTCTCAGATAAAGGTAATTTTATTACTTTATGGTTTAATTGAATGTCATGTTACTAAAATATTCAAAATGAATTTCTGTATACAGATGTTCTTCCACTTTAACGTTTCTGATGTGATAGCACGGAAGTGGACATTGAAATATCTTGGAAAAAATGGAAAGATTTCAAATGGAGGTTGTGGTGTGATTCCAATGATACTTCTTTGACCGTGCAGCAGATGTATGAGAAGCTACCCAGTGGGGTACCGAAAGAACAGTGGAAAGTTTTTGTCGATAGCCATCGTGATGAGAAGCGGATGGTATTGAAATATATATTATTATATTATCCTCATTTTACATTTATACATGTACATGAAGAGGAGATAGACATTGAATACATTACTGTTAAATTGAACATTATTTATTTCATGATCTCTCAAGGCAGAATGCATCAAACCGGGCAAAACAAGTCATCCCGCACACTGCGGGCTCAAAAATCTTTTCTAGAAGCCGATTGTCATTGGTAATCTTTTAATTAGTTTAAATATTTATAAGAAAATATTATCTATTTAACGTATTTAATTGTTGATTTATCTTTGTTTAATGCAGTCATAGAGTTTAGGGAATGAAGCATCCCGAACAGAACTATGGCTGGATGTTCATAAAAAAACAGATGGAAGTTTTGTTAATGAACCTGTCAGAGAAGTTGGGGAATGAAGTCAATTATTTATTATAATAACTTATTATCAGTTTTTACTGTGTTAATATATATTGATATTTGATTTATAGGTAAAAATTAAAGAAATATGGGATGTTAATCCTGAGCAATCCTACTCAGTCTCCCAGGATGACCCGGTTGGTAAAGTCCTTGGGAAGGAGCATCCTGGTAGATTGTGCAGGATGGGTTTTGGACCCGTACCATCTGAGGTATTTGGCAGGCCATCAGGGATTTCAGCTACATCTACTCCTGGTTCTGGTCATTTCATACCTGGAGATACTCAGAGGGAGATGTCTTCTCTACGAAACACAGTTCACCAGCATGGGGATCAGATATCTGCTTTGCAGAAAGAGTTGCTTGAAATACGTCAGCATATGAGCAGATATGCCCCTGGTGGTAGTGCATCGGCTAGTGGTGAGCAGGTAAATCACAAAAAAATCAAAATCATTTAGTTTTCACACTTTTATTGGTTTTAAGTTTAATTATAAATATGAAACAATATTTAATTTTCAATATAATGTTCTTATAGGTGGCAGCAGGTAGTGGAGATGAAGGTGGAGAGGGTGACGATGCAGCATCAGATGATGAGTAGTAGTGTTGTTGATGTGTTGAACAAGTTTGAGAACGGTTGGTTTGTATATGTAACACGTATATGGCACATAGTTTCCACCAAAAATTTCCATTTCCTAACATTTTTTTGATTTCTCATGTTTACTTCTATGCATTTTATTTATTTATGATGTTTCATTTTATGTCTTGATTTCTCGAGTGTGGTATACATCATTCCATTTAGGCCTGTGTTTGAATTGGTACCACATCCAATGAGAATACCATATATGTAACCCATATTCATACCATTTCTACTATATAGCAGCATTCGGGTAGCCCCATTGTGTAAGCTCGATTCATACCATAACTGATTCATAGAAGTACCTAGGCAGTTCAACTGTGTAAGTCCCATTCATATCATTGTTGTTCCATAGCAGCACCTGGGTATCCTAGCTGTGTAATCCCAATTCATACCATCACTATCAAGGCCCAATGAGCCACATCACGTTACACAGGCATGAAGAAATTCCCACCTGACAGGCTAATCTTAGACTATACAACCAACATACCAATTATGCTGATAAAGAACTCACGCTCTTACTGACATGGAAAGAGTGTATCTTGGAAGCCTCCCACAATACCTAACTTTAACCGTTATCAGTATAACATGAATCTAAGCATGTATACACTCTATTAGAACACCTAATATGCATCATTACAATAACATCCAAATAATCATAGTTTAACATAACTTATCCCCCAAATAACCATGTCAATTATTCATGTTAGACATAACAAAACACAAGCACTACCCATGCTTTTACATTCACAATACCAAATACAATGATATTACTAACTGAATACCAAACAAAAATCCACCTATATACCATCACTATAGAACAAAGTGTCTAAACTTACTTTCATTTTTTTAATGAACTCATAGACCTAGGATAAGTCCTCTCTTGGATTACATACATAGAAGAAAACCCTCATCAGGTGGAAATGAGAATCGCTATTTCACTTGATTAGAACACTACAATCACCAATATCCCATGATACATCTCAATATTACTAGTCTCTCTCAACCCTAGTTCACATGTCACATCCTATATAGGATACAACTCATGGATAAGCATCTATGAACCCATCTCAAATATCACAAGGAAAATCATAGGACAATATACCCACTCGAAGGTTCTCATGCATATCACAAATCCCATACCCAATCCAAATATGAAATCTAGGTTACTAATCCTAACTAGAAATCGACACACCATACTTCCCCTGAAGGATAAAGACCACATACATGCACATATATATTAATGACATTATCTTATGATAATAACTATTGTGAAAAATCAATATCATTTGGTTTGGTTAAGTATAATTCCACCAATAATGTATTTAGGAAAAAATTAGATAAGTTGATGAAATTTTAAAAAACACAAACCTATTTTCTTTAACGAAGTCAATAACAACTATATCATGATACATCCCATCCAACCTGCAACATGATGACCATCTTGGGATGTATACATGAAACTCTTATCTCATATCCAATGACATAACTCAAATCCTCAATAGGAATCATGTATAACCTACAAGATCATAAACCATACTCTCTCAAGCACCATGCACGGTTAGTGTGTTGTCCAACCTAAAACACACGCCAATTCACAAGTTACCCATTTTCTATAGTAGGCATTAACAACCAACCCAAAACACACAACAAACCATACCATAACATACATTCTATAACTACTCAAACATCCATCTTTGGAACAAATTCTATGCCCATATAAACATAATTTGTTCTATCCCATAACACAAATCCATTGTTAAAAAAACTCAACCCTTATCACAATCCACCCATGAATGTTATATCGGCCAACTTAGTGCATAACCAATTACATATCATTACACATCACCATGGTTAGAATGATCACATAAATTGTATCAAAATTCATAATCATTTATTATATAGAGTATTGGTATCCATATAATATAAATCAACCCTTCTTAAAACACATAAGAAATTAAAGAATCTAAAAACACATATACATCTTGGGGGTCACATGGATTGGTTACTCACCAAATTGTGATACATACCTTTCCTTAGGTTGGACTCCATAACATTCAACATTTTCTCATATCCTATTTTTCAATGAATACTACCATGTTATTTGTTTGTATGGTGTCTCCTGTTCAATATTCTGGTTTGATTTGTTTTTCAGGGTAGTGGTGTGGTACGAGCAGAATTATTTTTTTTTCCAGGTCAACATTTAGCGATGGTTTTAACCGCCGCTAATGACTTACTTGTCAGCATTTAGCGGCGGTTATAACCGCCGCTAATGCCTTATTGGTTAGTATTTAGTGGCGGTTATAACCGCCGCTAAATGTATTATGTTTAAATTTAGCGGCGATTTTCTCCGCCGCGACATAGGCTCATCAAAGGCCAGAATATAGCGGCGGTTTAAACCGCCGCGAAAAAAAGTGTCATATACGCATAAAACCGCCGCTAAATGGTCAAAAACCGTCGCGAAAAGAGGAATCTACGACACTTTTCTTAAACCTCCATGAAATAGTAAAAACGGCCGCTAATAGATTGCTGACGCCCAATTTCACGGCGGTTTTTGTAAACCGCCGCTAGGGGCCGATTTTGTTGTAGTGATTCTTTATTTAAACCATATTCTTAGGAAAAATAATTCATAATAATTATGATTACCTATTTAATTAATGTGTGATCTAACATGATATATATAGACTATGCGCCCATGACCATTCTTTTTGACATGTCGTAGTTATGAGTTGGGTTCCAATTAAGGATCTTCATATAGATACATTTTTATCTTTAAATAATTAATTGTAAAAATGAATTTATTATGGTCCAAGGGTGATAAATAGGTTCTTATATAAATTCCATTGATGGATTATTTTATAAGTTAGCTTATATATTCCAAAGTGATACCTAGACTCCTTTAATGACCTCAAATGAGGGAATCCATAGGGAAAATATTATTATGCCTGAGTAATACTTGGTATAATTTAAGGACATCCCGAGATGGACTATAAGGATTGATTATGTTGTACACATTGACAGATACTTGTGGTGTATTCATGGAAGGATAGGGATGGAATCAATGGATGGTGACATTATACAACTCCTATAACAATACCAATATTCATTTGTAGAATACTTAGGATGGTATCATAGGTTGTTGTGTTTATGTTATACCTAGAGAGAAAAATGTGTTCTAACATAGGAATTTAAATGAAAACATATGGATGTAATGATTCAATAATGATTAAATAATTATTCTGGATATTACACAATGCCAATGAACAAGATTAGATTTAATTATCCATACACATTAATTATTTCCTTATTATACACATCTTATTAGATATTATACTAATGTGATACTTCAAATATGATCCAAGTATCACGAAATAACTATTAAATTAAACCATGATTGATTGATTACTAAGAGATAGTCTGACTTAGGCTAAAAAATGTAGTAGTAGAAGGTTGTTGAATGTCATACTAGACCAATGTAGTTAATTTATATACCACACTTCATTTAAAAATTTATTTTTACCTACACACTTTTTATTATTTATATTACTGAATCTATGGTATTAGATGTCATTGGTTGTGGGATACCATGTTTATCCCACATCGTGCTCATTTATCCTTTTTTACCCAAATTTACTTCACAGATATAGGAGGGTACAATGGAAAGTTCCCACTTGTTTATTCATTATTTGTTTATAGGATCTGTAGAGTATTGTACTGGGCATTGGGCTTATGATACTTTATTGGGATTTTTTGTTTTGGGTAATTTTTTATTTCAATAGATGTATTATAAATGTTTCATGTTTCCATGTTCTACTAATATTTTAAATATCATTCAATTATCATCGTCTCTATAAGTATTTTTGGATGGGTTTATAAAGTTATTTACATGATGGATGTTATTCTTTTTCTTCTCAGTTATTCATTTGATTAATCTATTGATTAATGTTATTATACCATTATTCTAAACTTTTATCATGATTTCTTAGTTTCAAAATTATTCAACCAATGTCCATCACTTCAAGTGACCCACATCTGGAATATAGGGAGGCACAGTTGAGGGAATGTGGCCAGCCAAGATCAGTTATAGTTGAATGAACGTGTCCCATGATGTCATAAAATGGGATAAGAAATAATATCTTTTAATTTTTAAATATAAATAAAAACTGTATTTTATTCATTTTAATAATTGTTAAATGTAAGAAATTTCAGGAAAAAATCTACGTGATGGACAATTCTGGAAAAATATTTCCTAGCTAAATAAAGCTTTCAAATATATATGTTTTTTGATAAGAAATAATAAAATTGACTTAAATTAGATTTTTTAATTATTTTATTTTTTTAATGTTACAAATATTAGTATTTATGAGAGGTCTCATAATTCAATATTTTTTAAAATAAATTGAGAAATTTTCATGACCTCATAATATTTTTAATTAGAAGGTTTGAATATGGTCACTTGAGTTAATCTACCAGACTCTGTTTTAGAAAATTTGATTTTATTTTATAAGATTTAGAACATTAAAAACTATGATTATATGATTATCTAATTGAAAAATGTATTTTGATGTTTTGAGAATAGTGTAAATTGTATAAGTGAAATTCAATGGTTATAAATATTAGAAATTAAAGAATTTCAAATACAATAAAGTATAAAAAGGAAAATTCTTTCGAAAAACATCAACGGATGATTTTTTTTGTACAATATCTATCGAAACAATATTTATGATATTGTCAAATTAATTATTTAATAATATTATCAAATGTAATTTTTCTATATAAGTATCATAACATAGAGGATTGATTGAAAATTAAAAGAACAATGTTATCTGGTAAAATCATATGGATGGAAAAAAATTAGAGGATTATTTCTGTGAAGTTCCTAACTGATCTACATAGGAGAGACAAATTAATTATTTTACTCATACAAAATATTTCATTAAATGGTTAATAGGAAAATAATTTACTGGAAAAAAGTGATATAATATTTTTTTTAACATTGTTCTGCTTCAAGACACTTTATGATTTCTTCATAATTAAATGAATCTTTATGATGATATATTGATCGTTCAAATATATAAACATCCCAAATGATGATATGTGATCCTAGATGAAGAAGAATTGTGTTTTTTAAAACAAATTTGTGCTTGTGTTTACAAGATAAATCAAGAATACTATTTATGAATTGGGAAACATCCTAGTGAATTATACTATGCATGAGATTTGAATTTCGAGTTTTCTTTACGCATGGAATTATAAAATTATAATTCCATAATTTATCCATCTCTCATATAAAAAATTTTGTGAAAAGTATTGTATATCCGGGTTGTACTTTTCTCATATGAAAATTGATTAATTGCTACATAATTGGTTATTTTCTAATATACAAAAAGGACTTTTGATAGAAAATTTTGACCAGGAATATTCCAACCAAGGAATCTATTATTTGATAGTGAAGAATAAGTTATATATAATCTAGGGAAATGGATATATGTCACCATAAAGAAATTATGATCCAGAAGAATATGAAAAAATTGTAATAAAAAATGCGTTTATTATCAGGAGGAACAAATGAACATAACTATAACATTATATTAAAATATTGTTATTATATTTAATGGTTATTGCCAGATTTATGGATTAAAATATATGAGTATGAATAATTAAATAATTAAAAAATATGTCTAAATGTATTTTTAATGACAAGGTATTGATTAATTTCATGGAAATATGTACTCATTTTAAATGTTAAAATTATTATGATTTTTTACATGATATTTTTTTAAAGTGCAGTATTTTTTTATATTAGGTATATTGATTACTAATGAACTAGTATTTTAATGAAATATATTAGTATTTAATTGAAAAAATTAATAATTATTCAATAAATTATTATAAATTATTTACAAGTTATGATAAAATTATTTGAATGTAAAAAATAAATATTTTTGAAATAAACTATTTTTTGTGAAAATGTATATTTTATCTTATAATATTAAATTAATAATGATTAATGGATTATTTTAATTTAATTTTAAAGATTTTATTATATCCGATTTATTAATATTAATTTTATTTTTATCATTTTGAATGTATTGATAAAAATAATATCAATTTTATGGTTAAATATGCATTTTCTCAAAAAACAAATGGGTTTAAAATGTTTTTTGTACATAGATAAATACTATATTTTCGAAGTTATTGGAATTTAATCATTTTAAATGGCTTAAATATTTGGATTCCTCATAATTTATATTATCTGAAAAGTTGAAATTATTATTTTTCATAATGAATGGATAACCTGGTAAATGGTTATCACCTCATTAACGAGTACAATTGGTCAAACAAGGATATAATTATATAGAAAAGGCCTAAAAATATCTAAAAAAATTTATTTTATCCTATTTTTTATATATTACAGTCATAATCATCATAATTTTAAAAATATTGGTAAATTTTTCATTTTCATTGATTATTTTCTTTAAATTATTTTATGTAAATAATAATTACAAAATTTTAGTAATATTAATTTAATAGCTATAATATGTTTTCTTAATAATGGAAATATTTTATGAATATTTATAAACAGTTACTATGAATATGAGAATATTATTTTTATGATAATAGTTTTATTTAAATTTTTTCATAATGTATATGTACCTAAAATGCATATGTACACTGATACAGTGCTTGTGTTTGTAGGTAAAAAAATAAAAGCCATTATTTTTAATTATTAAATAAGATTTATTTAAGATAATATAATTTTTCAAATTATATTTATATAACTAAAATAAATGAAATTAGTTTTTAAATTATTCACATTCTATCTACATGGTAATCATCGTGTTTTTAATGTCAAATTAAATTAATATACATGAAAATAATTATATGGATATTTTATATAAAATTATATTTAATTAATTGTTTAAATGAGCATAAAAATAATATCATTTTTATGTGAATTTTAAATTATATTGGAAATTTATCGTTACCCACTTATAATACACTTTTCCTTTTAGATTGATATTTTTGGAATTTAAAGACTAATTATTTTTTATCCATGTTATGGTTTATTCGAATAAAGATGGGTGAAACGAAGAAAAAAGGTTTGAAATTACACTAAAACATGTCTAAATCCAATTGGTTGTATTTTTTTATACATTCTCATCACTTTATTATAATATATGGATCATTTGGGCTATTTTTCACTATTAAGACTCATATTATAAATTAATATTTCATGTATTTACAATATTACCTACCACCTAACTTATAAAAGAGAAACTCATGGACTCTCTACTAAAAACCCTCTAGATCTACTTATCTCGACCAAATCCCACCAAAACAATTTACAATATTCCATCAACACTTTATATAGGTTCTTTTATTATAATAATAATATCAAAAGGGTGTCTAATAAGAGATCCAATGGAGATTTTTAAATGAAGATGTAATCATCTTTACTGAATCATTTTATATTTATTTCTTGATATACCTCATAAAAATATTAATTAAACATATTAACAATGTGTAATAAATAAGAAATAATTCAATAATATTATAATTATAGAATAATAACCATGATCTATTATTCATCCATTCGAATAGAAAATTAGTACGTCATCATGTGTATGAAAATATTATCATCTTGATGAAACAATTATTTTATATTTCATCAAAACACCCCATGGTTGAATATATAAATTAATATAATGAAAATATCTTTTTATAACATTATTGTGGTTTTTATAAATAACAGTTTATCAACCTTATGATAGTTCCAAATGTTATACACTAATATCTTCATATGTAAGTATTTTTGGACTACCAAATCTATGAAGTGATGCGTTTCAATTATAATATAAATTATATATGTATTTTATTAATAATAGATATATTAAATATATATGATATATATTTTATTATAATGATTAGGTGAAGGTGAAACACTATTTAATATTATTTTGTTCCATCTCTTTAAACAATCACTATGAAGTGATTTAATTCATTTCTCAACATGAAATTATATAGATTGAAATAAAAATTAATTGAATGATTAAATATTATATTAATGAAATTATAAATATTATTAAGATGGTAAAACCAGGACAATAGTTCATGGATCGAAACCACAATACCTAAAATGAATGGAAATGGAATAGTTAACACCTGTAATGATGATTTTAATTAAGAACAATTAATAAATGGTTGATATTATGCAATAAGTTAATCATATTTTATAATATAAATATGAATATTTTTATATTATTGAATTATAATGAATATATATTTATTAAATAGTATTTTAAGACCATAAATGAATAATTTCAGGACTTGAGGTTCAAATTTCTTGTCTCACATTTATTTCTTGGATACAAATTTCATATTCACCACTAGTACCATTTATCAAGTTAATATATGTCCCTCAAATTTGTTTTTTTATTATTTAATAGAAAATTATAAGGATTTTAAACATCTAACAAGATTTTACTCCTTTATTTGGTATTGATCCAGATGTTACCAAACTATAAGTGTTCATTATCTGAAAGTTGTTTTAATGAGATATGTTTTATGTTGTAAAACATTTTGGACCTAAATATTATATATTATTCCCCCGGAAATATTGTTTTATCAATATTCCTTTTATAGTAATGGTATTTAATCTTTAATTTTATTCTATTTCATTCATGGGGGTTATAATTCAAAATTTACCAGAGTGGTAAGAGATAATGTGACAATATCTTTTTTTCTCAAAGCTATCAACACTAAATTCATGTAGAGGGAAATTAAATTATTATTACACTTTAATAACCCACATATTTTATTCATGTAGATTTTTTAAATTATGTTTTTTTTAATAAAAACTTTTTCCAATCCTTTTCTATTATAATGAATAAGAGAATGTTTGTAAGAAAACCAATCCTTATTTTATCATTGTTCAACAAATTTTTTATTCTTTTAAAATGTTCATAATGAAGTTTTTTAAAAGTTTTCATCAATATATTAATGGATTAGAAATATTATTTTTAAAAAATTTTTATTTATTTAAAAATAATTTAATGGAAGATATCGAAATTATTTATGTTTGACTAACTTTTGACCATTTGTAATAGTTTAAAAATAATGTTCTATTTTAAGGTATACAACACCAATTGATTTTTGAAAATAATTACTATTGTTTTCATTGTGCTTCCTTTATATGATCCTTTTGTTATTTTAAATATGAATATTTATATATATATTATATAATGATTTTAGTATTCAATTAAATAAATTGACAATTCCATTTTCTTGATTTTTCAAATAAATTATCAAATTCTATTTTATAGGTTTTTTTCATCTATTTATAAACATATAATGGATTTTTTTTAATTCAATATAGATATGATCATAAGATATCATATAAATTATTTCTCTTACTCGATTCAAATTATTATTTTTATGGATGATTCTACGAAACTATTTAATTTGTAATTGGATAATTATGTTTTGATGAAATAATACTGAAACAATTTTATGTTCCATGAGTTATCGAATTTATTAGCAGAATACTTGTCTATTCCATGAGTTTTAGTACATTAATCATGTTATTTATCTTGGAAATTTTTTATGATTAAGGTTGAAGCAAATATAGCTCAGGATTAATAGAAATCCGACTAATGATCATAATGATTGGTAAAGAGGATATATCTATCCAATGTAGTGTGTAACATGATGGATTTAACTAGATGGACGTTAATATTATGAGGAATTAAAGTTTAATAAATATATGTATCACTTAATAGATGATATATTTAATTAGATAGAAGTTAATCCAAATAAAATATTATAATTTTTCTATTTATGTCATTTCATGATGATAGAATGACATCCCTAGACTCTAAAAATATTTCCCTATACATTCTATGAATTCTATTGGTTTCATTAAGAATATTTATTTCACATGGTTCATGAATA
Organism: Viscum album; assembly: GCA_963277665.1. NCBI lineage: Eukaryota > Viridiplantae > Streptophyta > Magnoliopsida > Santalales > Viscaceae > Viscum > Viscum album. Next base: position 1,616,494,863 of record OY728143.1, read on the forward strand.
TTAAATCATATTACTCTAAATGCATATTATTCTAACCAAAAATTAATGATTTATAATAGGACTCACTTTTACGGTCATTGATTTGATAGGTATGTGTTCTCATATGTAATGCTCATTCAAATTTGATATTCTCCCATAAACATATTCTTATGTAATTATTACATGTAATTATCGATTTATATCACAATTTTTTAAATTATTAATCATCTAGGATCAACATTTTTAATATTAACACTTATTCAGGTTATGAAAAATGATGTTATGTATGATATGTCTGGAAGTGATACATGTGACTAGAATTATATAGAAGATGTTAATGACCTTCAATGGAGAAAAAAATTTAAATGCAATGTAAGAAATTATTTTTTTACTAAAAGATATGGATGTAGTTACATAAATGTATTTTTCATAATTCTATAAGATACTATATTATTTTTTTGGATATATAAGTCAGCCAATGTTGTTAACTGATAATGAAATTACGGATGGCTAAAATTGTTTAATATGAATTTTTTTAAAAAGAAAAATTATAAAGATGATATTTTTCAACCATATCTTACTGTATGTATTTTTTATATATCTTACTATGTATGAGAATAACATTAAAATATTATCTATCCATGATGTAGATGACAAATGTAATCTAGAAATTAAGATGAATGGTTTCTTTGATGGGAATATGATAGACCTATGTAGGGAACCTGTTTCAAAAAATATTTCATCATATGATGATAGAGTATCCAATAAAAAAAGTAAGATAAATAACTGCCTATATATTATACATTCAATGTAAATCATGACAATAATTTTAAAGGAGAGGGCCATGTAAATAATAAAACAGTAAAAAGATGAAGGGAATGGTTTAATGACCAGCATATGATAATCACAGAATGAATCTCCCAAATGATTGCATGAAGGTAAATGTATTTTATTTTAAGTATAGATAACAGGATCATTAAGAAAATTAATGAAATTCAATGGATGAAACAAAATATATCATACTATTCAACTATAAGTAGAGGCGGAATTATTTTACCTTATTGCCTATGAATCAAGGTAATACATCTCAAAAGAGGCATATGGAGAAATGTTATTATATTGGGATTTGTATGGTTAATGTTGACATTCATCATTATATTATAATAGGTATATCTATCATAAAATCAAATATATTTTTTCTTCATTCCTATACATCTCACTCGTTTATATATTTCTTATATAATGAGAACATTGAAAAATACCAAAAAACTTTTAGAAAGGAGTTATAAATCACAAAACCCATTGGAAAAACTATTTCCACAATGATATGTATTTTATAAATCAATCTTGTTCCCATACATACCATAATTCTAAAAATTATTATCATACATGTGGTTTAATTTTACACAATCCTAGATATGAATCGTCTTTCCATGTATTGTGAAAAAATTATTTCGATGATAAGTACAAATTTTTTATAAAGGAGCTATGTAATTCCATTTCTTTGGAAGAGAGGCATAATTATATGATCTATTTCTAGGTACACCTATATTGTCTCAACTTAAATATATTATTATAAAATAATATCAAGTTAAATGTATGGGTAGTAATGGAAACCTTCTAATGGATGAGGTTCCAATTAGGGGTGAATATGTTGATGTATATCCAATATATCTACCTATAAATTCACCTGATAATAATGTTAAAATTTCTATTTAATCTATAATTAGTGAAAACATGTATCTATGTATACTTATAGTATAGGCCTCATGGAATTATAGGAGCTAAATAAACTAATGTAGTATTTATGAGAGAAGTGATTCATTCATCCCAGAGTTACACAGTGTATATCTTCTATTAATTTAGTTAATAGGGATGAGAATATGATTTTTTCATCAATTATATGGGTATAAATACATTACTATAATGATAATTTATCAATTTTATCACCTCAATTACATGTTTGGTCAACTTCAACACACTTAATATTTTTAATTATTGATCATCATTCTGTCTATGACATTGAAGAATTTATTGATCAACTAAAGACCCTCAACATTTCACATGTGCTGTGGATATTAGCATTCAAATTTAATAGGATCAAGATTGACTAATTCACACTATGTGTTTATAGATACGATGAATTGTTAATTGAAGGATAATATTGATAATTTTTTTGAATATATATATATATAATCTAAAAAATATAAGGTGTATATAAATTACTTTTTAATAATTATTTAAACACTTAGAGATAAGAAGTTATATGGGAAAATTAGATCATATACATCTTGGATCCTGGAATATTCATAACATGAGAATATTATCTCAAATGGTGTAAAATATATTTATCCTTATAATCCAATGTTAGTAAAATAATGGCCCATCCCAAAGAATAACAAACAGATAAATATTTTACATATAAATGATAGTTATTATTAGTGATTCATTCCAAAAAAATATGATTGTCTTATCATTTGAATAATTTGACAGGCAAATAGAATAATTTCATATAGAAAATGGAATATGGAGACTTTTTTACAGCTAAAAAGATATTGTGTAATTCAATGATATGAACATTGACATCACAAAATGATAAATTTTTCATATATAGTGAAACATCAATGGAATATGTAGTATGAGTCCTTATAGAAATTTATATAGTTATTGTAAACATCATTGAAGTTGAAGATCCATGTATGGAATTCTCCAACTCATTTTCTAGAAATAGTGTCCATAATATTTTGCATGTTGATTAGAAATTACTATATCTAGGGCGTGAGACGTGAAATATATAAAAATCATAATATTTTGAAGTAGATCAACGTGAGTACAATGAGATGGATAATACACTATAATTAAAATTATTTGTCAATTCAATACAACCCTATAAATGAAAATAATGTGGTAGAGTCATTGAGTAGGGATGATAGAACTATTTTAACCAAAATAAGAATAAAAAATAATCCTATATTCATTAATAAAGAAAATTTTGTTACTAGAATTATTATAGAAGGGGATACATCACTCCATTTACAAATTATTTCCAAAACATCATTAGTATAGAACATAAAAATATGTCTTCAAGATAAAAAATATTAGATTAACATTGTGAATGGTTAGAAGATGGAATCCTTTATCTATGAAAGTTGGTTATGTAAATAAGAAGATAAGATATATGTTACATCCCTAATAATTCCAATAATGGAATTATTAAATGAAAACCCAATATTAAATTTCTATATACATCATGGTTGAACCACTATGTGAGGTATTTAATAGAATAATTTTGGTTTGATAATATGATGTTAGTAATTTCTGATTTTGTTATAAGATGATTATTTTTTTATCATGTAAATTTTAAGAGTAATCATTAAAATTATGTATCACCAGGTTTCAAAAGACTCATTGGAAGAATGATACTATATGGGTGAATTTAGGTCTAATTAACACATATCTTTACTTTAAAACTAAATGAGATGATATATACTTTTAGGGACTTTCAGAACATTTTATTAATGTTGTTGTGAGACATCATTGTGAATCCCTCTCTATTATATCAATTCATTCCCCATGATTGACATCATAATAATAGATTAATCTTCATATTTCTGTCAACACCAACATACATTTTATATCATATTATCATCCTTAGAATTATGGACATTCTAAATGGAAATTGTAAACATTATAAGACATGATAAAGTCTTTCTCACAAAATTTTTTGGTAATGTGAGATTTGCGTTTAAATGTAGCATAATTGTATTACAATAATTACTTATATAAAATAATTAATGTTTAACTGTTTGAATAATTTAATTTGTATATATTTTATACATTAACTAATTTGGATGTTGTTAGAGGGACGAACATGTTGTCCATGAACTAATTGAGTAGATAATTGTCAAAATGAGAATTAATTAGAATAATATCTAGATATAAAATTATATATATGAGAGAAATGAAAATAAGTATTGAAATGATATGAAATTTCATATATGAGGTAATTTTACCTGGAATTTATATATTTGGATGGGAGTTATAAGTTTTAGTTAGTATGGAATGCTGATATTTAGGTATTTCAGGCTATTTGAGATTTTAGAAATTATATTAGTTATGAGATATTGTTAATTAATTCCACCCATTGTATCTAAATTACATTGTATTTCATATATATCATTAGTGGGTCATTACATTCAATATCAAAAACAAATACTCCCCCATAGGGAATTATATATGTAAAATTTTATTATAAAATGGATAACCTATAAAAAATATCAATACTAGAGATAAAGTGTTGTAAACTTAAATAACTCAATTTGTAATGTTACTTTATAGAAATTATACAATAGTAGATGAGGTATGGGAATCTGGGTTGTAATGATTAATGATTAATTATATTTTATTATGACATGAGATTCAGAAAATGTTGAAGATGACGTTTTATAAGGGTGGAAATATGTAATACATGATATTTGATTATAATAAATAAACAGAAAATCATAAAGAAAATATAGTATGATTTACATTCTATTTTTCAAATAACAAATTTTTATAGAATTAAAATTTCATTAAAAAATTTTTTCTTCAAATTATCATGACCATATTAGAATATAGAATTGTTTAGGGATTTATCATAGATTGTTTATATGGTTTATTAGTAAAATACAATTTATAATGATTCATTCACTTTTATAAAATAATCAAGATAAAAGAATGAATATAATGATTTAAAACCCATTTATGGGGAAAATATAAATTGTGGAATAGAATAATTAATTTAGAAATAATATGATGAATTTCTAAACCAATATTAGGCTACATGTATGCTATGTATTGTTTTTATTTTAAAACAAATTTATGGGATATTTTTTATTAATAATCAAATTACATGGTTTTTATATTTTTTTATTTAGTATAATAATCACATAATTCTTGTTTAGTTAAACATAATCTAATTTATTCAATTTCAATCTACATTATATAATTTTTTTGTAAAAATTCCTTATTATTATTTAAAGATAATTTTTCTAAATAATGTTCTTCATTAAATTTCTCATATTAATATTAAAATTAATTTTTTCCACCTTAAGAATTAGAATATAATATTACTGATTTCATATTTTCATTTATAAGAATCAAATTTATTAATGATTTGAATTTTATATTCCAATATATAAATTAATTATGAAGGTAAAAATTTTGTCCCCACGGTAACGGTTAAAATTTAAAAAATAAATTTAAAAAATAAAACAAAAATATAAAATTAAAAAATATCTCTAATCTTACTGAATAAGTTTATTTCATTAAATCAAGTACCATATTCATATTTTGATCGTACTTTTCCTTGAAAATGGTTTCATATTATTTTAATGTGATGAATATTAACTAGGAGTTCCACTCTTCTCATATATAACGTGACACCTCCTCTCTTTTCTAATCTACTCCCCATGATCACTATGGATTAACAAATACCCATAAAACTACCCCCAAAATATTTTTTACTGATTCTTGTGATCTTTGAATATCTAAAAGATGAATCTAATAAAGATTGATATGTGATTTGAAAGAGTATTTCAATGGAAAAGTTAACTTTCATAGCATAGTTATTTTATGTTTCTTTCATCTTAATCCTAATTAAAATATTCTATAACCATATTAATATAATGAAATCAGTAAAAATATCATATAAAATTTTATTGTATTAATTGAACAACCAAAACATTCCACCATTACATCTACTATAAAATGAAAATTTCAATGATTCCTATGAGCATTCAACGGCCACTATCAATGATATATGTTATTTTTCGTCGGTGATTGACATGGATGGTAATAAAGATGGATTGAAATAATAATAATGAAATCATTGAAATAATTACAATTTTAGAAGTATTAATAATCAAATATATTTCTTCATTTTTGTCAATAGGAAAATGAAAACACCCATCATGTGCACATATAGAATAATACCTAGAATCATTATTTATTTAATTTTTTTACCCAACAAAAATTGTAGGTTATGAAAGTTTATCTAATGAATAATTATTATATATGACATTATTATCAGTTGGTAGGTTTTGAAACCAAGGACATGATGTAAGGACCATAATCACAGGTAAGGGTATATATATATATGATATATATTAATAATAAATATATATTAATAATAAATATATATTTATTAGTCATGATGTTGGAATGATTCTGGCCAAGAAATAATCCATTGTAAGGGTTTATATTACAATATTACTATTATCAATATTGTTTTCATTCAATTTCCATTAAATAAATTATGTTTTTCATTTCAAAATATATCATATTTTATTATACAATGATTAAATCTAGAGTTTCAATGTATTTCGTATATTTTCCATTTCTCTAGTATACAAATCCAATGAAATGATTTTTGTAAGAAAGGATGACCTTAATTCTCATTTTTAGTTTGGAATATTTTTATTTTATCTCTATAAACCTAATTTTTACTAAAGAATGTTTTTTTTCATATATAAATTATTAAAAAATTTCATTTGTTAATTTGAGTTTTTATGAAAAATTAATAATTGAATATTTTGTTTTTCATTCATAACAGTCAATTTTGATATAAAAGAATTGTGAGATGAATCGATTTTATGTTTTTTCAGACAAACATGTTTTCCTAAAATCATAAATATTCTTCCTTTTTATCTTCCATTAATTGTTTTTTTGGTTTCTATGTTAATATATATTTCCATTATTATAGGAATATTTTAATTTTCATATATAAATAAAAGGATATTATTTTTTAATGATATCTTATTTCACAAATTTACATTTTTATATTCCACATAATGTTATGTTAAAATATAATAGATCTATTTCAGGATTTAATTTGCTTTAAAAAATTTCTATATAATGTTTAAAATATCTCTTTAACACCTTTTGAGAATAGGTTTTCAAGAGATTTATAAAATTATTTATAAAGAAGAATTAGAGATATTTTAAAAATGATATTTGTCATGTTTCACTTTCATTTTCTTCCATGGTTATCAAATATCAAGAATTTAAATCATATTCTATATTTAAAATGAATTGATGGACTTACATAATTCCATAATGATTTATAGTTTATAAATCATGTTATTCATTCGGAATATTCTCAATTCCATTCAATTATAATCCCAATCCATATTTGTTAATATTTTGAAATTATATTTTATAATTTATTTAGAATTTATTTTAGATAATGGATATATTTATCATTTATACATTATCTTAAATATATTCCATTTCAACATATGGTAATAATTGAAGAATATTTACTTAAAATTAATATTACTAATTGTGAAATATGATATTAAGTATACTTGTTTAGATATAGATATTATTGACGAACAAATCATATTTATTATGGCCTGTATTGATCATTCAATATTAGAAAAATGAACTAGACGTGTGTAAGTGACTAGTGAGTCTTGTAATTATATAACCATTCAATTTAAAGGTAGGTATCACTCAAAATTCTTGATGGTATACCTTAATTATTTTTTGGTTACCATGTTTATTCCTAAATAATTATATAAAGAATCATTGATGAGGGAATGATAATTAGATTAAAATGTATGGATTTATGCCTTCCATAATTATGAAATTAAATATAATTATCAATATTATTAATATATTTTTACATTCCATTGATGAATATTATACTCTTGTAATTGATTAAATGAAATATGATTTTTTATTCAATCTTCCATATTGATTATTTCTTATGTATTTACAAAAAAGTCTACCACATGAAACCCAGTAATTGATCTATACAATCATATATTAGTTTTCCCTCTAAATAGGTTGAAATGATGTGATTTTTAATTTTTTTTTCAACGATGGTTATCAAGGATTTGCAAAAATTTAGATGTTATATATTACGTTTCGAATGTGATATACAAATCATTTATGTACATATCCCTAATCAATAAAAATTTTCATTCATATGGTATTAAATCTAATGTACCTTATAATAATTTTAGATAGTAGGAAATGGATTTTTGTTTCTATAGTCTGGTTCCTTACATGAAGTGTCGCGGTAGGCTTCAAACACATAGTTTTTCTATAAAAACTGATGATGATGGGAAATTAATAGCTCCTCCTTCAAATAGTGAAAATTTGTTTAGCACTATATAGTCCAGCCCAAAGATTTAACTATACTGTTCGAAGATGTAAAAGGAGTCATATATTGAGATAATATACGTATAAACCTCATAAATTATCCTTTAAGAGAAAAAAATCTATAAACCTTTTTGATATTTTTTGTGGATACACAAGAAAGAACTATAGAGACCCAAAGCATGGCGTACATGGACATTACATTAATTTGCGGAATACTTAATACATAACAAAAACCAACACATAAGGACCGTAATAGTTTAATGTCTATGGAAATTCAGAGCATAATATTATAATCATCATCTCCCATAATGTTCTTCCCCTTTTTTTCTTACCTAAAACAGTTCTTTACATTCTTATGTCTAATATGCTTCATATATATCTGAACCTCCTCTTCTTTGATGCGCCTCTTCTTAACCTCCTCTTAAGGCACTAGAGTTGGACTTTTGAGTAGACTAGATCCTCTATAATGATTTTAGGTAAGTTGATAAAGAAAATGGGCAGGTGTTGGCCGAGCTATAAGGCTCAAAATTGTGTAAAGAGAAGAGGGAGGTGGTGCCCTTTTATAAGGGAGGAGAGGGGCACTTTAGGAAAAAACATAAAATATTATTTTATAATAAAGACATATTCGGATTATAATGGCTCCAAAGTGACTTATTTCGAAGATAAAGTGGGGATGGTTTGAAATCCTCTCATCCAATAGGTTTTATATAGGTTTAGGTTTAATATTTTAACCTTACCATTTATATTAAACGCTAAGTTAAATAATTTATCTTTTACCCTGTCTTCTTGTTTTCTTACACTATGTGGTTAATAAACTTACTATAAAAAGCAAAAAGAACCCCAATTGGTTCATTATTAACATATATAACCTTATCTATGTCATTTGTCCGATCATTAGTTTTTAGGAATATAATAACAATTAATAATATAATATTTGTTTTAAAAACTATTTTATGCCAATTTTGACATTCTTTGGTAATTTATTTTTGTAAAACTTATAACAGCATGATAAGTTCAAAAAATGTTAACTAATTCAATAATAACATGTCATATTAACCTATAAAATTATTTAAATTCATAACAAGTCTCAAATTATATTTATTTGGGAATTTCTAATATCAATTATCTTAATATTTTATTAATAAGTTAATTACTCCATCATCATTGTGTCATAAATAAATTAAATTATTTAATATCTAAAAATTATAAATAAAATAGAATTATTTAGGAAATGTATTTAGCTATCTAATTAATATTTATAGTTGAATTTATCTTATGTATAACCCTATATTAAAAAGGTTTTAGTTATTAAACATTGATTTTAAATCTTTTAACTCTTCTTTAAATAAAATAATAATAAATGACAAAATCTAATCCAAGTGGACCTAATTGGTCTAATTTTAATCCTAAAGTTGTTTTTGGTAGAATTAAACTTATCTAATAGAATTATGACATGTGTTAGGGTAATAATAATAATATCATTTTTACCCTTAATTTCCCTATTTACTTTAAACAGTGGTAAATAAAAGTAAAAAAGTTACTATTCACTAAAAATTATTTTTATATTATTGAACCACATTTTACTCCTTGATATTAATCATGCCTCTCGGAATTTTGAAATTCCACTCAGATAAGTGGTAAAATTAAGTTTTATGTAAAGATTCAAATTCTTCTAGGAATTGGGTAAAAGACGGTAAAAGTTCAATAAATATTTTCTATATATCTGAAATTATTATAAAATGAATCAAATGAATTACATTGAACTTATATAGGATTTATGTATCAATTTTAACCTAAAATAAATTCAAATAAAATAAATAATTATTTAAATAAAAAGTCAGTTTTTAAATAGTAACCTCGTGTTTTCACTATTCATAAAAAATTGAATGTTTTAAAAAAAATACCAAAAATTCACCATATGATAATTTCAATATTCCTAATCCAAAAATGAAGTCCATTTTGAAAGGTTAAATTTATAAAATTTCAAAAAGTGGGTATTACTATTCATAATGGCTAGTTCATAATAATGTTATAATAATATCTCATTTAGTAAAACTTGGTATTGCGTACTACACACACTATCGAGGAAGTTCGTGATTGCATGTAATTAAAGCCAAATAAGGGATGGGTGTAGTGAAAGCTCTGTTTGGTGTTGCGTATAATAGAATCAAAACTTATTTCATTTATACATTAAACAAAATCTATAATTAATGTTGCATAGAATAATTTCTACAAAACAAACTTGAAATTTTGTGTAACAGGAGCCAAGAATAGTGTTGCATATACTACAAGCTAATACGGTGTTTCATATAGCACGAGATAATTTCTTTGTAGCGTACAACACAAGACATCAATGAAATAAAAAAGAACAATTCTCACAAAATCTCGGGTTGTTACATTCTACCCCCTTAAAATGAATTTCTCCCTCGAAATTCGGGTTATAAATGTACTACATGAAAGTTCATTTCATAGTAACCCACATCATAAAAAGGAATACTAAACCATAATTTTAAAAAGTCAAGTATGAGACACAATGGTTACCCATATTTACTCATCAATGGGTTTCCACATAGGAGAACATAGGTGAAAATATGGATATGGAAGAGAAGTCTACCCATCAAGGTCTGATGGAGAGTTGTAGAGAACATGACTATGAGAAAGCCAACAATCACAAATCCATAAATTTTTGATGATCCAAGGTACCATCCGATTCATCAGATATAAGAGCACTAGAAATTTTTTTTTGGTTTTCAAGATCATTTCCGTAATGTTGAATACTTTTTGAATTAAAAGAAATACTTATATGATTTTGGCACAATCTCACTGTTGTTCGTGCCTTGAACAATTTCCACTTCATCTCTTAAAGAAATAAAGTTGAATTTGTCTTTCGTGAAGTGTTAGCGTATCATACGATAGAATGATAGGTCATTCCATCTGTCTTGAACATAAGTTTATCAAAAGATATATACATAAGACCATATATGGTGAGATTAATCATATATGGTTCCTAAAATGGACGTATACTTTGTATATCATACCACATAATAAATTGAAACTAATTTATACCAACCAGGAACTTCCTGTAGGCCTGTGATAAAGGCCTGTCGCACTTCGGTTATGGTTTCGATTCCCACATCCTTGTCCGACACAACGGGTTTTCTCCAGTCCTATGAGTTGTACTTTTTCTAAATCTATACTATTATAACATTCCAAAAATAATATCAAAATGTTCTTTCCTTAAAAAAAACTATCTGAGGTCTATCTTAATCTATTCTAATCTTTAGGCTTACCCAAACTCACAGTATATAGAAAATGATTGATAATGAGGTCATCTACCAAGCATGTAAATACCATCATTTATCCCCATATATCATAAGATATGTCTTGTTGGTCACATTCCAAACATTCGAATGACATAATAATGTATTATCTAGGAAAATGAATACCCATTGAACTTTAGTGAAAACTTGAATTCTGTCAAAATTTAACTCTTTCCACATACCAAAATCAAAAAATTCTATATACTCAAACCATGATATAACATTATCCATATATTAGTCATGAGCTCATGAATACTGTCAAACATTTCATTTTCTCCTTATCCCTTTATTATGCGCATATCATCTTCTTTCCAAAAATATCTCAATCACTTTCCATGGTTACTGGTACCATAAAATTATTGAAAACCACAATAGACCAATACATAAAGATTTCAATATTCCACGATACTATATACAACATTATTTTGGAATCCTATTACATAAACACTTAATCATTCCACCACATCGTTGTCATATTCAACATCTCCAATAGTGATCGCATGTGACTTCCCTTTATCCTTTTCCTTATGTGGTTGCTCATGTCGATCATCATTAACCCTTGGATTAGGGAATTGATTAGAATAATGCCCCATTTCCTTTCACTTGAAGCATTGATGTGTTGGTGGAGCGTTCTCTGTAGTCTTTTCTCTATTAACATCCTTAGCTACCTTTTTCCCATTACTCCAACACTCAACTGCTCGATGACCTTCTTATCCACACATAAAAAATCTTCTAGAACCTTTTATGAAATCTCTACCATGCTTCATTCCATAGATTGAGCATAAAGAAACATTCATCTTCTTTTCACTATTGTTCTGATATTTTTCCTTGAACTCCATCTTTCCTTTCTTGTCAAAACCATAATATGGATATATAACACAAACTTCCATTTCTACCTTGATAACACAATGCACAATTTCTTCATAGCTACTGATGCCTCTTACAGCTAATGCCCTTCGAAGACATGGTTTTAAGCCACTGAAGAATCGATCAACATTACTTTCAGGTTGGATGATAAAGCGAGATGCATACCTTACAAGCCTTGTAAAATTTTCTTCGTATACACCAACAAATTCCTCATCCGTTTTCTTAAGCTCAAGGAACTCCTTTTCCATATTTGTTCGAAGAATACGAGGGAATTACATAATGAAAAATAAGTTCATGAACTCATCCCATTCCATGGAGTCAATTTCACCTTGGGGAATTGTATTCTTAATTAGATTCCACCACTGGTCTGCTTCACTATCTAAATGGTAAACATCCACAATGACTTTCTCATGTTATAAACATTGAAGAATGGAAAATATCTCTTCAATTGTACTGATCCATTGTTCAGCAACAAGTGGTTCAGAAGACCCACTGAAAGAAGGTGGACGTTTCCTCATGAAGGACTCAATAGAATATTGTTCCTTTCTCTACTCATTTGGAAGCCCAGAATGATTCACAGTTTGTGTGAGTATAGCAATAATATTTTTCACTCCATCTCCCATAACATTGGTTTGTTCAGGAGGAAAATCATAGCATTGTCCATTACATTGATCAACACGGTTCCTTCGGGTTCTAGCCATCTTCTAAAACCCAAAAAAATAGTGTGAGAGGAAAAAATAATGCTAGGGAAAACAACATAATTATGTGGGAGTACCTTCAATATATAACATCTTAGGGTTAATTCTACGATTGTTACCATAATTCTAGGACTATAACCTATGCTTATGCTTATCCTTAGAGACATCCCTAGACATACCTTCGAAATATCTCTAGGGATCTCACTAATGTTATCATATCATAGTTTTAAAAGTTTAACTAAACCATTCCTCTAATACCAACTATAGAGACCCAAAGCTTGGCATACATGGACATTACATTACTTTTGCGGAATACTTAATCCCTAACAAAATCCAACACAAATGGACAGTAATAATTTAGTGTCTTTGGAAACTCAGAACATAATCTTCTAAACATGGTGAAAGTTCTTCAACATCTCCCATAATGATCTTCCCTTTTTTTTCTTACCTAAAACCTTTCTTTATATACTTATGTCTGATATGATTTGTATGTATTTAAACCTCCTCTTCTTTGATGTGCCTCTTCTTAACCTCATCTTAAGGCACTAGAGTTGGTCTTTTGAGTTGACCAAAACCTCTATAATTTTTTCAGGGAAGTTGATTAGGGAAATGGGCATGGTTTGTCTGAGCTTGAAGGCTCAAAATTGTGTAAATAGAAGAGGGAGGAGGTTCCCTTTTATAATGGAGCAGAGGGGCACTTTACGAAAAAACTTAAAATATTATTTTATAATAAAGCCATATTCGGTGTATAATGGCACCAAAGTGAATTATTTCGAAGCTAAAGTGGGTATGGGTCTAAATCCTCTCAACCAATAGGTTTTATACATGTTTAAGTTACTATTTTAACATTGTCATTTATATTTAACTCTAAGTTAAATAATTTAACTTTTACCGTGTCTTCTTGTTTTCTTACACTATATGGTTAATAAACTTACTATAACAAGCCAAACGAACCCAAAGTTGTTCATTATTAACGTATATTACCTTAACTAAGTCATATGGATGATCCTTATATTTTTAGGAATAGAATAAAAATTAATAATATAATATTTTATTTAGAAACTATATTATGCCAATTTTGAAACTATTTGGTAATTTATTTTTGTAAAAATCATAACAGCATGATTAGTTCAAAAAAAGTTAATAAAATCAATACTAACATGTCATATTAACTTATAAAATTAGTGGGATTCATAAAAAGTATCAAATTATAATTATTTGGGTATTTATAATATCAATTATGTTAATATTTCATTAATAAGGTAATTACTGCATCAGCATTGTGTCATAAATAAATTAAATTATTTACTGTATACAAATTATAAATAAAATACTATTATGTAGGAAATCTTTTTATATTTTTAATGAATATATATAGTCTAATTTATCTTCTGTATAACCTTATATTAAAAATGTTTAGTTATTAAACATTGATTTTAACTCTTTTATCTCTTCTTTAAATAAAATAATAATAAATGTCCTAATCTAATACAAGTGGACCTAAATGGTCACATTTTAATCCTCTGATTGTTTTTGGTTGAATTAAAATTATCCAATAGAATTAGTACATGTGTTAGGGTAATAATAATATCATTGTTACCCTTAATTACCCTATTTACTTATAATCGTGGTAAATAAAAGTAAAAAGTTAATATACATAAAAAATTATATTTATCTTATTGAACCACATTTTACTCCTTGATAATAATCGTGTCTCCTGGATTTTTGAAATTCCACTCACAGAAGCAGCAGAAATTATGTTTTATGTAAATTTTCAAATTCTCCTAGGAGGTAGGTAAAAGATGGTGAAAAGTTCAATAAAATTTTATTATATATCTAAAATTATTATAAAATGACTCCAATAAATTAAATTGAACTTATATATGTATTATGAATCAATTTTGAACTAAAATAATTTAAATAAGATATATAATTATTTAAATAAAAATTTGGTTTTTAAATAGTAACCTAGTTTTTTAACTATTCATCAAAAATTGAATGTTTTCAGAAACAATACAAAAAATTCACCCTGGGATAATTTCGATATTTCGAATCCAAAAATGAAAGCCATTTTGAAAGATTAAATTTGTAAAATTTCAAAAAGTGGGTAAAACTATTCATAATGGCTAGTTCATAATAATATTATAATAGTATCTCATTTTGTAAAACTTAGTATTGCGTACAACAAACGTTGTCGAGGAAGTTCTTGATTGAATGTAATGAAATCCCAGTCAGGGTTGTGTGTAGTGAAAGCTCCCTTTGGTGTTGTGTATAACATAATCAAAACATATTTCATTTATACATTAAACAAAATCTATACTTAATGTTACATAAATTAATTTCTACAAAACGAACATGAAATTGTGTATAACACGAGCCAAGAATAGTGTTGCGTATACTTCAAGCTAATACAGTGTTGTGTATAGCACAATATTATTTTGGTGTAGTGTACAACACAAGATATCAATGAAATTAAATATAATAATTCTCAAAAAATCTCCGGTTCTTACAAGAACCACCTCAACATTCAAAGGATCCAAAAGTAATCCATATTGATTCATGTCATGTACTAATAAATAAGCCTCATATATCCAAAAAATATATAATTTTATAGCCTCTAATAAATCTATGGGAGATGGATAACTTGAAAAAAAACTGATGTATTCTTGGAATTCCCCCTTAATCACTGAGTTCAATGAATTTTGTTAATAAATAGTAATATAAATCATCCCAAAAAATCTTATAATACCGAATTCATTCATCCAATGTACACTTCTTGATATTTCCTAACACTAAATTACTTTAAAAAAATCAAAATATATATAATGAAATTTTAATGTAGTTTTTATGATATCAAGATCCTTAACTCATATCAAAATATATAATGATTGAAAATAAATCTTAAAGAATCAGGTAGGCCATTTATGTAGATCCAATAGCGATTTAATCCCTATATGGGGATAATGGTTCATAATTTTCAACTAATTCATGTATCAATAATTGATATATAGTGGAATATTTCTAAATAATTTTTTTTCAAATAGATATGCAGAAACCCAAGGTTATATAAAAGGCTGAAGTGAACCTCTATACCGAAGGTCGGCAATACCAATCTATAGCACAAACAATACAGAATAAGAATTATGTAATGGAGATATTGATATCAAATAAACACATGAAAATAGATATATCCTCAAGTAGATATCATTTAAAGGGTACACCATCAAAACCTCTTCTATAAAGGAATTAGGATCTCTTATATATCCTAGTGAAACAATACTGAATGACCTTCTATAGAGCTCAATATCATGGTGATCATCAAGGATGATAAGAACATAACATTCCTAATTCATGTCCAAGGGTATCACTAAATTATAAAAACTACTAAATTATAATTAGTGTCATCGAACATGATCTAATTCATGTAGAAATACATGATAGGAAATACTAAATAAAGCTAGCCTATTCTGAGGGTGATTTTATATGGATATATCCCCAAACATATGAAATATCCATGAAGGTGGTGTTACCATAGCATCATCTAAAATTATATACCAACATCAAACATAATAGATTGACTAACAATTAATATAGTCATTTAATAGGCACTAGATATCCCGCTACCTCAAGTCATAACGCATGTACTGGTGGAGGTGAATTAAAGGATTTTGAAACTCTTGAATCAATAAATGTGTACATCCATGTTCAATATATTTATATAATAACTCATTTTATTTTTGGGTTTAGTTAACATTAGAATATATAAGGTTGGAATCTGACCATGAACTCTTTATCCTTGATGGAAGCCACCTCATTTAATATGCCCTGATTAATATCCCTATGGAAAAGGGGTATCACTCGTGTTATGAATGATGATTTTATTATATTTATTTCAATTAAACAAATCAAATGTGTTTTATACTATACTACACACACAACACCATTATAAAACAAAACAACAATACAATTTATTGAAATTATATTATATGTAATAAATATTAAAAAAATAGACAATTTTTAATTGGAGAGTATATATAGAGTTATCTACTTTATGAAATATATTTATATATAATAGAGAGGTAACTTTTTTAATTCCAACAACAACAGAAAAGATAATTTTATGCATAAAAATATTTTTTTTACTAATATTTTTTGTTTATAACGTTATTTAAGGAAACATATTATATTATAGAGAAGGTATATTATTTATATGAATAATATTTATTTTATTATATATTAATAAATATTAAATATGATATTCAGATGAGATAAGATTAGTAATGCTTAAAAAATTGATTTTATTCATATTAATTTTTTTTATTATATTATAAATTTCTATTAAAAAGAGAAAATTTTAAATTCTTGAATTTAAATTTGAAAAAACATAAATTTTCAATTCATCCAGTAAAATTATTAGATGATTATTTTTTATTTTTCATAAATAAATTATTTTTAGGTGAATACTGAACAAATTATTTTTACTAATACCCAATAATTTCTAAATTTATCATAAGACAATAAGGGCATAATGTTTTTTGAAATTATTTATATGTAAAATATATTTATAAAATAAAAAGATCATTTTAAAAATATAATACATTAATAAAAATTATCTGAAATTTATAGGAATCAAACCTAATATTTAGTTAATATAATTTTTTTATATTATATTGAAAAATAAAATTCATAACATGTTGATATTATATCTAAAAAATGGATCTCATATTTTACACCAACATGTTCATATTTTTTATGTATGTCAATTTCAGTTTTACCAGTATAAACAAGATAAGAGGGATTAAATATTACCCCAATGATAATTGTAAAACAATTATTAGAAAAGAATTATTTTATTAACAATGTATAATTTTTATACAATAGAATTAAATAATAACCTAGAAAAATTATTCCAATATAATTTATAAAATAATATATAATTATTTTAACAATAATTAAATTTGTTGTCAATAGAAAATAATATTATTAACACTTAATATTTAAATCCACATTTTTCTACAAACCATTATATATGTTAAATGATTTAAATTAAAATATTTTATTATATTATTTATAATATGAATTAGATTAAATTTATATATATTTTTTTCATAAAATAAAAAAAATTACTATGAATTTTTACAATATATGTTTTATAAAATATAGATTACATGGGTAAAAACTATATACCAAGGTAAAAATAATGGTAAAACAGAAATATATAATAGTTAATAAATTCAATCATCTTTAAAAAATATTTGAAAATGAGCATTAAATGTATGATCAGTATGATAACAAGAAATCATTTATTATTTCCTTCATTTGGAGCCCTTATACATTGAACAACATCATGCTATAAATTTTAATGTCATGTGTATTAACAAAAACTCCCTTTTTCACTATTATAATATAAGATCATTTACTCCAAATTTATATTCACATTAAAATGACCTATATTGTAAAAAACACAACTTAGTATCTATTAAACTCTCAGCAAAAATACTAGAATTCATCTCCAATAAAGGTACCAAGGTAAAGAATATTTAGGTGTTACCCATGGGGGAACATCCAAAAGTGTAGGTAATGTTCTCAAAAACACTACCATAATTGTTTAATTTTTAAAGAAACTGAATACAATTATATCCTGTATGTTATGATAAAATAGGTATTAATGATATTGTTATATGTTATCATATTAATGGAAATTAAATTTTCTACCTCATTTACATCCATAAGAGAAATTGAAATATTACATATGTTATGTGTGCACTATAACATCCATTAGCCATGCGATTAAATTTTAATAACTACAAAGAAATGATGGCTAAATTGTTGTATTTAATGAATAAATATTAAATTTCAAATATTTTTAATGTTCCAAAAATCTAAACCAATTCATATATCAGTTATGTTGTATGTAAATGAAAGTGGCACGGGTACGTACGTGCAGACTTCCACCTCCACGAGTGTGACATACTTGGTTTTCCACTCTAGTATTTTAGAATGTGTATAAATATTATTATATATTTTTTAAAATATAAATAAAATCAAAATAATATTATAAATATTCTATAATAATTATATTATGCCAAAATAATCACATTATCGACCATACTCACCCATAGATTACAGATTGTCCTTGTTTATGTCCATTTAACCACCCATATGAAAATTACTATAAATATCTATCATGTATGAATATGTAAACATAATTAAAAGATTAATTAATTATTAATTGTCATATAATTTTTGGGTTATGGTTCTATAAGGGTTATACTAATAATAAGTATATTATTATTCTACATATATACTTCCATAAATAAATATTTTCAACCACTTTATAATCATGAATCATAACAGGAAAACTTATTAAATTAAATTATATCAATATAAATGACAATAAAACATCATTTTATATACCGATATTGATAAAAAATGATGAAATTTTAATCTATAAACAATAATCAACATATCCATTATCAAAATAGAACTAATCAATACATCAAAACTAATAACATATGCATTTAAAAATAAAATATTATTAAATAATATATATCCAATAAATTAATATAAATTAATTTTATAAAATATTTTCTGTATTAATGAAGATCGTAAAATTTTAAGTATGATGGTTAATGTTATTATATAATATTTTAGAGAACCTTCAACTAAGTGAGATTTAAAGTAAGGGTACTTTTTATCAATTTTATAACATTAAGACATGTTTCTATGTTCACCTAATACCATTTATGTAGGGTGTTTACTGCCTATTGAATATTTAATATCATTAATTATATTTTATTTTAGGTATTTGATGTTTAATTTCAATCTCTCTATTGCAACCAATGTTTATTATAGTGTTTATTATGCAATAGGTGATTTTTTACACAACACATTTTATTGAGTCATAAAAATTCCTTTTTCATGGTTAAAAAAACAGATCTATTATTTTATTTTATGATTCTATAATGAAATACATATATGGTAAATTGATATTTTTAATTAAAATATTTTACCTTGATGAATTTTTTTCTCATAAACTATATCTTTATTAAAAATAATTTGCAGCATATTTAATAAAAAATTATATTCCATGCCATATTTTCTCATAAAAGTTTTATAATTTGTTATTGGAAATCAATTTATATAATAAATAATGATACCTTTAACTTTCCATTTTCCCTATTTCTATAATTTTCTTTTATGGATGATTTTTCAATTCTGATTTTTAATAATGTTACTTCAAAATATCAGAAATTTTTTCAATCCTTTCATAAAAAATTGTTTTCACTTACACTCAACATTACTACTGGATAAACATTACGTATTTTCAAATAAATATTATTGATTCTTATTTTTAAATGAAAATTTTGTTCATTTTTGAATCTCACCTTTTAAAAAATGACTTTTTAATGCTACCTGTTAGAGTATTGATTACAATAATGATAAAAATGGCAGGTAAAAAATAATTTATCATTTCACCTATAATTTAATATTTATGATAATGTAATTTCATTCCTTATTTATTATTCAATAAGAATAAATTATAATTTTTTTCTCTATAATATTGTCACTGAATGAATTTGAAAAAAATGATGTATTAAATAACATTCTTTACATGTAATCTTGAGTGTAAATTAACCAGGATATATTTTGGATTTAATGGAGTATTAATATGATCATATGGAACTAATAATATTAAAAAATCATTAAATACATAAATAATTTTCCACTAATTTTAATTTATTTATTAATTACTATGAAATAATAAAAAAATTAATCAAAAAATTAATGGATTAAAAGACCCATTTTTATGAAGAAATATGTATTTCTTGGGGTGATGAATATATATATATATATAATATTAATCCCTATTATAAATTTATTTTAATTAAATTTATTTTTAATTTATAAATTTTCATTCATAAATTACATATCTAAATGATAGAATTAAATATAAGTTCTTTTGAAGGTGAAAAAACTATTTTAAAGAAACTGTTCTTACGTGATAAATGTGTTTTCAACTTAATAAATTAAATAAATCACTATTTGTTAATTATAATAATTAATTATTTATATTTCATATTAGATGAAATATTTTAATTTTTATTTAATAGTTTTTTCTATGAAGGGAATTTAATTTAATACAGTTTTATGCTTTAATGGAAATATTTCTAAAAATTGTTTTTGATGAATTTTACATGTTTATTTTAAAATTAAATTATATTGGTTATAGAAATTGAATTAGGTAAAATAGATTCCCTCTTAAGAATATTAATGTCTAAAATTTTTATTCTTATCATTTTCATTTCTTGGAATAATGAATTGTAAAAATAGTAAAAACCAGTTACAATAGTTACGGTTAAAATGACTTTACCTCTTTGGTGGGACATTTAAAATAAGCGATATAGGTAAAATAAAACTAAAACATTTTTAAATATAACTGTTTTAAGATATTACGTAATCATATTATCAAAAAAAATTATTCTAGTTATTTTTTATACATTTATAAGAATGTGTATATATTATTTATATCTTCTATGAAAGTGAATTTGTGTTTGTCCCATAACATAAAAAGGGAACTTGTCGTCCTCCATTTTTCACAAAATTAGAGCTCTATAGATCAATTAATACATATAGAAAACTTCTAATATTTGATCCCTTCATTATTTAGAAAATGGACTTACCCTATGGCCATCATAATATGACTTAAGTTGTAAGTAAAAGGTGGTATCGCATAGAAGAGGTAGTCATCATACATGAGTATTTTAAAGATTTTTATATCTATTACTTCCATCAAATATTATGAATCCATCATAAAATTATAAATATATTACCATAAATATTCTAATATGTTAATAAGATTGTGGTTGAACTATTTTTCACCTTCTTTCCATCAAATGGGAAATGAAATAATCACTAGTGTTGAAGTGCAGACTATAGTCTACATGTTATATTATGATTCATTTTCCATCACAACTCCACATTAGTTGTTATAATGATGCGATTAATAAACATATATTCTATTTATGATTTAATTATCTTTATATAATGATGAAATATTATCTAACATTGTTTCATCATTATCATTATAAAATGAAAACAATGTTCTTCAGTACAAACAATCTACCATATCCATTAAGGGTGTAATAAATTTGTTTGTATCATCCTTTTATGGATGGAGATAAATATTTATATAATTAATAGATATTATATATATAAATATATTGTGATTACCATTCACGATATGATGCAACCATGATTAATATTCAATGACATGCCCTACCTAATAGAATCATTCGTCCAAATCAAAATAGTATTCCCCCAAAATAGTGACATTAAAATGTAATTATCCAGGAAAAGGTAAAAAAGTTTTAAAATGGAATCATATGTTACATTATAAAAATTAATATGGTTGTTATATATAATTATAATAAATTTAAATTTATTATATATGAGGATTAATGTACTTATAATGCATGTCAGACTTGATGTAAGGTATTTATGTTACAATATCACTTTTTACAGTGGTAGTTTTTGAATAAATTAATGATGATGAAAATATATTATATATTTATATAAATAATATGAATTACATTCCCATATGGATATTTTTATATATTTATGGTTTTATTTTCAACTTAAATTCACTTTATACTCATAATACCAAAGAAATTTTTTATGGTAAATATACTATGTTTTTTATTTAGTCCAAAGACATTCCCTTCCGTACACATATTTTATTTAAAAAAATTTAAGGATATTTTTATTCTTCTATGATTTATAAAATAAATATTCATCCCTTTTTTACATTCAATAATAATGTTTAAAATGATTCTCCTTTTTATTTTCCAAACAAGGTACACTTTACCAAATGTGTTAACTTAATCATTTATTAAAAATAAACTACAAAAACGGATTTACAGAATATTATAACCAATAATTTTTTTGAATATTTTATTACATGATTAAATGGATCATTTGAAATAACTTTTTACCAAATATTATAGAAATGTTTAATTTCATATAAATTCTTCCAAAAATGTAAAATGAATTTTCATAAGAAGAACATTGCATTGATATTTGAAGAATATATTCATCTATGAAAACATAAATTTATGTTACCTTTAATTTGACATATATATGATACATTAATACTATATTTATTATTTTTTGGCTGCTTTATGTTTATATTTATAAAATATGCATGAAACCAATTTTATTTTTCTATGGAAATGATATAACAGAAAGATTTATGTTTTCATGATATTTTTGAACACATATGATGGATTATTATTATATAACAAGTGGGTCTATTATAGAATTACAACTAATTGGTTAATTTTTTATATTTATCATATTAAAGGGTACAATTTAGTTAATCCCAATACCAAAACATGGTACACGAGAGGTTATTCCAAACCCATAAATGGTACACAAGTGGCTAGATAAAAACAAACATGAGAAGAATTTCTTTGTTTTTAACCATGAAAATTGATTTTTATAATTATAATTACTATGAAAATTTTATTACATTCACTATGATATGTTATTATGATTGTAATATGATCTCATGATATATTTTCTTTTATGAATCATATCTTATTTTCTACTGATACCATATTGCATGATTATAATTTATGAACTGTTGGGAGTTATTTTCAAATGTTAAGATCATATTATTATACCATTGTGGTCTTGATATGATTCCATGTGGTTATTCACTAACGTATCCCATGTTTCCCCTTACTAAGAATTGGAGGTCACAATTTATAGTGTATCCTTTACAGAGGATATGAAAAATTGTTTTAAGTAGTTTATATCTAATAAATATACAATGAGAAAATATAATTGTGCGTGTTATTAAGGATATTTAACAAAATATAATTATATATATGTATATATATTCATCAAATAAATTAAACCTTAATTTTCCTAGGGAATGTATTATTATGTTATGTACTATTTATTTATATAAAATGATGTAATATTTTAATATGAAACGTTTGGGACACTTCTGTTGGTATCAGCGTAGGGTTTAATTATATTTGGATATCGGTATTAGGGAAAATTTATAAAAAGTATTTTTCTTTATTTAATTATAATAAAATATCATAAATATTTCGTAAAGTTGAGATTTTTTAGTTTTCCTATAAAATATTTACTTATGAGAATGCTAAAAAGTAGATGTGGTTGTGGCACAAAAGAACCTATTGTAAAAAACTATAAAAGTTACGGATTGGTTATTAATTGAACTATCAGAATATTATTATTTTGGGGTATAAGACTGGAAACCATTCTAGAAATTTCTAAGTTATATTTCGATGTTAATTTACTTTTTCTTTTGCGAACCATTATGAACACTTTCAATAGGTGATGACCATGGTTTCTAAAGGATAAACATAATGTGTAAATGATTGAAAATAAAGTGTCATGATTTTGAAATCATTTGAATGATTTTTCCTAATTATATAATTTATCAGATTGATTATTATTACTCATTATATAATATTTGGTTTTAGTAAATTTTTTAATTAAATTTAATATGATTAACATTGAATCTAATGGATAATATAAGAATTTTTCTCACGAGAAAACAATAATACGAGTATTGAAATGAATAATATTTTTTTTTCTTATAAAAATATTATCAATCAATGAATCATGGAATTTTTCCAAATTATTAAATAATGTAACAAAATTTTTTGAGTCCACCATTAGGAAAAATCCTCCTTTGATTTTTGGGTCTAATAATCCACTAATTTTCATACGAGGTATTAGTTCTACTAAAAATATATTTCTTTCCTCAAATTCTTGTAGGATGAAAAATTAAAATCTGATGTTTATGAATTTAGATGGTTAAATAGATAATCAATGTACTCTTATTAAAAACCAAAGTAAATAAAAAAATTTACTCTATAGACTGGTATAAGTTTCTAATTTTATTTTATATATTTAATTTTTTTATATTATTTATAAAAAAATGGGTAAATAATTCATTGATATAATTCCAAAATATTATGAATCCATTATCACCAATTATTAAAAAAATTTGAGACATGTGAGGTATAATTCTAATATTATCATCCAATAAAAAAATGATTTATTGATTGTTTGGTGGATAAAAATAATATGACTGAATTGAATTGGAATGAAGAGTCTTCCATAGTAATGATGATATTGTTTTATGTTCACTCAGGGTATAAATGAAGATAAAATTTATTCATCAATCTCATTATTTTGATAATGTAATAAATATATAATTAAAATGAAATTTTATTAACCAAAATCCTAGAGGTTATAAGTTTAGTCTCTCATTATTCTAAAAGTATGGAAATAGACATAGTGGAAATTTTATTAATGATAATAATTAATTTTTTTGTGGATTGGAGGCTTATAGAAAAATTGTATTTCAATGTTGTGTGAAGATGTTAGATAATGATGGTAATGAAGAAGATGTACCATAGAATATTCAACTAACACTCAATTGATTCATATATAAGGACTATGGTAATTTTGATAACAAGTTTTCAAATTTAGGGGTTAATGACGATAAATGATGTATGTAATTCATTAAGTTTAGTGGAAAAGGGAAATTTCAGGTTAACACTATTACCGATGTGGAATTCAATAATAACGTTGTGAATGGTACACAATCCATCAATATATATCTATACATATCTGATTTTTTTTTACCCACTCTATTTTATCTAAATAATTTTCTATGGGTATCACATTTCACACTCAATGATTAGATATTTAATTATTAGTTAAAACCCATAATTGTATGAGTGTCATATATAAAGTCTATAGTTCATCACTAAATGATGTTTGTGGGAATTTTATTCATGGAAATATTTTCATTCTACCTCTAGTTGAATTTAATGATATTTTGGGAATGGGATTTCTCTCTTTATATATATCTCATATCAGTCAACAAGGAAGTGTAGTCACATTTCATATTCTGATTGAATGTGTGATAATTAAACAGTGTGAGGGAAAATAAAAGACTATAATGAAAATCAAACCCATTTAATTTCCCTTTATTATGGTTTATATGGTTAATTTATCAAATATGATTATGGGTAAAAATAATATTTATGATATGCATATTTTATATGATATAGTTTATGTCTTTCTAGAAGAGTTTCACAGTCTTCTTCCAAGTCATAAATTTTTTATTTTAACTAAAATTAGACATATTATGAAACCAATTTTATGGAAACCATATATAATGAACCATATTTAGTTGTACATTCTGAAGATAGAGCTCTAGGAGAATCTTAAAATTTGAATAATTATTCCAACTGCATCCCCATAAATTCCACTAGTAATTCCCATTAAGAAGGAATATGTATAAATGGGAATATATATTTTTTATCAATAACATAATAATATAACAATCAAGAATAATTATCCACTTCCATGTATTCATTATTTGTTTTACCAAATGTGATGAGCTTAGTAATTCTCAATTATTGAGCTTCATTCTAGATACTATCATTGTAAGGTAAAATTAGAAGTCTTACATAAGTAATCATTCCATATTAGGCATTGACACTATGAATTTATATTTATTAATTTTGATTTTATAAATTTCCCTCTATATTAATTTATTTAATATATATCATCTTTATATAATACCTTCATCAGTTAACGATAAACACTATAGAGAATATTCAAATATACTCAATGATAAAGTAAGTGTATGATGATTACTTGTTAATTTTTTTAAGTACCTTGAAAAAATATAATATTTTTGAAAATTTAAACAAGTGTGATTTGTGTTTTTAATGTACCATTAATGGGACATGTGATCACTATAGAGATTATTTTGGTAGATCATTATATGAATGAAGTCATTAATTTTTTTCCAATCTAAATACCATTATTTTAATCCATTATTTGAATAGAAATGTAATATAGTATCGATTATTTTCATGTAATACTTCATGGTTTTATAATAAACTATTTATGTAAACATTTAAGGGATTACAGTTCCATTGGACTGATGAATGTGATAAAAATATCAAAGATATTCATAGAATATTTTTATATGCACCGATACTCACACAACACTTTACTGTAAAAAGGTTTTTGATCAATAATGATTCATTTAAAAATATATTATAATTATTTCTAATAAAAAATGATATGATGATAGTTTATTAATGTCATTAATTAATATTTTAGGGTATGAATTACCTACCCCATGACTTATATTTGGTAGTGGTAATATTTCCATTGAATACATCCCTACATATTTTTATGAAAAAATGTACTTTGTAAATAATGATCATTAATATGTAAATTATATATTCATTCTGAAATAGATGAATATGTGGAAGAGATAATTATTAGAGTAGATTAATGATTATAATTTCACATCAAATTACCACCTATGGAAAGATAATAATATGGAAATTTCTTCGAGTTGAAATTATCATGCTAACTTAAATGTGATCGGGGTCACAAATGATCCCATATTAATGCATTTGAAATTTATGTATTATGAAATCAGGTAGCAAGGGGAGAAATATTATCTTTATTAATTGAGTGTTCAACCGTAAATTGTTGAAATGATTTTAGAGGCACAAAATAAGTCTCATTAATACAAAATAAGGTGATAAATATTTTAGAGTTTTAATATAATTTTGATGGAATGATAATGTTCCATAATAGAGAATGTGTCCCTACTATAGAAAAATTTAAGGATCTTTTGGATGAATATTATAGAAAATTATTCTCTATTCATCCTAAAGGGTTTTAATTTATGGGGAACATAACGATAATTTTTGGTACAACAACATGAAGGGGGGAATTTCAAGTTATATATTTCTGTTATATTTATTCCAATAAGTTAAGGAATATTTTCATGGGACTAATGGGATGTTACAACCATTAGTCATTCCAATATAGTTATAGGATATTATAAACACGGATTCAATCCTAGGAATCACTTTCAAATTGAAATGGTATAATTATTTATCATTCCAATTTGATTAACCTATGAAGTCATACAGATATTTAGACCTTATATTAGAAAACCATTCATCTCCTATCCATTTGGTTCACCTTTCATATCAAAGTGACATTAATTTATTTAAATATTTTAAATAATTCCATTTGTGTCTATCCCCACTTTTATAAAGGGGACCACTTCTCTTTAGTTTTTATAAAATCTAAGACCACAATCTCTTCCAATAACTACAAAAAAACCATCAATATTTCATTATATTTATTCTTGATGTCTTTGTATAAAATTTTGACCAACCTATGAAAGATTAAGGAGTAAGAAAATGGTGGTCTCTCAAAGAACATGTTTCAATATTATCAAATCTTTAAAAGTATATTTATTATTCTACATACTCTATATATATTGTATCTACTCCAAAATAGAAAACTCATTATCTTCCATATACTGATATTTTATTATGATTTCAAGATAAACAATTATCACCCCCTTTTCATCAAATGTGAAATGAATGTATCACTCATGTATATATTTGGACTACCGCCTCTATATAGAGTTATGATTCATTTTCATTCATTGCCTATCATTGATGATAATACTGAATTTTTAAATAAATACATGAAAAATATGATATAATTATGTTTCTTGAGTGAAATAAGTATTATTTATCTTTCTTACCATGTAATATTCAGTAAATGATAACTATGTTCATGCATACATACAAACTACCATCTCTATGAATTGTGTAGTTCATTTTCCCGATTATGCACTTTATGGATGATTATAAATTTTTATATAATTAATGTATATTATATTTATATCATTACTAAAATTATATAGATTACTGAACCATTATAAAATTGTAAGGCCCAAAACTTCCTATCTAAAACATTCATGAAAAATACATCCATCACCCATTACGATCATTTTAATAATGAATTATCTCAAAAAATTCCATGATATATTATAATTTAATTCAATAATATAACATAAGTTGGGATATTAATCAATTATAAATAAATAATAAATTTAAATATACTACATAATATGTTATAACAAATGTATAAGATTTTTGGAATTTATGTAAGAGTTGTATCTCACAATATCATTTTTTCTCAGGTTACATTATTCTTATGTATATAATTGGGGAAAAATATAATATATAAATAAAAAATATTGTGTTATTTATTCTCTAATAATAATCTATATATGCAATAAATATTCATTTATTTTCTTCTATGTACCCAAAATTAAGAAGTAAATTTTTAATGTTACTTTCACTTGCTATTTTATTTGGTCGGAAATATTTTTATTTATTGTAAATAATATTTTTAAATTTCAACTAGATTATTTTTACTGTTAAATATTATTTAGTATCGTCATTCCTACACATTTTTATTCTATGAAATTGTTTAACATATTCTTCGGATCATTTTTTTATTAAGGTAATTTTCAAAAATGTGGGGAAAAATAATAATTTTAACATATAAAAAACAAAAATATTTTCACACAATCAGGATTTCTACTTTTTTTGAATATGAAATTATATGTTTCTATTTTTCTATACACAAACTGTTTTTCCAGATATTCTATAATATTTAAAATTTTTAATATGTGATTTCAAAATGAAATGTTTATTTTTTAAACAAATGTTTCGATGCTATTTTTAATTTATTTCCATTTATAAAAAATTCACAAATGTAACATATTCTTTACATGATATATGTTCCACTAATACAGTCATTATTCAATCATATGATAGATTATTATTATTATTATAATGAAAGATAAATTATAATTTTTTCTTTTCCATGAGCTATGTTCTGAAGAAATGATAAATATTTTCAAAATATTTTCACATATATATGAATAAAATTTAATATTTTATAGGTGGGGACATTTTTAATAGTATGTGTCTTCATGGCATGTTAAATTGCTAGTTTGGGTGAACTAGGTGTTTAGCGGAGTCTTGAGGATGTTTTCTTGATGTTTAGAGTTGAAAATTTGTTGCAAAACATGATTCACAATCTAAATATGTATTTATTCCATGATAGGTTGATTTATATCTTTGAGGCTGTGGATTTATAGTTCAAACATTGAATTAAGGTGTTTTTATTAAGGAATCTAGGATGTGATGGAATGGTTCACAGTGTGAATTATTTATAGAATGATGAAACATGAAAATAAAAATGTATTCACTAGGTTTGGAGTTCTATAGAGTAAAAACCATATTTTTTAGTACATGAATTGGAGGGCCTCACAAAAATAAATTAGTTAATTTAGGTTTCTTTGTGTGAATGATATAAGGTCTAGTCTTATTATAAATTTCATAGTCCTTCATATTTAATTCTTAATTATATAATTTCCATAGAACATTGGGTGAAATTTTGGTGACTTATGATGATCTTCTAACCACATTCCCAATACCTTGATCCTAGAACCCTAAATGTTGTTCTTTGGAATCTGTAGTGACAAAATACCCTTTTCATTATTATTTTATCTGATTCATCCTTTCTAATTATTGATGTGGATTTCTCATTTTTAATGATATTTTAGGCATACATATTTTTATGATCATTTTACGTGGTTCAGGATGATCTAATGGTTCCTTCCAAGGTTGTGGCCTTCAATTTTTTTCATTTCATTATTTTTCATGGTTATTCAGAAATATTCTTTGAGGCAAAGGATCATATTTCTCTCCTTTTAGGTGTATGTGTGGTTATATAATACTTTCCCAAAACATTGGGTGGATATTAAGTGATGGATTAATGAGATAATGAATCTTCTTAATATAGAGTAGTTGGTAATATAGATATATTATATATTTTACTTCTTCTAGTGTAATTATTTTTGGGATTATTCATGCTTATTTCCATTGCTGAAAGTCAAAGCTATTGGAAGAACTGATTGTTATCTAGTGGGTATAATTGTGAAACCCTTGTTGTGTTAATTTCTTGATCAAACCCAGAATTAAATTTAATCATGTATATATTGCTAATGAATTAACATCCCAAGGAAAAATGATTTTTTTTATGAGAAACAATATGCTAATTAATGAATTAAAAAATATTAATCCCTAGTTGTTTTTAAATTTTGGAATTTTTGGAAGTCGATATGATGTTTAATTAGTTGATGTAATTAATTTAAAACTATAGTGGTTGGGATAACGTTATTGTGGGTTTTTATGGGATAATGGTGGTGACTGGGTGGGATTAAGAATGTGTTGGGAAGCCATATGGTGGTTAGTTGACAAGATATGTGACATGGTTTAGTTTTTGGAGCTTGTGATGTGTGATTTTTTGGTGATATGATTGGGATTCCATGATATGGTTGTGTAATGGTGAGATTTCCTATCATACAGGGTGTTTTAGGTACGATTGTGGTGTGTTTGTGGTTTTAGTTGACAAGTTAGCCATGTAATAAATTGTAAGGTTTTAAAATAAATTACATGGGTTGGAAGATGAATAAGAATGGGATGGAATTAATTTTTTGTAAATTTATTAGTAAATGGGAGTTATTGGAAACTCATTATATGTGGACAATGGTGGAATGTGTAATTGAAATTATAATTTTAGTACCGATGTGTATTTTTTATGCGGTGTACTTCATAAATGATAGAAGTGGTTGTGAAAAATGTTGCTAGGTGTAGGGGTATTTACATGGTGTCCACTAGTATAATGGATGTTATCCTAAAGGATGGTAATTTGTTATATATATATCATGTATTTTTATGTTATTTCTATACGTACCCCACTGATGTTGGATAACCATATCATTTCCCAAATATTTTTTTGTTCTAGGTGTTTTCTCCAATATCAAAATTTGTGGAGATATGGATGGCTACCAACCCCCTCTTCATGACTCTTCCTTTAGCTGTAGTAATTATATGGGTTACTGTTGGATATTTTCCATCGATTATATGGGTTAGTTTTTGGAATTATCCAAAGATGATACGAGTTGGGTTTTGATATTACCCAGGGATGATATATGTTGTTGTTGGAGATACCCAGTGATGATATTGTTCAGTATTGGAGATTTACCAGTTATGATAATGATGTGATATGTGGTTGGTGTTATTCATTGTAGATGGGTGGGGTGATAAGGCATATTTCATTCACATTCATTATAACATACTTCCTAATTTTTTGATGAAATTATAATTAGATGATTATTCATATTAGAATCATATGATATACCCTGAAGGTGGTTATGATAGGTATAGATATTTCTGAACCCACATAAAAATGTAAAGAACCATCCCATGTTACCCTCAATCCTGGAACCTGACAAGATCTCTCAAATAGATAAAGTAGGTTCAGGATCCCCATTGGCTAGCCAGAATCACCTAGGCATTGAAAAACAAAACTGAGGGAATAATTTCAAAAAAAACTAAACAAACAGATGGAATATATATACATGAAGCAATAAGGGACAAAAAAAGGTAATAAATATATTCCATCACTATAATAAATATATCCTAAACAAATGGTTGTAAAAGTACCCAAAAAACACATAGATAAAATTCTAACTATAATGGACTAAAACCAAATAGTTACTCACTATGATGGAGTGGATTAACTCCCACCATCTCACCACTATCTATCCAACTCAGCTGACACAAGACCTCACCACTTGTGTGAGGCACCTTTTCTTTCCTTACACTGTTATATATACATAGGTTTTCACACCACTGAATAGGTGCGTGGGGTGTTAGAAAACATGATTAATAGTACCCCACATAGGTGATCCATAATATGTCTTTATATAACAATTATTATATTCTCGATTTAAAAAAACATGCAACGATAAGAATTAATGTAGTTTTAAAGAAAACATGGTAAACATTTCCCCTTTATCACATTTCAAAAACAAAAGAAGGTATATCAATTTCAATGAACATTTTCTATATAATTCTTTCACCAGTATAAGCACTCATATCATAGGTAAAACATAAGGAATTATATGCAAAATAGAAGCATAGGTGTCATCACAAAAGATCACTATGGGTCAAACAAGAAGACTACTCTTAGAAAAATAAATCAAGGACACAATCTAATTCCTATAACATAGGCCTTGGATGTAGAGAAATACCCCATGAGTAAACCCTCCAAAAATATAATTATATTCCCCTAGAAAAATATTCCAAGGAAACATAGGAAAGACCCATGATAAAATATCCTGATAATCACAAAACATGGATGACTACCTCGAGCTAAACCTTCCACCAATGTACATAAGGAAACCCATGTTCTTGTTTTTCAGATTCATTACATTGCATTGAAGACAATTTCATAAATATATTTCAATGCTTTCAAAATACACATTTTTTCTATTTATCAACAACCAAGGGAAACCCATTTTTCATTGAAAAAAATCATTTCGACACACACAAAACAATATATCCCATTCCATGTGTAAGTTAGTTTATAAAGAATGAACTATAAGGTTTATAAAAATATGCTAGAGATGGAACCACCTACCTCAAGACTCGGGCCCAAAGTAATTAGATCCACTATCCACCACATCCCAAAGAGGTAAAAAATGGCACAATAATCAAATACACATCTCTATATATATTCAATATAAGAAAATAATTGTATGTGGAATGGAGGATAGACACATAATGGAAGAGAGAACACTTACCGAACCAAAACCAATAAAGTAATGAACTTCAGAACGATATTACACAATGGATATGGAAGGATACACGGAGAAACACCAATTCAGACCAGTGCATTCAATAACGCAATCCACACACACTACAGTGATCAATGGAAATTAATAAGTTAAATGATCAATCACCTAGAAGGTTTTACTTCAACCACAATGAAGATTGAACAATGAGAGGATCAATCAAGAGGGAATAGTTTCTCCAAAAATTATCAGAGAGAAACATTGGTTTGAGAGAAAAGGGTAAAAAGAGGTCTAATGGACACCAAAAACCAAAATGACTCCCCAAAACATCCCTTATCAGGGAATTACATAATGTTTAATTGCTTTAAACATTGTGAAATCTTCGATGTTCATGTACACTGAAAAATCTAAAACCTATGATTAAAAATATTATATGAAAATAACTCCAAACTTGAAATAAATATTCACATCATGTTACAGATAATATAATGAATCCATTTCATGTCTTACACCAATCAACTATGACAAATCATGTAACCTAGATACAGGACATGAAATCAATTTGCATCCTACAGAAATCATCAATTAAAGAATAGATTCTAACAAATCTATGACTTCACTAACATAGTTATCCACCAAAATCATTATCATACCTATAAAAAATAAAAAAACAAAACTATGATATCATTAAAGACATACATGACATATCAGTAATGAGATGTTTCAAACTCCACACCAAAAATACTTTTTGTCCTCAAGAAGTCATGTAGAATATGTAATCCCTGAAAAAAAAAGATGAGGTCACTACTCATAGGACAAAGACTCGCATTACTATCTCTCATGTGAATATGATCAATGTTTCCATATAATTATAACCAACATAATTGACTTCCAAAAAATACATTCACATTAGAGTCAACTATACCAACATGTTTTTTTAAAATATAAATATATATCTCTAACTCATTTTTTCCCACCCAAGAACATGAGTAGGATCGGTACGATACTTCCCGAGCTGAGATTTGTGAAAACATCATGGATACCTAGCAATTAAACCAGAAATGCTAATTCATAAGAAACATTCCAAATATTCTTAGTGACCTTAAGTGCTATAACATATCTTAGAGCCAACTTTCCATGCTTATCAAGCCGATTGGGATCTACAAAATATGATAATTTTAATAAAACCCAATAACTAATAGAAAACTCTATATGATGAGGTCACTAATCCACATAAAATTTTATCAAATCTTGGATGTAACTTGGCACTGATATACATACAGAATCTATATAGACATCTCATGAACCATAATTTTTCAAACTATAATTATGTTCCCTTTCTCATCCCAATAAAGAATTGATCTTCATGCGTGAAAATAAAATTCTTCTAAGGGATCCATTATGATTGAAAACTGATAACTATTGTTATTAAAATACTCAACTAGTCCTAGATGGTTATCAAAAGATCCATCAGAATCAAAGACACATGCATGAAGCATATCCTCTAGGTTACGAATCTCTCGCTTTGTCTGACCATCTGTATCTGAGTGGTAAGTTGTCCTCAACTTGACCTAAGATTCCAAAACCTCGTGGTGTCTTCTCAAAAACTTTGAGTTAATCCTAGTATCCCTATACTACATAAAGGTAGAAGTACTCCCATGTAACCTCATGATCTACGGGATATAAATCTTACCTAGATCATCAACCTTAGAGGTATCCTTGATTGGTATAAAATGATCATATGTTGTCAAAAGAACAAAAAATACCCATATATAATTCCTCTAGTAAGGGGTCTATTTTAATCCAAAAAAATCCATGGATACCTCATCCCACTTCCAAAATGAAATCGGAAGATGCTAAAAGCAACTACAGTGTTTCAAGTGATATGATTTTTTTCTATTTGTATGTGTAACAATGAGACACATAATATCCAATGTAACACATCATACCTAGGCATCATAATCATCATCTCATTTCATAATACATCTTCATTGTATGAAGTCAATTGAACCATGAAGGGACGTGACAATTAAACAAGATTAAAATCCTCATATATTTTGGGATGACTACCCACTTATCTATGTGGAGCATACCATCTGATGAAAGAGACCAACAAAATATATTCTACCCAGAACAAACGATTTATTGAAATTTCTAAAATCATCATCATACTACAAAATCTGTAAAATAGATTCTAGGATAGATAAGGATAACTAAACACAAGTCAAAACCATAAATAAAACATCATCCTAAACATCAAGGTGTAACCTAGAAAAAATTCCCCTACAGTTCTTCTCCTCCATGGAATACTGAATATCCTGCAACTGTACTTTCCAGCTAAGATTATATACAATGAAATTTAATTCTACTAGGAGAAGGAGATATAAAATTCATACTTCTAAAGGTATTCAACCCAATTTCACATTTTGAGATTTAATGCATTATGGGAAAAGATACAACTAAAACACTTATCTTCTTGGAAGACTGTGAACCTCACCCCAAAAATAAAATGCCACAAACATTTAAGCGCGTGAATAACTTTGGAAATCTATAGATCATCAATGGGGTAATTCTTCTCATAGAGTCAAAGATGAAGAGATCTATAAGCTACCCTATGGTCATATTTTATAGTAAACATCCCAAACATAACCATGAATCCGAAAAAACACAACATAACACTTTCCTGTATCAGGTAAGATCAGAATAGGTGATGATGATAGAAGTAGTATAAGTTCATCAAAAGAAGTCTAACACTTCTAATCCTATTTTATTTTCATACATTTTTGGGTAAGAGTGGTCAACGGTGACTCCATCTTTGATAAAACCTTAACAAAACCACAGGTAATATGCAGAAAGACTATGTAATCTCTGCATCCCAAATACATTATGTAGTTCTTGCCATGTATAGAAATCCGTGAACTTTTCAGGATCAAATAATAATTCATGTTCAGAAATTATATTCTCAAATAAATTTACTTCTTGAATCTATAAACTACATTTCATGTTCTCTCCATAAAATCAGTGACTTCTCATAATTTCAAGAACGAAAATCAGATGGTTCTCGTTCTCATGTGATAATTTCTAAAAAACCCAAATATCAACCCCAAACACTTCCACAAAAGAGTATACATTTTTATGGAATATATTATTGATAAAATCTATAAAATATACAGGATAATTATTTATACCAAAAAGAATCACATGAAATTCATAATGGACATACCTACACTAGAAATCCGTTTTTTGTATATCAGACTCTTAATCTTTGAAATGAGGATAAACAAACCAATGATAAATCATTAAAAAATTCATTTCCCATTTTAACTAATCAATATAATTATCCCCATAGGCCTAAATACATTTTTTATTAACTGTTACCTTATTCAACATTCGATACTCTAAAAATTACCAATGTGAACCATCTAGATTCATAGAAAAGAGCTTAGTGGTTTCCCAAATAAAATCACTTGTGAGAATGCAAACTTTTTCTAATAAGTCATCCAACTGAATCATAATATATTTTAGCTATGATGGTTCTATATGATTAGAAGGTATACATATTAGATCCATACCTAGAACTAGGTCAATTATAAACTCTACCTATATATCTCTCTAGAATGAGGAATGATATATAATTTGGGAAAATATCTAAAAAGTTACAAACAAAAATTAAAAGATGAATAATAGAATAAAATTCATTATGATCAATCAAAAGAAACAAAAAACTTCTGATCTCTGGGTGAGAAGGTTCTTCATGACCAATCCTCGGCTCCAACTCCCCCTAAAACACAATAGAGATCCAATCGAAGGAATGAAACCAAACACTTTGACAATAAAAATAAATGACATTCCAATGAGAAACTATAAAATCCATATCAATGTTGATGTCAATCAAATCTAGATCAAGAATAAGAAAAAGCTAGACCAACTCTATATCATTTATCGTTAACGATAAAAAATGACACTAAATCTCATACCAATTCATTTAATCATGATGTGTCACTAACTGCATTATAATGAACATATGATCCATTGGATGTTTAATAATATCAAAAATAAATGAATATATAAATGAGTGGGAGGAACCAATTTCAAATAAATTAATTTCCACAAGAAGATGCAATAAGGATTGTACCTCTCACTATTTTCACACCTACATTGACTTCCATTGAAAACACATATATTGAATGAAATTTATTCACTGCATAGTCTTTTTGGAAGGATCCATGTAGTCCTCAAATCTTAGGCATGTACCTAACTATCATTTGGAGCCAAGAAACCCTCCCCATAATGATGTGTCATCATAGACTAACAGAATCCCTACAATTGACTAACACATTCTAACCAGCTGCACATATTGATGGGCATAAGACAAGAACCTCTTGTGTGAAAATTCATTCCACACTGATAATAACATAGAGGCACAATGTTATCTATAACAGATAGTGCAGATGAGTCTTTTTTCTGAGACCCACCTCCACCACATTTGTGATGATCCTTCTACGTTCACTTTTTCCTATGAATGAAAATACAATTATCACTAGATGAAAGAGACGGGGTGGAAATTCAAACATTTCCTTCCATAATCATCTCATACATCATATATCTATCTACATTATTCACATAGGATGAATGTTTCAACATAATTACATTTGATATGACATCCAGTCGCAAACCCTATAGGTACTTCTAAGCCTTCTTCTAGTCATTCCTCACCATGTACGGAGAAAAATGGGAACAATTGTAGAACCGATTGGTGAATGTCCACACCGAATTCACTACCAATTAAAAAAGTATGAACTCCAAATACTTTTCCAAAATTTGGGAATCTAGAATGAACTACTAAAAGAACATAGTTTTGAAACCCTTCCATTCTAAGTCAACATGTCTATCTACCTAGACAATAGAACCCCACCATCGCTTACCGAAACCCTCGTGCCAATTTTTTTCATTCTTTATCCTGATTTTTTCAGATATTTATAGAATGTAATATATTTGATAAATCATACCTTGATGGTCCCCTCCCCAATTTAGGTTCATTAGTTCCATTAGAGGATCGTGCCTTCCAACGCATGAATTACCACTACTGGTCTCTCTTTCATATAGAAATTGGTTGTACATCAAGATACTACGTTCTGTACTCAAGGAACTTCTTGATCAATTGCATGATCTTCCTATACAATATATTTTATGATATTATGATCTATTTGTCAATTCCCTTAAGTAGAATCAGTTGTACCTTCCTTATTAACTTGTGTTATATGTCTTAGAGGCATACCGCTGCACACCAAAGCATATGAATGATCTGAAAATAGAAACAATATTAGTTCAAACTAGAAAAAATCTAAGTAGACATTGAGAATAAAAAAAACCCATCACTGGAGACATGTATCAAAACATCCCATGCAAACTTGGGTCTCATCTTGAAAAGAATTTTTTAGGTACTTATCACAACACAGCTCTCAATTTTTGACAATCCTACCTCAAATCTAACAGAAATACCAAGACATATAATCATGGGGACATACATCCTTTGATTCTAAGTTGTAACTGACTATCCTTGATTACACTCAAACATAGTACCTATCCCGATCCATCACATGCCCTTAGGCCCTTCCCGATCCCTATGGGCTGGTGACCAAAATGTGAGAATATAATAATGAACAAGAGGTAACACTGTCACCCAAAATGTACACACACATGTCATATATATACACAAGATGCAAGGAAAATCAAAATAAAAATAAATATTTTTCATAACTATTAGAAATATAGCAGAAAAAAATGATTGTAAAATTATCCCAAACACCAATAGAAAATTCCAACTAAAATGGAAGAAAACTAAATAGCTACTCCCTTTGATGGAGTGGGAGAACTCCAACCATCTCACCACCATCCACCTAGCTCAGCTTACAGGAGACCTCAAAGCCTCACAGTTTTACCTTGCCTTTCCCTACAATAGAAGAAATACATAGGTTTGCACAACACTAAAGAGGTGCACAGGGTTTGAGCATACATGCTCAATAGGATACCACCCAAGTGTTCAATAATAAATCACTCTATAAAACTTTACATATTCTCATTTTAAAAACGACAAAGAATTAATAGCTCTAAAGTATTTTTATAGAAAACATGGTCAAATATTTCATCTTTAACACTGTTCTAAAACAAAAGCAGAAATATCAATTTCAATGAACAATTTTCAAATCATTCTTACACAATAATACACATTCTTATTAAGGAAAAATAAAAACCCAAGCAATAATCAGAATGAATGATCAATATTGGTCAGAATAGTCGACTATATGTACCACAACAAATCAACTGCACAATCTGGTTCCTAGATCCCATGACTAGGAAGTAAAAGATTACCCCGTCACAAATCCCTCAACAAAGTCAATATTATCCCACTAGTACAAAGGGCCTAATAAACTGATAAAACCCCCTCTATAAAACCTCTCAATTTTCGGAAAACATAGATTATGACATAAAACTAAACCTTCCTCTTAAGAACCGAAGGTAACCCATTTTCTCATTTTCACAATTCATGCCAATTATTTGTCAATCATTTCAAAAAAAATTCATAAATCCATTTTAATAAATTTATAATACTTTTATATATTCGAGTTATCATCAACTAGGGAAAATAATCCTTTTAACGAATCTTTTAAAAACAAAAAAACCTATCACGCCAATTACACAAATAAATTAGTTTTTCAATAAGTAATGGTAAGGTTCATAAACATAGGATATAGACGGAACCAGCTACCTCAAATCTTAGGCTACAGACTCCTACAATAGGGTCCACCAACATTGAAAACAAAATGATGTCAAATAATTCCCTTGAATCTAATCAACATCTCAATATATATTCAATATAGATAAAAATGGGTAAGTGTAAAGGAGTAAACCCACATACTTCAAGAACAAAAAACTTCTACCCCCCTACTAACAATGTAACAGACTTCAGAATGAGATCACACAGCAGATCTAGAAGAAGAGATGATGAAACACCAATTTCAGCCAATGAATCCAATAATTACATCCATCGATGCTACCACAATCATTGGAAAGGAATAAGGGGAAATATCACTCATGTGGAGAGACACACCACATCTGCAATAAAGATTAAATGCCAAACAAATTGACTGGGAAGGAAATTTTTTTTCCAAAAATCATAGGAGATAAGAATTTTCATGATAAAAAAAGAGAACATGTGGTGTAATAGACACCCAAAATGAGAATGATCCCTAAAACATCCCCTCGTGGGGAATTTTATAAAATGTAATTCCATTCCAAATCATAAAATCTATAGTGTTATATTGCACAAACAATCTATCACCTCAAATTAAAAAACCTATATTTAAATATGTCATGACATGAACTAACTATTAAAATCATGTAACATTTCACATAATGAATCCCTATCATGGCTTGCACCCAACAACCATTACATGTCATGTAACCTAGTTACACAACCTAAAATTCTGTTGCAACCTAAGGAAACCACCGGTTAAAGCTGTGTGTCCAAAAAATATGTGATTTCACCATTATAGTTATCATACCTATTTACTTCTCGACCCATTATAGACAACTCAAAAAAATAAAACCATGACAATGATATAGATATACCTAACAAAACATTTATGGGATTTTACAATATATGGAATGGTATGTGATGAAATTTGTAGATAAGGGATGGTAGTATATGATGTTATTCATTGGGGATTGGAAGAGTCAAATCTATTGGGAAACACTTATGGGGTTCCTTTTCTATTTCATGTTCTTTGGATTCTATGTCACAACATTGGATGTATTATATTTTGGTCATTCTAGGGTGATATTGTGATTAGTTAGTTGACTTGTTTAGGTACTTTTTTCTACAATTTTTTTCAAGGCACACTAACATTTCCTTTTTCACATTTTCACTAGATTCCATGCATAAGATCCTACGGGGTTCATATTTTATGATCACCCTTCATATATATAAACTATTTTTATTTTTTTCAAGATGAATTTGGGGACTGAAAGGGATATTACCGTATAGGGTTAAGTGAATATATTGAATCTCTTTAATTTTTCATGTATTTTCTTAAATAAATTTATAATTCTATGTGTTTTTATTGACATTATTCATTCATTGAGGGTAGAGATTGGTTAGTTTATGTTATTTAATGGAGTTTATTGTTTTTTGATTATCCTATCACTGGATACTATATTATTAAAGAGGGAAGTGTCTTCCATATGTGAAACTTTTATACCCTAAATTATTATTCCAACATGGGGCCTACTAGAGCCAGGACCGTGGTGGATTTATATATTTGAAATCATTATCATCTTAGGATGGTACCTTTCATGGATGGGGGTCATGAAGGAGTGACATCAAAGTTTTTAATTTTGAGATAGAATATAGTTTGTAGTTAGTTACAATATTGATTTCATGGGTTGGTAGGGAAGAAATGCTTGTAGATCTTGGTATATAATATAGTCTAGGTATGTTGACTATGTCATGGAATTTTATCACCCCATGATTATATTCTAGATATCTCATCTTATTAAATGATTAAGTGAGGTGGACTTGTTTGCATCGTAGAGATGTAGGATAGGTACTTGCATCATGAATGATAATATTTATGTCTCAATTGTGTGATTTGGGCGGGAATGAAATTAATTAAATGAAATTTAAAAAAATATGATGAAACTACAATTAATATTTCTATTTTTCTTTGAGACGGGTCGTGGTCATCATCCACATGTATATTAGGTAGAAAAGGTTCAAAAAAGTGATTTTTTGGATCGAAGAAGGATTTTTGGAATCCTGTTTTCTTTCAGTGGAGATTCTTAAGGAAAATTAATATGTTTTCATCGATCACCCATAGTTTTACATATCATTGTGTCAGAGATGTATTTTTTTCAAGGAGGTAACTTTTATATCCTGATATGAAACAAGTCGTGGGATTTGTTTTACTAAATATGTTAATTTTTGAATGTTCAATGATTAATACCATATCCCCTGTGGATTAGTGTACCATTTGAATATCCCTTACTTGAAATGGGAGCACATCTTAGTGGATTTCATCCTTGAATTACCCTAGTATCTAGGAGGATATGATATTGTCTGGGGTATTTTAGACATCTGACAATGTTGAATCACTTTCTTGCAATCCATGAATTGAGTATATTTCATTCCTTAGTGATGTAGTGTGTGGATGATGGTGTTAGTTTTCAAGGGTTATAGAGTAACATCATATCATATGTGGATCATCCTTTTACATCATTTCCCTTTTCGGGATTACAATATTACATTGTCTCCTAAGGGTAGCTTAGTGATGATTTTCACCCGTAGATAAATGAGATGATAGAGAAAACCATACATGCACAAGAGAATATTTTCTAATCTACATTCATGAACTTTTATAGATTGTTATTAAAAAAAATTACCCTATTTCAGTTCACCTACAATAATATCTATGAATCTGAGATTGTAATGAATCAATATTTAGTGATGTATGAGGTCCTATAACATTCTTGTATATTGATGGATCGAAGTTGGGGAGTCATCAGTTTCTAGTCAAGATGTGGTGTGGAGAATGAGTAAGAAGATAATGATTTAAGGAGTGTGGTTGATGGTGGAACATGGCCGTAAGAATAGTTATGTTCAATACATGTATAGGAACCGTGAGTTTAATGTTATAGAATACGTGTTCTTGATTTTCTCCCCTCATCAAGGGAATCTGATGTTTAAGATAGGGAATACGATTTATTTTATTTTTATCATGCCTTTTATGGTGTTGGGGTGAGTTGGGGAGGAGGAATATAATATTATGATTATTGGAAGGGTGGATAAGAACCACAATGTTTTCCATGAGTACCGATTAATTTTTATATTATTGATGCATCCCATGTAAATTATATTGGATTGTAGGATACTGAGGATGGAATGACCTTCATGGAGAAACCAGTACAGATCTAGGTTCGTTAAGAGAAATCTTTTTATGTAGGAACCAACTAATTTTT
The DNA here is from genome assembly GCA_963277665.1 of Viscum album. Taxonomy (NCBI): domain Eukaryota; kingdom Viridiplantae; phylum Streptophyta; class Magnoliopsida; order Santalales; family Viscaceae; genus Viscum; species Viscum album. The sequence goes on from OY728143.1 coordinate 1,616,538,497, forward strand.
TCATTTTCAATATAGGTATTTTTTACTGGATGAGAGTATTTGGATGGGTGATGCACATATTCATCCACATTACTTGTATTTGTTTTGATTTCATCCTTGTTCTATTTTTTTGACGATATTATTCTTGAATAAATTGGATTTATGAGTTGTGCCTATTTCACTTCATGTTTATGTATGTTATTACTTCATGTATATAAATAGGAGAATCCCCCATCATAATAAATATGAATTTTATTTATGACACATGTTGAAACCATTCTAATGATTCATATCTTCATAAACAATACAATATCTTAACATAAAGGGTATTACCCTAATTTATTCCCTTAGAGTCGGGATGTGTTTTAGTTGAGGAGGTTATTTTCATGGGATATGTATATGTCGGAATATTAGTATGGTTGGATTCATCTAATAGAGTTAGATTACATTTTGAGTGATATAGTGTGGCACTATTCCAAGATGGTTATATGGTGATTTTGTTATATTGGGTTGTTTATTATCTTTGTATCTATGTTTTATGTGTTTTTCTACTGTTAGTGTTTGGGGTGTAATGAGATATCTTAGAGGTATCAAACAGGATGTTTGTTCATAATATTATTTTAATTTTTAGTTTTAGTTCTTATTATTAATGGTGAGTATCCTTTGAGACGTATCTAATGTATGTTTTTTTGATTTATTGGTAACGCCCTGACCCCAAAAATCCAGAGCCGGTGCAATATTTTAATACATTGGCATGATTACATGGAATAATGTCACAAAGGACTGATCAGTATACCAGTTTAGAAAAATAGTTTACTTACATTAACATCACATTACAATTTCAAACACAAACTACAATGTAGATAGTTCTTTGAGAACGCCATTATCCCCTTAAGAGTAACCCTGCCTATAAATCATAATAACCTTTTGGAAATGCTGAGAAAATTAAACATAAGACTGGGGTGAGCTCATATGCTTAGTAATGGTAAATAAATTAGTGGAAGATAACATAAACATTAGGCGTGGTGAAAAATTGAAAACACATGCATTTACAAATAATAAACATGAAAACTTTTTGGTTAGAACATGAGATTAATAAATAATTTCATAATAAAACATATCCATGCGTATTATACTAGTCGAATAACCACATGAACTATTAATATTATTTTCATAATGAGGGAATGTATAATGCCGGACATTCTGAAACATTTTTTTCAAGGCCTCAACCACGACATCTAAAAATGACTATGGTCTCAGCCAAAACCATATATAAAATTGGGAATGTCCTTGGAACATTCCACATCTAATTGTCTCATCAGACCTACTGATGCATTTTGGAGCTATAGTGGGCTCCATCCATCAATTAATAATTCCAATTCATTCCTCATATGAAAAGGATGAAATATAAACATTCATATTAATACTAGCATTAAAAATTCCAATACATTAACCATAAACCATTAATGGAATAAAAATAACACATCCCCAGTCAATCATATCTCAAAACCTTCAATATAATATAAAAGATTTGTATCATGATAAACCAACTTCAGACATGTCTAAAATCTTATAAAGGATGTTCACATAGATGAAATCAAAACTATTTGAGGAAAACATACCATTCTATTTTTATATCATTTAAAAGTCATGTAATTATAATAGAAAACATTTATTTTGAAAATATTATTATAAAGTAGTATTGGAAGCATCAAATGTGATATAATGGTGGAGAATAACTACACCATCCATATAAGTTAAAAAATTTTAAACTTAATTTGTTGAAAAGCTCACAAAGTAACTTGTTTGGAAAATAAAGGAAAGATTTATTACAAAAAAATTTATAAAAACTCAAATAGGGGTATAAATGAATTTATCCTATAGTATAACTGTTTTGAAATACATTTTTATAAAATATAGATGTGGATGATAAAGAGGTCCCAGTAGATACTTATGTAAAAACAACCTCGGATAATAAAGAGATTGTGAAATTAACTCTTACCTTATAATTATCCTTGGTCGAGGGTACCTTAACCTCTGGTATAATAGTTAAATTAGTTTTATTAAATTATAGAATAACCATATACATATATATGATATCATATATGATATTATATTATTTATTTGTTAATAATATTTTAGTATTATCTTCATTTCCGGTGTTAACTGATTCATTTTTCTTTTTTTGGTTACATAAGCCATGTTTGTTATGAATATGATGTATTTAATTCATATACAGAATGATATTATGTTCTAAAACATTATTTTTAATCATAAAATGAAAATTATTCTTCAATGGTTACGATGGGTAAATGAATCTTATTGCGTTCGTGAAGATGGTAATCCATACGTACATACGAGCGACAATAACATTCTTTTGATATTAAAATCGTATGTAAATAGATGGTATATCATATATACAGAATAATTAACATGTTAAAATTATTATTTACATCAATTATACATCATTATTAGACCCATAAAAAATATATTGTATGGAATAACAACTATACAACGACGAGGATATGGTAGGCCTTACGTACGCATGTATGGTGAAATTGTCATTCATATGATAGATTGAATAATGAATATGGTTGTAGAATTTTTATAAAAACACGATAGTATATAGAAGATACTTGAGTTATTATTTTATAATGGAAATAACAAAGAATGATGAAATTGAAGAAGAAAAGAACTTGAAAGAGGTGATGAAATATTTACTTCTTCTTCTGGGTTTTCCTTTTGATTTGATCAAAAGGGATCTTGAGGACGACTTTATGAAAAAAAATAAGGACTCTAGGTTGAACAGAGGATAGTTGAAAGGATATTTTGGTAGGGTTTGGATGAGAATCAAGGATTTTGGGGTGTGAATTTGAGAGAAGAAGAAGTGGACTTCTATAAGAGAGGTGAGGGTCACTTTAGGAAAAGTTTGAAATATTATTTTATAATAAAATCATTTTCGGTTTATAATGGCTCTGAAATGATTTATTTTGATGCTAAGGTGGGGATGGGTAGAAAAACACTCAACCATTAGGTTTTATAAAGGTTTGTGTCACCATATTAACCTTAATTTTTTGATTTATCTCTTAGATAAATAGTTTAACTTTTACCATGTATTCTTGAGTTATTATAGTAATTGGTTAATAAACATTATATAAAATGAAAAGAGAACCTAAAGTGGTTCATTAAAGATATAAATATCATGATATATGTCCTTTTGACAAACCATATATTTTTAAGAATATTATATCACTAAATAATATAATATTTGTTTTAAAAACTCTTTTATGTAAATTTTTCTACTATTTGGTTTTTTGTATTTTGTTAAAGTCATAACAACATGATTAATTAGAAAACAATTCATTTAATCAACCCTAAAATGTCATCGTAACGTTGAAAATTAGTTTAATTTATCAATAGTCTAAAATTATCTTTATTTAGATATATATAATATCGATTATTTTAATCATTAATTAATAAGGTAATTACTGCATCATCATTGTGTCATTAATAAATTTAATTATTTAATGTCTAAAAATTATAATTAAAACATTAATATTTAGTAATTTTTTATATCTTTCTAATTTATATTTATATTCGAATTTATCTTATGTATAACCCTACATTAAAAATGTTTTAATTTTGAAAACATGAGTTTAACACTTTTAACTATTCATTAAATTAAATAATAATAAATGTCCTAATCAAATACAAGTCAACATAAAGGATCATATTTTATTCCTAAGGCTGTTTCCATAGAAATACACTTATCCAGTAGAATTAGAACATGTTTTAGGGTAATTATAATATCATTTTTACCTTTAATTACCGTATTTACTTTTAACTATGATAAATTAAAGTTAAAATTTACTATTCAACAATTTTTTTTCATCTTATTGAAAAGAATTTTACTTATTGATATCAACCTTGTCTATTGGATTTTTTAAATTCACTTCATAGAAGTATTAAAATTATGTTTTATGCAAATTTGAAAAAAATCTAGTAGGTGGGTAAAAGACGATAAAAAGTTCAATATAATTTTTATATATCTAAATTTATTATAAAATGACTCCAATTAATTACATTGTACTTATATATGTATTATTTATCTATTTTGACCTAAAATAAATTTAAATAAAATAAATATTTATTTAAATAAAAATTCGGTTTTAAACAATAACGTAGTGTTTTTCACTATTCATCAAAAATTGAATGTTTTTAGAAAAATACCACAAAATTCAGCCTAAGATAATTTTAATATTCTAAATTAAAAAATGAAGTCTATTTTACCGAATTAAAAACATAGAAGATTAATTTTTTTAATTTAATATTAATTCCCGTTGTCAAAACCAAAAAGCTGGGTTTTAAAAATTAAAAAACATCAAAATATTAACATGTGTTTATGTCAAATTTAAATGTGAAATTACATATAATGACCACAATTATATTAAATGATAAAAATTTAATTTAATTACACATAAAATACATTCAAATTTATAATTGAACACTTTAAATTATTATTATTAAAAATGTTGTTTTCAGTTAAAATTTATTATTTTTCACTATTCACCCAAATATGAATGTTATTAAAAAAACACCAAAAATTTATCAAAACTAAATTTTAATGTTGAAATTCTAAAGAAGAAGTTTATTTTGTCAAATTGTATATATTAATGTGGCAAATATTGGGTTTAAAAATGGTTCTCCATTAAAAGGCGTTAAAATTTCATTTTCTGGAAAATACTTCCTTTATCTGAAAAATTGAATTTGTTATTATATTATGTCTAAGAAACACATTATATGGATATTAAAAGTATATAGAGTATATAAGATTCAAAATGCAGTTAATACTATTCAGAACTTTTTTTTAATGGTTAATTTGGTATGTTGTGGTGCACTCAAACTCTGTATTGCATGTATCGCAATCTATTGAATTAATTTAATGAGATAACATAATATGAAATCATGGGGTTTTACATTCTAACCTCCTTAAATAAATTGCGTCCTCACAATTTGAAAATGTTCTTCAAAAATAAAAGTATAAAAGTATAAAAACACTTTTGTGGAAAACCCACATTGGAAATTGGGTAAATAAAATTTATTCTGAATAAGAGGGAAAGGGAAATGAAACATTCACCACCAAATTATGATCTCATTTAGGAGAACATTTGTTGAAAATAGAGACACATAATTGGAGGAAAAATGTAACTATTAATAGGGAGTGATTGAGGTCATCAATCACAAACAACTGTAAGATTGAGGCCCTCAAACCCAAAAATCTATGATGATTTAATATAGTGTTGGTTCAACAAAACATAAGGTATTAGGATAACACATTTTTGGTTTTAATATCCATTCCCTAAATTTTAAAATTTAATTTACTCCAATAATAAGAGGAAGAAAATATACTTAACATTTAGAGTTTTATCCTTCAAATAATTCCTACCACAAACTAATCTATCACTCCAAAATATAATAGAATTCCAAAATATTATATTTATCCTAATCATATAGGGTTTCAAAAATAATGAATTTGAAATTAATTTGTCAAAATATTTAAAAAAATAAATTATACAAAACAGGACGTCACGTGTGCCAGTTTTCGGTGTTCCACCATTGTCGCTCTTCAGTTTCAGGGTCAAGTCTCGCGGCCCTGCCATATGCAACGGGTATTCACCCAACCTTCAGGTTTTCCTTTTTATGACAATAAAAAAATAATCTCAAGAAATGATTTAACCTTAACAATAGTATCCAATTTCAAACATAATCAATTATATCTTTTATACATATCTAAAATACTTCTTTCCATACTCACAGTCCAAAAATTATAAGGAAGGTAACCACAATAAAGATTCTTTTTGCACTTAATAACATGTGAACACCTTCATAATGTATTCTTTTAAAACAATATAACACCCGGAATTACCATAAAAACTTTTGGACTACATTCATGATCCCTTATTCCTTATAGAATATTGAATATACTTCTTTTACCCAAAAATGTTGTAAACTCCAACAATGGTGGAATATACAAATCATTAATCAGTTTCAAGGTATTCAAGAATATCTTATATAATTTATCAAAATAAATCATATATTATTTCAAAATCACTACTCTAGTATCAGAACCATATTATGGTTTATCATTCTCTCAACCATATATTTTACAAAACAATTAACCAGCTATTGAGTCACATTTCTTGGTTCCACACAATCTCAAGTCCTTGATGAAATAGTACTACAGTACAATCCTTTTAAAAACTATAATTCTTATAGCATGTACATCAGTAATACAATAATAAAATGACACAATAATTTAATAACAACATATGAAAGCTAATCATTCCTCTTCATCTTCAGTAGTATCTTAACTTGATTAATATCCAATAGCATCATTTGGGGTATACTCTGATGACTTGAACATTGATTCACATAGTGTCCCAACTCCTTGTAGATGAAGCATTGTGCATTTTAAACCCCTTTCTTACCCTTGAAATAACCTACATTGTGTCCTTTTTTCCACACTTATAACAAACTCCCATTCCTTTCAAACATTTATCAAGGTGATTCTTTCCACAGTTATCATATATGGGAAAATCCTTCCTTTCCCCTCTTCCATTTATCCATATTTGTCTCTTACATCCTTTTCTTCTCTTACTTCCCTTCAAAGCCATATAACTCAGAGAATTCATTACATATCTTATTAACCATAATATTATTTCTTCATATGATTAGAATAAATGGGAGACTATTTCCCTTTTAAAAGTTGGATTAATACCATGAATGATATGATCCTTCTTAATCTTTCAATCATGCGAACTGTTGGAATTCTCATTCCTTATACTAGGAGCCATTTCTAAAAAATGTCATACACTAGGTTAGTTTATGAATCACAATGCATAATTCCAGGCCTGTAAAATTACTAATGTAAATTGAAAATATTATGCCCGTAATCTATAATCAAAAAATATTTTTTTATACGTATTTACTCCTAAATCCTTAATAATAGCTTGTAATGAAAATTTGAATTATCCTAAGAATATCCACAGGGAGTGTGGTAACCAAGAGTGACGTAATGTCCATTGTCATGTACCAAGATACCCTAGGTCAAGCCTGAAACTCCATGTCAGACTTTTCACTCATAGGTACATCTATGTTAGAGCCTCCTCTACATGCTCGTATCCAGACAAGGTTGTATTTTTGGAAAACCCACATAATATCTATATTACAAAAAATTATGTATGTTCTTCTATACTAATCCTCAATTTCAATCATAGGGTAACGTTTCATAATCAGATTTTATCTAAATCTACTTTTCGTGGTTATTTCTAAACATCCTATGATGCCAACTTTAATCCCCCAACCCTAGAAACATAGAGCTAGTGCATTATTTTAATACATTGGCATGATTACAAGGAACCAAGTCCTGAAGGACCGATCAATTTATTAGACTTTAAATTAAAAACATGAACTTTACATTAAAATTTCAATCATAAACTACACCATATATAATTCATTGAGATTTCCATTATTCCCATTAGCTTTACCCTGAATATCAATCATAATAAACATATTGGAAATCCTGGGAAAATAAAACCTAAGAAAGGGGTGAGATTGTGGAGACCTGTATCCTGACGTACATTGACATTACATTACATTTGCGGAATACTTAATACATAACAAAAATACACACACAAGGATCGTAATAGTTTAGTGTCTTTGGAAACTCGGAATAAAATCTTCTAATCGTGGGGAAAGATCTTCAACATCTCCCATAAATATCTTCCCTTTTTTTTTACCTAAAAACCTTTCTTTATATCCTGGGGAAAAGAAAACATAAAAGGGTGAGCTCAAATGCTCAGTAAGGGTAACCAAAAGAAATATCAATTACATAATTTTCATAAGAACATAACATTTTTGGAAATCTTAACCTGCAAAAGAGAGCAATATTCATAACATGGGATAAATCATAGTAGTGTGAAATGAAATCATAACATAAAACATTACTCATTGTGGCATACACACATAATCATAGAGAATCATTTCTTGTTAGTCAAGACTCATTGCCAAGACTATCTTAGTGGACAAAGTCCCTTTCTGAATCGAGTAATCCTCGTTTCAGTCCTGTTTCACTGAACCGGTATAACCTACCATTCCAGCCATGTCTATCTCATGAGATATAAATTCTTTACCCAATGCATTGGAGGGAGATATAGGTCCCACCCATCTCTTAATGAATCCTTTCTTATGTGTGCCACAAAATCATAAATCATACATCATCGCATAACCCATGTAATAAAAATGGGATTCTTAAACAACATGACATCATAAAACCATTCATATAAGATAAAGGAATTCATAAACATAATTCCATCACAACATAGTCAAATCAATGTAAAAATATGGATAGAAACAGAACCCTTTATTATCTTTGATGGAAAATAATTTTGATAAAACACTTGAAATGAATTCTTGAGGAAAATATCCTTTCTTCTTCAAAATCAATTTCTTTTCACAAAACATCATACAATTTTAAAAGAAAGAGATTTTATTAAAAATAGTCATGAAATATTTATGAGGAAGGTTCATGAAAATAAGGCTTTATAAAACCGTAAAAAAATCCGTTCGTGCCGTATATGTTAAAAAAAACATTCTTCGTACTTTTGTCGGAAAAGTCAAAAAGTACCTCGTATGAAAAAGCGACAAAAGATTCCTTTCATATTCTTTACTAAAAACTCACCGAAGAGTAAAATTGGATTTAAACTATTGTAAGTGGATGGAAATAATATTACATATTGATGAAACATGGATGTGGATGATAAAATACACCCCAGTAAATACTTACGAATAAACAACCTCGGATAAAAATGAGATTGTGATATTTCCCTTACCTTAGGTCCGATTTGCTTCGTATGTGTCCGAACCTCCTCTTCTTTGAAGCGCCTTTTGGAGACCTCCTCTTAGGGAACTAAAATTGGTCTTTGAGTAAGACCAGAACCTCTAGGATGTTTCTAGGGAAGTGGAGAAGAGATTTTGGCAGGGGTTGGCCGAGCTTGAGTGCTCAAATTGGTGTGAGGAGGAGGGGGAGGAGGTGTCCTTTTATAAGGGAGGAGAGGGGCACCTTAGGAATATCTCAAAATATTATTTTATATTAAAGTCAAAATCGGTTTATAATGGTTCCAAAGGGTCTTATTTCGAAGCTAAAGTGGGGATGGGTCGAAATCCTATCAACCAATAGGATTTAGACAAGTTTAGGGTTTTATTTTAACCTTATCAATTAGATTTAACTCTAAGTTAAATAATTTAACTTTTACCGTGTCTTTTTGTTTTCTTTCACTATATGGTTAATAAACTTACTATAACATGCCAAACGAACCCCAAACTGTATATTATTAATACATATATCCTTATCTAAGTCATTTGGCCGAACCTTAGATTTTTAGGAATAAAATAACAATTAATAATATAATATTTGATTTAAAAACTATTTTGTGTCAATTTTGACACTATTTGATATATGATTTTTGTGAAAGTCATAACAGAATTATATGTTCGAACCAAGTTAATTAAATCAACATTAATATATCATAGTAACCTAGAAAATTAGTGGAATTCATAAAAATCTCAAATTACATTTATTTTGGTGTTTATAACATCAATTATGTCAATATTTCATTAACAAGATAATTACTGCATCATCTTTGTGTCATAAATAAATTAAATTATTTGATGTCTAAAAATTACAAATAAAATACCATCATGTAGTAAATCGTTTTAGCTTTCTAATGAATATTTACAATCGAATTTAGCTTATGTATAACCCCATATTAAAAATGATTTACTTATTAAACTTTGATTTTAACTACTTTAACCCTTCTTTAAATAAATTAATAATAAATGTCCTAATCTAATCCAAGTGGGCCTAAATGGTCATATTTTATTCCTAAGTTTGTTTTTGGTCGAATTACACTTGTCCAATAGAATTAGGACATGTGTTAGGGTAATATTAATATCATATTTACCCTTAGTTACCCTATTTACTATTAACCGCGGTAAAAAAGTAAAAAGTTACTATTCACCAAAAAATTATTTTCATCTCATTGAACCACATTTTAGTCCTTGATATTAACCGTGTCTCTCGGATTTTCGAAATTCCATTCACAGAAGCGGTAAAATTATGTTTTATGCAAAAATTCAGTTTTTAACCAACCACTTAGTAGTTTCACTATTCATCAAAAATTGATGTTTTTCAGAACAATGCCAAAATTTCATCCCAAGCTATATTTCATATTCCGAATTCAAAAATGAAGTCTATTTTACCAAATTCTAAACATAAAAGTTGCATTAATTAATTTTATAATTAAATCCCGCTGTTAAAACAAATAGCGTGTTTTTAAGAAACAATATCTATCAAAAGATTGACACTTGTTTATGTCTAGTTTAAATGTGAAATTACATCCAATGACCAACATTGTATTAAATTGTAAAAATATATTCTAAATATACTGTAAAACCACTCAAATTAATGATTTATCACTATTAATTATTTTGATTAAAAAAGTTTTTTTTAATTATAATTTAGTAATTTTCACTATTCATCAGAATATGAAAGTTATCCGAAAAGTACCAAAATTTCACCATAGGCTAAATTCGATACTCCGAATCAAAAAATGAAGTTCATTTTTAAAAATAAGATTTACTGGATTTCAAAAAGTGGTTATTACTATTCATAACGGCTAGTTTTAATAATATTTTTATAGCATATCGTTGTTTAGTGAAACTCAGGATTACGTACCGCACACGCTATCGAGGAAGGTTGTGATTGCGTGTAATGCAAGGCAAGTCAAGGATGCATGTTTTCCAAGCTCCTTTTGGTATAACACAAGACATTAATGAAATTAAAAAGAATATTTTTCATAAAATCTCGGGCTGTTACATTCTACCCCCCTTAAAATGAATTTCGCCCTCGAAATTCGTCGGGGTTATAAATGGTTTACTATTCGAAAGTTTCTTTAATAGAAACCCACATCGTAAAAAGGAATACCAAAACTTGGCTTTAAAAACTAAAGTATGAAATGTAACGATTACCCAAATAAACTAATCACTGGGTTTCCACATAGGTGAAAATATGGATATGGAAGAGAAATCTAACCATCATGTTCTGATGGAGAGTGGTAGAGAACATGGCTATGGAAAAGCCAGTAATCACAAATCCATAAATTTGTGACGATCTAAGGTACCATCTGATTCATCAGGTATAAGAGAACTAGGACAACATTTTTGTTTTTCAAGATCATTTCCCTAAAGTTAAAGAATTTGAATTAGAATAAATAATTACTTTATTTTGGTACAATCTCACTGTTGTTCGTGCCTTTAACAATTTCCACTTCATCTCTTAAATAAATGAAGTTGAATTTGTTATTCGTGAAGTGTTAGCAGATCATGTGATAGAATGACGGGTCATTCCATCTGTCTCAAACAAAAGGTTAGCAAAAATTATATACATAAGTCTATCTATAGTGAGATTAATCACATATGGTTCCTAAAATGGACTTATACTTCATATATCATACTGCTTAATATAATAAAACTAGTTTCTACTAAACAGGGACTTCCTGTAGGCCAGTGGTAGGCGATAAAGGCCAGTCGCACTTCGGTTGTGGGTTCGATTCCCACAGCCTTGTCCGACGCGATGGGTTGTCGCCCGTCCTGCAGGTTGTCCTTTTTCTAAAACTATATTACTATAACATCCCATCAATAATATCGAGAAAACTTCGATCCTTAAACAATACTAACTTATGTTCAACATAATCCATTCCAATCTTTAGGCTTATACATAATACTGCAGTCCACTCTCATAATATAGTGACAACGATTACCAGATATTTAATACTGTCGTTGATCCCCACATATCATAAGATATGTCTTGTTGGTCACATTCCAAACATTCAAAGTCCTTAATCGTGTATTCTCTTGAATACCTTAGTGAATACATGAGTGCAGTTAAAAGTTAACACTTTCCACATACCAAAATCCTCAAAATTCTATATACTCAAACCATGATATCACTTAGTCCTTATATTAATCGTGAGCTCATGAATACTGTCAAATATTTCATTTTCTTATTTTCCCTTCATTATGCGCATATCATCTTTTTTTCCAAAAATACCTCAATCACATCGAATACCACATTAGAGCAATACATAAATATTCCAATACACCATAAAAGTACCTCAACAACATTATCCTTGAATACCAATACATAAACACTTCAGTCCATCCACTTCAATGACTGTCCTGGAATAAGTCCTTCCTTGATTTAGAAGTATCTTTTTAGGTCAGGGCATTGAGTTGGGTAATGCCCATGTTCTCCACAAATAAGACATTGAACTCCATAACAATCTGTCACTCTATGACCCTTTTCTCCACACAGATAACATCGGTCCCTCCATTTGAGGTATTCCTCAAGGTTCTTCTTCCCTTCTTTAGAAATCTCAATCTTCCTTTCTTTATGATCCTCAACATGCGAACATGCATAATAGTTTATCTTCCTCTTCTTTGATGAATTAGTCATACCACTAAATTTCACATTGTTAATCATATATCGCGATGACTGATTCGGCATAATCACAATATCTTTATCTCTAGGCATCACACAATTTTGTTGCTCATAGTCACAAATTTGTCCATTGGATTCAATGTTAACCGAATTCCTTCTGGTTCCCTCCATTAACTAAAACACAAAAAGAATTTTGTGAGAGGCGTAATCATGCTAGGGAAGACAACATAGTAAAGGGGGAGTATCCTCAATATCTAACTTCTTAGGTTAAATTCTAAGATCGTTACTGTAGTAATAGGACTGTATCCTATACGTATACTTATCCTTAGGGACATCCCTAGACAAACCTTATAAATATCTCTAGGGATTTCACTATTGTTATCGCATCCTAGTTTCCAAAGGTTGACTAAACCTTTCCTCTGATACCAACTGTAGCGGTCTGGAATTACTCCAGTGGACTATAATTGATACCTATCAGGGCACTCCATGGGCGGCTACCCCCTGGGTGGGACACACCACCATCCCCAGTGGCAGCCATTTCCTCATGAAGCCCTTGGGCGGAGAGCCATGCTTCGTCCAACGCTCACATGTGAGAGTTCCCAAGGATCGGATACATTCCTACCTCCTTTGCCTCTGATACCAACTGTAGAGACCCGTATCCTGACGTACATTGACATTACATTACATTTGCGGAATACTTAATACATAACAAAAATACACACACAAGGATCGTAATAGTTTAGTGTCTTTGGAAACTCGGAATAAAATCTTCTAATCGTGGGGAAAGATCTTCAACATCTCCCATAAATATCTTCCCTTTTTTTTTACCTAAAAACCTTTCTTTATATCCTGGGGAAAAGAAAACATAAAAGGGTGAGCTCAAATGCTCAGTAAGGGTAAACAAAAGAAATATCAATTACATAATTTTCATAAGAACATAACATTTTTGGAAATCTTAACCTGCAAAAGAGAGCAATATTCATAACATGGGATAAATCATAGTAGTGTGAAATGAAATCATAACATAAAACATTACTCATTGTGGCATACACACATAATCATAGAGAATCATTTCTTGTTAGTCAAGACTCATTGCCAAGACTATCTTAGTGGACAAAGTCCCTTTCTGAATCGAGTAATCCTCGTTTCAGTCCTGTTTCACTGAACCGGTATAACCTACCATTCCAGCCATGTCTATCTCATGAGATATAAAATCTTTACCCAATGCATTGGAGGGAGATATAGGTCCCACCCATCTCTTAATGAATCCTTTCTTATGTGTGCCACAAAATCATAAATCATACATCATCGCATAACCCATGTAATAAAAATGGGATTCTTAAACAACATGACATCATAAAACCATTCATATAAGATAAAGGAATTCATAAACATAATTCCATCACAACATAGTCAAATCAATGTAAAAATATGGATAGAAACAGAACCCTTTATTATCTTAGATGGAAAATAATTTTGATAAAACACTTGAAATGAATTCTTGAGGAAAATATCCTTTCTTCTTCAAAATCAATTTCTTTTCACAAAACATCATACAATTTTAAAAGAAAGAGATTTTATGAAAAATAGTCATGAAATATTTTGGAGGAAGGTTCATGAAAATAAGGCTTTATAAAACCGTAAAAAAATCCGTTCGTGCCGTATAAGTTAAAAAAAACATTCTTCGAACTTTTGTCGGAAAAGTCAAAAAGTACCTCGTATGAAAAAGCGACAAAAGATTCCTTTCATATTCTTTACTAAAAACTCACCGAAGAGTAAAATTGGATTTAAACTATTGTAAGTGGATGGAAATAATATTACATATTGATGAAACATGGATGTGGATGATAAAATACACCCCAGTAAATACTTACGAATAAACAACCTCGGATAAAAATGAGATTGTGATATTTCCCTTACCTTAGGTCCGATTTGCTTCGTATGTGTCCGAACCTCCTCTTCTTTGAAGCGCCTTTTGGAGACCTCCTCTTAGGGAACTAAAATTGGTCTTTGAGTAAGACCAGAACCTCTAGGATGTTTCTAGGGAAGTGGAGAAGAGATTTTGGCAGGGGTTGGCCGAGCTTGAGTGCTCAAATTGGTGTGAGGAGGAGGGGGAGGAGGTGTCCTTTTATAAGGGAGGAGAGGAGCACCTTAGGAATATCTCAAAATATTATTTTATATTAAAGTCAAAATCGGTTTATAATGGTTCCAAAGGGTCTTATTTCGAAGCTAAAGTGGGGATGGGTCGACATCCTATCAACCAATAGGATTTAGACAAGTTTAGGGTTTTATTTTAACCTTATCAATTAGATTTAACTCTAAGTTAAATAATTTAACTTTTACCGTGTCTTTTTGTTTTCTTTCACTATATGGTTAATAAACTTACTATAACATGCCAAACGAACCCCAAATTGTATATTATTAATACATATATCCTTATCTAAGTCATTTGGACGAACCTTAGATTTTTAGGAATAAAATAACAATTAATAATATAATATTTGATTTAAAAACTATTTTGTGTCAATTTTGACACTATTTGATATATGATTTTTGTGAAAGTCATAACAGAATTATATGTTCGAACCAAGTTAATTAAATCAACATTAATATATCATAGTAACCTAGAAAATTAGTGGAATTCATAAAAATCTCAAATTACATTTATTTTGGTGTTTATAACATCAATTATGTCAATATTTCATTAACAAGATAATTACTGCATCATCTTTGTGTCATAAATAAATTAAATTATTTGATGTCTAAAAATTACAAATAAAATACCATCATGTAGTAAATCGTTTTATCTTTCTAATGAATATTTACAATCGAATTTATCTTATGTATAACCCTATATTAAAAATGATTTACTTATTAAACATTGATTTTAACTACTTTAACCCTTCTTTAAATAAATTAATAATAAATGTCCTAATCTAATCCAAGTGGGCCTAAATGGTCATATTTTATTCCTAAGTTTGTTTTTGGTCGAATTACACTTGTCCAATAGAATTAGGACATGTGTTAGGGTAATATTAATATCATATTTACCCTTAGTTACCCTATTTACTATTAACCGCGGTAAAAAAGTAAAAAGTTACTATTCACAAAAAAATTATTTTCATCTCATTGAACCACATTTTAGTCCTTGATATTAACCGTGTCTCTCGGATTTTCGAAATTCCATTCACAGAAGCGGTAAAATTAAGTTTTATGCAAAAATTCAGTTTTTAACCAACCACTTAGTAGTTTCACTATTCATCAAAAATTGATGTTTTTCAGAACAATGCCAAAATTTCATCCCAAGCTATATTTCATATTCCGAATTCAAAAATGAAGTCTATTTTACCAAATTCATAACATAAAAGTTGCATTAATTAATTTTATAATTAAATCCCGCTGTTAAAACAAATAGCGTGTTTTTAAGAAACAATACCTATCAAAAGATTGACACTTGTTTATGTCTAGTTTAAATGTGAAATTACATCCAATGACCAACATTGTATTAAATTGTAAAAATATATTCTAAATATACTTTAAAACCACTCAAATTAATGATTTATCACTATTAATTATTTTGATTAAAAAAGTTGTTTTTAATTATAATTTAGTAATTTTCACTATTCATCAGAATATGAAAGTTATCCGAAAAGTACCAAAATTTCACCTTAGGCTAAATTCGATACTCCGAATCAAAAAATGAAGTTCATTTTGAAAAATAAGATTTAATGGATTTCAAAAAGTGGTTATTACTATTCATAACGGCTAGTTTTAATAATATTTTTATAGCATATCGTTGTTTAGTGAAACTCAGGATTACGTACCGCACACGCTATCGAGGAAGGTTGTGATTGCGTGTAATGAAAGGCAAGTCAAGGATGCATGTTGTGCAAGCTCCTTTTGGTATAACACAAGACATTAATGAAATTAAAAAGAATATTTTTCATAAAATCTCGGGCTGTTACAGAGATCAGATGCTTAGTAAGGGTAAATAATTTATCGGAAGATAACATAAAAATTAAACATGGTGAATAATTAAAAACACATGCCTTTACAAATAATAAACATGAACACATTATGGAATAAATATGAGATGAGTAAGTAATGCCATAATAAAACATACTCATGGGTATTCTACTAGTCAGATAACAACATGAACCTTCTATATTATCTTCATAATGAGGGTATGTATAATGCAGGAAATTCGGAAACAATTTGTCCTGGCCTTGTCCAAGATATCTAAAAATGATTAAGGCATCATCCAAAACTGTATATAAAATTGGGAAAGGCCTTATCCAATTACATGTATAATTGTCTCCTGAGACCTACCGTTGCATCAAGGAGCTATATAGGTATCCAACCATCACATACGAAGACCAATACATTACTCATATGAAAAGGTTGAAAAATAAAAATTTGTATTAAAAATAGCGTACAAAATGTCAATACCTTAACCATACATCGTGCATGGTATAAAAATAACACATCCACAGTCAGACAAATCACAAAAACTTCTATACAATATGGAATATTTTTATAATAATAAATCAACTTCAGACAAGTATAAAATCCATTAAAGGATGTTGACATAGATGAAATCAAAACTATTTGAGAGAAATATCCCTTTATATTTTGAAATAATTTTATAAGTCATGTAATTATAAAATAAAACATTTTTTTTGAAAATATTATTATAATCTTGTATGGGAAGATTCAAATGTGTTATAATGGTGGTGAATAACCACACCTGGTGTATAAGTTAAATACATTATTTCCATAATTTGTCGAAAATGTCACAAAGTAAATTGCTTAGAAAATGACGGGAATATTCCTTTAAAAAATTATTATAAAAAGTCCAAATAGTGTATAAATTACTTTAAACCATAGTAAAACTGTTTTGAAATACATTTTTGAGAAACATGGATGTGAATGATAAAGAGGTCCCAGTAGATACTTATGTAAAAACAACCTCGGATAATGAAGTGAATGTGAAATTAACCCTTACCTTGTACTATTCCTTGGTCGAGGGTACGTTAACATATTGTGTAATAGTTAAATTATTGTTGTTAAATTATTCAAGAAACATATACATAAATATGATATCATATATGATCTTATAATATTTCTTTGTTAATAATATTTTAGTATTATCGTCTTTTCGGGTGTCAACAGATTCATTTTCCATTATATGTTTTGTTACTATAGATTTGTTTGTCAAGGATAGGATGTATTTGACTCAAATAAAGAATTATATTAAGTTCCTAAACATTATTTTTAATCATCAAATGAAAATTATTCTTGAATGGAAATGATGGGGAAATGAATCTCATCGTGTTCGTGGAGACGGAAATTCCTATGTACGGGCGAGTGATATTATCATTCTTTTGATATTAAAATAGTATTTTAATATATGTTATATCATATATAATGAATCATTAACATGTTATATTTATTATTTACATCAATTATACATCATTATTATACCCAACCAAAAAATAATGTATTGCATTACAACTACACCAAGATGTGGAGACGGCAAGCCATACGTATGCACGTATGGTGACATTGTCATTCATATGATGGATATAATAAGGAATATGGTTGTTCCATTTTTTAATAACATCATTGTATATAGAAGATACAAGAGTTAATATTTTATAACCGAAACAACAAAGAAAGAGGAAGTGGAAGTGGAATAAGAAAAGAACAAGAAAGAGGTGATGAAATATTTACATCTTATTTGGGTTCTTCCTTTTTATTTGAACAAAAGGGCTCCTCAGGATGGCTTTATGATCAAAATATGTCCTATAAGATGTTGGTAGGATAGTTAATAGGATATTTGGGTAGGGTTTGGATGAGCCAAAAGGCTTTGGAGGAGTGACTTTAAGGTAAGGGATGTGCCCTTTTATAAGAGAAGTGAGGGTCACTTTAGGAAATTCTTGAAATATTATTTTATAATAAAATCAATATCAGTTTATAATGGCATGAAAATTATTTATTTTGAAACTAAGTTGGGTATGGGTCGAAACCCTATCAACCAATAGGTTTTTTGATGGGTTTGGGTCACCATATTAACCATATCTATATATTTAACTATTAGTTAAATAGTTTAACTTTTACCATGTATTCTTGAATTATTATAATAATTGGTTAATAAAAATAATATAAAATTCCAAGAGAACCTAAAGTGGAACATTAATGATATACATATAATTATATAAGTCCTTTGTCCGAACTATATATTTCTAGTACTATTATATAAATTACTAATTTAATATTTGTTTTAAAACTATTTTATGTCAATTTTGACCCTTCATGGTATTTTGTTTTTGTTAAAGCCATAAAATCAGGATTACATCGAATAAAATTCATTTAATCAACCTGAACATGTCATGTTAAACTATAAAATTAGTTTAATTCATCAAAAAACACTTTTTAGATTTATTTGGATATTTATAATATCAATTATTTTAATCATTCATTAATAAGTTAATTACTCTATCATCATTGTGTCATAAATAAATTTTATTATGTAATGTATAAAAATTATAAATAAACTACCATTATTTAGGAAATATTTTTATCTTTCTAAATATTATTTATAGTCAAATTTATCTTATGTATAACCCTATATTACAAATGTTTTATTTATGAAATCTAGTTTTTACACTTTTAAATCTTCTTTAAATTAAATAATACTAGATGTTCTAATCTAATCCAAGTGGACCAAAAAGATTTTATTTTGTTCCTAATGTTGTTTTGGCTCGAAATACACTTATCCAATAGAATTAGGACATTCATTAGGGTAATTGTAATATCATTTTTACCCTCAATTACAGTATATACTATTAATCGTGGTAAATAAAAGTTAAAAATTACTATTCACAAATAAACATTTTCATATTATTGATCCTCATTTTAATTTTTGATATCAACCGTGTCTCTCTAATTTTTAAAATTCAATTCACAGAATCTGTAAAATTATGTTTTATGAAAATTTAAAAATGCTCCTAGGTGGCGAGTAAAAGACGGTAAAAAGTTCAATAAAATTATTTTATGTTTAAACATATTATAAAATGAAATTAATGATTTACATTGAACATATATATGTTTTATGTATATATTTTAACCTAAAGTAAATTTAAATGAAATAAATATTTATTTAAATAAAATGTTAGTTTCAAACAATAAGGCGTTGTTTTTCACTATTCATCAAAAAAAGAATGTTTTCAGAAAAATACCAAAAATAAACAATTAGATAATTTTGATATTATGAATTAAAAAATGAATTATATTTTACAAAATTCAAAACATAGAATTTGTATTTATTAATTTAAAAATAATTTTCGTTGTCAAATCCTAAAAGCGGATTTTTAAATAGTAAAAACTATGAAAATATTGACACCTGTTAATGTTAAAATTAAATCTGAAATTAAATATAATGAACAACATTTTATTAACTGATAGAAATATAATCTAATTATACTTCCAAACAATTCAAATAATGAATTAAACACAATAAATTATTTTTATTAAAGAATTTGTTTGTAGTTCAAATTTTGTATATTTTACTATTCACCCAACTATGAAAGTTATTATGAAAAACTCCAAAAATTTGTCAAAAATATATTTGTATGTCTTGATTATAAAGAAGAAGTTTATTTTGTAAATTTCAAAATATAAATGTGTCAAATATTAGATTTAAAAACTATACACCCTGAAAAGGTGGTAAAATTTTATTTTCTAAAAAATACTACTTTAACATAAAAATTGAATTTGTTCTTAGATTATGTCTAAGAAACACATAATATGCATGTAAAAAATATATAGTGTATATAAGATTCAAAATTCAGTTAATACTATTCATAAATTCATTTTGAACAGTTAGATTGGTATGTTGTGGTGCGCTCGAACTCTTTGTTGCGTGTATCGCAAGATATTGGCTTAATTTAATGAGATAATGTACTATAAAATCATAGGGAGTTACATTATTGGAAAATTAAATTACTGGTTTTTTATTTTTAGGTGTTTAAACGAGGCATGAATATATTTTGATGGTGTTTTGAGCATCATGTTTTCTACAATGGGTGGTTTAAGAGGATAATGTGTATTCACATCATCAGAAGTTGAATAATGAATAGGAGGCTAGAAATTCATATCTATGTTTCAATGATTCTTATGTACTTATTTAAGATGATATTTGAAGGAATTGTTCATGGATTGAATTAATTCTAGGTTGAGGTTCCATGGATACAATTTATTCTTTTCAAGTTTATAGTTTGAGGGATTAATTATCTAAATCTATTTCACGTTGTGAATTGGATATCCCAATGAAAAATCATTGTCTGAATCTTTATTTCATAGACTGAATATATCGATATCTAGTATGATTATAAATATAAAATCACATCTCAATTATTTTATTCATCTCCTTCCCTCAAACATTAGGTGAACCCTAGGAAATTTAAGATGATCATCTTCCCATATTCCCATTTTTTTATCATTGGAACCTAGATGAATATAATTGTAAATAACTATGGGGTAATTCCCCTTTTCTCCAAAATTTTATTCGATTTATCTTTGTAAATTCTTTTTGGAGATGTTGGTTTGATTTTATTTTGTTTGTGGGTATATTTTGATTATTGTTTGAAAATGTTTAAGTTGATTTGAGTATTCCTTATATGGTTTTTTTTACATTGTTGTTTCTCCTTTTCCCAATTGTTCATGGTAATTCATAACAATTCATTTAAATAGGTGATACTCATTCTTAACTTCTTATATGTGCATATATGGGGTTTGAAAGAAATTTGTTCCATTAGAGATATATTTAGAGTTGGCATAATGAAGACAAAAAATTATATTAATATGAAATAATTGAGAATGGTGAAAGAACACTAATTTTATTACTTATTATGTTTTTATTTTGATATTATACAATTTAATTATTAGTATAGAAGATAAAACATGTTGGGAGACATTCTTACGCAGCATTAGGTATGATTGTGAACCCCTTATTGTGTCACTATATTGATCACACCATAAATAAAATTAAAACAACATGTATGTGGTTAATGAGTTATTTTCCTAGAGAAAATATGTAATCATTGTGAGAATACCCATACTATGTAATGAATTAAAATAATTAAGACCCATATTGAATTAACTTGTTTTTCTATTGGTGAAAGGGGGATGAGTATTTATGGATTTATGTCGCCATTTTGAATATTTTTTTGTTTTTATGAACCCTATTTAGAGTGGTTTTTCATTGATGCTGGATAATGGTTCAGATAAAAATGAGATGGAATGTGCTTTTAGGGTTGGTTGGAATGGAATGGGATGTGGTGCATGAATTATAAGTGGTGTTTTTTTATGTCACCCAGTTATCCATGGAATATATTTTTATTAATTAAAGGAAATGATTTTGGGTGTTAAATGAAAACAAATTGATTAACCTTATTGTGTGGTAAATTTCTTCATAAATGTGAGTGAGTGGAAACACATTAAATCTGTAAAATTGTGGAAATTTTAATTGAATGTGGAATTTATGTGGAAATGTGTGGTGGTATTGTGGTAAGTTTCGTTCGTGGTGGAAGTTGTTGTGATAGATTTCATTAGTTACAGAGGTGGTGATATGGTGAATGCAAGTATAGTGGGTCTAAACTCATAGGTTGGGAATTGTGTAATATTTATTTCATCTGTTTTTATGTAATTTCTATATGCACCCCAACTGAGTTAGATAACAATACAAAATCTCAAATGTTTTGGGTTTTGGGTTTTTTTTTTTCAATATCTATGTTAGTGGTGATATATATGGATAGATACCACCTCATCCCCACTCTTCCTTCAGCAACACTTATTATATAGGTTAGTATTATGGATTACTAAGTGATGATATGACTTACTCTTATAGATTAACCTATGAGGATACTAGTTGGTTTTTTGGATACACAAAGGAGATACAAGGTATTGTTAGAGAATAAGAAAGGGAGAAAAAGATGTGATATTTGGTGGGGTTCATACGTGTTAATAGGAGGGAATAATGTTTATGTATTTCAGTATGATAATACCCTACCTCTTAGTAGTGTTATGATGTAAATATGTGATTATGACTAAGTCTATAATAATATGTTAGACCATATGGGAGCCCTTGATTAGTATAGATCCATCCTTACCAACAATAGAGATGGTTGGTTGTATAATGAGATATCTATAGAAGTGATGTGGGCATATAACTTATGTAATTAGGGATTTAGAGAAGAAAATCAATGGAGAAACAACTATGACAAACCGCTAATTTTTTATTTAAATTATATTTTAATATATTGTATGTTCTATTTTTCGGTGTTCTATATTGATTTTAGGATTATTTTGTTGACCTATTTAGGTTCTTATTTGCTTTTATATTATTTTCATAGGGACATTTTAATATTATTTCCATATGTGCTCTAGAGACCATGGTTATGATACTATAGAATGATAATGATATTCTCACTATACATATATAAAAACATTTTCTGGGTTTCCGTAGAACTTTTGAGACATATAAGTATATTAATAGAATGGGTATTTGTGATATTGTTGAGGCACCTCTATATGGCCTTCCTATTTATGTTGATAAGGATATATGTTTTTTCAATTTTTCTATGCATTGTTGGATGGTTTTGGTTACTTTTATATAATGTACTAGGGTTTCATGGAGGGTTTTGCCTCCATCCAAATAAAATATTAATATAGTGGGTAAAAAATTATTTATGTGTCATTTTTACACTGATGGTACATTTCAAAAACTCTATGCCTACTAGTGGTGCTACATGGGTTGTTATTATCTCTCATCCATCATGTTTAGCTTGGAGATATATCTTTAGAGGAAGGTGGTCATTACATAATTATATCCCTCTAAACCATTGGGTAATTTTTTAGGTTCATAAACTCAAAGAGTGCATGGTAGATTATCCCTTTCATAAAATAGGGTACATAACAACATATCTGAATATAGAAGAGGGTATGTGGGTGATTCCTAAAATCCCAGAGTGAGTAGAATTTTTTTTATTTCATTAACAAATAATTTCAATGATAATGATCTTGAAACATTTTTTATTCCTCTATCATTGACTTATTATTATTCTATATCATTATCTCAGGATCATTGATTCATCAATGGGTTTTTTATATAATATTCAAATTAATTATAATATAATTTTTATCTTGGAAATATTGGGTATCCTTTGAAAATGTTATGATCATTTTCCCAAACCCATATACTAAAGTAATGATCATATATGATCATTAACTAATATCTCCAATTTTTATTATTGAATATCAGAACTCACCCTTTGATATGTTTCCATTCACAATGTTATAAATAATGTTTTAATACAGGGTATGAATAATTAGTGTACAATGGTAGAAGAGAATTGTTGGAAAATTTTCATATATTTCACTAAATAAGAAGATTATGTATCTTTTCATCAAAAACACCAACCCTTTAATCTTTTAGGGGTGTGTAATGTTATAATATGTTTTTATTATTAATCTATAATCATGTAATATTTATTTATGAGATGTTTTGTTATCCTCATAAATTCTCTTTTTAAATAAAGTTTTGGGGTGATTGAAAATTGGGTATCAACTATTAACTATATTCAGGTCTATTTGGGTGATACCATCTAGAAATGTTACGAAATGAATTTTATTTATTTAGGATCCTTATAGTTTAAAGAAGGATTAGATTAACGTGGCTCATATATGTATGGATGTTTCTCCGTGGGTGATTATATAACATTAAAATTTATTTTTTCACGTATTATTTCATATAATCTAAATGTTGTGATAGAAGTAGTATCCTATGACCAAGAGGGTGCATGGGTTTCATAGAAACTCCCCCAAGGGTAAATGTGTAGTAATCCAAGACCTAGAGGGAAAATGGTTTATTATCCCATGTTTATAAAATTATGAAAACAAGGTACGAATTCATGCTATACCCAATTATGATTTCTTATTCTTTATCTTAATCTGAATTTCTATAATAAATGATAATGTTATTCCACCAATAATTAATTTTATTAGAACATGTTTCTACATTACTTTGACCTATGATATGGTTGTTCACTCGTGAGTTTATGTCATTTTATTATGTCTCGTGGAAAACTCTTATTGTTCCATGTTATTTTTAATAATATATTTGTCCCTCGCTCGTGATTTATTATTGTACTATTATGTAACCCTTTATGTAATGTTGTTTATTTTTTCCCTTACCTATTGTTTAATATAACATATTTTTTAATTTTTATCATTCCCATGTTACAAAGTTGAGAATAAATTATAAAAAATTTATAAGTTGGTTTTGTGGGGATTTATTATACATAAATATACCTGAGCATCATAAAATAGCACGCTATATAGATGATCCTATAATACGCAAAACTGTTCATTCTTAGTATTTCTTGATTATTTATGATCTTCAATTTTTAACTTATGGAAATGATATAAAATAATGATTCGTTTATATCACTAGGCATCAAAGATTGTTTTTTAAAAACGCGTTTTACAAAAAATATATAGGTGTGTGGGTTTTTGGTCCCTTGATTGGTATTAAAGCATGGTTTTATTATTATTTTGGATTGTTTTATTTCTTTTGGTGGAATAATATGTGTCAACTATATTAAAAACCCCAAGATTATTCTAAGAGGTGTGACTATTTGTAGAATAATATATTTATGTTTTGTTAAAATAAATAATATATAGTTTCCTAGTAATTACATCCATGTATAGATATTGTAAATTGGATACGGTATTATCCTAGATGCACCTAGGGGTAAATACATTGAAAAATAATGATGGGGTATCGAATATATCTTTACTTAGATTATGATTATTGGTACTAAGAATACACAACTGGCTAGACATAACTTGGCGATATGCTTTGGTTAAAAAAGTTTTCTTTATAATCCATTTTGAATTATTCATTAGGTTGATGTAAATTTTTAAGGATTATAAGAGAACACATTCTAAATGATCAAAATTTTATCAAAGAGTTATATAGTATAAATGTAAAGACAATATAATGCTTTCAATGTGTAATACACACTACTGGAATTATTACATATACCCACAGTTTTGTGTAACCCTAGGAATATAAGGCATTAGTAAAGTCTTTAGACACACCCATAACATGAAATACATATACCCATGGTTCGTTTAACTGTGGGTCCTCAAACTGTGTGTATTGTATTAAATAAAACGTCATGTGTTGGTTTTGAACCCTCAGTGCTTCTACACAGCTAAAGTCTTATACCACTACACCACATATACTTATGTGTTTATATATATTATCTTATATATATAGATATATTATCTTATATTTATGTAAATATAAACCATGGGTATATGTAAGAAAACAATTGCAATCAGTTCTCCCGGCCAATTTTTTCCAAGGAAAACATATGGGAACCTATACACATGTTTTTTCTGAAAGGTGGGGATATCATTCGGGATTTATGCCTATAAACACGGTTCTTCTAATGTTGTGGGTATAGGTTCCCCTATACACATAGTTTTAGGATTACACTGGGTATAGGCATTAATCCTGAAATATATCCCTACATTTCAACAAAACTATGGGTAGAGGTTTCCCATCAACTTTTCTGCACAAGTTTTTCATTACCTGCACTTACCTTGGTACACTATTTCCATGGTTTAGCATGAAACATTGGTATATGTTAACAAATACCACCTTTATCAAAGGTTCCAGAAATCATTAGGTATAGGTTGGCCAATAACCGTGTTTGTTTTTGGAAAATCCGGTATATATTCCTATTTCAAGTTGTCGTATTTTGATGTCGAGTTTCCATGATATTATTTATTACAATTCCTATGTGATTTCAATATTAATCAATCATGATTATGAATTTTAGTTTTATAAATGGATGGATCTATTTAGATATAAGGAAATAAATTATGTGCAGTACAATACAATATCGTTCCTAGTATGAAACTATGTGGGAAAATCCAGTGGTGAACTATTGTGGGTATGCAGACACAACAATTCCACATAATGACAATAAAATCATGTTAATAAACATAAAAACACTAAAAATAACTGAATTAATGAGTTTTATTGAACATCAATTGAGTAATATGAGACTGAAAGAAAACTCAACTTCATACATGTCGAAAATGTTGGAAATATCTCCCAACAGACTCTCTCAGAGGAATAAAAAATGTTTCTAGTGTGCATGGGTTTTCTGTTGAAATCATTACTGTCAATATGGGGTAATGAATCTGATTATTTTAATAAATGAGAATAATGTATAATTTTTAAATTTATTAATATTGTGAATTATTGGAATTGATGCCACAATCCAAGTGTAAAAGGAGGACAATAGACATAAAAACCCACATAAACCAATGGAACAAGTTAAATCCTACAAATTAACACTATTGAACTGGATAGTGATATATATGTTGTGACAATAAAATTTATTCCTCACTCTTGATTTATACTAGTCTTATATATTGTATGTTTTCACTATCTACTATATGCTTCATTATAAATTAAATATCCCACTGGAATCAAAATTTCATTCAATGTTCATGATTATCATTCAATAATTTTATGTTGGTGATTACTTCATTTGTTATTATCCTTACATTAGAATAATTTTATGTGATGTAGGTAGTATTTTTTCAATCCTATCATAGAATATATATTAATCAATAAATAAAAAAATCCCTTTTGACTTTTTAATCCTAAATTTTGACATTTATCAGGGAAAATATAACAATGAACTCTCCAAGAAAACAATTTATATTGTATGAGTCATTGTACCAAATTAAGAGTGATGTTTAAGAAAAATAATTTGATAAAACAAAATATTAGGATTAAAAAATTAAGAAAGAAATAAATACATGTCCTACGATATAATGTCTGATATCTCTCTATAAATTACATCTCGAGTCACATATATCTATTACATTCCATTGGATATTTTTTTAATTATATAATAATTAAAATTTCATAGAGCCAATTTATTTCGGTGTGGGGCGAATGAAATGCCCCACAATTTAATTTGGATATCGTTTCATTAAAAAAATCCATAATGGTATAAATCATTTTTTCACACACAAAACTGTGATAAAACAAATCAATGAAAATTTTTAATTGAAAATCAAGTATTTAGTAAATATAAACATTGATTAGTAGCCATCGAAATCGATGGTATAAATATGGGTACCCATTTCATGAAATATATAGTGATGTAAATATTGAAATTATTTTTAAATTTCACATAGTAACTTACACCCCACTTATTTAGGAAAAACTATTTATTCTATAATTGGTTCTTTTTTCACCTTAATTTATGAATCAAAATATGTTATAGATAACGTCTATTTTTTTATAATTATAATATATTGTGAAATATATTAACACTAATTTTATTAATAATTGAAATGAAATAATAATTAGAATGGTTGATACAAAGAGATGTTATTTTCGTACCAAAAATATTTTTCATTATATTTCATATGTCCATTTAAAAGATAAATTCCAAAATTATATAATTTTAATTTAGAACAATGATATTATAATTTTAATTCAACATATAAAAATTATCTTCTCATGAATTTTTGATAATTTTTAAAAATAATTTATTATCTTATAAATACTAAAATATTCTAATTTCAATAATATTATCATCTTTATGACATTGTCACAATATAATAATGGATTATTCTATTAGTTTTTTTTATATATTTCTAATTTTAAATAATGTATCTTAAAATTATATGATGAATTTATAAAATATATTTTTAAAATTTTGTAAAATTATGTAATACCTTACTATTACAAATTTTTGATTATCTTATATTAAAAACACTTTTTTCACAACATATCAAATTTAAATTTAACAAAATGGATTTATTTTTTTATAAAAACCATTTCAATTTATTTGAAATAATTAATTTTATTTTATTAATGAATAATAATAATAATAATAATATAGTTAATTACTTTGATAACGGAAAAACAATTACTTTCACATAACTGTATTATAAAAAAATTTAATCTATTTGAATAAATTAAAATGGTCCAAAAATTATCCTATTATAATGAATAATCATTTATTAAAATAAAATAAATTAAATTAAATTAGTAATGGATTATAAATAATATTATGAATACTTGATTTGGATAACTGTTTTTTAAAAAAAAAAATAGGTTTACAATATATTAAATGTTACATTTTAAAATGGAAGTTATTTAAAATTTATAAATATAATGATATTATAAGGATATTATATTTAATTTCATACCATAAATAATATCTAAGAAGGGCTACCTTATTTGTTTAATAAAATAAATATTACTATATCCAAAATTACTAAGCAATTCATAAACAAATATGATGAAATAAAAAAAGCTTGTGGAAACAGATTAAAACATTTTATAATTATAATAACCTAAATCTAGAATCCAAGATCCAATTATTAATTTATTTATTTGGTAAAAAATAAAAGGTATCTAACTTTGTAGTATAAATAATTATAATAGACATGGAGATTTATATTCATAGATGATTCCCAAATTACGTTGGAAATATAAAAGAAATGCATATTAAACATTCTTGAGTCCTTGAAATAATTCGTAATATAATTCCCGTAACCAATGCTTTCGGATTTAGAGTATAAAAATGATGTTTAATTTTTTTTAATGATATATAAAAATTAAAAAAATACTAAAGGCAATTCAAGACATTTTCAATTCTAAACACTAATGAATTTGACAATATCTTACAATTTATCAATGTTTTAATAAAATAAAACAATTTTAGTCACATGTGCTACCCCACGAGTGATGATGTTTTTCATATAAATTCTGAAATACGTATGAAAATATTTTTAAAATAATGGGATTATAATTAAATTTCCTAGTAAAGGGCTTTTAAATTATTGAAATACCCTTTATGAAAACTTCATTTAAAAATATCTTTTTATAAATGATTTTGAATGTCTTTTGACAATACCAAAAAAATAATTTCATAAATACCTTTTTAAAATATCATTGATATTATTTATGCTTTGAAAATTCAGGAATACATTGAAATTACTTATGATAAAATATTGATTTAAAAAAATCCAGTGGTTTCTTTGATAATAATATGTATGCTTATGGAAGAAAAACATTTGGTACCACTTGAATCATTAAAAACTGCCTTCGGACAACCCACTTACTAAGGGATGTGTTTACTCCCAAATTCATACCATATTTATAACATACAAGTTCCACATTAAATAAAAGCATTTTAAACTTTTTCTATATATACATAAATTATTCAATAGAGTTTCTACGTTAAAAACATTGATAACATATTCACATAATCTTATAAATAAATTTATTCGTATAACATAACTAAAAAAACATCTAAAAAATTGGAGTAACATAATAAATCCACTTTTAGACATCTCATTAATACATGGATTGTTAATACTAAAATAATCAGCACTCTTGTATTATAATATTCATTCATTAAACTCATAAAATGATTTCAAATGTATTTTCCTATAATAATATATTTAAATCAATACACATTCCCAAAAAACAGTAAAAACATGTTAATGTATAATAAATGCATGATATTCCATGTTTGATTATAATGACGATATCTTAAATTACATGTGACATTCATTGTTGTGCATGTACTTGAAAACATAAAATAACTGTTTTATTATTTAAAACATAGTATACATAATAAACATAAAATGGCATCATATAATAATAATAGTTATTTATTTTAAGGGAAAATTTTAATATACTCTCGTATTAGGAATATAAAATTTTATATTTTGAAAATATTAATATTCTCATAGAATCAAGAGTTGAAATATATCAGAAAAATTATAATAGAATCTAAACATTAAAATTCATGAAAATATATTGAGAATGTCAAAGTATATACGAAATATTAGTTATCTTTAAAATTAATTTCTTAATAAACATTTTTCAAAAAACAAACCCAAATAAAGAACACATAAAATTATTTTTGAACTCATAATATCGTTGTAAATATGAATAAAAGTATTTTACAAATATTTATTTTACAAATCTGAATAACTATTATGATAATAAAACTATATTTGAAAAGGGTAATATTTTAGTAATTAATTACAAATAATTTTTTTATAAACTAATTCTAAATTGAATTAAATATAAAAACATATAGTTTTCGAAAACATCCCTCATATAATTAAATTCATAATATAAAAAATTTAAGTCTAGTTAAAGAGAGAAAATAATCATATTCTATAACAAATTTTCAATATATACTTGATCAAAAATAATTATTTTAATTCTATTGAATTATAATTTCAATGAAAAATACAAAGAATAAAAAAATTCCATTACCAAATTTTAATTAATGGCTTAAACTGATTTCCTCTACCCTTCTGATCTCCAGACATTATTCTAACCTATTTTCACTGATGTTGGGAGTGAAACACTTTCAATATGGAAAACATTGACCAACATAGACAGTTTTATTAGCTATTTGTATTGTATACATATATATTTTATATTAGTAGAAGATTCTATATGCATATATGTCTGACTCAAATTAAAGAGATGTTGAAATCATGGATTTATATTAATATGTATATATAAATTGATCAAATTTTTCAACTAAAAAATGATTGAAGAGTTATAATATTCAAATAATAATTCAAATGGCTGAAGCAGACTACAAAATAATCTCGGTTTCTTCCATAATTGTGGTTCATGGGTAACGTTTGCTGAGAAAGCTGATTGTTTATATAAATTTTAAATAAACATTTAATTAAAAATAAATAGCGGATATAGATAAAAGATATGTAATATTGATTACATAAGAGGAGAAAACTATATCCACAAGGAAATGTAATGTTTTTATATCGATCTTCATTGTAATGCTTCATTGAATCTAGACAAATATATCCATATTTTCTAATATACAAATAAATTTAAAATTAATATAGGTTTATAATATTATTGCAATAATAAAAAATGACATCTGAATGAAGAAAATTAAAAATAATAAAATGTTTATGTAATAATCTTGTGGAAGAAATCAATAAAGAAGGAAATTAATACACAGAAAATTATAATATTTGAAAGGATATGAAAAAAATAACATAACTATAATAGATCTAAAAAATGGTTTATTAAATAAGTTGAAAGAACATGATTTTCTCTTACAATGTATGAATCCCCTTACTACAGTGGAACATGAAATCACCATTCATACAATTTCCATATGTTTGAATCATATCATTGCTCAACTCCATCTCACTCACTGGGCAAAAATATTTCTCTAACTCCAGGAAGACGAACCCCTCTACGCAAAAACCTTAACATCAAACTAGACTAAGATCTCCTCCCTAAAATTTTCACTATATGAACTCAATCCCTAAAAAATGACAGATTCTAGTATTTAAGGATTATTCTTCAACATAGTTGGTTTTTTTAATTTATTCATTTTTTCTTTTAATCATTATTATTAGTTATTAAATTTCATTTATTTAATACGTATTTAAAATTAATTATATAATACTATAAATTCATATGTTTAAATTGAAATTAATTTATTATAATTATAAGTTATACATTTGGATTTTTTATCATTTATTCATTTTTTTAACATTTATGAAATTTGATAAGAATATTGTAATTTTATATATTTATAATCTCATAATTTATTATCAACAAATTCCTTAAATTGATATATAATAACATTAATAACAATCATTACAAATCAAATTAGTTATAAAATATATTACTTTTATCAATTTGAATATTTTATTATAACATTAATTATAGTGTTCCATATATGTATACATTTCATGTTTGATACATTATATACATACTATATTTTTAAATTCAATTTATAATCATTGTAATTATTATTATTTTTAAATATAATATATTTGATGTAAACAATATATTTCATTTAAAATTATGTTAATTTTAAATGAAAAAATAAAAGTATTTATATTTGAAAAATAAAAAATATATTTATATTAATACACCCTTATAAATAAAAAGACAACACATTTATAAAATAGTTATTATATAAAATTCAAATCATATTTCATAAAAATAAATATTTATTTTAAATTATTATAACATAATATATTAAAATAATATTTTCTATAAAATTATAATATAGAAACTAATTTAATAGAAAAATAAATTAATACAAATTGATATTTCTTGTAGGTATTATTATAGTTTCAAATAATCTACTTAACTTGTACCATTTTTGAATAAATAAAACAATTAGATTCATTTGTTAAGAAATTATCAATATTCAAATATTTTTTTGATGTTACATTCTCCCCCCATAAAATGAATACGTCTCTTTCAATTCATTTGTCAGAAATTTGAAAAATTCTTAATTTCAATATTTTTTATTTAAAGAATCTAAAAATTCTAAGTAAACATTATTATTTTTTGAAAAGAATATAATGTATACTTTATTAATAAAATGAAAATATCTAATCTCCAAATTTCTATAGACCATTTCCATAATACAACATTTAACTCCCATAATATGGGCTTCCAGATTCAGTGCACAGTAATGTTGCGTAAAGTAGTTTTATAAAAGATATATCACAACTACAGAACAGTATATACATTTTTGGACATTTTCCATTCTCGGTTTTGGAGAACTAGACTATATCATAAAATTTATGAATGTTTTCATAAAATAAATCAAATTGATTCTTGTTTTGTAACCCACAAGTGGAGATTTATATCTAATAACTTATATGATACCCATGAATAATATAATTAAATTAATGGGATGATCATTTAATTTACCAGTAAGGGGTTTTAAAAAGAGCGAAATACCTTGTATGAATTCTTCTTTTGAAATTAACCTATGTAAATTATTTTTCATTTTTATTGATAATTCTATGAAAATACGTTTCAAATTTCCATTTTAAAAAATCATTGAAAATATATATGCTTTCATAATACTTAATACATTGAAATTACATTGGAACTAAGATTTATATAATATAATCCAGTGGGTTTTCTAAAAATAAAATGAAAGATTTTGAAAAAAACATTTCTGTACACTTGAATCATTGAAGGATATCTTGGGCTACCCACTTGTCAGGGGATGAGTTCACTATCCAATTACCTTCCATATTAATAATGTTAATGTGTCAGTTTTTAGGAAAACATTTTATGATTTCTCTATATATACATATATTTTTCACTAGATTTTCAACAATAAAACATTTAAAAATATTCTGATATGCTTGTCAAGAAATTTATAATATTAACTTAACTTTTATAACTTTTGAAAATTGTAGAAACTCAATTTCTCCACTTTTACAAATCTAATAAATACATATAATTTTATTTAAATAATACTTAACATTCTGGTATTATAATTTTCATTTATAAAAATCATAAAAAAAATTCAATAGTAGTTTCCTACATAAATATGTATAAATATATATAAATACATATAAGAAAATAGTGTACGTGTAATAAAATCATGATATTTCATTAGTAAATATAATGGAAATTTCATATATTACACGTGACATTAATGGGTTTTCATTTACTTGCACAAATAAGATGATATGTTTTATTATTTAAAATTTACTACAAAGAATAAACAGCAAATGATTAACATAAACTGATTAACATAAAATAATAAATTTTATTTATTCTAATTGATCAAATTAATATCTTCCCTTATTAAGATTATAAACATTTAAATTTTGATAAAAAAATTCCTTTATAATCAAGAGTAAAAAAATATAATATATATTTTAAAAACATAATATAAACATTGAAATATTTAAAAATATTTTGAGTTTATCATAGTTTTAAATAATCATAAATTTTAATATTACTAATATATTAATAAATATTCAAATAAATTAACCCAAATAAAGAAAAATTATAACTATATTTGAAGACATATTTTTATTATTAATTTGAATAACATTACTATACATATATTAATTTGATATATTTAATTACAATTACTTTCATAATATGAGAACATTTGAAAGTAGATATTATTTAATAATTATTCTCAATTAAAATAGAATGATAAATTAACTCTAATGAGAATTAATAATATAAAAATAGAATTTCAATAAACATCCCTTATAAAATTAAAATGATAATATAAAAATAAAATTCATCTAAAATTGTATAAATAATAAATTTCTATAAATTTTGTTAATTTATACTTAATCAAAATATAACTATTTTAATTCGATTGAATTATAATTTTAAATGTAAAATCGATAGAATTAAATTAATTTCCCTTACCAAATTTTAATTATTGAATGAAATTCTTTTCCTCTACCCTTCCTATATTTGGACATTCTTCTCACTTATTTTCTATGATTCTAGGTGTGAAACACTTTCAAATATACAAAAATTGAGTACTGAATCTGCATTTATAGGCTCTCGACAGTGTATAAATATATATTTTACATTAATATATAAATCTAAATGTGTGTATGTTCGACTCAAATGTTTGAGATGTTGTCATCATAACATGATATTCAGATACCTATCTGAATAGATCATGATTTTCAGTAGTACAGTGATGGAAAATATACAGTACTCACAAAATAATTCATATAGATGAAATAGTCTATGGAAGGATCTCGAATTCCTAAAAAATATGTTTCTTAGGGTAAATGATTTCAGAGAAAGAGGAATGTTTTCATATATATTATATGAAAATAGAATAGAAAATCAATGTAGTAAATATTGGACCAATTATTAATAATGACTATGCATGAATAAAAAACAAGATGGACAATGAAATGGAATCTGGTTATATCGAGCATCATTGTGAAGTTTCGTTGAATCTTATAATAAATAGCCACAATTGATGAAATATTGAAATATTTCAAATTTATAATGGCTTTAAAAATTAACACCATAACATGAAAAAAACAAGATAAAGAATAAAATTAAATACATGCTAATATCGACGGAAGAATCAATTAGAAGAAATAGACATAGAGGGAAATTAATACAAAAAACTGATAATATTCATAAGGATTTGGAAAACATAATCCGAACTAAAACTGATCTCAAAATATATTTCTATACGAAGACAATGAAACTCAATTTCAAACCACTTCATAAGAAAACCATTTATGTTGTAAAAGAGGGAATCAGCTACAAAACCCCAACTCCATGATCGAATCCCATCGGCACGTGGCTCTATCTCAGTCGCCAATAATGAATATCACTCGAAATACATGAAGAAGATCCCATCTATTTGAAGACCTCAGCATCAACCAAGATGATTATCTCTACTCTTGAAGCTACACAACTCAAACCCAATCTCCCCCGCCCCAAATAAAGAGCCCATGATTTTAGGTTTTTTATTTTACATTGATTATTTAGTTTATTCATCCTTTCTTGTAATCGATTATTATTATTTATTTAATTTAATTTATTTAATATATATGTATATTTAATGATATAATATATTAAATTAACAATTTTTAAATGTAAATTCATGTAAAGACACAAGAAATTTCACTGATAAAATTTTTCTTAAATACATTGGAATTTTACGAGTCTGTGGTTTCGGACGGCACTTGATTCTGGGGCCCGCTATGCCTAGAATCAATTTCGGATGTTTTTTTCGGGTACGTTCAGCAAAGTACGTGCATGGTCTCTATCTTTTGAACCGGTGCTTGAAATTGAAAACTGAGGACATTGATGAACGCTCAATGCCAGTATTCACTTAAGGGGACCTTTATCGAAGTTGTGTTTTAAGCGTGTTGAATGTTATATTTTGAGGAATTCATACTAAATTAAAAAAAATTATTGGTACACAATTTTATTATTTAGTGGGGGTTATTTCCTCCCAAGAGGAGTTAGATGTGGGGCCCACACGCACATAAACTCCCATGAGACGATTTAGTGTGGTGGGGCCCACATGATCCCTAATCATTTCATCCCCCCTTACCTCCCTTAAACCCCCCATATTTAATTAACACCTCCCCTCATTATGGTGGAGCTTCTACACCTCCCAAACACTGATGATTCCAAACTAAATTAATTAATAACCTTAATAATTTATGGGCATCTCTCTTTTGAATTAATTTTATTTTCATGGAACTTATTTAAAATTAGAGAAGTCTATTATAATATTTGCCTTAGCAAATATTTTGGGGGGAAACATTTGGAGAATTAGAAGAGCTTCATTCATCCAAGAAGAAAATCATCCTCTCTCAGTGAAAAATGATCCATGACATCTCCTACCTTCTTATTTCTCCACGTCAAGGGAGAAGACATCGCTCGCAAGAAGAATCCATATATGTCAATGACTCTTCCTCCAACGTTGACGGGATGAAAATGTTCTCTGTGATGTCATCTCCCTTAACGCCCGACTACCGCAACGCTCGTCTTTCGCGGCTTGTCGATGTGAAATGTAAATTACGAGGTAGGGGGTTTGTTTCAATTTTAATTGAATAAAATTGTTCTTTGTCCCTCATTGAAACCATGTTTTATCTTCGACCTTATGATACCGCCTAACACGAAGGGCGCATGCCGAAAAAACATGGCCCGACGACCCTCCGTTGACCCCTGTTTTATTTTGATGGAAGAGGTGGCGATGACCGGAGGAAGCGGCTGCCGTGTGCCGGCCGCGTGGAGAAGAACCGAAGCCTGCAATCGCGGGCCGCTCAGCCGAAATGGAATAGGCCTGCTGTAGACGGCTGGTCTAGGGGAACCACGGTGCCCCAAGGCGCAGCGCTGCCGAGGTCCATGGCCCGCACTCCGGGGGACGCTTCTGCAGGTAAACCGACCGACTTGTCGGCCTGCCGGGTTGGAGGTGGCTGCGACGCCACCTGGCGCCGCGTCGGGTGGACAACGGCCTACCCAAGCATGCCGCTCGGGCTGGAGAAGTCGGGCGGCTTCGGCCATCCAGGCAGGAGGCTGGGGCCGCTCGGGGCCCCTGGTTCAGGAAGTCCCCCCCCCCACTCCACGGCGCTCGGCCAGTTGGCGGAGCCACAACCAAGAGCTGGTCGGGCCACGCCAGCTGGGCCGGGTTGCACCCCACCGGGGCGCGCCCATGCGCTTGCCGGCCCGCCTGCCACAAGCCGGGCCATGCCCCCTCAGGCTGGGCCGCTCTATATCAGTTCGGGCCGACCCCTTAGCCTAGTCGGACCCACCGATCCAGGATGGGCCGACTGGCCAGCTCACCGGGCTTGACGGGTCTGGCCCGTTTCACTTAAATGAGAATAAATTCATGACCGTGCGTCCGATCAACGCGCCGTCCACGGAACTGTGACCCTTACGATGAAACGGTCCTTTTGCGATACTCAATGTGAGTTTGGACAACTTTGGAAAACGTTAGGGTTGGTTCGGACTCGAAACCAACCGTGCCCTCGCAATGGAAACACATATAACTTAAGGACCGAACGTCCGATTGACATGTCGTCAACTACATTGGTTTAATTTTGATGTGACATTCCTTTTTGAATACTCCACACATGATTCAGATGAGACTGGAGTATGGTCGGGTTGGATTGTACCTAAAATCCAACAGTGCCCCTGGAACAGAAAAGCCAAAAACACTCAGACAGGGCGTCTGATTGACACGTCGTCTGTCGTGTTGGGTTTCTTTGGAGGAGACGGAACATCGGGATATATCAACTATGGACTTCATGATAGATGATGTATCGAACCATTGGCTCGAGGAGCGGACCCTCTAGGAATCGAACATGTTGTGTGCGAGAACCCTATAGATGGATGCGACTGCGACGACTATTGTACTAGAATCCTCCGTGGGTTCGACAACGACGTCTACTATACTAGAATACTCCATGGGTTCAACAGCGACAACTACTATACTATAATCATCTATGGGTTTGACAGTGATGTCTACCGTACTGGAATCCTTCGTGGGTTCGGCGATGACAGCAACTGTACTGGAATCCCTCGTGGATTCCACAGTGAAAATTACTGTACTTGTATCCTATGTGGGTCCGATAGTTTGACTTATGTATATGTATATTGAGTGGGTCCGACTGAGTAGCTGGTGTAGTATCCTACGTGTGTCTGACTGCTTAGCTAGTCTAGTATCCTACATGGGTCTTCCAGATTAGATAAATCAGTGACTACATCTGATCATCTCTATCGCAATATGAAAGATTAATACATGTATGAGCTGAGTCTTGAGATTCAATCATTATCATCAATGTGATAGATTTCTTTCATGTGTGGACTGGGTTGTGCTTGGGCTCAAGTGTTGGAGTCGAACTGGATTGATGACTTAGGTATATTTATGGGCATATACCTAAGTAGGGTTGGTTGATGCACCGTGTTTTGTATCTTAATTTTTGTTTATCCTTAGTGGATATTGTGATAACATGTAGGTCTCGGGGTCCCTACTGTGTATGATTATACTCACCCCTGCACGGGATATGCCCACAGTACATTGTGTTGGATGCAGACAACGTACAACACTGATCGAGGTGGAGACTTGTGGACCTGGATGGTAATCAGAGGTAGGCCACTTGGAGAGATGTAAACGGAGCGGACGGATGGAACGGGGAGCCGAGGATGCCATCTATACCCACCTTTCAGGCGGGATTTGTGGAGGATGACTTGGTGGTTGCTGTTTTACTTTACAGTAGTTGTACTAGATTTTCAGTTGTATTGTACCTACTGTTGTTCATGTATTTTCGTCCCCTTTCTTTTCAGCACTTACATTTGTATACAGTTCTTCTTAGTGATTACTTCAGTTGCGTACTCTATTGTGTATTTTTACTTTTAAAAAGGAAATTCCTTGCCAGTATAGGGATTTATTCCTTTGGTTCTAGTCCCTAGCCCCTGGCCTATGGAAGGCGGGCTTGGGGTAGTCATGGAACGGGCCCCGAGGATGGGTCATGAAAAATAGGTAGATAGAGGAGTCAATTCTACCGCAGAACTTAGGACTCTGATTATTCTATTCTGTGAAGCAATATGGTTAAGAGTATCGAGTGTGGTTTTCAGTCCAGGGAGTCCATTATTGGTGCGGTGACCAACGTATCCATACACAAGGTCCCCGACTTCTGATTTCCGACGTGGTGCATGAAAACACTGATTGCAGCTGTGTTTCCTTTGAAATGTTTTCTTTGTGATTACATTGTGTAAGCACACCAGGTATACTATTTTGACCATGCCGCACCGGTATCTTTTCAGGATGGCCCCAAGAAGGCAGTCAGCTAGGGTTCCGAGTTGCGTACGAGATGGTATACCACCGAGCGACGAGGCCTCGGTGTAGTGCCCCATCATAGAGGAGGCACCAGTTGTACCTCTACACATTGGGACATCGATACCACCAGCCT
Organism: Viscum album; assembly: GCA_963277665.1. Taxonomy (NCBI): domain Eukaryota; kingdom Viridiplantae; phylum Streptophyta; class Magnoliopsida; order Santalales; family Viscaceae; genus Viscum; species Viscum album. Next base: position 1,616,578,401 of record OY728143.1, read on the forward strand.
CAGTAGTAGAGAGTGGACGCCGCCTGAGGTAGTTGCAAGAGTTTCAGTGATAGAGGGCGGCCCAGATCAGGGGAGAGACGGACCCAAAGGCAGCTGAGGATTGGCTGGAGGCTGATGTCAGAATTCTCAGACTGGTAGGGACACTAGCCGAACTTATGTTGACCCTTGTTGCGAGTCTCTAGAATGCAAAAACAAGTAAATGGTAGATCATGATGCTCCAGGAACATGAAGAGACGTCTTTAAAATGGACAGACTTCGAGAGTCTCTTTCACTCGGAGATTGTTCCATCCACCATTCTTCTGGTGTGGATTTAGGAGTTACTTAATCTACAGCAGGGAAGCATGATAGTAACTCAGTACTTAGCGTGGTTCACCGACCTCTCACGCTACTCCACAGACATGGTACGAGACCCATTCAACAAGGCCCAGACATTTGAGTAGGGACTCAGGAATGAAATTGGGGATTCGATGATCTCCCTCAGTATTTCGACGCTGGAGGGAGTACCGGAGCGAGCCCTTCTGGTGGAGAGCATTCTTGCTAATCCGACACCAGTGGCGAGAACCACAGCATGGCGACACATAGAAGAGTCTTCTGCAGCTAGTTGTAGATAGATGACGCAAAGGTCCAAGTGGACCAGGCCATCAGGTGGGCGATCACAGGATACATGTTTGGTTGTACGGGGCACACGGAACAAAGCCAACTATATGAGGAGCATGCAGTTCTATGCATGGGGCGGGCTGGGTCACATGACTCGAGACTGCCCAACCGCCCTGCAAACAAGCAACAAACAGTAGAGGGACCTCCCAGGAAGAGGCAGAGGTTTGACCATGGTGGTCCGCTGGGAGCAGGCGGACGAGGTACATGAGCTGGCCAAGCAACGGGTGGTGGACGATGTTTTGAGGCCCGACCACCACCACCACCAGGAAGTCCACCCCGAACACATGGAATGGATGGACAGGGATGAGATCAGCTCCATGAAGGTGAGGCCTATGACCATAGTGCTCCGAGAGTAGGTGTAGAAGAGCGGGATTGGCTCCATCCATGGAGAATTTTGTTCATGATGCTTCTAGCTTGTTGATATCGTTTTTTGTGGTTGATTTGTGTCTTTTCACTTTGATATTATTTAATAAAAGACACTTCTCCATGTGATGTTTTCTTTTTTACCTTTTTATATGGTTGATGCATAGAGGTTCTGGTTAAAACTGTTTACTTTACCCTCACATTCGAGATTCCTATTGAAGGAGACCCAGTGAACACACACTACTGCCGACAATGTGACTCGACCCTTGGAGGTGAGAGTGATGATTGGATCTCTTGTTAGTAGCATTGAGGCCTTACGATGTCTTCCATGGAATGAAATAGTACAGTCCATGTCAGGATTGACAGTATTATGCAAAGAAAGTGGTTCTTCCAGGGGATGAGACCAGATTTATTTTTTCGACAATGGATAATTCTTAACAGCTCTGGTAGGATGTAATAAAAAATGGGTGTAGTCGAGTTCTTTACAAATGTCTAGTAACACCCTTAGTTTTTTGAGAAAATGGTTTACAGTTTACTCTAATATCAAAAGTCTCAGTTGTGTCTTCTCATAGAAGGACCGGAGGTGGTGACGTTGGCTTGAGTTCCTCAGGCACTATGACTTTGAGATAGTCTATACTCTTAGGAAAGGTAACGCTGTAGTAGAGTTCATTTCATGATGCCTCACTTGTCAGCAAGTGAAGTCGGAGCACCAGGTACCAGCAGGCTTGGTATAGCCCTTAGAGGTCCCAAAGTGGATGTGGGATGGGATATCCATGGATTTCATGATGGGGAATCCACGTACATCGAGAGGGAACAACTCTATCTGGGTTATCGTAGACCGACTCACCATGGAGTCCTACTTCCTACTGATCAGAGTGTCGGGCTCAGTAGAGAGCTTGGGATGCCTCTACATTTAGAAGGCATTTATGACACAGCTTCTCTTGAGCACAGTCTTCCGTCCTCAGAGAGTTGGTTAGACTGGTGGACCATTCAGAGTCTCGAGGAAATGCTCTATGCATGTGTCCTCAACATTGGTTGTATCTCGGAGGATCGCATACCCTTGGTGGATTTTGCGTATAACAACAGTTATAACTCCACTATCGGGATGGCCCCTTACGAGGAACTGTACGGCTAACCATGAAGATTACCTCTGTGCGGGACTGACCTAGGGGAGTCAGCACTTGTAGGACCAGAGATGGTTCAGGCTACAACAGAGAAGGAGTAGATCATCCAGGAGAATATTAAGACTTCATAGAGCAGAGATAAGTCCTATGCGGATAAAATATGTAGACCACTAGAGTTCGACGATGGTGACCACATTTTCCTACGGGCATCAACGTGATGAGTTCTACATAGATTTGGTTGGGGCGTCAAGTTATATCCACATTCCATCATACCTTTTTAGGTCCTCATCAGAGTAGGTGAGGTGGCTTACCGCCTTTCCCTTCCACCTCAGTTACACCGGGTGCATGACATATTCGACGTATCTTAGCTGAGGATATACGTGCATGACACATCCCACATCATTGACCACGGGGAGCTAGAAATCGATGAAGGGGAGACATTTACTGAGGTCCCAGTGGAGATATAGGATCAACAGGAGAAGGTCCTATGTGGATGATTGTTTCCTCTGTTGCGTATTTACTGGAAGCACGAGATCCTCTAGGAGAGAACTTGGGAGTGGGAGGCTCAGATGCGAGCTCAGTACACCCATTTGTTTCCCTAGTGTGTGTTGTAGATTTACGAAGATGTAAATAGCTGAGGTAGGAGTAAGGTATAGACTAATTAATCTCAAGGAAAATATTTTCTTAAATACATTGGGATTTTACGAGTTTGTGGTTTTTGACGGCACATGATTCTGAGGCCTTATGTTCCCAGAATCAATTTCTGAAGTTTTTTTCGGGTACATTTAGTAAACATATGTGCGGGTATCTCTATCTTCTGAACCGGTGCATAGAATTGAAAACTGAGTAAACTGATGAACTCGTAGTGCTAGTATTCTCTTAAGGGGACCTTTACTGCAGTGGTGTTTTAGGGGGGGGGGTGAAAGTTATATTTTGAGAAATTCATACTAAATTAATAAAATTGTTGGTACACAATTTTATTATTTAATGGCGGTTATTTCCTGCCAAGAGGAGTTAGAGCGGGGGCCCACACCCACATAACCTCCCATGAGAGGATTTAGTGTGGTGGGGCCCACACGATTCCTAATCCTTTCATCTCCCCTTAACTACCTTAAACCCCCCTTATTTAATTAACCCCTCCACTAATTATGGTGGAACCTCTCCACCTGCCAAACATTGATGATGCCAACCCAATTAATTAATAACCTTATTAATTAATTGGCATCCTTCTTTTGAATTAATTTGATTTGAATGGAACTTCTTTAAAATTTGAGAAGTCTATTATAATATTTTTCTTAGAATATATTTTTGTGGGGAAACATTGAAGAATTAGAGGAGCTTCATTCTTCCATGAAGAACGTCATCCTCTCTCGGTGAATAATGCTCCACGACTTCTCCTACCTTATTCTTCCTCCACATCAAGGGAGAAAACACCGCTCATGAGAAGCGTCGCCTACGTCAATGACTCTTCCACTAACGTTGACAAGACATCACCTTTCTCTGCGACGCCCTCATCCGCGATGCCCAACTACTATGACGCTCATCTTCCGCAGCATGTCGACATGCGCCGTCAATTACGAGGTAGGGCTTTTTCAATTTTAATTGAATAAAATTGTTCTTAGTCCCTCATTGAAACCATGTTTTATCATCGGCCTTATGAAACCACCTGATACGGAAGGTGCTGGCTGAACTAACATAGCCCAACGACCCTCTGTTGAACCCTGTTTTATATTGATGGAAGAGCTGGTGGTGACCGGAGGAAGCGGCTGATGTGTGTCGGCCGTGTGGAGAAGAACCACATCCCGCAACCGCAGGCCTCTAGAAAGAAGTGGAACCGGCTAGCCGTAGCTGGCCAGGCTGGTGGAACGGCGGCGCCCCAAGGCGCTGCGCTGCGGAGGTCCCTGACATGCACTCCGTGGGCCGCTTCGGCGGGTGAACCAGCTGGCTCATCGACCGGCCGGTTTGGAGAAGGCCGCAGTGCCACCTGGCACCCAGTGCGGTAGATAGCGGGCCACCTAAGAAGGCTACTCGTGCTAGAAATGTCGGCCAGCTTCGGCCGGACGGGTAGGAGGGTTGTGTCCCTCAGCGCCGCTAGTTCAGGAAGTCGCCCCCCTCTTGATCCACGTCACTCAGCCAGTTGGCCGAGCTGCGGCCACCAGCTAGCCGGGCCGTGCTAGCCGGGCCATGGCCCACTGGTTCGGGCCCCACTATATCAGGTTGGGCCAACCCCTTAGGCGGGTCGGACCTGCTGAGCCAGGATGAGCCAACCCGCTAGCCCACCAGGTTTGACGGGTCGGGCACATTTCACTTAAATGTGAATAACATTTTGACCATGCGTCTGATCGACGCACTATCCATGGTATTGGGACCCTTACAACGAAACGGTTCTCTTGCGATACTCTGTGGTAGTTTTGGACGACTTTGGAAAATGGATGGGTTGGTTCGGACTCGAAACCATTTGGGATATCGTAGTAGAAACACTTATATCTTAATGAACGGACTTCCGATTGACGTTCTGTCAACTACGTTGGTTGACTTTTGACGAGATGATCCTCTTGGAATACTCCACACGGGATTCAGACAAGCCTGTAGTATGGCAGGGTTCGATTGTACCCAGAATCCTGCTGGGCCCCTAGAACGGAAAATCTAACAACTCTCAGACCGGGTGTCTGATTGACATGTCATCTATTGCGTTGGGTTTCTTTTGATGACACAGAACTTCGAGATACATAAAATCTATACTTAAAGATAGTTTATGTATTGACCCCTTGTCTCGATGATCTGACCCTCCTGGAATCGAGCATGTTGGGTGCGGGAACCCTAGAGCTGGCTGCGACTGCGACGACTATTGTACTAGATTCCTTCGTGGGTTTGACAACGACGCCTACTGTACTGGAATCCTCCATGGGTTCAACAATGACTACTACTGTACTAGAATTGTCTGTGTGTTCAACAAAGACATCTACCATACTGGAATCCTCCGTGGGTTCGGCGATGACGACAACGTTACTGGAATCCTCCATGGGTTCGACAACGATGACTACCATACTTGTATCCTAAGTGGGTCTGACAGTTTGACTAATGTACTTGTATCCTGAGTGGGTCCGATAGAGTAGATGGTCTAGTATCCTACGTAGTATCCTACGTGGGTTTGATAGCTTAGATGAATCAGTGACTACATCTGATCATCTCTATCACAATACGAAAGATGTATACCTCTGTGAGCTGAGTCTTGACTTTTAATCATTATCATCGTTGTGATTGACTTATTTCCTATGTGGACTGGGTTATTCTTGGGCTCGAGAGTTGGAGCCAAACTAGATTGAAGACATAGGTAAATGTGTGTGCATATACCTAATTAGGGTTGGTTGATGCATCGTGTTTTTTATCTTAATTCTTATTTATACTTAGTGGATTTTGTGATACCTTACGGGTCATAGGATCTCTACTAAGTATCTTTATACTCACCCTTGCTCGGGTTATTCCTGCACTACATTGTGTTGGATGCAGACGACAGATAGCACTAATCGAGGAGGAGACTTGTGGAGATGGATAGTACTCGAAGATAGACCACTTGGTGAGATGGACACGGAGTGGACGAACGTACCGGGGTGCTGTGGAGGCCATTTGTACGCACCCTTCCGGTCGGATTCTTAGAGGACGACTCGGTTGTTTTTTTTACTTTACTATAGTTATACTAGATTTTCAGTTTTATTGTACCTACTCTTGGGCTTGTATTTACAGCCGCTTTCTTTTTAGCACTTACTTTTGTATATATTTCTACTTAGTGCTTACTTCAGCTACATACTCTGTTGTTTTTATTCACTTTTTAAAGGAAATGCTCACACAGTATATGGATTTATGCCTTTGGTTCTAGTCTCCAGCCCATGGCCTATAGAAGGTGGGCATGGGGCAGTCACTGCATGGGCCCCGAGTACAGGTCGTGACAATTCATTTATTTGAATTATAATTTATATATTTTTATCACTTCATCAAATTTTTTAACATTTTCAAAAATTTATAAGAATAATGTAATTCAACATATTTATTATTTCATAATTTTTTATAAAATATTAATAAACAAGATATGTAAAAAATAGTAATAGTAATAATATGTTATAAAATACCATATTAGTTACATAATATATTACTTTATTTCAACTAGAGAATTTTATTTGTATTTTAGTTTTAGTGTGCAATATATTTATAAATTCCAAATTAGATACTTTATATATATACTCTATTTTTAAATTCAATTTTCGATATATGTAATTTTTATTTTTATTTAATATAATATAAATGAGCTAAATAATATATTTCCTTTATAATTATGTTCATTATCAAAAACAATTGTTTATAAAATTATTTATTTTACCAAAATTTTAATTATATTTATATTAAAACGTTATTAAAAAAATTTACCACATTTAGAAAAATGGTTATGATTTTAAATTTTAATCTTTGTTCTGAAAATTAATAATTTATTTAAAAATATAATAACTTAATATTTGAAAACAACAATTTTCAAAAAAGTAAAATTGATAATCTAATTTAATAAATCGATAAAATAATACAATGTAATATTATTTTTATGTATTATTATATATTCAAACATTATAATTGACTTATACCATCATTTTATTTTGATTAAATAAAACACATAATTTTATATGTTATGATGTTGTAAATATTTAAAAATTTATGCGATGTTAAACATAATATCATTCTTCATATCCTGGGGATAAGAAACTGAATAAATTGTTAGCTATTATTCTCATTAAGGGTTACATAAAATAGATGATATCATGTGTAAATAATGTATAATTAATATGGTAGAGTGAATAATATAAAAACACATCATTCAGTAAAAAACATTATCTCAATGAACACAAATGGTTACTCTCAAAATAATAATCACATGGATATTAGAAAATGAATTATAAATAAAGGATATGTATAATTACATATATTCATGATCAAGGAATATAAGCCAAGAAATAATATGTATTACTTTTAAATCCTCTCAACTGTGAAAATATTCTTAATAAATTGGTCGGTGTAAACCAGATACCCATCTAATATAGAATTGATACTTTTTCACATCATACATGTTGATATATCAATGGTATTTATATAAATGGCCCCACCCATTAAAAAATGTCTTATTAATTCCACAAAATTTAAAAGATCATTATTATTAATTCTCAAAATTCCTCATAATTCATCAATTATCGAGATTTAATTAATAATGTAGGATAAAAATATTTCCATGGTAAAATAAAAAACATACATAATATGATTCCTTTAATTGATACCATATATAAAAATGATATAAAATTTAAAAATATTTAATTTAATATAAATGATGTAAAATTGATCCATGATATTAAAAATAAAGACCTGAAGAAGGAAAAAACTTCTATTGGACAATGTAATGTGGTAGAGAACATGATCATATGAAAGTGAATGAAATAAAAATAAGTAATAATCCATTATTAGAAATGAAGAACCATAGATTTATTAAGAGTTATAGATTTTTTCTAAAAATATACCTTGATAAATAATTATAGAATCATTATAAGAAAAATGAAAATCTTGTAGCTTCATTTAAGAATGGATTTATAAATGACATTTCAAATTTTTTTCTTTATATTTTGAAAATAATAACATTTTGTTTTGATATCATGTTAAATAAAAATTTTCCAAAATATTGAGAAAATATTTGTTTCAAATAATTAAGGATACATGGATGGAAGGTTCAATGAAATTATTATTTTTATAGAAGGAAAATAAATTCATGTAGTGTATATTAAAATAAATATTTCATTCACACATTTTAAAAATATTACCTCATTTAGAAAAAAATAATAATATTATATTTGAAACATTTTCTATAAATTCATATGTGGTTTAAGATAACATAAAAATTTCATTTTAGAATAGTATAAAAATAATTTAAATCATTTTTATGAAATTTTCATGGAAATAAAAGTGATGGAAGGACGACTTCAAAAAAAATTTAAATGAAAGTATCTTACAAGTGGATCACTTCTTCATTCATAATCCAAAAAGTGAATAAATCAAATATAATAATGTAAACCACAATATTACTTGATGAAATGAATAAATTTTATAATTAAAAAATTGTATAACATAATATTTCTAAAGTAAATTTGAACATATATAGTAATGAAAAAATTATATTGTAACAGAAATAACTTATTACATTTTTAACATTTAAATAATAATAAATTGGATGAAATAACATGAATATTAACAATAAATATCTTGAATTAAGAGTGATTCATTATAAAAAATGTCAATGGGGTAGTATAGACACCTCATAAAATAATATATATGAATAACATAATATATATTTTACCAACAAAATTTCATATATTAAAACCTCATAATGATTGTAAAATTATATGCAATAGTTAATCCATTATTTTATTATATTAACATATGTAAATCCATATAAAAAACTTAAATAAACAATACAAAATTTAGACCAATTCAAGAAAATTCATAGCATAAAAATGTAAATGAGGAAGTTTTATAACCCATTGAAAGGAAATTAAGTTAATAAACATCTTACCACTTGTTCAACTTTCATTTTGAGTCATATAATATAAATTATAAAAAAATTAATTTTTTAAAAATTATATATGAGAACCGTATACATTGTTTTAATATCATATTTGATCCACTTATAAAATTTAAAATAATTTTATTCAAATTTATTTATTAAAATCATAATTTTTTATTGTAAACTATTTTATTATTAATATAAGCTTTATTTTGGTAGTTTGGGTCCTTATATCATTCTAATGGTTACAAAATATAAATAAGTTTAGTCAAGTTGAAAATATAATATTTATACATTATACAAAATTTATAGAATTGTTTTTAAATGGGGATATGAAAAATAAAGAGATTCACTTCATGGATGAGGTAGTCCACATTTACGTGGGAGTGATGTTATCATTTTTAATGGAATTATGGGTGAAAAGGTAATTGGTATATTATACATACAAAATCATAGTTATTTTAAAAATATCATGTATATTCATTAGTTCCATATTTACACAAATTCAAGTGAAGTGGTGTTTAAAAATTGATTTACACTACTACATGGATATTATAGGTCGTACATACATACGATCGATGATTATATTTTTAATTAGATGGAAAATAATGAAATAAAATATTTATTTACCATTAAATAATGAAATTTTATATTATATGTATTTATATATCATATAATATTATATTGATCCATCACTGTAGCCAACCAAATGATCTATTGATGAAAATTTAAATACATTATCATTATGAGGTGATAGTCATCACATACACATTAATGATGGTAACAATTTATAGTAAACAAATATACAGATTCAAAGGTGTTATAACAAAAAAAAATCACTTCAATATATGGGACATTATAAAGTTATTATACTATAACATTTAGGGGAGGTTTGGTAACACCTTGAATTTTAATTAGTTAATTTTTTTAATTAATTAAATTTAATTTTTTTAATTAATTAAATTTATTTGATATCTCAGGCTACATGATACACTATGTTAATTATGAATTATATGTAACACTAGTGTAGATTTCATTAACTGTGATACCGTGTTTTGGAAAAAGAATAATATATTTTTAATATTATTTTAACCCGACATTATTAATTTACATTTTAAACATAGATCTATCAAAACTAATAACTACTTTTAATATATTATGTATAACAGTCTTAAGAAATAACCCACTTTGATAGAAAAAAATTCAAAAAAGTTATCACAAGTTATGAAAATAATATTTTCTAAAAAAATTTATTTTTGTATATTTTTTTGAACATTAATAAAAATATTATTCCAGACAATTTTAAAATTATTTAGTTAAAATAATATTAATTTTTAAAAATATCATGTCAAGATTTACTAAAGATTATTTTTTTTCTAAGAGGATAATTTTTTTGACGCGTAGTAAAAAAATTTATTTTTTTTTAAAATTGACTTATTGTTTAATTTATCTACAAAGTTAAGTTACATTTTAAATTTCATTCAATATTACATTAGTCAAATATCACATAAACTAATCTAGTTAATGTAGTTGGAATATATTTTATAATGAATATTGATAAATAACACTATGATCCTTTAAAATTTTTAACAATTAAAACCTTATTTATCCTCACGTATGCAAGAGTAGTTTTAAATTAATATTTTCCACTTATTTAAATGGATTTTTAAAAGATTTATTTGATATTTTTAATCATAAAAATTTATATTATCTTATAAGTTCAACAAAATTGTATACCAAAACGAATAGTGAATAAAGAAAAAATTAACTATTAAATATAATGTAAAAATCGGTTTACATGGGGTGAAACTAAAATGATAGGTGTAAATATAACCAATAAACCTTTATAATATTTTTTCATGGAAATATTTCTTCCATTATACCACTAATTTTATTCAATGGTCCCTTCCTTTCCTTTTTGACAAATGAACAGCATGTAAGCACTAAATTCTTTTGAAAAACAATAAGTGGGTCCTATCCCCCACTTATAAAATTCCACTCCTTTCCTATGTTATTCAAACCATCATTGCAATTTGGATTGGCCAATATTTTCCTAAATAATATCCAGACAACCCTGAACTCATCCTCTAAGAAATATTTTGTAAATAAATCCATCTTATGAAGGGTTTTAGTGAAAACCTATGGAGGATACTTAAAGAAGGGGTAACATTCATCAACCACCATTTTTTATTACCTCATCCTCCCCTAAATTTATTTCTTATTATACTATTTTTATATTACAATACCAGTATATTCTATATAATGATATATATTTATGTTAGTTTTTGGACCAAATATAAACTCTACTTTCTTGGAAATGGGTTTCAAATCATTAATCATGTGTATGGAGAAATACCACCTCACATACTGATTTTATTTGTTTTTCCATCACCATAAATAGTAGTAATAATTAATGATGGATATATTTTTTATATATTATAAATATTATTTTATTATTATTTTGTAAATTTTTTACAGCACACACCTTCATTATATTCATTTTATTGGATTTTGATAACATCTCTTGTGTGTACGGTGAACGACCACCTTGCAAGGTGATGTGATTCATTCCTGATTTACATGGTATGCATTAAGGATGAGATTAATAAAAATATGAAATATATAATACATGAACAAGATTTTTAACTATAATATATATATAATGTACTTTTCTTTCTTTCAAACTGACATGAAAATTAAAAACTTTTTTCAGGCGCACATACGACTTAACATATATATATAGGATGTATTCAAATTCATATCACTGATTTTTATGGATTAATATAAATAAAATATACTAAAAATATATGATATATAGATAATGGTTATAATTTTTAATATTCTGGAAACAATATTAATTTAAATGGACCAACATTCTAAAAAAAGAGATATATAAAACAAAGTATTTATTACCTGAAACATAACATTGACCTGGAAATACTAATAAACAGGAAACAAAATATCATATTAAATTAATATAAGTTATGAAATATATGATTATTTTTCATTATTATATTTTTAATAAACATATATTTATAATATAGGTGGTATGAACATGTTTTATGGATGTCAAAAATTTAGGTAAGGTATTTCTGTCTTAATTTTTCTTCATTGACACATAAATTATGTTTTGAACCTACATTATTTCATGAGGAGTATATAAAGAAACTTTTACAGGTAACTACATAAATTAATTCAACCTCATGATATTTTTAGATTCATTATATATTATTACTTTGTGGGGATTATGCTTTAATGTTACAAAACATGTAACAATTTTATGTCACAATCTCATCAATTATCTATATTTTTATGCTTTAGTCTAAAATGATGAAATATCATGATTACCATACAATAATTTAAACCAATATTATTTTCCTATGGTTATTCATGATATATTCAAGTAATGGCCCAATTTGCTTCTCTTTAGATGAAAATATGGCCATATTTCTCTCTTGAGATGAAAATATGTTTTCATCAAAAACCAATTTCTCTAAAAATGTTTTCAAAATTTTTGTTTACTTGCCTTTTATGATTTATAAAATAAATTCTCACAAATGATTTAATTTTTATAAAAAAATATATTATAATTTTATGCCATTTTCAAAATATTTCTAATTTTTATTTTTACTAAAAATGTGAAAGGAATATTAATTTTCATGTATATTGAATTGAAAAAATACCGAGTTATAACCAATAATTTCATTAAATATTAAATTAAAATGACTGAAGCTTATTTTAAATGATTTTTTTAAATTTTTTAATATTTTGAAAATAATGTTTTCAATGATTAAATGTTATTTTACTCACGAAATGTTGTAAATGAGTTATAAAAATTAATTTCCATCTTATATTAGAGTCATTATTGTTATTTATGCCTCACATGGGATATGATCGAGTGATACAATTCGTATACATTATCGTAATGGTTTATGTTTTGATATAATGATGTTTATGAAATGATATCACCTCCAAAAGTCATTCAATGAGGAAATTATTTTTAAAACAACTTCATTTCGTGGGTCATTCAATGATAAAATGATTATGAAACCTGTCTCTTTTCCATAGGTTATGATATGATTAAATGTTTATGATACATATTTCATTTTCATGGGTTATGATATTATGAATGATTATTAATTTTTTGTAACAAATAAATTTAGTTTTCATTATATGATGGGTAAGACCTATATCCCCATTCAATTCATTGGTTATTGATTTATATCTTATAAGATCGAAATGAATGGAATGGGTAGTGGACCGATTTTCGAAAGACATAGATTGAATGGGGAGTGAACCTAGTTAAATAAATAAAATTTTCTACTAATATGGAATTGGTAGTAAACCTTGACTACTATAATGATTTTGGGAGTGAACCCATTTTGATATAATATCCTTGGTAGTGAGACTTCACTAATATGTAAATGATTTACTATTCTTTTTTGTATGTCGAAAATCCATTTCTTAATCTATTGTTATGCATTAATGGCCCATGTTATTTGAATCTCTACTGATAAATTTCTTATGAACTACCAATTTTTAGGTAATGGTTCACTAGTATGATCTCTGATATTCATGGTATTATTTTAAAATGTTGTGGTCATATTATAATACACTTTTTATCATGTTATGGTTATTATTCTCCCTCGTGTACTCTTACTGATAATTAGAACTCACACTTTATTATTTCTACTTTCTTTAGATTAAGAATAATTTTATTTTGTATTATATGTCAATGAATGGATTGATTTGTATAGAACATAATGGGATATGATGTATTTCTCTTATAGAAAAGTATTTACGTTTCTATTTTTCCAAAGGTGATAAATTATTATGGTTCTCTAGTGTGTGTTTTTTTAATATAATGAATATACCTAAAAAATGATGTAATATCCATTAATGATAAGCCTATGTCACAATTGTTACTATCTGAGGATAGGTTTGAAAATCCATTTATAACTAGGATAAGAAAAGCATAGTTATATCATTAAGGACATGTATATGGATAAGTATAAAAGTGATTCAAATTATAGGAAAATGTCTTATAATTTTGTATTAGGATAGAGTTAGTGGTTTCCAAGAAACATGTCCTTGTTTAGATACTACAAGTGGGTGTGGATATAACATATATTTACTTAGGTTTAACAACAAAAAAACACCATGTTGAGATGGACTATACTGAGAACTAGTGCATGACAATGTGTATCTTGCCCACCAAGTTTCACAATCCTGTGGGATATAATTTGAAAATTCATTAAAGCATTACAAATAATCATAAAGGATATAAAATGGAATATTACTATGAATATAAATACAAAAAACATAAGGTGTAATTTATTTAAAATATGGTTTAATGATTTACAAATATTATTTGGGGGTTTCATGATTTTTTGGGTCCCCGTTGTGATTATTCATTCTTATATAATTCTTTTTTGTTTTATTCAATTAATTGAACCCTAATGAAACATGTTAATGGTGAGTGAAACTAACAATAAACTGATATTATCATGAGAATCCAAAAATTATAGGAGATGGAATGAAAAAACTCTTTATTTTGATAGTAAATATCCTCAAACCAGTAATCATGATAGAAAATTAATGGAATAAAGGTGGGGGAAAATTGTATTGAGTACTTCAAGTTTTAATGTCCACATTATTTTAGTGGGACAACTGGCCGGCTAGTTTCTAAACAATGGATCAGTAAAATAGAAATATTTTATACACATTCATGTTTTATAAAAATGAAAAAGTCATTTACAATTTCTACTATTTAGAAGGTGAGGTATATAAATGGTGAAACCTTATCAAGAACACAAGGTAATATGATAAAATTGAATAAATTGGTTGGGATAAGTTAATGAACATAATTTTCAATGACTGATTTCCATTAATTCTCCATGTAATTATGGAGAAGGAGTTCTTTGAGATAATGAAAAATGGCGATTAATCCATTGGTACATATTGGGAATATTTTATTAGAATTTTGAGGTGGGATTATAGTATTATCATCTATCCTAAATGTAATATTTATCGTTGTTTCAGTGTCTTAAAGCCATGTCTCCATATTAATTTATCCACAAGTGGATGCAATACATAATAATACAATTTTTTAGGTTATATAAAGGCGGAAATGGAGTTTGGAGTTACCTATTAATCTATTTGTTTTTACAGGTAATAGAAGAATGAGTTTAAAGAAAATTGTAAAAACCATTCAGATAAGAAGATGATATTTCCTTTATACACAATATGTGGTAATGATCATGGGTGTTATTGTCTTAAGGGGACTGGTAAATGATTAATGATTATAAGTGGTGTGCTTTTGTAATTTAATTTGGTTGGGATGGGCGGAATTTATATAATCATGGGAATATAGAAAAAGATTCCTTAAATGCTCCGTATATGATTTGGTGATTCCAATTTATAGAGAATGGGAATGATTTATACTAGTTATTAAACATGATGGTTAAATATGAGGATCAATGTCAGTAACCTATTAAGATGAGGGAAAACGGAAGATCTCATGTGATTACTATCTCTAATGTAGGGTGTGATAATGATGTGGTGAAATGTACACATACCCTTCACTATGGATCTACTAATGTCTTATTTCACTTTAGATATATAGATTATTTGATATCTAAATAATTATATAAGGGTATCAAGATTCCACACAAATGAATAAATGTAAAATCTGAATAGAAAATTCCAAAATAGTATAATGATCACATCTAAAGTTTTTGATTCATCTCTATTTGATGTTTGTGGGAATGTGATTCTTGAAAATCTTATTATTCAACCTCAAATGGAATTGGAATTCCTCATAGTCATGGATTGAATTGACCTAGATAAAAAAAATTAATTTTCAACGAATTTAGGTAATGTTAAATATTCTAAACCAACCTATGATCACCTATATGTGTGATTATATGTAAAAAATTGTAATGGAGATTACATCCATTCTATGGATGATATTTTCCACTAAAAGGGGTGTTTATCATAAATGGTTGGGGGGGATTATGAAATCGATGATATTCCTATTGTGCGGGAAATTTTTGATTTCACTCTAGAATAATTTCTTAGTCTTACACAAAAAAAGAGATGTTGAGTTCTCAAGAGAACTCATACTAGGTACAATAAAAATTTCAAATAATTCAAATTTAATGGCACTTATTTAGATGTAGGATTTAACGAAGAAACACCTGGAAATCCATGAAATTGGATTAATTAGAATGAGGGTGTTACCTCTATGTGCACCTTTTCATTTTTTTAATCATCATGATGGATCAATGCGATGATCCATTGATTATTGGAAGATGAACAATATCAAAATTAAGAATAATTATCCTCTTCGAAAATATTGATGACTAATATAATCTACTAAGAAGATCTAAATTATTTTTAAATATTGACCATTATTATGGATATCAACAATTTCAGGTCAACTAAGAGGATATATCGATGACATAATTCCTTACGAGGTATGGACAATAAGAATATATAACGATTCGATTTGAGATTATTAATTCCCCTTCCATGTTCATGGATATAATGAATAAATTTTTTATAGATTAACATGATATGTTTGTGGTCGTATAATTAGATGATGTTCTTATATACTAAAATAGTAAGGAAGAGCATGAATACCACTTGGGAATTATACTAACGATCCTATGGAAGGAAAAAGTATATGAAAATTTTAAAAATTGACAATTTTGTTTGAAAAATATTTCATTTTTTGATCATATAATATCAAGAGAGGATATATCAGCATATCCATCAATAATAGTGGCTATTTAATGTTGGAACAAAACAAACACAGTGATTGTGATCCATTGTTTTCATATTTTAGTTGGATATTATAAACTCTCTTTTGAGAATTTCTCATAACTATCTAATACTCTAACCAAGTTATCATTGAAGGGATCTATGATCCTCTAGATATATGTTTGTGAGGAAAATTTCAAGTAACAAAAGGGAATGGTAGTAATTTCACCATTGATTAAATTACCCTATATTAGATATGGGTTTTCATCTATATTTATGAATCCTTGAAGGGATTGGGACATATTTTTAAGCATAATTACAAGGTTCTATCTTGATCTTCAAGACTAATAATGATTAATTAAAAAAACCCAAATCATGATTTAGAGTTTGCTGTAGGAATGTTTTCATTATATATATATTGAGAAATAGTATTAATATAAAAATATATGATACATATACTAGTCATAAAATTAAAAATGATATATTCACACAAAATGATATGAACATGCACCAGATAAGATGCTTAGAGCTAACTCAATATTATGATTTCTCAATATATTGCCACCATGGGAAAGTGAAAAAGGTTTTGGATGATTTATTTTCATTAGATCATTATAGCTTCAATGATTATGATCACAAAATATCCAATATTTTTTTATTTGTAGAGGATTGATATGAAAATCCAGAAGGAAGTGGAAAATATTATCTCACACAATTTAATGATTAAACACCTAACCATGTAGAGATTAAAGATGTGTATAATGAGGATTTAGATCTGTAAAATAATATTATAAATGTTATTGAATTATTAATCATCAATATTTAATTACTTGGTTTAATAAACATGTCTGATTTCATCCTATAAGAAATTTGAGGAAGGATTTTTAGTGGAATATTATATTTCATAATTTTATATTCATCATAGAAGTGAAAAGATATATAGATATTCAAAAATAATTCTTCTAGGTGGATGGTATGATCATTGATATTAGAATGATTTTATATTAGTTCATGGTATTTTAGCATGATATGGCTGAATGTCAAAAGTCTAAGGGGATGTTGCGCCTAGTGGCTACACCATAATGGGAAATGGAAAACATTACCCTATATTTTGTTCATGGAATCCAAAAAATGTATGATGGAATTAATTATATATGGATTCTAATAGATATACATATTAATTCATCATATATAATCAATATTAGAGAATAAATCTCTCTGGATCAAATTTATAAGATACAAATTAATAAATATGTAAGGTTTCTTGAACAACAACATTCCATTGTTTCTGGTCAGGATCTGATGTAAAACACAATGTTTTGGGGAAGTATTATGGAAGCTCATGATATGGAGTTTAGTTTCAACACTTAATATAATAATGAAATATATATTTATTTAAAATGATCGATTAAATCTCTAGAGGGTATGCTAATATCTTGTTCTTCAGATTTCAATATTCATTCAGATCAACTCATTCCTATAGTTGAGAATTCCTACTACAATAACATTCACTCAAGAATTCAAATACCTTTTTATAAATCCCTATATTGAAATAAATTTATAACACCAATGTGATGGAATGAAAATGGAGAAATAATGATATAAGGACATGATATAGATAAAAATGTAAGATAAGGTTAGATGCATTTAGAAACAAAACCTTGTAGTCTAGAGTTTGTAAAAATTTTATGATGATAATTACTAGAATGGAATGGAATTTGAAATTGGTGAGAAGGTGTTTCTAATATTTTCTCCATGGTAGAAGGTTATGTGACATGGTGTAAAATGAATGAAAATCTAAAATTATGTCATTAAATTTTAGTTTCATTATTATATCAGGATGGAAGCCCATTAGTCGGGTCTTCAACAAAACCTCTATCATGTCCATGATGTGTCCCATGCATCTCTCATGGGAAAGTACATAGTAGAACCATCACATGCATTGAACTCAAAGACCATCCCATTGGAGAAATATATTTATTATGATTAAAAATAGCAGTAGATTCAAGATCCTAAATATAATGTTCTATAAAATAATACCACTCACGTAGTCGAAATTTTGTGGTAAAACCACCCATTTTAAGATGAAATTTGGTAAATTGAGGATATTATGAAGTATAAGTATCCTTATTTTTTGAATAAGAGTGACTATTTAAAGGGATAAATTTATTTTGATGATGGCATAATGTAACAGCATGAGTATTTAAAAATAGTTATTTTCAAATATATGAAATTTCGTTGATTAGTTACACTATACAAAACACCCATTTAATCCTCCAATATATTAAATAGTGGGTTAGCTTTAATTACACACAAAACAGAGTTCTATTAAAACCAAAATATAATATAAATATTATTTAAACATGCCCATTAAAATATATCAATTAAAAATATTGATTTGAATAGTAATCACTAATTTTAACTATTATTTATAATGATTTTATATAATTAAATAACATTTATATAAAATAAGTATTTTTTTAATAATGTTTTTATATATATTGAAAATAATATTTTTTTAGAAACTATTATTTTAATTTATTTTTTTGAATGGAAATATAAAAATATTTTTCAATTTTTTAAAATGAATTTGAAAAAATAAACTTTATATTTGAAAATACAATATGAAAATTAGCGTAAGGTGAATTCTATGTTTTTTTTGAAAATGATAACTTTTTTGTGAATAATTAAAAAATTAATTTATAATTATAATTTTCCTTTTTATTAATTTTCTTATAATGTTAAATTAAAATTTAATGTTATCTAAAATTTAAATTAGTTCAAATATATATAAATTAATCTAATTTAGGTAATTCGAATCAATTTTCAACTAATTTTTTATGAAACAAAATTATAAAACATTGAACACTTTCACATTACAAACTTTTTTTTCTTATCCCACATTATATATTAATTATAAATTTATTTATTTCATTTATGTAAATGGATATTGAAAAAAAAATATTCTATATTTTTAATCAATCTAAATTATATAATATATTATATTCAATTTAATATTTTGAAAAAAAGTATTTTGGATACATTAAAAATTAATTGCCATGGTTAAGGTAGAAATGGGTATATCGGGGGGTTAATATTAAAATGAAAGAGTAAAAATAAAATATACACTTTTATAAAAACTTATTTATGGAGAAATTTTGAACAACAAACATATAAAGTACAAAAATGGTCCATTTTAGGCCCTCGTTTCATATGAAAAATATAAGATCACTCAATTATTATCAAAACATAAAAGTGTGTCCTATGCCACACTTATAAAAGGACACCCTATATCCTCTATTTATTACAACTTTAAAACCATTTTTCCATAAATACATAACCATATGAATTTCTGAATTCTATCATATTATCTTATAATCCTTATTTTGGCGCTAAAGTCCAATCTAGGAATAATTTTTGTGCAATCCTGAGAAGGATGCCTGAAGATGAGGTAATGATCATCAGTGAGTGTTTTTTATTTATTTCATACTCTGACCATTAAATTATTATTGTAACATGATTATATAATAACCTATTTATCATACTTGTAAATAGAATTTTCCTGTTAATGTAATTATATAAAACTATCTCCACTTCCATAAAATGGGTTATAAAATCAGAGTTCTTGTGTATAGTGGTCTAAGTCCTCAAAACCCGATGTCATTTATTATTCCCTTACGAACGGTCAAGGATGGAATTAATTATTGATTTATTTTTTATTTATAATATTAAGGATAATATAAATTTATTTTACTCTTTGTTATTTCAATACTAATTAGAAAATGAAAAACATCGTTCTTGCATTGGTATGACTTACCATCTCCATGAACATTGATTCTCATTTATTATCATTGAATTTAATATATTAATTTAAATATATATATAATAATTATATAATATATTTATATCATGTAATTAATTATGTAGATTATGGAACCATGATAATTTATGAGGAAAAAGTATATAAAATCAAAACAAATATGAAAAAAAGAGATTATTACCTATAACATAACATTAACATGGAATTGTTCATAACTGGGTAATAAATGGAAAAAAGAGAATAAAATACGGTAAGATATATATGAATATTTTAATGGAATTTATTTATAATAAAATTATATTTATTATATTGGAGGTTTGAATGTGTACTAAATAATTCAAGACTTAAGGTTGGATACTTTTTTCCCAATTTCCATTCCTTGATAAGTACATTTAATTATTCACTTATATTCATTCATGAGGTGTATATAAAACTAATATTACATGTAATATCAGGAATTTTTTCTTACTCCAGATATTTTATGATTCATTTTATGTTATTCCTTCAAGGGGATTTTGATTAAATGTTACCAAAGTGGAAAATATTTTATATCACAATCTCATCATTTATCAAAATTGATTATGAAATGGTATTCAATATAGAAATTTCATTATATAACTTCAATGAATTTTAATGTTATTTTTATAATAATTTTATGCATGACATATTCATGTAATGGAACCATTTTCTATTCTTTGGTGCATATGATAATAAATAAAATATTTTTCTAAAATGTATCATGATTTCTCTCTTTTGACGAAAGTCTATTTTCTTCCGGATCCATGTATTCTATAAAGGTTTTTTAAAAATACTTCATAACTATTTTTTTTAATTTTCGAGGATTTTGTACACATTTTTTAGTTTTTAAAAATTAATATTAAAATGAATCATCAATAATTTTACCAAAAATTTTCTATTTATATTTTGATATATAATTTTAATGGAATATTCATTTTAACATTTAATGAGTGGAGGTTATTTTCCAACATCATAAACAGTCATTTTTATGAAGATTAAATTATATTTTTTCATTTTCATTTTCAAATACAAATGTCTTCAAAATGTATTATGTTTTAAATGACTTTTTTTAGATATGAAATTACATTTTCCTCAAGAAATGTTTTAAATGGTATTTCAAAATTATTTGCCATCTACGATGACATATTTTGGTGTAACATATTCATAATTTGAGATATAATACAAGGATAACATTAATAATATTTCATTTAATTTTTTATTTTTTGACTAAATGATGTTTATTAATCCCAATTCAATTCCACATGTCCAAAAATGAGGAAATACATATGAAACCAGCTTCATTACGTGTAATTATATTATAAAATGATTATGAATCCTATGTATTTTCCATAGGTTATGATATTGTGAAATATTAATGATACCAATTTAATTTCAGAGGTTATGATATGATTAATATTTATAATCATGTGTAAAACATAAATATCATATTCATTATGTTATTCGGGGGACCAATATCTTTCTCCAATATATTATGTATATATTTAGATCTCATGAGATATAATGGATGAGAATGTGGAGTGAACCTGGTTAAGTAACATAAGGATAGAATAAGGTTTTAACCTAGTTCAAAAATGAAATATTATTGCTATGGTGGCTTTGGGAGTGAAACGTTACTACAATAATTGTTTTGGGAGTGGAACCATTCCAATATGACATCCCTAATCATAACCATTTACTAATAAGGAAATTAATTTATATTTTTATATATACCCAAAATCTATGTATTATTATAATGTTTTTCTATTGTTGATCAAGTTCATTATTTTCTTATAATCCATGTCTTATTAAATTAAAATATTTATGTTATTATTACAAAATATGATCTTTGATATGTAGGGTATTCTTTTCATATGTTATTATATTGTTTGCATAAACTTATGCTCATGATTTTCATACATATCTCCCTTTTTTAACATTACATGTCATCTAATATCACCCTTTATAATGTATAAATTTTCCATGTTATAATTTTTATTATTATTTATGATATATCTATGAAGGATCATAGTATTGAATAAAGTAGTGGGAGATGGAATAGCTCACCCTTTCTAGTGTTTATAATAAGTGGGGATAGGTCACATAAAAGTTTTTGGGTAGGAATCAGATGATATAAAAGGCTTATGATGTGTTGAGAATGGAGCATTGGTTATGTACTTTTGTATGTAAGGGATAATACCCACTTGGAAATTTTGAAATGATATATATATATTAGTGTCATAGTCAAGATGACTAGATCTAATAATGGATTATATTCAAATATTATATGATATACACTCAAACTCTGAACTCAAAATATTATTTTAAGAAGTTTTTATTTATTTATAACCCATATAATTTTAGTTTTATCCCATTTAACAAATCATAACTCTAACATCACAAGTAATTAAATAATTATTGGTTTTCATATTATGTCTATTTATAAATTATATAGTGTTTTAGTGGCTTAAAAAGAGAATAAATTAGATCTTAAGCATAGAATTCTCTAATCTTTTTAAAAGATTATTTTACCACCTTTTGTTGGTAAACTATTTTTAAATAAAACTTTTGACATTTTTATAACCTCTATTTGTCAAAATAAACTTATACTTTTGTATTGGGACATTGAAATTTTCATTGGATAATTTTTTTTTCTGACAATGTTCATTTTTTAATGAAGATTGAAAAATACTGCATTTTACTTCAAAACTGCTTTTTCATATAATTTAATTTTATTGATAGATTATATTTTTAATTGGGTTTAATGTGTAAATAGAATATATTTTTACCACTTAATATAATGGTGGTCATTATAATTAATTTCACTTTAGAATTGGGCATAAACAAGTGCCAAACGTTTTATAGATATTGTTTCAAAAAACCCCGCTATTTGTTTTTATAACAAGAATTATTTTTAAATTAATTATTGCAATTTCTGTGTTTAGAATTTGGTAAAATGGATTCCATATTTTTAATCTGATGGTCCGAATTATTTTATTAAGACTCTTTCGTTTTTGGACATTATGAATAGTAACGACGGTAATTATCTTTAATTATCGTGATTAATTAGTATTCGGGTAGTTAAGGATAATAATATAATATCATAATAATAACAAATGACACCAACATGTGTCCTAATGCTATTGGTTTTATCATGGATGACCCTGGGATGCCTTGTTCCAAGCTTTGGGACCCCATGGAATCACTTTTGGGTGAAAGTGACACATTATCATTTTATGTGTTTTAAAAGGAATGTATAACCAAAGTATGTATCAACCAAGAAAAAAATATAATTCTGTCTAAATAAATGACATATTAGACTATAAATAATCATTGGAAATATAAAATTATTTCTAACATCATAGTATTTTTTTATAATTTTTTGACATTAAATAAATTAATTTTTTATGACACCGTGATGATGCAGTGATTACCTCATTAATGAACGATTTCAATAAAATGAAAAGATAATTTATAATATAAGAAATAAAGTTGTCAAAAAACTATTGGATGAGAATATTTATAACTCTTATCACCTTATCCTCAAAATATATCAATGTGGGACCTTTAAAATCTGAAACTCATTTTAAAATAAAGTAACATTTCTGGATTTTCCAAGAGTGCCCCTCCTCCCTCTTATAAAAGGCCCCCACCTCTACCTCCTTACCCACACCTCTCAAGCCATTGGCTCATCAAAAATATGCTCATTTCATCTTTAAAAATCCACCTCTACATCATTGAATCCTTACCTTAGGCAGGAAGCTCTTCAAGAAAGCCTTTTGGTTCAATCCAAGAGGAGTTACCCGATTTAAAGGTAATGTTTTCACTTGTGTTATTTTGTTTTTTTTTTTGCTTCTCCAACCCCCTAAATTATTTTTATTACATTGTTTGGTAAAAAAGCAGTATTTTCGATATACTAGGTTGTTTTTATGACAAGGAATTGAGCTACACTCACACACACCTCCATCTAATGGTTAAAGAACATACTATTTCTGTGGATGGCGAATTTATGCCTCACGAAACGATGACTATTCAATCTTCTTTTAACACCTTTCATGGTGGCCATTAAGATGTCACTCTATTTATATATGATATATATTATGTTTATTCATTCCTTATGCTTCTGTATTTTTCATTTATGGCAAACCTTTATGGTTTCCATTATGGGTAAACAGAATATCATCATTTTAGGAAGTGCGGACTACCGCCCCTTCAAAGTGATTTGATTCATTAATTCCATATGTGGGAAATATAAAGGATGGAGTTATGATGTTATATATTATATTATACTGGAATTATAATATACCTCTATATCATTATGATTTCATTCCATTAAATATGAAATATAAATGAATGTGGCGTTCATGCGTACGTACGGCTTACCGTCTCCATTAACGGTGCATTTCATTTCTTAACTCTAAATGTTATGTAATATTATAAATGCATGTATATACTTGATATATATATTATATATATTATATCTACATCCTGAATATAATTCTGGATATAATGGATATTTTTCCACATTAATAACTTGTCAAAATAAGGAGTTTATTTTTGACTCAAGTACCAAGGGACGAAAAAACGACCATTATTAACTTAAATAATTACATAATCTTCATAACATGGTTATAAGTGATATAAAAGGAATAATTAAGTTGATATAGGTTCTTAATCAATTAGAAATTAACTCTAGTGTATTATTTAGGAGATTAAAGAACGACCGAGTCAAGTCGGACACGAGGTATGGGACTTCGTCTCAATCTCCTTTCATTAAGGAATATTTTGTTTTATACACAACTTCCTTTTATACAGTGTATGAAACCCTTTGACTTTTACTTTTATTCAATAGGAATATTTTTATATGAAGCATTTTACTAAACGACAAAAGGGAATGTTTTTGTCGTACGTATGCGGCGACAACGACTTCTCCGTTGTTCTGGCCATTATTTGAGTTTCAGCTTCGTCTACAAGCCATAAATTTTTTAAAATGAAAAATAAATACAATGTGTTACTTTTCTTTTATTTTGGTACTGAAAATGGTTTTGATAATGTTATTATTATATCAATGTGTTGTATTGATATCTTGTGATTGAAATGTGGAAATTTTATTTTTCCTTTATGCATGTTTTATGTGATACAGTTATGTTATGGTTCTTGGGAATTGTTTATAAAGACGGGTTGTTCCATGATAAACTAAAGGCGGGTGAGCCCGATATAGCTCTCTAATGCATTGGGTAACGCGAAGGGGTTAAACGCTAAGGTTTCTCCGATGAGATTAAGGGAATATACAATAATGGGTATTCCAAACATAACCATGAGGGTTACAACCAATGTAAGAATTTTATTAATGCCTCATGTTACCTTTTTGTCTTGTGATTTATATGATTTATTCATGATTTGATGAGGTATGTTAAAGTGATTATTTTTTATGAGTAAAGTATGATTTCATTCATTCATAGGTATACATGGACTAATTTTTTCATTTCTTTCTTTCATATACCTTACTGATCTTTTTATGCTCTTCCCAAGTTTTTAAAATGTTTTTCACAGGTCAACGGAAAAGTACATGATGTGTTGATAGTGTCAAGGAAGTTTCATGAAAGAATCAATGTTTAATTTTAGATATGTCTCATTTGATGGGAAAAATGAAAACTGTCTTTTATGTAATAGCCTTATTTAAATGTGGAATGTAATGAATAATTTATGATCTAATTCTCCAAAAACTCTATACTTGAAATTATCGTTAATGTCTATTCTTGAAATAACTCAAGATTAAGTAATGTTTAAGGCTGGGTCCATATAGTTGGTATCAATGGTTGTTTAGATAACATTAGGAGTTAGAATTCTATTAAATTATTATCCTAAAATATTTTTTGTTATGGTCAAATTGAAATGATATAGAATTTGAATATTACCATTTCTTCATCTAAGACATGTTCGTTTAGAATGGTTTTCCGCAGAGGAAACAAGGAAGCAGTGCTAGGAAGGAATACAGAATGAAATTACCTTTCGAATCAGCATCTTGAGATGGTCAGAATTGGAACTGAACTGTTTGTTGTAGTAATTGCATTTTTGACTCAAGAGATAAATGGTGGTGGTATCCATGCACGAGATTAGCCAGATCAACCCCAGAGGAACTTGTCAGTGGTGGAACATTTCATGAGGAAACATCCCCCATCATTCCAGGGATCATCTGACCCTATGCTAGCTGAAGGGTGGATTAAAGAACTGGAGAAGATTTTTGATGTCATCGGGTGCTCAGAAAATAAAAAGGTTATTATTGCAATTTTCCATTTGGAGGGTGAAGTAGATCAGTGGTGGTCGATGGTTAAAAATAAAAGGGACACGAATTAGATTGTTTCTCTCGACTGGGATGAATTCAAATTTATATTTCTTGAGAAGTATTTTCCTAAGGTTGTTCGACTTAGGATGGAAAACAAATTCTAGGAATTGAGGCAAGAGGACGACTCATTGGCTATTTATGAAGAAAGGTTCACTCGATTGGAAAGGTATGCTCCAAATTTTATCCGAGACCTTGATAGTAAAATCAATCGTTTTTACACAGGATTAAAGAAAAAATACCAAAGGGCTTTAGCTACTCACGAGTTCAAGAGTTATGAAAATCTTGTTTGATGTGATAAGAAGGTGGAAATAGTGTTTTCTGATGATCAAGTGTTCCATAACAACCAACAGAAGAAGAAACCGAGGTGGCTGGAGAAAGGGAAGAATTCTTCAAAGAGGTCTGATGGTAAGAAAACTATGTTTTCATTTTGTGATAAATGTGGTAAAAGGCATGTTGTGGAATGTATTTTGAATTATGGAAAGTGATACCGATGTGGTAAGATGGTACATAAGGCTCGTGATTGCTCTAAAAAAGATCAGGGAGATGGTAAGAACAAATTTGATTTACAGTTAGTGAAATTTTCATGTGCAATGAGATGGTTCATTATGCAAACGAGTGTTCGAAAAAGATCTCAAATGATGAGAAGCAGTCAGACTACAGGAAAAAATGAGTGGTGAAATCCATTGTAACTACTTCAGTTGATGTTGGGTCAGCAAATGAAGGGGTATCAGGTAGTTTGTTTGTTTTTTTTAGATTATGCCAGTGTATTGTTCGATTATGGGTCTACACATTCTTTTATCTCTAAAAACTTTTCTAGTAAATTGGGAATTCCATCTCAAGAAATGAATCCTGAACATGTGATAAAAACACCTTGGGGAAATGTTGAGGAAAAAAGAATTTATAAGAATCTTCTTATCCTTATTTGTGGAAAGAACCTACTTTAAACCCTTATTGTATTACCTCTAGTAGAATTTGATTATATCATGGGTATGGATTGGCTCTCTGTTTACCATGCTAAGATTGGTACTAGAGCTAAAGAATTTTATTTTCAGAAAGACTTTCAGTTTTTGTACAATAATGAACCCTTACTGTTGATAATATATCTAGAGGCTGAGAAACTTCTAAAAGATGGAAATGAATGTTACCTTGCACATATTGTTAAAAAAAGGAACCGTTCAGATTAATGATGTGCAAGTGTAAATGAGTGTCCTGATGTTTTTCATGATTAGTTTCCTGGAATAATACCAGATCGAGAAGTTGAATTTACTTTTGACTTAGTTCCTGATGCTAAGACAATTTCAAAACCCCCTTATCAAATGGCTCAAATGGAACTTTTAGAGTTGAAGGAGCAATTGAAAGATTTATTAGAGAAAGTTTTCATTCGACCCAGCACATCACCATGGAGTGATTTTGTCTTATTTTTTGAAATGAAATATGGTTCTATGAGACTTTTCATTGATTACAGAGCCTTGAATAACATCACTGTTAAGAAAAATATCCTTTTCCTCATATCGATGATTTGTTTGATCAGCTCCAGGGAGCTCAGTATTTTTTAAAGATTGACCCGAGATCGAGGTACCATCAGTTGAAGGTAAAGGGAGAAGATGTTTCGATAACTGTGTTTCATATAAGATAT
This sequence comes from Viscum album, assembly GCA_963277665.1. Taxonomy (NCBI): domain Eukaryota; kingdom Viridiplantae; phylum Streptophyta; class Magnoliopsida; order Santalales; family Viscaceae; genus Viscum; species Viscum album. The sequence continues at coordinate 1,616,606,715 of OY728143.1, forward strand.
GGCCATTAGGAATTTTTAGTAATTCCTTTTGGGTTGACCAAGGAAATTTTTGTAGTCATGGACCTTATGAATAGTATTTTCCAAGAGATCCTGGATATGTTTGTGGTTGTTTTCATTGATGATATTTTGGTGTTTTATAAAAGTAAATAAGAGCATGAAAGTCATTTAAGGGTTATTTTCAGACCTTAAAACAAAATAAATTGTATGGGAAATTTAGCATGTGTGAGTTTTGGTTGCAACAAATTGTGTTAGTTCGTCACATTGTTTCTAAAGATGGAATAACTGTTGATCCTGCAAAAGCAAAGGTTGTTGAAGAATGGCCTAGACCCACAAATGTAATAGATATTCGTAGGTTCCTTGGTTTGGCAGGCTATTACAAAAGGTTTGTTAGAATTTTTTCCCGGTTATCTAGTCCAATGACTAAGCTAACTCGGAAGGGTGTTATGTTTATCTGGACAAAATAATGTGATGATTGTTTTCAGGTGTGGAAAAGAAGATTGGTGAATGCTCTAGTTTTGGCACTACCATCCAGGAATGGTGAGTTTGTTATCTACAGTGATGCTTCATTAAAATGGCTCAATTGCGTCCTAATGCAGAATGATCAGGTAATTGCCTATTCTTCATGATAGTTGAAAAATCATGAGGTAAATTACCCTACACATTATTTGAATTAGCTGCTATTATTTTTGCTTTAAAAATTGGGAGGCATCATTTTTATGGTGTAAAGTGTGAAATATATACTGATCACAGTGGTTTAATGTATATATTCACTCAAAAATAATTGAACATGAGAATTAGTATATGGATAGAATTAATCAAGGATTATGATTGTACAATTAATTACCATCCGGTAAAAGAAAATAAAGTGGCTGATGCTTTGAGTCGAAAAAGTAATGCATCATTAATAATATTGCATTTGGAACGGGATCCATTGGTTAAGGATTTGATGAACATTAGCATAGAAGATGTTGCAGTAGGATTTTTTTCAATTTTGTTTTAGGTATCAGTGAAATCTTCTCTATCAGACAGAATTATGAAAATACAGAAGCAAGACAATGAGTTGCAGAAAAAGGTAGAGCTGGTTCAGAAGGGTATGTTTCCTAAATTCAACATTGATAATGATTGTGTGTTGAGATTTCGGAAGATATTGTGTGTGTCGTGTGATTCACAGTTGAGGAGATAGTTTTTATGTGAATCTCATAGTTCTCTGTTTTCAGTTCATCCAGGAATTACTAAGATGTATAGTGATCTTCGGGAGTACTATTGGTAGGATAGAATGAAAAGAGATATTGCTGATTTTACTGTGAAGTGATTGAATAGTCAATAGGTTAAAGCAGAGCATCAATTACTGAAAGGGATTATTCAACCTTTACCGGTATCATAGTGGAAATGGTAGAATATATCCATGGACTTCGTTGTGGGATTGCCGAAGACACCTCGAGGTAATAATGCAATCTGGGTTATTGTTGATCACTTGACTAAATCTGCTCATTTCCTTGCTATACGCGATACTTTTTCCCTAGATCAAATTTCTCATTTGTATCTTAAAGATATTTTCATGTTACATGGAGTTCCCCTCTCCATTGTATCGGATCTTGATCCCAGGTTTACATCTATCTTTTGGAAAGTCCTTCAGAAGTCGTTGTGTACGGAAATAAATTTTAGTATAACTTTTCATCCTCAATCAGATGGGATGTAAGAATGAACAATTATGAATTTGGAGGATATTCTATGTGCTTGTTATATGGATTATCCGGGAAGTTGGGACCGACATCTTTATTTGGTTGAGTTTTCTTAAAATAACAGTTTTCATTATAGTATATAGATGGATCCATTTGAGGAATTATATAGGATGCGGTATAGAACTCGAGCTTTTTTGGATGAAGTGGGTGAAAGGATATTGATGGGACCAAAATTGGTAGAAGAGTTGGTAGAAAAAGTTCAGCTGATACAGAAACACATTAGAACAGCTCAGAGCAGGAACAAAATTTATGCGAACAATAGGAGGAAGGATCTCTCTTTTGAGGTTGGTGATCAAGTCTTCCTCAATGTTTCTCCATGGAAAAGTGTGATGCGATTTGGTAAGAAAAGAAAGCTGAGTCCAAGGTTCATTGGACCATATGAAATTCTGGAGAGAGTTGGATGAGTGGCATATCGAGTGGCTTTACCTCCAAGTTTATCTCTGGTACACAATGTTTTTCATGTTTCAATGTTAAGGATGTACATGCCAAATCCATCTCATGTTTTGAGTCCAGAGGTAGTTCAGTTGGAAGAGAACATATCTTATGAGGAACAACCTATCTAGATTCTTGACCACATGGATCATGTGTTATGGAATAAATTGATTCATCAAGTAAAGGTTTGTTTTTGAAAAAATCACATGATTGAAGAGGCAACATGGGAATCCAAAAATTCAATGAGGGATAAATACCCCCACTTATTCGATAAGTAAATAAATTGTGGTGACATAATTTTCTAAAGGGGGAAGGATGTAATATCCCAAGTAACTAATGAATTATGGGTTTTTATATCTATGTTTATTTATAAATTAGATTGTGTTTTAGAGGCTCAAAATGAGAATAAATCCAATCTTAAGCATATAATTCTCTAATATTTTTTAAAGATTATTTTACCGCCTTTTGATGGAAAACCATTTTTAAATAAAACTTTTGAAAATTGTATAAGCTCAATTTTTCAAAATAAACTTATTCTTTAGTATTGGGACATTGAAATTTACATTGGATATTTTTTTGTTCTTTTTCTGACAATGTTCATTTCTTAATGAATAGTAAAAAATACGGCATTTTACTTCAAAACTGCCTTTTCATCTAATTTAATTATATTGATAGATTATCTATTTAATTTAGTTTAAAAAGTAAATAGAACATCTTTTTACCATTTAATCCAATGGTTTTCATTAAAAATAATTTCACTTTGTAATTGGGCATAAACAAGTGCCAAACGTTTTATAGATATTGTTTAAAAAAAACCCGCTATTTGTTTTGACAACAGGAATTATTTTTAAATTAATTATTTCAATTTCTGTGTTTGGAATTTGTTAAAATGGATTCCATATTTGGATTCAGAAGTCCCAAATTATGTAATTAAGACTCTTTTGTTTTTGAAAATTATTAAACTAATGACGTTAATTATCCTTAATTATCGTGATTAATTATTAATCGGGTAGTTAAGGATAATAAAATAATATCAGAATAGTAAAAAATAATCCCAACATGTGTCTTAATGCTATTGGTTGTGTCATGGCCGACCATGGTATGCCCTGTGCCAAACTTTGGGACCCCATGGAATCACTTTTGGGTGATAGTGACACTTTATCATTTTATTTTTTTTAAAAGGAATGTATAACCAAAGTATGTATCACCCAAGTAAAACAATTTTAATTTTTTATACATAAATTATCTCTTGGACTATAAATATTAATTGGAATTTTAAAATTATTTCTTACATCATAGTATATTTTTTATAATTTTTAGACATTAAATAAATTAATTTTTTTATGACACCATGATGATGCAGCGATTACCTCATTAATGATCAATATAAATAAAATGAAAAGATAATGTAAAATATAAGACATAAACTTGTCAAAAACCTATTGGATGAGTATATTTCGAACCCTTATCACCTTATCCTCGAAATATATCAATGTGGGACCTTAAAAATCTGAAACTCATATTAAAATAATGTAACATTTTTTGACTTTCCAAGAGTGCCCCTCCTCCATCTTATAAAAGGCCCCCACCTATACCTCCTTACCCACACCTCTCAAGTCCTAGGCTCAGACAAACTCTAATCATTTCATATCTCCACATCCCTCTCTTTATCATATAAGCCTTACCTTAGGCAGTAATCTCTTCATGAAACCCTTTTGGTTCAATCCAAGGGGAGTTACCCGATTTAAAGGTAATGTCTTCACTTGTGTTCTTTTGTTTTTTTTACTTCTCTAACCCCATAAACTCTTTTTATTCCTTTATTTTGTATAAAATACAGTATCATAAATATAATATGATGTTTTTATGAGAAATATTCGAGCTACACTAACACACACCTTCGTCTAATGGTTAAAGAACATACTATTTCTATGGGTGTCAAATTTCTGCCTCACGAAACGATGATTGTTCAATCTTCTTTTAACACCTTTCATCGTGGACATTAAGATGTCACTCTATTTATATATGATATATATTATGGTTATGTTTTCCATATGATTTAGTATTTTTCATTAATGGCATACCTTTTTGGTTTACATTGTGGGTAAACACGATATCATCATTTTAGGAAGTGCGGACTACCGCCCCTCAAAGTGATTTGATTCTTTAATGCCATATGTGGGACGTATAAAGGATTAATTTATGATGTTATATATGATATTATACTAGAATTATAGTATACCTATGTATAATTATTATTTCATTCCATTAAATATGAAATAGAAATGAATGTAGCGTTCATGCGTACGCACGACTTACCGTCTCCATGAACGGTGCATTTCATTTCTTACCTCTAAATGTTATGTAATATCATAAATGCATGTATTTACTGGATATATATGATATATATGATATCTATATAATGAATATAATTCTGGATATAATGGATATTTTACCACATGAACAACTTGTAATTATAAATAGTTTATTTTTGACTCAAGTACCAAGGGTCGACAAAACGACCATTATTAACTTAAATAATTACATAATGTTCATAATATGGTAATAAGTGATATAAAAGGAATAATTAACTTTAAAAAGGTTCTCAAGAAAGTAGAAATGAACTCTATATTATTATTCAGGATATTAAAGAACGATCGAGTCAAGTTGGACACGAGGTATGTGATTTCTTCACAATCTCCATTCATTGAGGCATATTATGTTTTATACACAACTTCCTTTTATACGTTGTATGAAACCCATTGACTTTTACTTTTATTCAAAAGGAATCCTTTTATATGAAGCGTTTTACTACATGAAAAAAGGGAATGTTTTTTTCATAGGTATGCGGCGACATGGAATTCTCCGCCACCGTGACCATTATTTGAGTTTTGACTTCGTCTACAAGCCATAAATTTTTTTAAATGAAAAAGAAATACCATGTTTTACATTTCTTTTAATTTGGTATTTAAAATAGTTTTGATAATGTTTTTATTATATCAATGTGTTGTATTGATAACTTATGATTGAAATGTGGAAATGTTATGTTTCCTTTATGCAAGTTTTATGTGATATGATTATGTTATGGTTCTTGGGAATTTTTTATGAAGACGGGTGGTTCCGTGATAAACTAAGGGCCGGTGAGCCCGATATAGCTATCCAATGCATTGTGTAACGTGAAGGGGTTAAACACTAAGATTTCTCCAAAGATATTTAGGGAATATACATTGATGGGTATTCCAAATGTAACCATGAGGGTTACTCCTTATGTAAGAATGTTATGAATGCCTCAAGATACCATTATGTCTTATGATTTCTATGATTTATTCAAGATTTGATGAGGTATGTTAAAGTTCTTATGTTTTATGAGTAAAGTATGATTTCATTAATTCTTATGTATACATGGACTAATGTTTTCATTTTGTACTTTCATATCCCTTACTGAGCTTTTTATGCTCATCCCAAGTTTTTGATATTTTTCTCACAAGTCAAGGGAAATGTACATGATGTGTTGATAGGGTCGAGGAAGTGTCACGAAAGAATCCATGTTTTATTATAGATATGTCTCATTTGATGGTAAAAATGAATACAATCTTTTATATAACTGCCTTGTTTAAATGTGGAATGTAATGCATAATTTATGATCTAATTCTCTAAAACTCTAAACCTGAAAAGATCCTCAATGTGTATTCTTGAAATAACTCAATATTAAGTAATGTTTAAGGCTTGGGCCTTAATTAACTATATCCGTGGTTATTGAATTTTTAACCAAGTCACCATTCTTAATGAGAGAAAAAAATTGAAATATTTTACAAAATTGAGACATGAAGATCAAATATATGAATACTATTTTATCATATATGATTTATATAAGGGGAACAGATTAATTTAAAAATGATACCACAAAATTAAGGGAAATAAATTTTCGATAAAAACATCTCATTGAGTTTAAAAATTATTTTACTACCAAATAAAGTATAAAGATGACTCAAATGTAATCTAAAGTATTATATAAATTAATTGTAAGATTATTTTTCTTTAAAAGTACCCAAAATATAAATCAACCATATAAAAACTTTATTAAAATATATGAAGAAAAAAAATTACTTCAATACAAAATTATATAGATTTTGAAAATGTTAAGAATATATTTAAATGTTCCATATTATATTATTATATAAATTATGTTTTACTGAAATATATAAATTTATTCCTCAATATATGTTTTCTAATAATAAAATTAAATCTTACGTCATTATTATTTCCTAGTGGATACAATTATTTATAGAATCAGTATTTGTCAGTAATCACTCAAAAATATAAATTTTCTAAAAAATAAAAAAATTCATGTCAATCCTACTATGTAATTATTATTAATAGATTGATATAATCTTTTAAAATAAAATATAAAAAATTGATATAAATTAATTATAATATACATGTATAAAATAAAATAAAAACCGTTTTAGTATAAAATTATAATAAAAGAATAAAATGACGTCATTATTACTCATTCCTTATAGAAAACAATTCGACGAATGATAAATTATGTTCATTCAGTTCATTTTTTATAAAATTATTTCAATATATATTTACTATTTCAGTTATTACATTTTATGACTTCCAACTCAATTTCTTGGTTGAAAAATGTGTATTTAAGAAAAATTATTAATTGTTATTTTAATATTAGGTTTTTCATGGTGTAAGATATAAAAGATAGTGTTTCGTTTAAATAAAATAAAAAACCTAAACTCTATTTTTATTACACTATAACCAAATAATAAAAAAATTCTGCCTCACATTTATAATTTCTTATTTTAAAATTTAACTTATCATTATAATTTTTTTAAACGATAAGACATATAGAAGTATATATTTATATAAATGTATTCCATGAATGTTGAGTTTTACGATTCAAGTAATATTCTTTAGTTTTGAGAAATAATATTACTATCGATATAGAAATTTTAAATATATATATAGGATAGATTTCATTTTAATATAGATGTTTAACATCATCCATCATTTATGGTTCGGTCAATTACCACTTATATATAATGTATCACTCAATGAAACTTATATTAATGATGAAATTTTCAATCCTAAAGCACTAAATATAAATTTTAACTGACTATAGGATCCAAAAAATGATGAAATGTTATTCTGTATTCTTAAAACAAAACTTTTTTGAACAAGGATAGAAATAACCAATATGAATATTACTTGATGTGAGAAAATACTACAATAATATCCTATTCTTAGATAATTAATCAAAATATTCATTTGAATCCATTACATAAGTAAGTATACTTATAACTATTCAATATGAATCCAAACCATGTAGAGAAGCCAAGAATCCGAAATATTTTATCATATCATGCCACTCTCCTCCTACAGTATTCTCATCTAGTCCATAAATCTGGGAATTGTGATGGTGACCTCCAGAGTCCCACCTCCATTATGTCTCGAGTTGGGGGATTAAACTAAGGGTATAATAAACATACATATGGGTAGCATTACCCTCTAAGTGATCATGAAAAAAAATAGATATAATATAGTTACACCAAAAAATACCTTATTTGATATATATACATATATCCCAATTGAAAAAAAATGACACCATATAATACTATAAAAACTGATAAGAAAAATAAATGTACCAAAAATGTAAATATTGTTGCAATGACAAATCCCAAACATCTCCTTAATAACTACGAGGTAAAAATACCTATCCCAATTACATTTTACTCCTTCTGACCTGAATAATATTTATATATATGTAGGGTGATCAAAAAAATATACTCAGTGAGATCCTCTTTATAGCCCCTAATGCAAAAGAAAAATGAATGATGCTAATGTGTTGGGAATAATAGTGAAACTAACTCTTCACATAAACATTTATATTATGTTCCAAGGCTGACCATTTTTATCACTCACAAAGTATTACATAAAAGAGAGAATATGATATAGTAATGAAACATCAAGGGTACCCCAATCTCGCTTCTTAATTGGTTTTCTACTCTTTCCCAACATCACACATCCTTGGATATCTCTCTCAAAAATAAGCCTTTCCCCCATCCATATTAGAATGGATTCAAAACATGAACCTCATGAATCACATCAGAAATTTATCCCATATCACATAACTATATACATTAATGAGGTAGTTTCTGAGAGCGACCATTTCCCATTTGATGTGTATCAATCATCTAGTATCAAACCTTGAGCTACCACAACCCCTAAACCAAGTAAGGTTCCTCAATACCTCACATTATATACATATATACCCATAATATTCCATTATATACTATATATAGGGATACATTTCTGATAATAACTACAAGAAATCACTTCCCATACACACATATATGTGGAAACTATTTTCCATTCATATAGGCATAAGTATCTACCAGGAGAAGAGAGTGAAGAAAAGGGGGTAGCCAACCATCCATACTCCCATCATGTTGATGGGGAAAAGTGTAACACCCCGAGATTTTATGAAAAATATTCTTTTTAATTTCATTAATGTCTTGTGTTGTACACTACACCAAAAGAAGCTTGCACATCATGCATCCTTGACTTGCCTTGTTTTACATGCAAGTGCGACCTTCCGCGATAGCGTGTGTTGTACGTAATACTGAGTTTCGCCAAACAATGATATGCTGTTAAAATATTATTAGAACTAGCCGTTATGAATAGTAATAACCACTTTTTAAAATTTTTGAAATTTTATTTTTCAAAATGGACTTCATTTTTGGATTCGGAATATCGAAATTAGCTTAAGGTGAAATTTTGGCACTTTTCAGATTACTTTCATTTTCTGATGAATAGTGAAAATTACTAAATTTTAATTAAAAACAACATTTTTAATCGAAATAATTAATAGTGATAAATTATTAATTTTAGTGGTTTTAAAGTATATTTAGAATTTATTTTTACAATTCAATACAATGTTGGTCATTGGATGTAATTTCACATTTAAACCAGACATAAACAAATGTCAATCTTTTGATAGTTATTATCTCTTAAGAACACGCTATTTGGTTTGACGATGGGAATTAATTTTTAAATTAATTAATGAAAATTATATGTTTTGAATTTGGTAAAATATGCATCATTTTTGAATTCATAATATCAAATATAGCTTAGGCCTATTTTTTGGTATTTTTCTGGAAGCTTTCATTTTTTGAAGAATAGTGAAACCACTAAGTGGTAGTAAAAAAAATGAATTTTTCATAAAACTTAATTTTACCTCTTCTGTAAGTGGAATTTCAAAAATCTGAGAGACACGGTTGATTTCAGTAAGTAAAATGTGGTTCAATGAGATTAAAATATTTTTTGGTGAATAGTAACTTTTTACTTTTTTTTCCACGGTTAAAAGTAAATAGGGTAATTAAGGGTAAAAATGATATTATTATTTCCCAAACACATGTCCTAATTCTATTGGATAAGTGTAATTCTAACAAAAACAACCTTATGAATAAAATATGACCATTTAGGCCCACTTGGATTAGATTAGGACATTTATTATTATTTAATTCAAAGAAGAGTTAAAAGAGTAAAAATTAAAGTTTATTTACTATAACATGTTTAATATAGGGTTATACATATGATAAATTCGACTGTAAATATTCATTAGAAAGATAATAAGATTTCCTACATAATGATATTTTAGTTATAATTTTTAGACATTAAATAAATTAATTAATTTATGACACAATGATGATGCAGTAATTACCATAATAGTGAAAAATTAAAATAATTGATATTATAAATATCCAAATAAATATAATTTGAGACTTTTTATGAATTCCACTAATTTTATAGGTTAATATGACATGTTAGTATTGATTTAATTAACTTTTTTCGAACTAATAATTCTGTTATGATTTTCACAAAAATCAATTACTTAATATTGTCCAAATTGATATAAAATAGTTTTTAAAACAAATATTATATTAGTAATTGTTATTTTATTCCTAAAAATCTAAAGTTCGGCTAAATGACTTATATAATGTTATATATATTAATAATAAACAACTTGGGGTTCGTTTGGCAGCTTATAGTAAGTTTATTAACCTTATAGTATAAGAACACAAGAAGACACGGTAAAAGTTAAATTATTTTACTTAATGTTAAATCTAAATGATAAGGTTAAAATAGGAATCTAAACTTGTCTAAATTCTATTGGATGAGATGGTTTAGACCCACCCCCATCTTAGCTTCTAAATAAATCAATTTGGAGCTATTTAAAACCGAATTTGTATTTATAATAAAATTATAGTTTTAGTTTTTCCAAAGGAGCCCCTCTCCTCCCTTATAAAAGGGCACCTCCTCCCCCACTTCCTCACACCACTTTGAGCCTTAACGCTCGGCCAAACCCAGACAATTTCTCCTCTCCACTTCCCTAGTGACATCATAGAAGTCCTGGTATTCCTCAAAGACCAATTTTATTGCCGTAAAAGGAGATCTCGAAGAGACGCTTCAAAGAAGAGGTAATATCCGATTACCAATTCGTTCAACATTATTTCTTCATCCACTTCTTCTTATTTAGTTGTTTAATTATGAAGTAATAAAATCAGTATCACTCTTATACTTATATTTTATTATAATTATGAAACAACCCTATTTCACCATCTATCCATCCTACGGAAAATGAAATCATCGTGCGTGCGTACGTACGGAATACCGTCTCCACACCGTGGTGTAACCTATTTTCCACCACCACCTTACTTGGATGGGTATAATGGTGTAAATAATGACTATATATGTCTATTATAAAGTGATATTGATTATGAAATATTATACATACATTCCAATTCAATTCCACGATCATGGGAATGATATCATCGCTCGTGCGTACGTACGGAATACAGTCTCCACGAAGCGATGAGATTCATTCTCCACGTTAACCTTTAATGAATGATTATAAAGTATATATAATAAGTAATCATGAAATATATGAGATAATAATGATACTGGATTTACGTGTATATATGTATGTCATCTACTTAATTCCATTCAACTCAATAAGGAAACGAAAACAGCGTTCATGATTACGTACGGCCTACCGTCTCCATGAACGGTGTATTTCTTTCCATTTACTGATCTATTGTATATATGTATATTCTGAATATATATTATATATAATTCATGTCTTATATTCTGGAATTAAGTAATCATGATCTAAGTAATCATATGAATAATTACAAGTTAAAACACGGACGACAAATGAAACGATTTTACCCAAAACGCTCTTTATCATGGAATTTACAAAAGAACGGGTAAAATAAAGTCATAAGTGAACCATATATGATATCATAACAATGAGTATGATTCTGGAATAAGTCAATAACATTATTTAAATCATTATACAGGAGGTTTGGACAGGTACAAAGCTTATTGGACCTAAGGTAAGGGAAATATCACAATCTCATTTTTATCCGAGATTGTTTATACTTTGGTATTTACTGGGGTGTATTTTATCATCCACATCCATGTTTCCTCAATATGTAATATTATTTATATCCACCTACAATTTTTCAAATCCTATTTTACATTTGGTGAGTTTTTAGTAAAAGATATGAAAGGAATATTTTGTCGTTTTTCATACGAGGTACTTTTTGACTTTTCCGACAAAAGTACGAGAAGAATGTTTTTTTAACTTATACGGCATGAATGGATTTTTAAAAAATTATTTCCAAAAAGATTACTTTACAAGTTTTCAAGTTTATTTTTAATCAACTTCTTTTAGTTTAGAATTGTACGACATGTTAAGAAAGGAAAAGTCTTTTTGAAGTAGAAAGGATATATTCCTCAATAATGGAGTTCAAGTGTTTTATCAAAATTATTTTTCCATCTAAGATAATAAATGGTTCTATTTATATCCCTATTATTACATTGATTTGATTATGTTGTGATGGAATTATATTTTTATGAATTCCTTTATCTTATATGAATTGTTTTATGTAGTCACGATGTTTAAGATTCCCATTTTTATTACATGGGTTATGCTATGAAGTATGGTTTCTGATTTTGTGGCACACATAAGAATGGTATCATTATGAGATGGGTGGGACCTATATCTCCCTCCAATTCATTGGGTAATGATTTTATATCACATGAGATAAACATGGCTGGAACTGCATGTTAAACTAGTTCAGTGAAACAGGACTGAAATGAGGAGTGAACTCGGTTCGGAAATGGACTTTGTCCACTAAGATAGTCTTGGCAATGACTCTTGACTAATAAGAAATGATTCTCTATGATTATGTGTGTATGCCACAAAGTTTCATGTTTTATGTTATGATTATTGGGATTACATTTCACTACTATGATTTATCCCATGTTATGAAATTATGATTTCTTTTGCAGGTTAAGATTTCCATAAGTTATGTTCTTATGTATATGATGTGATTGATATTTCTTTTGTTTACCCTTACTGAGCATTTGAGCTCACCCTTTTATGTCTTCTTTTCCCCAGGATATAAATAAATGTTTTAGGTAAAAAAAGGAAGATCCTTATGGGAGATGTTGAAGATCTTTCACCATGATTAGAAGATTATATTCCGAGCATCCAAAGACAGTCAACTGTTACGATCCTTGTGTGTCTGTTTTCATTATGTGTTAAGTATTCCGCAAAAGTAATGTATTGTCCATGTACGTCAAGCTTCGTGTCTCTACAGTTGGTATCCGAGGAAAGGTTTAGTCAACCTTTGGAAACTAGGATGCGATAACTTTAGTGAGATCCCTAGAGATATTTCTAAGGTATGTCTAGGGATGTCCCTAAGGTTAAGTATACGCTAACCATCTTAGAATTAAACATAAAATGTTAGATATTGAAGGTACACCCCCTTTATTATATTGTTTTCCCTAGTGTGATTTTTACCTCTCACACTATTATTTTTGGGTTTTAGACGATGGCTGGAACCCGAAGGAACCGTGTTGATCAATGCAATGGACAATGCAATGATTGTCCTCCTGAACAAACAAATGTTATGGGAGATGGAGTGCAAAATCTTATTGCTATACTTACACAAGCTATGAATCATTCTGGACTTCCAAATGAGCAAAGAAGGGAACAATATTCTATTGAGTCCTTCATGAGGCAACGTCCACCTTCTTTCAGTGGGTCTTCTAATCCACTTGTTTCTAAACAATGGATCATTACCATTGAAAAGATATTTTTGGTTCTTCAATGTTCTGAACATGATAAAATCATCTTAGCAGTATATCGTTTGGAAGGTGAAGCTGATCAATGGTGGAATCTTATCAAGAATATGAGGCCAAGAGATGAAATTGAGTCCATGGAATGGGATGAGTTCAAGAACTTATTTTTCAATAAGTATTTCCCTCGTATTATTCGAACAATGATGGATAAGGAGTTTCTTGAACTAAAGCAAAAGGATGATGAATCTGTTGGTATATACGAAGCGAATTTTACAAGGCTTCCAAGGTATGAATCTGGATTTATCATCCAACCTGAAAGTAATGTTGATCGATTCTTCAGTGGCTTAAAACCATATCTTCGAAGGGCATTAGCTATAAGAGACTTCAGTGGCTATGAAGAAATTGTGCGTTGTGCTATCAATGTAGAAATGAAAGTTGGTGTTACTTATCCATCTCATAGTTTTAACAAGAAACGAAAGACGGAGTTCAAGGAGAAATCTCAGAATAATGGTGAAAAGAATATGAATGTTTCCTTATGCTCAAAGTGTGGAAAGAAGCATGGTGGAGGTTGTCTTAAAGGGACTAGAAAATGTTTTATGTGTGGAAAAGAAGGTCATCGAGTAGCAGAGTGTCGAAGTAATAGAAAAAGGGTTTCTAATGATGTGAATAATGAAAAGACTGCAGAGAGAGCACCACCAACACTTAAATGCTTCAAGTGCAAGAAAATGTGGCATTATGCTAATAAATGACCTAATACAAGGGTTAGTGATGATCGACATGAGCAACCACTTAAGGCAAAGGACAAAGGGAAGTCACATGCGTTCACTATTGTCGATGATGAATATGACAACGATGTGGTGGAATGATTAACTGTATATGTAATGGGATTCCAAAATAATGTTGTATATAGTATCGTGGAATATTGGAATATTTATGTATTGGTCTATTGTGGTTTTGAATGGTACCGGTAACCATAGAATGTTATTGAGATATTTTTGAAAAAAAGATGATATGCGCATAATGAAAGGAAAACGAGAAAATGAAATGTTTGACTGTATTCATGAGCTCATGACTGATATAAGGAGAAGTTTATATCATGGTTTGAGTATATAGAATTTTTGGATGTTGGTATGTGGAAAGAGTTAACTTTTGACTGCATTCATGTTTTCACTATGGTTCAATTAATTGGTATTCATTATTCAAGAGAATACATGATTAAGGAATTCACATGTTTGTAATTTGACCAACAAGATATATCTTATGATATATGGGGGATAAATGATGGCATTCACGTGATTGTTGTGTGACATTTCAAGTAATCATTTTCTTTATACTATGATCTTGGACCGAAGTATTTTAGATAAGCCAAAATATTGGAATGGATTATGTTGTACATAAGTTAGGATACAACTTTTTTCAATATTATTGATGGGATGTTATAGTAATATAGCTTTATAAAAAGGACAACCTGCAGGATGGGCGACAGCTAATCGCGTCGGACAAGGCTGTTGGAATCGAACCCACAACCGAAGTGCGACTGGCCTTTATCGCCTACCACTGGCCTACAAGAATTCCCTGTTTAGTAGAAACTAGTTTTATTATATTAAGAAGTATGATATATGAAGTATAAGTCCATTTTAGGAACCATATATGATTAATCTCACTATAGATGGACTTGTGTATTTTTGATAACTTTTATAACCTTTTGTTTGAGACAGATGGAATGACCCATCATTCTATCACATGATCTACTAACACATCACGAATAACAAATTCAACTTCATTTCATTAAGGGATGAAGTTGAAATTGTTCAATTAACGAACAATAGTGAGATTGTACCAAAATCATGTAAGTATTTCTTTTAATTCATCAACTTTAGGGAAATGATCTTGAAAACCAAAAATGTTGTCCTAGTGCCCTTATATCCGATGAATCAGATGGTACCTTAGATCATCACAAATCTATGGAATTGTGATTGCTGTATTTTCTATAGCCATGTTATCTACCACTCTCCATCAGAACATGATGGTTAGATTTCTCTTCCATATCTATATTTTCATCTATATGAAAACCCAGTGATTAGTTTATTTAGGTAACCATTACATTTCATACTTTTGTTTTTAAAGATTGGTTTTGGTATTCCTTTTTAAGATGTGGGTTTCTATTAAATAAAATTTTGAGGAGTAAACCATTTATAACCCCGACGAATTTCGAGGGCAAAATTCACTTTAAGGGGGGTAGAATGTAACACCCCGAGATTTTATGAAAAATATTCTTTTTAATTTCATTAATGTCTTGTGTTGTATGCTACACAAAAAGAATCTTGCACAACACGCATCCTTGACTTGACCTGCATTACACGCAAGCACGACCTTCTGCGATAGCATGTGTTGTACGTAATACCGAGTTTCGCTAAACAATGATATGCTATTAAAATATTATTAAAACTAGCCATTATGAATAGTAATAACCACTTTTTCAAATTTTGTAAATTTTATTTTTCAAAATGGACTTCATTTTTGGATTTGGAATATAGAAATTATCTTAGGGTGAAATTTTGTTACTTTTCGGATAACTATCATTTTCTGATGAATAGTGAAAATTACTAGATTTTAATTAAAAACAACATTTTTAA
Organism: Viscum album; assembly: GCA_963277665.1. Taxonomy (NCBI): domain Eukaryota; kingdom Viridiplantae; phylum Streptophyta; class Magnoliopsida; order Santalales; family Viscaceae; genus Viscum; species Viscum album. The sequence continues at coordinate 1,616,622,691 of OY728143.1, forward strand.
TTGAAATAATTAATAGTGATAAATTATTAATTTGAGTGGTTTTAAATTATATTTAGAATATATTTTTACAATTTAATATAATGTTGGTCATTGGATGTAATTTCACATTTAAACCAGACATAAACAAATGTCGATCTTTTGATAGTTATTATCTCTTAAGAACACGCTATTTGTTTTGACGACGAGAATTAATTTTTTAAATTAATTAATGTAACTGATATGTTTTGATTTTGGTAAAATAGACATCATTTTTGAATTCATAATATCAAATATATCTTAGTCCTAATTTTTGGTATTTTTCTGGAAACTTTCATTTTTTGATGAATAGTGAAACCACTAAGTAGTAGTTAAAAAAATGATTTTTTCATAAAACATAAATTTACCGCTTCTGTGATTGTAATTTCAAAAATCCGAGAGACACGGTTGATGTCACTAAGTAAAATGTGGTTCAATGAGATGAAAATAATTTTTGGTGAATAGTAACTTTTTACTTTTTTTTACCACGGTTAAAAGTAAATAGGGTAATTAAGGGTAAAAATGATATTATTAATACCCTAACACATGTCCTAATTCTATTAGATAAGTTTAATTCGACCAAAAACAACCTTAGGAAAAAAATATGACCATTTAGGCCCACTTGGATTAGATTATGACATTTATTATTATTTAATTCAAAGAAGAGTTAAAAGAGTTAAAATCAAAGTTTATTTACTAAAACATTTGTAATATAGGGTTATACATTGGATAAATTCGATTGTAAATATTCATTAGAAAGATAATAAAGTGTCCTACAAAATGATGTTTTATTTATAATTTTTAGACATTAAATAAATTAGTTTATTTATGACACAATGATGATGCAGTAATTACCATAATAGTGAAAAATTAGAATAATTGATATTATAAATACCCAAATAAATATAATTTGATACTTTTTATGAATTACACTAACTTTCTTGGTTAATATGGCATGTTATTATTGATTTAATTAACTTTTTTAGAACTAATAATTCTGTTATGATTTTCAAAAAAATCAATTACTAAATAGTGTCAAAATTGACATAAAATTGTTTTTAAAATAAATATTATATTAGTAATTGTTATTTTATTCCTAAAAATCTAAGGTTCAGAAAAATGACTTAGATAAGGTTATATATATTAATAATAAACAACTTGGGGTTCTTTTGGCTACTTATTGTAAGTTTATTAACCTTATAGTATAAGAACACAAGAAGACACGGTAAAAGTAAAATTATTTTACTTAATGTTAAATCTAAATGATAAGGTTACAATAAGAACCTAAACTTGACTAAATTCTATTGGATGATAGGATTTAGAACCATCCCAACCTTATCTTCTAAATAAATCAATTTGGATCTATTTAAAACAGAATGTTTCTTTATAATAAAATAATATTTTTAGTTTTTCCAAAGGAGCCCCTCTCCTCCCTTATAAAAGGGCACCTCCTCCCCCTCTTCCTCACACCACATTGAGCATTAAAGCTCTTCCAACCCCAGCCAATTTCTCCTCTCCACTTCTCTAGTGACATCCTAGAGGTCATGGTATTCCTCAAAGACCAATTTTAATACCCTAAAAGGAGATCTCAAAGAGGCACTTCAAAGAAGAGGTAATGTTCGATTACCAATTCTTTCAACTTTATTTCTTCTTCCACTTCTTCTTCTTTAGTTATTTCATTATGAAGTAATAAAATCAGTATCACTCATATACTGATATGTTATTATAAGTATGAAACAACCCTATTTCACCATCTATCCATCCTATGGAAAACAAAATCACCGCGCGTGCGTACGTACGAAATACTGTCTCCATGCCGTGGTGTAATCTATTTTCCACCACCACCTTACTTGGATGGGTATAATGGTACAAATAATGACTATATATGACCATTATAAAGTGATATTTATTATGAAATAGTATACATACACTCCAATACAATTCCACGATCATGGGAACGATATCATCGCTCGTGCGTACGTACGGAATACTGTCTCCACGACGCAATGAGATTCATTCTCCACGTTAACCTTTCATGAATGATTTTAAAGTATATAGAATAATTAATCATGAAATATATGAAATAATAATGACACTGGATTTATGTGTATATATATTTATGTCATCTACTTAATTCCATTCAACTCAATAAGGACACGAAAACAGTGTTCATGCGTACGTACGACCTACCGTCTCCATGAATGGTGTATTTCATTCCATTTACGGATCTATTGTACATATGTATATTATGAATATATATTATATATAAATCATGTCTTATATTCTGGAATTAAGTAATCATGATCTAAGTAATCATATAAATAATTACAAGTCAAAACACGGATGACAAATGAAACGATTTTACCCAAACGCTCTTTAACATGGAATTTACAATGGAACGGGTAAAATAAAGTCATAAGTGAACCATATATGATATCATAACAATGAGTATGATTCTGGAATAAGTCAATAAGATTATTTAAATCAATATACAGGAGGTTCGGACACGTACAAAGCATATCAGACCTAAGGTAAGGGAAATATCACAATCTCATTTTTATCCAAGATAGTTTATACTTTGGTATTTACTGGGGTGTATTTTATCATCCACATCCATGTTTCCTCAATATGTAATATTATTTCCATCCACCTACGATTGTTCAAATCCTTTTTTACACTTCGCTGAGTTTTTGGTAAAAGATATGAAAGGAATCTTTTGTCGTTTTTCATACGAGTTACTTTTTGACTTCTCCGAAAAAAGTACAAGAAGAATGTTTTTTAACATATACGGCATGAATGGATTTTTAAAAAATTATTTCCAAGAAGCTACCTTTAAAAGTTTTCAAGTTTATTTTTAATCAACTTCTTTTAGTTTAGAATTGTATGACATGTTAAGAAAGGAAAAGTGTTTTTGAAGCAGAAAGGATATTTTCCTCAAGAATGGAGTTCAAGTGTTTTATCAAAATTATTTTTCCATCTAATATAATAAAGGGTTCTGTTTCTATCCCTATTATTAAATTGATTTGATTATGTTGTGATTGAATTATATTTTTATGAATTCCTTTATCTTATATGAATTGTTTTATGATGTCGCGTTGTTTAAGATTCCCATTTTTTCTTACATGGGTTATGCTATGATGTATGGTTTCTGATTTTGTGGCACACATAAGAATGGTATCATTATGAGATTGGTGGGAACTATATCTCCCTACAATGCATTGGTTAAAGATTTTATATCTCATGAGATAGACATGGCTGGAATGACATGTTAAACCGGTTCAGGGAAACAGGACTGAAACGAGTAGTGAACTCGGTTCGAAATGGACTTTGTCCACTAAGATTGTCTTGGCAATGAGTCTTGACTAATAAGAAATGATTCTATATGATTATGTGTGTATGCCACAAAGTTTCATGTTTTAAGTTATGATTATTGGGATTACATTTCACTACTATGATTTATCCCATGTTATGAAATTATGATTTTTTTTTCAGGTTAAGATTTCCAATAGTTATGTTCTTATGTATATGATGTGATTGATATTTCTTTTGTTTACCCTTACTGAGCATTTGAGCTCACCATTTTATGTATTATTTTACCCAGGATATAAAGAAAGGTTTTAGGTAAAAAAAGGAAGATCTTAATGGGAGATGTTGAAGATCTTTCACCATGATTAGCGGATTATATTCCGAGTTTCCAAAGACCCTAAACTATTATGATCCTTGTGTGTCTGTTTTCATTATGTATTAAGTATTCCGCAAAAGTAATTTATTGTTCATGTACGTCAAGATTCGAGTCTCTACAAAAAGACCATCCAAGAGTCCACTTGGTGTTAGTCACCTTGACCAACATGGATGATGAATCATATAAAAATATAAAATAAAATATATATTTTGTAGCTTACCACCACACTATGTGTATACCCTAGTCTTAGACTAAACTATAGTAAATGACACTCGAACTCCTAACTACCACTACTAAAACTAAATTTCATATAATAATTCATACATTTAAGGATAAACATTAATTTTTTTAAATTAAAAAATATACATTATATTAATTAATTCATTAACTATGAAATACCATTTTACACTATTCCAAAATACACTACCTTAATCATGAGAGTTAATTCTATTCCCTTCCATACTAATACAAACAGATTCAATTGTTTATCAGGATTAATAACTAATTTCATTCCCTCCTTCACCATGCCATTTGGTTGAAAATTAATTTTTCATTATTACAATCATTCCAGAATAGTAGTTCTCTTGGAAAACAATTCTATGATATAATCAATATGAAACTTGCAAAAAAACTCACATCTAGTTGCCTCAATTAGTAGGGAATGTAACACAGATGAAAAAAACATACCCATCCTCCATTAAATAGATTCATAAGTGTAAATACCAACTCTCATCATCACTTGAATGGGTATGCCCATCTTAAACCCATTATATTATCTCATGTTCCATCCCTATAACCAATATGTATATCCTGATGTATCTCACTATCTCATGAGTCAACTTTTATCCCATTATCTCGAACTCCCCACCCTCATAACATCATCCTTTATTAGATTAGTCATTATTGGCACATCCATTTCAAGATATCCCTTCCCAAGAATATATCACTTTTATACCTCCCCACTAAATATCACATCAATTGGATAATATCGCATCTATAGGACAACATAATGAATAAATAAAAAACATTAAATATTGAAATGCATGCCATATTAAAAGGAATCCATCATTCACACATAAAAAAGTTATCACATCTCCAAACTCTAGGCATTTAGGCTTCTCAAGAAGACAAGAAACATAGGCCATATAACTGATCTTTTTCAAAAAACATGTTTTAATTTCTTATTAAATTAATTGATTTATTATACATATATTCCAACTACGGGAAACCTAATAAATCATGAGATAACAAACTATAAAAATATAATACATGCTCTTTATCATTATAACAAGTTACATCATATGTGATAATTATCGTTCCCATTTAAAATGAATTTTATTTATTATAATGATTCTCAACAAGAATTATCACGCTTCATACTCTGTATTAATTCCATTGACTTTTACAAGATCACATTTAAATGTTAATTAACAACAAATTAATTTTATGGTCACCAAATTACATAAAACACCAAATTCAAACACAAATCATATTTATTATCATGAGAAAATAAATTAATTAATAATTTCCTTATGTTCAATATAATTTTAATCATGGTACACAAACCACAAGAATATTCTGAAAAAGAATAAAATAGATTTCACAATATCTTGAAAATAAAATAGGCAAACCATTATCATGGAATAAATAAAATAAACATGAGATCACTAAAAAATTGGTATTAATATGATTTAAAAATTTATAGGGTAATTCCACAACCATATAAAAGGATAAACCACTATATGTGTGTGATTTCACAAAAATAAATAGTATAACTAATGTATCCCCTACCGCACATGCATCAATATTCATCGCATGAGAACTGACAAATGTTGTAGATCAAGATTAATTTCTCTATTAGAAGCTACACATAACAACTAAATCATTTTTCTTTGGAATTGTTCTATTAATATTATAATTTCATATATTATAAATCAAATAAAATAACTAGTAGAAAATAAAAAATACATTATAAATGAAGAATGAATAAAATAAGAGGTATTTCTAGAAATTATAGAACTTCTTCGATGAAATACTAACTTGAACTTTTTTAATAGTAAACCATCTAATACAATAGTAACATATCCATTGAAAATGCAAATAAAAATTTGGCATATTATAATTTAATGTATTGTATAATTATATCATAGTCTAAGTAAAAAAATGTTTTAAAATTTTTAAATTAATAATTTGAATTTTGGTAAGTCATAATTATTTAATTACAATTTCATGAATAATTAAAAAATTAAAAAATTATATTCATATAAAATCTATCCAGAAAATAACATTTTAATGTCTTATGGTTTTATGATAATTTTATGAGACCTTAAGTAATATTTCAAAGTGTTATAAAATCAGTTGTGATTTAAAAATATCTACTTTCCAAGTAAATGAAAAGTTTAATTAAATATTAAATTACACATATTTACATAATACATTACATAAAAAGGAATTTTTTTTAATTATACATGTCAAAAAATGGACGGGGATTATTTTTTGGATTTTTCTAAAGTACTTTCTTTTTTTGATGAATAGTAAATTATAGTAATTTACACTATAAATACATTATAAGTTAAATGCACTATTCTTTGACTCATCACTAATGTAATAAACATAATCTCGAACTCCCCTACATTATTTTAATATATTTAGTGATAATTATCGAATTATTCATATTCTTCAGAAAAAAAAATAATATACTGAATATAATAATAAGAAAACACCCTTCTCCTCCACTTTAAATACCACCCCTTAGCACCTATATTCCTCACGACTCTAATGATTTTATCCTTGTAAAATTATTTCTCAAAACTATCCAAAATCTACTATCTCATTTCCACATTCTATTTTTCTCATCAAAATACTAAAACTGTTTCACATTGGTGGCACATAAGGAGGATAAATCCGAGGGGTTCAGTCCTCTACCTTTTTCTTTTATTTTCATTACTATTTCATTTATTTTATTCTATTCTCCTAACCTTATCTTATATATATGGAATTATATATAACTTATGTTTGATATAATTTAATTATATCTTGAAAATCTAAGATCCATCATCAAACTCTTTTCTCACTATCTTTTATTCTAAAAAATTAAATTGTTTCCCTTGATGTGTCAATTTACAGACAGCGTGGGCCATGCACATTCAGTATACTTTAAAACCATCAAAGATGTTAATGAAACCATTATATTCATTTAAACACAATATAAAATATATTTTACAAACCTCTTTATATTCATTAACTGACATATATATGTAATACTAAAAGATAAAACAAAACAAGTTCGTTGTGATCGATAAACAACAAAAATCAACCTAAAATGATCATCATTAACTATTATATAATTATTAATCCTTATAACATATAAAATAATTCTTTATAATATCACTTAAACTTATTTAATATCATTAGTAACATATACAAAATTTCTGGATATTTATCCCCATTTTACAAGAACTTCCATTCATGTATACAAGTGAACCGGTCATAGAAACAATGAAAATGACCACACCCAAATGATAAAATGAATCTCTACAAGTCATATAAATGACCGGAAATGAACTTAATAAACCCATAATGAATAAAATTTATATATAAAAGGTTATTTATATGTTAATTAATTAATCTAATTTGATTTTATGAGATATTTAATTAATGAAAGAATCCCAACATAAGTTAAACGGGGTTCATGAACCCAAATTTCTTTCACTGTTTTTTCCTTCATTCACCCCATATTCTGTATAGTTATTTATTTCTTGTTCATTATAAATTATTTATTATTAATTATCTTAAATTCTCAAGGATTTATATATTAATAATATTGTTTTATAAAAAACTCAATAATTTTTTTTTTGAAAAAAACACTTATTTAAAAAAATATGTCTTTTATTCTCATGTGAGTGTTTCTTCTTCAACCAATATAGATTCCAATATTATTTTTACCTTTTTATCCTTTGAATTCCAATGTTCACGAACACATACTTAATGAAATTAAACACATTACTTTCCATGTGTTATTTTTTATGTCTACAGTTGATATACGTTCAATATGGCATGCATGATAATAAATATTATGATGTGACGGGTGCCACTAGAAAAATATATAGCTCTAATGCATTGGGTAATTTGATTTATCTCTTGAGAAAAAGTGAAATATGTGTGAACATGGTTCTATCATTGTTCAAAACTATGTTAGGTAGTTGACCACCAAGACATGATGTTTCTTTTTTATTAATTTCCACATTGAAATCCTTTTATTAATGATTCCAGTCATGATTATGATCATATGCTATTGTTATGATTTTGATGATTATTCTCACCCCATGTTATATAGATTCTTATTATTATCTATATTCTTACAAATATATTATCTTACCCATTTTTTTATGTATATACTCATTTGATTACTTGTACTAAGTAGAATACGAGGAACAATAAGAAGATATAGAATAAGGACTTAAATAAATTTGTATATTTTAATTTTCAATTGTTATGAATAATACTAATTTTACAATGACACTAAACATTTGGATCTTGGTTGTGTAATTATTTTATGTTGTTATTTTAGAAAAATAAGGGTCACTATACTGCATCCCTCTAGGGACATCAGGGAATAGATAATCCAATAACACCAAATAAAGACTCAATTACGAACATAAATACGATCCGCCATCAAATGGAAAGAATAATCCAGAGAATATAAAAAAAATATTAGTGATAACAATGGAATATATTTCCTTGGTTAACCAAATACTAAAGAAGGGATAGAGATATTGAATCCCCATTGATAGAATCACAGGGTTCTAGAATATATGTTAATTGGACACCTATAAAATGATAGATGTCTGTAGATTTTTAGAAAACCTAAGGCATTTCATGTTTGGAGAAAATCTATTTCAATAAAGCAGTTATAGGTATATTGTATAGGGTATTTAAATGGAATGAACTTATTTCTTATTGTGTAGATTTTAAGATTAATATGTCACCAAAATATGCATCACCTTGTGGCATTTAGTAAAAAATATTTACAGATCGTGTAACTCTCTATGAGAAACCCTAAACCACTTGTGAAAGTGTTTCTATTCGAGATCGACTTTTAACTGAAGCCATTAATTTTTAATTCATAAATTGAAATACTTACACCTCATGGATTCCCCCTTTTTCCAAATTTTAATAGTCAATCACCTATTGACCCATTCTATCTCTCCTCTGAGCACAACGCGCATCATAAACATGAAAAGGATCATACTACGTAAATCTGGGCCTCAATATTAGACAACTCTAAAAAAATTAACATCAATGTGAATACAAAAACCATCTGAGATAGAAAATAAATTGGGGTCATCCGAAAAAACATCCCACAAGGTACCACTCAAGTATCTCATCATCATAGGAGAATAACCAATTCATTAGAGGAATATTTCCAAGCCCTAAAACTAAATCAAACATCTCTTAAAAACTCTACCAATAGAGATACCACTCAAAATATAGTAAAACCACAACATGAAATAGAGGAAATCATCTAAAACACCATAAAGGTCAACATTAATAAAAAGTAAAATGTTACAAGATATGAGATAAAAAATACAACATCTGAGAGATTTGAGTATCCATTTTTTGAATAAAATTCCAAAGTACTCACCTTCATGACACCATACTACAACATGACATATATCAAGGGAATATAAAGATCATGCATCACTTTCACCTGGTGGTACTGGATCTCCATGGTCCACCCCTCAAAATTTTAATCATCATCAATATTGATCTCACCCCAAACAATGACATGAGATACACCATGAAGATATCAAATTATTTGTGCAACGTGAAAAAAACTAGTATGTGGTCCATATTATGGTGAAGTGCTTCTGATATTCTACAACTCCTACTTGAGCCAACTCCTTTAAAGGCCCAAAAAACATAATAGACTACTTACACTATGTTCCAAACCGTCATTTCCCATGGAGTGGATTAACCAATAAGAAAACATGATCTCCAATGTTGAACTTCATATCTTCCTCCCATAATTGGCATATGATTTATAACGATCCTACACTGCATCATCCTTCCACAAATTACCTGAACCATATTTGACATATTATAAACCTGTTTCAGTATGATAATTGTTCCATTAATGACCCCAATGAAACAAAATTGTGTATTGAAATGTTTTATGTATAATTTTTTCAAATATTCCATATCAACGGTTGAGTGGAAAATATAATTTTCGGGTATCTAGACTAAGATAAGGTTCTTCATCTGTAAACCTCCAAAATATAAGACACAGGGGCAAACCCTGACATAAATAATATATATGGTCTGTGCTATCTGACCATATATATAACATTCTAGTTCTGGGTGCCACCTAGAGGTTCCTCGTACCTATTTGTTCACATGGCCTCATGATAATTTCCCTAAACGCTAGAGGCTTCTGACTAGAAGCAAGAGACTTTGTTGTGATTATGCGGGAACTATGCCATCATTTAGAGAGTAAGACCATGAAAACAAATAGGTAATAATAAAAAGTAGTAATAACATAAAATAAGTAAAAAATGATAGACTGAAAATAAATAAACAACTGAAAAATATATATAAATAATGATGCATGCCAAATGTATCTAGGAAATCATCTAAACAAGTCAAAATTCTGGAATACAGTACTAAACCAATGTACAAAAGGAAAACAAGTAAAAATCACCAACAACATCACAAGCCTTAGCTTGGTCCAATGCTCTCCTACTCTACAGCAGTTAAGTACCTAATGTAGAATGTCTCTTTCCCTTATCTATACCTGTAAAAATATAATCTGTTTGGGCCCCAGAGCATTACCAAAATAGGGTGTGAGACAAATCCCAGTAGACAACCACCCAATGATTTATGCCTAATGGTCAGTGAACATATATGGTAGGCAAGATTCCAAATGAAGTAATAAACAACGATGTACTCAAATGTAAATAATCATATAGTTTCAACTACAATGACTATCATTTATTAAATAAATAAGAAAAAAAACTCAAGAAACCCTCTGGGAAGTTTTCATATTCTACACTATCTGGTTCATCTTAACAAAGACTCTAATATGAAGCACTCGCCATCAATTTCCATTTTGGTATCGTAAAGGTAATCTATAGACACTCTGGGGAAGTACTAAAAATATAATCCCCCCTACGGTCTCATAACATGGAACTATAGTCTCTCTGAGGGTGCAGTCACATCCATGCCCCCCCAATGGTCTCGCCACATGAAAAGTTTAACAGACACATTCGGGAATCCCCCAACATTCATTCCCCCAATAGAATAACTACATCAAGTTCCCATATACCTATGTAAAGTAATCGTGCACCCATGATATCTAGAAACCAAAGTAAATCTCATATACTACATTGCAAAACAACTAAAAAGCATATCAAAGGGTGACAAATAATATAACCCCATCCTAAAGGAACTATGCATGGAAAGAGAGAATCCTAATAATAAAAACTATAACCAACGACCAATATCAGTTCAATCATGGGAAAAAACATCAATATCCAGGTAAATAAACCATATACTCAAGAATGATCCCTAACTCAACAATCGAGGCAGAACAAGCATTAAAGGGTTAAATTCCATAAACAAGGAATACCCTAAAATAGTGTATTGATAACTTTTGTACATATAACACAATGAAGATCTATGAAAAGGCACAAACCACATAACATGATGTTATATGATCGATATAGTTGAATCCAATCATTTCATTCGGCCTAGAACACTGTGTATCTAAAAAAACATCAAAAACATTCAACCAAGAATATCTCACAGATGATGAGAAATCATTGAATGAGGATCTAGAAGAAGGAAGAAATCACTAAAGGGATTCAAACACATTCAATGGTTGTTGATTCGGGGAACAGATGGTCGATATGGGGCTCAGAGAATAATTGTGATCTTCCGTCATTCTAGGTCGAGACAACATTAGAGGAAGGTGTTTTTGTTAATGGGTCACGGTCCCGTTATGATATAAATAAAAAATATATAAGACTTGATCCCTAAAGATACACAGTGTGTATATGCCTTTTCTGCCCTTGCCTTAAGCGGCCCTTTCACATCATCACACAGTCGTGTACGTAGCCCTGACATGGCCAGACATAGCTTGGACTCTGTGCCAGATTACACAGTGTGTACAAGGATATACAGGGAATGTACACATAAACCATTAATTCTACCCTTTTCACTCAAAAACCACATCAAAATCAATATCCATACCCCAAGGAATATTCATGTTCATACAAACTTCCCCCCTTGAAGAAATTTATCATCGAATTTCCATAAAAAGGTGGCAATGAAGACTCATATTCGAACAGCTCTTACCACTGAAATCACACATCATTCTCCCTCTACCAAGTCTTATCTTGTACTCGCACATGCTGCCATTCCAATCGTACTAGAGAAATAGACTGACCACAAAGAACCATCGTGATGCGATCAACAATCTGGATAAGATGCTCCTCAAACGTTGTTTCCACATCCAACTCAACCTTCATGGGTAGGAAAACATGAGACGGTTCGGAGAAGTACCATCATATCTAAGAAACATGGAAGATATCATTCATAGCCTGGTACCTCTAAGGTAACTAAAACTGATAGGAAACTAGCCCGACTCACTCCAAAATCTCAAATGCTCCAATATATGTTTCTAAAATCTTTCCCTCTCTCCTATATCCTCATGTGTCCCAACCTCAGTGTGACATGTCGGAAAACCTGATCTCCGACCTCAAACTCTAGAGGTCACCTCCATGGATCATCATAATACTTCTTTCATGACTGCCCATTATCCACCACATTTCAATTCAACTCCACCTACTCTGAGGTCTCATAGACAAGACGAGGTCCCATCATACCTGCCTCTCCTGCTTCCAGTGAACATAGGAGTGATCAGTATGGCCTACCATACAAGGCCTCGTATGGTTCCATCTGAATAGTTTCTTGAGAACAATTATTGTAGTAAAACTCCACCAAAGGGATATGATTATTCCAAGAACCTCCAAAATCTAGGACGCATGCTCGAGGAATGTCCTCCAGCACATGTATAGCAATCTCGGACTGGCTATCTATATGGGGATGGTATGTTGTACTCAGAAGTACATCTATACACAAATCCCTCTGTAGTCCCTGCCAAACTCTTGAAGCAATGCAGGCAAAACTATCTGAAACGATAGAGTGTGGAGCCCCATGAAACCATAAAATCTATCGGATATACGACCTTTGCAGCTAATCAACATTGAAGGTTTATGTGATTAGTAAGATGTGCGCAACCGTCGTGAGTCTGCCAATGACAACCCAAACCGCATCGTCCCCACGAGGTGACCTCAATAAAAATGTAATGATGTACATCGTGACTTCATTCCACTTCCATTTCTGAATGGGTAACTACTGCAAAATCCATGATGATCACTGATGATCTGCCTTCACCTGCTAACAAGTGGAACACTTCATGACAAAACCAGCAACATCTTTCTTAATACTGGGCCACCAATACTAGTGGTGTATATCTCGATATATCTTGGTGACACAAAGATGAACTTCCCAAACTAAAGAATGGAAATCATGCATCAGTTCCTCGCATATGTATGCGGATACCCATATGCATCCATGGAAGTATAGGATCTCAACCTTGCCTATGGTACATCGAAAGATATGGTCCTCTCCTGAAACACACTCTAGCAGGACTAGGACTTCATCAGTTGATAACTACCTCATTATCACTCGCTCATATAGAGTAGAGGTAACAACTATAATATAAATACTGTTCTACCCCTATATGTTGTGCACCTCCAAATACATCTAAGAGAATAGATCTATAAGCTTCCACTCACTGCTAGCCTCCTAAACATCCTTTATCTATGTTCTCCTACTCAACATAGCAACCACATTGTTTCTCTTCCTAGGCATGTATGAAATCCCAATGACAAAAGACTGAAGGTACTCAAAACACCTTCGCTGACTCAAATTCAGATCGCGCTAAGTGGAGATATACTTGAGAATTTTTTGGTCGGTGAAAACCCTAAAATGCTCTCCCAACAGATAATGTCTCTACATTATGAAGCATGAACAACTGCAGCCAACTCAATATTGTGAATCCTGTAATTCCTCTCATGTGGCCCCAACATACCAAACCCATATTCAAGGAATACGTCCCCCTTCATATGCACATATCCCATCTTGATAACTTATGCATCACATTAAATTGTAAAACTCTTTCCTAGATCTGAAAAAACAATTATCAGTGATTAATTCAACCCCCCTTTCAGCTCCTAAAAGGATAAATTGCATGAATATTCCCACAGGTAATTCTCACCCTTCTTATTCAGGCTCATCGGTGGTGTTTCTAGGCGTGAAAAGTTCTGTATGAAATGTATATAGTAACCAGCCATCCCAAGAAAAATCCATACTTGAAAGACGTTCATTAACTGTAGACAAGAAAATACTACTATAACTTTCTATGGGTCTACTGATACTCCTTTCTCTGAGATAACATGACCTAATAATTGAATCTGTTGCATTCAACAGTGGAATTTTGGAAGCTTATCACATAATTTATCCTCTCTCAGAGTAATAAAAATGATCTCATGATGGTTAGCATGGTCGTGTCGATTGTGTGAGTACACCAAGATATCATCCAGAAAACCACCAAAATGGAATCTATGTATGGATGGAACACTTAGTTCATTAGTTCCATAAAAACTTCAGGCACATTCATTAGACCGAATGCCATAACCACATACTCGTATAAACCATAGATACTCCGAAATGATGTAAGAGGTATATATGATGGTTTAACACACAACTGATGATAACCGGATCTCAAGTCATTCTTTGACAACACAATGGCTTCTTGAATCTGATTAAAGAGATCAACAATACTTTACATGGGATATCGGTTCATTACCATCAACTGGTTCAGCTTCTGATAATCCACACAAAGTCTTGGGGTACTGTCCACCTTCTTCACAAATAGGAATGTCGAACCACAAGGATATGTACTGGGTTAGATGAAACCCTTTTTATATAACTCCTGTAAATGACTGACAAAAAATTTCCTTTTTTATTATAGAAAAAATTATAATGATAAATGATAGACCAATGGACAGACACATGGAAATGACAAACCATTGGAAAAAAGTAAAACCGATAAATCATCCCCATACATACCTTCAAAACCATCATCTCTCTCTCAGAGGCAAGCATTGAATCCTTAAATATGATACCATATTGATGGTTTATGGAGAAAGTACACATCCTAACCAGCCTGTATGCCTCCTCATATTCTCCAATGACCATAGGGGAAACAACCAGGCTGAACAACTCTCTTGCTTTCCTAAATAGTTTCCCTTCTTTTTTGAATGATTTTCGCATCAAAACATATCAAAATGGTTGTGGGTTACCACAAGGGAATCCAGTTTATCTTGGACACACATGGAACCAATCATCCCCACCTCATATGTTGAGTGGGTTATAGTAACATTTACCACTTTTTCCCCAAATGAACCAATAACAATATTGTTGGGACGATCGAACGTGGGGGAACACTACTGAACTGGGTCACACTGGAAAAGGTTAACCACCACACCAAGAAAAACATTGGAATATGAAGGTTCGACACCCACCAGATCCATAACAATGAGGCCCTTACCCTTCATGTCACACCCCAACATGAGTGTCTTTAAATCAAAGTTAGGATCCTGAGCGGCAGAACCAAGTAGACCAGAAGGGTAGGATTTTTTAGGGTTCGAAGTGGTTAGACCCAGTTGGAAACCCAGATGGGATTGATGACCACCCGGTGAAGATCTTAGACTCATCCGAACATCAGTAGGATGCATTCGACTAGAAACCATAGGGTCGATGGGAGCATGGGTCTTCACAACCGCTCCCTTGGGACCTCTCCTCACACGTCGAGAGAAGGAAGAAGTCCAATTCCCTTGATAAGAACAAAATGAACAAAAACTAAAGGATTGATCATAATGTATATATTTCAAAAAACCAAACTCACCTTCACCCTGGAGATGAAGGTGACTTGGTAGGGGTACTGAGAGGTCTATCTCAACACAAATGCGAGCATAACCGAGATGCTTCATGAAAATAGTTCCATCATCAATTCGAAGAAAAGAACCAATCCTATCACAGATACCTACAACTCCTAAAACTGCTTCATAAGCTCTTGATACTCTGGTGTAGGCATCTAATAAGGGGGAACAGGCACTAGTGATGACCACAACACAATATCAATAGAAAAGTTTACAACCCTCCCTAGAGACAAACCTGAAATGTCCTCTGGAAAAACATCACTAAAACGATCCAACTCTAGAAAAAAGTCCATCTATGAAGTTCCCTAGTCATATAGATTCATACTAGAAATCTGGAGTATAACTCCTCTCAATCCATGTTGCTCGAGTCCTTCTCTACTCGTCTGAATATCCCATTCTCCCTTATATAGAAATGATCTACCCTCTGGTGATGTGAAAATCACCCTACGGTGATAGCAATCAACAACGGCCTGGAAGATAACTAACTAGTCCATTCTGAGAATGATTTTAATAGCCTGTTATCTCCAAGACATAAAGGTCCCATAAGAAGTGACACCCACCAACCTCAAGAGGGAACTCCATGCACTTAAGTACACATGCAATTACACTCCCCAAAAAATTGTCTAGCATCAAGATGTCTATAGAGGTAATGATACAGATCCACTTTCTCTACACAACAAAAATATATATAAAACAATGGGAATCCCCTATATGAAAATTTTCATAAGATAAAACATAGGAAACTAGAATGGTACCTCTAACTGTAAAGGATCCAATATCCTTCTCCGGTTGGGTGTACACCACTACAATAGTCTGACATGTACCATGGACCTACGACCATTCCTGACCACCCTAAGATGATCCACCATGATGTCATTGTATTCCAGGCGACCGGATACCATGCCCATGACCTACACCTCAGCCTGTATGGCTGATAGAACTCAATTTCCCTAACTGTGGAGAAACTGGTGGTCCTATTCATGAACGTGGAGTCATAGTAGAACAAATATCACTAGATAATGGTGAGAAAAACTGATAGAAACTCTGAAGATGACCCATATTTCCCTAATATCAGCACTCAACATGGTATCTCTGGAAATGTTTCCTTGCATTACTACTGTTACTTAACTGGTTTCACACAAACTGGATACCATAAGAATTATCCTGCCTCCTCAAATATTCACACATAGACTCTTTACATTACTTCCTATTGTTAGTCAGAGGGGTTCCCACTCCGGATGTTGAGCCGCCCTGGCTCAATGACCTAGAATCCCTTAGATTGCACTCTGTGATCCACACCATGATGACTATAGAAGTTATGGAAGTCAACCTTAATATGTTCACCTAAGATCTTCTGTCATGTATTAGACCATCCCATAGATTCCTTTCCAGAAAAATATAATCACCCCTTAGAATGGTCATGAAGCACTGAAACTATGTGAAGCAAGAAGATTACTCCATGACTGAGAGGGTACCCTGTACCATACTCATGAACTATCAGGCTCGATCATTCCTCAAAGTCTCCTGGTAGAAGTAGTTGTAGAAGGTATGTTGGAACTCATCCCAAAACACAACGTGCCGACGTCCATCCTTTTAGATCACATCCCACCATCTCTTGGAGGAATCCTGAATCATGTATGTAGTGAGCATAACCATATTATCTGGAGGTGTCTCCAGATTCTCAAAGATCAACATCATGTATTCTAACCATGACTTTGCATCCTGAAGTCCTCCATACCCAATGAATGTGGGAGGATGATGTTGTTTCAAAACCTACGTAAACTCTTCCATAGACGGGGAAGGATCCGATGTTCCCTAGAAGGTCTACATAAAACTCATGAAGCCTTTCTGGAACTGTGCATCATCACATTTGTCCCGAATGTCGGATGGTGCCATGATAGGCATGACAAGAGGATATGTTGGTGGTCCTTCATCCACCAGGTCTGGTGTCTGATCATTTCTATGAATCAAGTAAAAAACTGAAGATCGTCTAGGAGGAATGATTCTACTAGTTTATGTGCTCACCTTAGTTCATGATTATCAAGTACTAAACATGGAAGTGCAATAAAGGAACAGGAAAAATAAAACAGTCAATAT
The DNA here is from genome assembly GCA_963277665.1 of Viscum album. Taxonomy (NCBI): domain Eukaryota; kingdom Viridiplantae; phylum Streptophyta; class Magnoliopsida; order Santalales; family Viscaceae; genus Viscum; species Viscum album. The sequence goes on from OY728143.1 coordinate 1,616,640,553, forward strand.
TTTCAAAACATGTATACATAACATGTATGAACCTTACAGTGCATGTTCCATTAATCCTTTATATGGAAGTGTACTTCTTCCAACCCTGGTCTTGTAACACCCAATACACACAACATGGTTTCCTCTGACAAGACATGTAATTGAATCTTTTTCCCCTAACAGAGTTCCCATATACGGAAAAACCACACGGTTCCCTTAGAATAAAACTACACATTGGTTTTATACGAGACACGATGTGTACCCCTTAGGTTATAACTGCACATTTCGTTAGTCAAATGGTTAGAAACATGACAGACTCTACATGGTGGGTTTTAGATGGACATGATATATACTACCTAAGATTGATTCATCAGTGTCGTTGGCCGCACAGGTGGATACACTGCTCTTATAACATGGCGTGTACTCCATGTACACAATGTGTGTCACCATACATTTCTCAACCAAGTGTCTATGCCAACGTAGTCAGGGACATGGTCAAGGATTAAACGATGTGTACAGAGTGAACATTGTTTGTACTTAATAAAACGTTATGTTTCTGAAAATATGTATACATGACTTGTATTCAATATGACCCATTGTGTATTCTGGTGTTTTCCAGATATTATGCCTCAGAAACTACTCCAGAAGCCCATAAAAAACTAAAACAAACATTTAATTGACAAATTCTGATTTGTGGGTGTCCATACTATCCTCAAATCAAAACATGGAATCTAATTAAAGTATAACATAGTATAACAGTGCAACCAATACATGATTTACAAAATTCCGATCAATGAGGTCCCATAACACCTCAAGGAACAAATTTTGGCGTCCATTCAAAGGATACATTAAAAATTAGAAATACCCTTTAAAATAGCAGGTATTCAATCAAGGAATATATCAAAACATCATGCATATATAGCACAATATCTATCACAATGACATGAACTTGATAATGTAACCTAAATGGCATGACAAGAATGCATGACATGTGATCTCTATCAAGTGCCTATATGATGAATAAGATGGAATACCCTTATATTATCAGGTTTTAAAAGAAATTGAACATCCATAACATAATTGATAACATCACACAACATGTGAATCACCAATTGGTAAAATCAAATCAACTGTAATAATTTCAATACCAGAAAAAATTTCAATATTCAAGGAATATTGGATTTACCCTATACATGAGTTAGCTACTCCCAGGAACACCGTGTATCCAACTACCTGTTCCTTCACATCCCTAGCTATAGGCTCCCAAAAGAAAGTCAAAAAGAAAAGAGTTCCTTTGATACCACTTTGTATGATCTGGGCTTTGGGTGCTACGCAGAGGAGCCTCGTACCCAGTAATTCACATGGCCTCAATCACCATTCCCCAATTTCTGGAGGCTGCCGACTAGCAGTGGGGGCCTTAGGTGTGATAGTGGGGAAACTATGCCTTCAATGGAAGATTAAAAAAGTGAAAACAAACATATACCAACATCAGATGCAATTATACCATACAATAAGTAAATCATGGAAGACTATAAATAGATAAGCATCTGTAACATATATATAAATAATGATGCATTTCAAAAGTATCTAGGAAAGAATCCAAACAAGTCACAATTCAGGAATATAGTACAAAACCAATGTACAAAGGGAAAAAAGTAAACTACTCCAACAGCTTCCCAATCCTTAGCTTGGTCCCATGCTCTCTATTTTCATAGCTTTCAAGTACCTAATGTAGAAAAATGATTTCCTTTATCTATACATGTAACAATATAATCTGTTTGGTCCCAAAAGCATGACCCAAAAATGGGTGTGAGATGAATCCTAGTAGGAAAAAACCCTAATACTTGTGGCTAAATATGAATAAATATATATGGTAGGTAATTTCAAAAATGAAGTAATAAACAAGGAAGTTCCCAAAATTAAACAATCATATAGTTTCAACTACATTCATTTTAATTTATTAAATAAAAAACCAAACAATCAGAAGAAACCCTCTGGGAAGTTATGACATACTAACCTATTAGGTCCAGCTTTACAACATCTCTCTGAGGATTAAATCACCATTAATTCCCACATGTGGTCTTGTAATGGTAAACTAAAGACTCTCTGAGGAATCAATCAACGTAAAATTTCATATGTGGTCTCATAAAGTGGATTTATAGACACTCTAAGGGATAAGTCATCTCTATCCCCCCCAATGGTATCACTACTTGAAATGTTTAACACACCATATAGGGAAGCCCTCAGCGTCTATTCCCCCTATGGGCTAACTAAACTAGGTTCCCACATCCCTATGTAAAAAAATCATGCACCAACGATATCCAGCAGCTGAAGAAAATCTCAAATACTACTATGCAAAATAGCTACAAATCACATCACAACCATGTCAGATAATATCACTCCATCTTAAAAACAATAGTTATAGAAACAGAGTATCCTAATATGAAAAAACTAGACCCAATGGACAATATCAGTTCCAACATGGGAAAATACATCCATTGTAAGGAAAATAAAACCTATTCATAAATAGAAGCCCAAAATCTAGGAATCATGTCATAATATGCATTAAAGAGTAAAATTCTTTTTTCACACAATACCCAAAACATTGGTATTGATCACTTTTGGACATATAACTCAAAGATGTTCTAAAGAAAGGCACAAACCACCTAACTTAATGTAGTATGACTGATATAGTTTAATCCAAGCCTTCTATTCAACTTAGAACATCCTAGAACTACACAAATTTATAAAATGAAAAACCCAAAATATCTCACAAAAGAAAATAAGTCAAGGGATGAGGCTATCGAAGAAGGAATAACTCACTGTGGTGATTCGAATGCAATCGATAGTGGTTTATTTAGAGAACGGATGGTCGATTAGGGACTCAGAAAAGAATTGTGATCTTCCATTGCTCCTGGATGTGATGATTTTAGAAGAAGGTTTTTTTAAATGAGATGGAGTCTTGATCCAGTATAAAAAATAAAAAAATAAATCCACAACATCTTCCCTAAGGATACATGGTTTGAATATGTCTTTTCCAGCCCTCTCCTTATGCGGCCCTGCCACTCCATCACACGGTCGTGTTGGCAGCATTGACAGAGCCAGATACGGCCTAGACTCGGTTCTAGAGTACATGGCGAGTACAAGGAAGTACACAACATGTACTCCACGAAACTTCCTTCTTCCCCTTTTCCTAAAAAAATGACATGAAAAACAATATCCAGAATAGAAAGAAGATTCAGGTTTTTACAATCTATCTACTGATGAAAAGAAATGATAAGTAATAACTTAGATCCAAAGGCATGTTAGAGACCTCTTCACACCCTAGTGGTATAATGAGGATCATGGTCAAATAATATTTTCCTTGGGACTCCATGGAGTTGAACTACGTTCTCCAGATATCTCCTCAATGAAACATCAATTATGCTCGACTCCCCTTTCTCAATAAAATGGGATAATTTTATCAAATGATAAACTATCACACATATAACATCATATAATCATTTCTATCAAGATACATTGATAATAAACTCCATAAAGACACCCTTCATATTATAATAGGTAACATATCTTGGAAACATCACACCACAATGAACATGGTGCTCATCCTTCACCTCTATCAGATCAATCATCAAGAAACAATCTTTACAATAGAAAAATTAAACCAATGCTACCAAATATCTCTGATGAGTCTCCATACTTCTTTGAAACCCCATGATTTACCATCAATGGGGATCTATGTATATCATGGAGAACTATATCATATATCATCAAAAGAATTTAAATTCATCCATGGAACAATAGTTGGTGTTTTATATTCACAGAAACCCCATCTGGGGAATCACCAAAAAACAAGAGAGTCTATCTTGACATACACATTAAAATCCCTAAACTGTGACTCCTCTATCTATTTAACCCAATATAAATTCCTATTTATTTGGAAATGAGAACCTACAACCCCAACCCCTAAAATATCTAGACGCATTACTAAGAGCTCTTCCACCACCCTCTAAGATTCTATAAATCCATGCACAATGTTAGTACATGAATTATTTCTCATCATATTATAAATAAAATTTCTATATTCCTATCATATACAAAATATAAAATCTTTAATCCTACAAAAATTTCATCCAAATGTACTTACGCATGTTTAAGTCACACTGAGAGAATACATACTTCATACTCTTATAGTCTGTAAAAAATTGCAAAGCTCATTCTGATGAGGTAATCTGACCAAAAAATCAACGAAAAGACAACACAATCCTACTCAAGATCATGGGTATCATAGTTACAATCATGGGGGAAAAAAGTAGATATATATAAGAAATAACTGGTCACTATTAAATCAATATGAAACCCAATTCAAGTCATGAAAAATAATAGAATATCTCAAAATAAACTCCCTCCACTAATAATGGAATTGGAAAATGAAAACATTTCCTTAATATACACAAATACTAATTGACACTGTTTAGTCCACCATAATTACTAATCCATTATAGTGATGGTTTTTAGTGAATTTTCAACCCAATAGAGATATAATACGATCCTCCTTTTATAGCATATAATTCCATGTAAACTCCACACATTTACCCTTACCTTAGTTGATTCCCATGAAATAACCAACTCTATAGTCAAATATCCATATATACTCCCTATTATAATCTACATTCCCTATGAAATTAATTTCAGAAGCAAAAAAAATTACCATTTGAAAACATACCAATTTGATTATCATGATAAAAAACTACCAAATTGGAATAGTGTTTCTCTACATGATCCTCCACAGATTTTGAGTACACAAGTATGTCATCGATGAAAACCACTATGATATTATCTAGTAATACTCTAAATATTAAATTCATTTACATAATGAATACTGCTGGAGCATCATTTACACTGAAAAACATCACAATAAACTTATAACGCCCATGAATAAAAAGAAAATTAATCTTCGAGATATACTCAACCTTCACCCACGACTTATGATTTCATAACCACAAATAGATCTGTGAGAAACAAATTTATTCATTCAATTGATTGAATTAATTAGAATTACATGGAAGAGGATAACAGTTCATCATTTTCATTTGGGTCCTATGGTGACCCACTTGTCTGGAAAAAACCTTGTTGCAATAGATCATAAAGCTATAGTTATATCCCTTGAAAATCCACAGTTCTTATTCCATACATAGATGTCAAGATATGGAACATATAGGTATATAGGTTAATCCCAAAATTGATCTCCCCTCGAGGGGGTAATGCTCCTACATCATTTTGAAATACATTAAGGTAATACTGAATAGCCTTCAGAAACATTTTCTCCTAAACTGCAAAAATAATCAGCATCAATATAGAATAAATAATTGACAAGATAGAACACACAACTTTTATATATGAGGTACTATCATTCCAACACAAACTACTAGCATAAAATAATATTAATAAAATGAAATCTGTAACCTGAATGTATCTGTGATATCCTATACATAATACATCCAGTCCATTCTGTGGATGATTTCACATGTGTATATCTATAAAAATGGAAAATATCACCAAGAGATGTGCTTTCATAAAAATATATCATGGTCATTACATATATAAAACATGGTAGCTCGAACACCCACTGGAATGTACAATGCTCGGATCACTCGAAGAATTTATACCTCATGTTCAACTAATAGACAAGGGTAGGTCATTTAATGGTGTGTGTCTCACTTGGGTCAAACAATGCATTAACCCATGCCATAAACTTGAAAAAATTTCCTTGAATTGTATTTGGCCCACATAATAATGGAGATGATAATTCATAAACTAAGAAAGGACCTCCTCCATGACACCACTGGCCTTTCTGACAACAAAATCCATGATTAAACTCTTCAGTCTGAGGAGTAAGAGTATATCATGTTTATACTCTTTCTTCCCCGTATCCAATATTCTGATCCAAAATTGGAACAATGTGCTTCTTATATCTTAGATGAAAGTGCCTCAATGGAGGAACCTGAAGTACAACACATTCCACACACTAACTACTCATAATGGTTGGACACTCTCTCTACTGATGGCCCCATACTCCAAAAAACTAGTCAATTGATCCCATTTAATATGTCTGAGAGTGGTATCTCTTATGTAAATGAGATAATTACAGTTGTGACCTACCCTTAGATGACTGGATCCTCTTCAATCTTAACAACCAGGAACCTAGAACTATAGCTCTATTTTGTGAGGAATCTTGCTGACACCCATCTCATAACAATTGGGTTCTATCTATTAGACTCTAAATAATATCTTCTCCTTCCCAATCCTCAAAAACTATTTCAGCATGTGTGGGGTGACCTAGGGATAGATCTGTGTATGAATAAATTCATAAAAATTCCTCACCCCAACCACATCATCTATAAATAGGTCTGAAATATATATTAGAATGGTCCTGAAATAGTTTATGGACTCTCTCACACTAGAACTATGTTGTCCAAGTGTTAGAAGATCATGGTTACTAGCCTCTTTCACAGTCATAGAAAAAAACCTCTCTCTTAATCATTCATAGAATGTAACCCATGAGACTAGAAAATCACCACAATCCACTGTGAAAAAAACCGCTACGTCCTTGCTACTCCATGCATCATATTCATAGCCAATGAAACATAGTTCCCCATCCGAGCATGGATCAAAATGAATGCTATATCGACCTCATATAACTAGTCCTATAAGACTTAACATGAACGGTAACCCTAATACTTCTATAGAAAATGCCATTGAAACTGTCTTATTTTCCCCTATAAGTGTATTCATCATTAACCTCCACTATACATTGAGCTATTGGAACATATTTCTAAACATCTATGAAGTTAACCAAATGAGGACATAGACCTGGAGAGATTCCTACAAAATGAAAAATCCTTTATAGCTCTCAAAAAAAGAATATTGAAAATTTGAAATTAGTTAATTAATCATTAATAATTTTTATTATTTTAACCAATACCATGTTCTACGCATTTCAAAAATAAGAATATTGAATATGACCTATTCTTAACCCTAAACTCCATCCAATCCTTTCTCATGAACATATAATACCACTATATCTTGTCTGTTCATACTTATTTCTACCCATCCTAAACTGAAAATGAGTGACAGAAGATAGTGACCACTCAAGTCCCTCCATCAGTAGGTCATGTGTTGGTGGCTATGATAGAGGGAATAATAAACATACATTTGAGAGGCATTATCCTCTATGAGAATATGGGGAGGAGAGATATAGGATTGATACAACAATCAAAAACTTATTAGATAGATAGATAGATATATATATATATAATGAAATCAATGTTAAAACATTCCATTTTGTAAAGTATTATGAAAAATGAAATAAAAACTATATTTACCAAAAGATAAAGAAGTCACTGACCATGATGCCTGGATAGCTCCTCCAAAACCAGGAGATACAATTATTTATCCCTATCTATAACTTGATCTAGATGACCTGAAAAATAGTTTGTTTATTTATAAGATTAGAAGAACAATATACTCAATATGATCCTCCCTAGAACCTTTTGTGAAAAAGATAAAGAAATCATGTAAAATGATAATGAATAATATAGAAACTAACTCATCACCTAAAAAAATATACTAAGTTCCCAACCGCACCATGGATTACTCTAAATAAGTATCACATAATGAATTTTATTTAATATTGAAATGAAAAATCATAGAAAAATTTCTGAATATTTTTACATCGTTCTCCACTATTCTCCAATATCACATGTCTTGAGATATCTCTCTGAAAAAATAAGATAGCTCAAAGACATGTGTGGAAGGCATCACCACATGAAAATTATGTATCAAATAACCATCATACAATATCACATCACTATGTGTATAAACCATATTGTTTCTGAGATCAAACATAGCTCATATGACATGTATCATCCATTGAGTATCATACCCAATGCCATCACAACCCATACACTGAGTAAGGTACCGCAAGCCATCATAGCGTATACATATAATACCTATACTAATTCGTTTGATACTAAATCCAGTTATACATATTGGTAAATAGCTAGAAGACTTCATAGACCTTTATACACATATTTGGAGAATGTAACCGTCATGAATATAATCATATGTAACTACTAAGAAAAGAGAGCGGGTCCAAAAGAGGTATTTTGATATCCGTCCTCCCAACCAGATATTAGGGAATGAATCCTATTAGATTACCTAGTGTGTTATTCTCTCTAACCTATTTTAGTGGGATAGTGTATGGAATTGTAGAATATTGAATACATTATATATCTCACAACAACGAAATGATAATAAACATGTTTTAGACTTATCGTCAACTAACATCACATGGACTCCCATCTACCACAATAAAGTGTAAAAATACTATATGAATTAATCATTTAAAGGGATGCATTAAATTATATATTTTCATTAAGAAATTCGCATAATGTTAATAAATTCATTATAAACTATGTAACCTTTAACATTAGTCTACATTACATTAAACTAATGATTAGAGTAAATCATATTCCCTCTATGTATAATCAAAACCAAGTCTATATTTTGTCAAGAGAAACATATCATTTAATTCAATCATCATCCAACCTCGTTGGTTTAGAATCAATTATTCCTTACTTATATAATTACCTAATCTAGGATCTCTTGGGAAACCGTCATAATATTCCCCAATGTTGAAAAATTAATCCATAATCATTCGTCCACCTCCACATGTAGAGAAACAAATTAAGATAAAATAGGAAACCAAACAACCAACCATTAAATAGACTCATAATTGAGCATCCTGGTTCATAGTAACACATTAACAATTAATTCCTTCTTCAAACCATTATATCTACTGTCGTTACATCACTTATACCCCCAAGAATATCCTAAATCATATTGATATCATAAAAATCAACTCTTGGAACATCATTAGGGAATCCCCACCAACATCACATCAACTATACGAGACTCATAACACATGTGGGAATTCATTCCCTATATCACATCATACAATGATTCTCTTATACTTATAAAATCATATGTAAATAAGAATCAAATATTCTACATGGAAATCTATTCCCCACAATAAGGTATCCATACTTCACAAAAAAATGAGCACTCGTGGCTCCAAACACAAGGCATTATGCCTTATTATAAAGATGGGAAACTCAGGACCTAGGAATTAATTTTTTCAAACAACAAATATTTATTCCTTATTGAATGAACTGATTTTTTAGTAACATGTTCAAACCATGGGAATACTAAGGCTTCACGATATCGAATAATATCAAAAGATTAATCATCATATCTATAATTTAAACAAGTTTCATCAAATATGAGAATCACCATTCACATTTAACAATTATTATATTTATTATCAATATTCAATAAATATTATCATCATATTTCAAATTAATTATAAATTCCATTGACATGTGGATTATCACATTTAATAATGTTTGGTCAATTCATCATTTTTATTATCATATAATTACATGAAATAATACATTAAGGAATCCATCTTCTATAATTTATTATTCAAACTAATCAATTAATTCCATATTTAAACGGTTTATCAATTTCAACATGGTACCCCAATAATTTTAAAATGATAAAAAAATTATAAAAAATATATCAAACTATCCAAAAAAATTATAGTTAGCATGTTATAATGTCATAAAGAAAACCAACATATGATCTCTAACCAATTCATTATCAATATTGTTAAAAAATTATTTGATAACTTGAATTTTTTTTCAAAAGGGATAATGCATGATAACTCCATTATTTCACATAAATAATTAATGTGAAGCCATGAATACCCTACTACAAATGAACTAATGTTATAAACCAACGGACCAATGTTGTTGATCATGATCACCCCACAACAAGAATTTTCATCCCTTCAAGGATTTCATAGAACAAATACAAAAACAAAAACCCAATAAAACATATATTAGAATCATAGAGATGATATACCATCTAATGAAAAGAAAAAGTTGGACAGTTCAGATTGAACAACTATGAGAAGAGTGGTAGAACATGCCTTGAATCACCATGGATCACATATAAGAATCCAAGAGTCAATCCCCATATAAATAATTCCTAGAATCCAAAATAGGTGGTCCTTTGATGCCACAAAATGAGTAAGGGCCATGCGTTTTGAGAAAAAATAAGGTGATACTACAGTTATAGGTGCACTGCATCTGGGATTTACATGTTATGGGATCCCCTCATGTCATGTGAATATTAGTATTTAGACATATCTATAAAATAAATAACCTCAAAGAATTTAATCTAAAATATTTACACATCATTTACCACCCTATAAACTCATAATGAAATATTTTAATAGATTTCATGTCATGATCGAGCACTTACCCATGTAGTGAACTGTGAATTCAGAACATAAAATATTTGCATATTTTGTCTTCTCTATCATTCTTTATTTTATTAGAAGTTATCATATAGACCCACTCTAACATACCTTTGAAGACCATAACAATTTGAAACAACCATGGTTTTGGACTATATTGATATGAGCCCCTGAATATTACATGTTCTTCCTTGATTAATTTAATAGTTATCCAAAAAAATATTCACTAAAAAATTCATGTAAAAAATATGCAATCCATAATATAATATATGAAATTTTATAATAATTCCCATTAATAACATAAATTTATATAAATTCATAATAATATCATATATGATTCCAAAAAATAACTCAACCATTATTACATTAATAAAATCACATATTAGAAAAAAAAATATATTTACATTAATCATAAAAGGTTCCTAAAATAATGGAAAATTTGATAAATAAATTTAATAAAAATGTTTCCAATTTAATTTTTAGTACCTTGATTGAATATATGATAAAACATATCTTCTGAAAATGTAATAAGTATTTTTTCAATAATAACCATGCTAAAATAAAAGATAATATTAAACATTAATATTATCAATAAATTTCAAATTAGTTCCAAAAATTAGAATGTTATTCTTTTTCAAAAAAACATTATGTTGAAACACATACTAACACAATTTTTTTTATTCCAATAAATGTATCTAAAATTATTTGTAACCATCATAAACTCATATTATATAAATCTAAAAAAATGATATATATGAATCTAAACTTATGTATGACCATATGCATATTAACAAATGACGCTTTGGGTTTGTTCTATATAATTATGGCATATCCCATGTTTCTGTATATTCTATAATCTCATTCATCCAAATTGTTTATAATCAAAATTTTTATTAACCTAATAATATCCACCGACAGTGTACATTAAATTGTTAAATAATAGGTACACTCACCCTATACCCATGAATATTAAGTCAATATCCAGTCCAACAATTTCAGAGTATTTACCCAATCCACATTCTAGTATCCTTATAAGGATGAGTCATCTTGGAAAACCAAAAATTATCAAATTTACCAAAGAATTATGATACATTACTATAAATATATTTACCCAATAATATATCATGGTTTTGTTCTCATTAATCAATGTTTTCATAAATCCATCTCCCATGGGTCCTAATAAAATTTATCAGATACCAAATATAACACAGAGACTCTTAAAACCTAGAGTCGATGTTTAATTATTTAAATTGTTACCAAATACAAGGGATCTCACAACACATTTTTTATTAACTGAACAGTCTTGGAACACTTTGTGCATACATGATTCCCATATTAAATATGGAATGTAAAAATTTATAATAATAAACATTCATGAATTTTTGAAATAAATTAAAATATCCTTCTTCATATCATTGTAAAATGAAAAAATGAATTGGATTTCTCGGATTCCCAATAAGAGATGCTTATAGATCAATAAATCATGAGCAAATAAAGTATAATATGTATGGAAGAGTGTATAAATAAAACATTTTCCAATGAATCAAAAAAAGTATTTCAATGAACATCCATGGATAATATCGACCGGTAAATTACATGGACAGTGTAATCTAAATTCCAAATAAAGGAAATACATAATTCTAGACATTCCTGATCAAGACCCCTCAACCACGATATCAGAAAGCCTACCATAAAATCCTCATAACCAAGACATCATTCATCATAAATGAGTTTGTATAAATTAGATACCCATATAATATTGATTTCCCTTAATTTTGTATTATGAGACCTATGGATGCATAGAATGGAAATGAATAACAAATCCAAACTCAATTCTTGAATATCTAATGAATTCATCATATTCTTGTTAATAATTATAATTAATTATTGATATTCCCTATAAGTAGGAAATTAACTCTATTGAATTAAGAATATGGAACACCAACTTTTCCCCTATAATTGTTATAAAATGAAGAAGTAGATTCCATAAAATTATACCACAAAGAAAAATAGTATATAGTTGAAACATCATCCATGTAACATAAATTCTTCTAAATTCATACATGATATTAAAATTATGGACATGATGGTGGTAAATAATGTCAAATGAATAATTAAGTGTGTTGTTGAACAAGATCAAAAGAAAGTGAAAAAACCCAATATAAGATATAATACATTATCAAAAATTATAATCCCTAAATTCAATATACCTTATTGTTTTTAGTCAAGAAAAACCGTTATAATCAAATAGAATAAATAAATTGAAAAAATAACTTCTATTATCTTATATGAACGATGTCATAAAACTATTTTTTTAATTATTCTGATTACTTTATGAAAAAAATTAAATTTTCTTTCGATACAATTTTAAATAAAAAATACATAGAATATTGAGATAGTTTTTGAAAATAACCATGATATCATTTAAATTAATATTCCACTAAAAAAATTGTTCATCATTACGGGAAAATATTTTTAGGTGTTGTTCGTTAAAATAATGATTCTATTCAAATATTTAAAAAAATAATGTGTAATGAAAATTAAAAAAAGATTCAATTTGGGAAATTTTATAGGAATTATAAATTAAAAAATTAATTTAACAAATATATACAAAATTTCTAAAAGATGTAATTGAAAAAATTATACGGAAATCATGGACATGGATGTAAAGGGTCATATGGAAGACATTAAAACAACATTTTTAAAAGAATATTCCGTACATGTAAATTACTTGTTTAATATTAACACAATAAATGAATAAATGGAATATATACTTGTAAAATAAAACATAATTAGAGGATAATTAAATATATGGTGTTTAAAATATTATAATAATATAATTTTCTTAATAAGAAACAAAAATTAAATAATAACGATATAAAATGATATTTTAACCAAGATCTCATATTACTTGGGATGCTTTTGAATTATAACACTTTGGATTAAATATCGTGAACTTTAAATATAAATATCATTATTTAAAAATGATTTATTATATAACATTTTAAATAATTATTTTGTACACCTCCTAAAATAATAGGGGTGAATAACAAAACAAAAATCTAAAGAAGCAAATTAAAAACGATAAACCCTTAAAAATATCATAACATTTTAAAAAATAATTAATCTATAAAGTGATTTTTTGAATATTTTTAAATCCTTATAATTTTTATTAATATATAAAAAAATATATTTTTAAATCAATATTCACAAAATCATGTCGTGGAAAATGTCAATTAAGAAGTGTTATATCCCAATGAAAGGAAATTGAGTTAAGAAAACCCTTACCTCATTTTTGAAAATCCTCATTAGTGATTTTGACATCCTTTATAAGAAATTTAAATTTATTATAAATATATAATAAATCCATATACACACTTATAATTTCATATATGATCATATTATAACAATTTTACACTCTTTTATTAAAAATGTTTCATTAAAATCTTTATTTTGATTGTTACATGATTCAATTTTCATGTATGTTTGAGATCAATAGATTAATCCCTACATAATTATCATGGTTTCATAATATCAATAAAATTATTCAATATGTAAATATAATATATATTCTTTATACAAAATTATAACCATTCAATACTATCACACCTAAAAAATTGTCCACATATCTTCTTTGAGGTGGTTGCCCACACGTACTCATATGCGACATAATAATTATTTAATGAGTGGAAGGGTTTGATTTTAAATAAAATATTTTATTTTAAATATCCTATTTTTTCTAAATATCATATATATTAATTATTTCTATTTTTTAAATAATACATGTAAAGTGGTGTTGAAAAAAGAATTTCACTAATATGAGGAGATGGTTGGATATGCCTACACACAATACATTATTCTATATATAATTCAATGGTATAAAAAAATTATAATATATATCTTCCATTAATAAATTATATATTATAATAAATATTATATTATTTAATTATTATCTATTATTATGAACAACCAAAAGTCAGAGTGAAAAATATTGAAATATATTTTCTTCAAGAGGCAATAGTCGGCATGTATGCATAAAATATGTAGTTATTTTCAATTAAATAAAAATTTAGATTAGAAACATGTTAAAAATAATTCAGAAAAAATTTCTATTTGGTAGATACATATATTATTATATTATAGTTTTTAGGATATTTTTAATGGGTGTAAAAGAATAACTAAAAAATAATACACCTCCTTAATACCTATAAATATTTTCAATAAATACTCCACATGATTATACATAAATAATTCAATGGATAGTGTTTTTATTAAAAAAATAAACTCAATGATGTTTCTATGTATGATAAGAAAGTATATGGGTTGGTATTTGTTCGGAGTAGAGTCTCAAGATATTTAGATAAGAGGAGAGATGTGGATTCTATTTATAAGGGTTATAGGGGACACATTTGGTAATTTTCAAATTATTAGAATATAATAATGTATTACTAAAGAGAAATTTCCATGAAATCATTCGTATTAGAAGAGTAAATTCTATAGTTATTATATAGGAATTCTTAACAGGATTTAAATATGTTATAGAACATTTTAATTCATATAATTTTTATTTCATCCCTTTCAACCTGTTTTAACAGGTAATTTGTTAACTGAAAGTTTTAACAATATTATGATTCATAATGACCAAAAAAGAAGGTGGAATTATAAAAAAATTTGGAAATTATTTTTAAATATATTGATTCTATTTCATCAATTTTATTTATTATATGTATAAGATATTTTATTAAAATCAACCCCAAAAATTGTGATATAAAATTATATTCTAGAATAATTATTTGTTAAGTATAATAATTAATTTACCAAAAAATAATATATAGTATTTATTCCAATGTAATTAATTGGATAATTTAAAATAATCAGTTTTTTATTTTCATTATAAAAATAAAAATTTAATGTATCCTAATAAATACACAATTACAATAACAGAACTGAAACACATTTGTATTTAAACAGAAGACATTCCTTATATTTCATAAATGTTTAGAAAATATATCTATGTTCAATAATATTTTTATATTAATTTTTTAAAATATACTAGGTCAAAAAAATGAATTCATAATAGTTCATTTCATTCATATATAATTATAATATCTTGAAGGAGAAATTTTCATTAAATTTAGTATTTTTCATTATTCTCTAAAAAAAACCATGTTTTTGAGAAATATTATAATAATTCATCATAATACTATTATGACACTATAATTTCAAAACATATATATATATATATATATTTAATTATTATTTGTAAAAGTGGTAGAAATAAATTATCATATCCACGAAAAAATTAAATTACATCATTCTTAGAATTAAATTAACATTAAAGTGAAAAAGAATTTATTCATATTATTTACATAGTATCAAATAATTGATGAAATTTATATTTTATTATTAAATTAATTATTTATATTGATGATCTGATGTCTATATATATTTCATAATATAGTAATTCATATTCATTCCTGATAACCCAATGTATTACCATCCATGATTAATGTACATAGACATTGCATCATTTTTTCAGAATACTTAGAACATTACACAAACAAACCCCTAAATATGATATTAGTTTATTGACTATAGAAAATGGGAACAAACATCTTCTAACTCATTAAACATTCTCCACTGTTAAACAATAATATCTCCTAGATAGTAATTATAATTTAATCATTTCTTCATAACCTGAGGAAAGGAATCCTAAGAGAGGGGTGATCCTGAATGAATATTAAGGGTAAAGAGATGAACTACATAATGATTACATGAACATAAGGGTACACGAACATGATTGTATTACAATAAGATAATTAACTACGTATCTAAGATAATAAACATGAATCATGGCATAAATATTAGTAATTTATAAAAAATGAATCATAATATATTTGGTTACATAATCTGTGAGAGCGTAACATATAAATATAAAATGGAATTGTTGTAAACACATCAATTCATAGCATCATAATCAAGTATAAATTGAAATGGGTTCACCCATTATGTTAAGGACATGAAATCTATACCTCTCATAGAATTATGAACTTGTAACCAGGAACACACATATGGTTGTGAAAATGAAAACAAGTTCACACATAACATTTTGAACATGTAAACATGTTGAGTCATAACATATAGACATGAAACTAGGTACAAGAATAACATTATGAACATGTAATCAATTTCACACATAACATTATGAACACATAATAAGGTTTAATCATAACATTGTGAACATATAATCTAGTTAATGAATAAATTTATGGACATAAAACCAGGTCAATTCATAAAATGATGAACATGTCACTAGGTTCATGGATAACATTTACACACAAGATTAATACATAGTTAACCAATTCATTGGAATGAGATATATGTCCCAAATGGCATATAATACACATGAAAAAACATTATAAAAAATAATAATATCATAACCCACTAAATTAAATGGTTATCATATACATTTAATCATTTCATTAAATATAGAATTTAGATATGCCTCATAATCATTTTATAAAAGAAAAACCCATGAAAATAAGTGGGTTTGAAAATAATTATGACATTGAATATAAATGGATTTCAAAATAACCCTTACAAAAATACATAAAACATTAATGAAATAATATGAATGGATCCTTTTGATCATTTCCCAAATGGTCATGAGTAACATCAATAGATGTATTTTGAGATTAAACCTTTTTTTAAAATATATTTTCAAAAAAAATTCTGAGTAAAACATCCATTCCTATTTTAAAATGGCTTTTAAAACATAAAACCTTTAGAAAACTATATTCTATAATTAGTCATTGAAAACCGAAAAATTTGGCTTGAATTTTTTTTAAAAATCTTTATCACATATAATCATATAGAAGATGTGTGGAATCATTTAAAAAAATATTTTCTTGAAAATTTATAAAAGAACCTTGAAAATAGATTGAAAATTATTTTACAATAAAACTAATAAATTATTCATAAAAACGTTATGGAAAATTTATTCATTGACATTAGTTTGAAAAAATATAAATGAATTGTTGAGATCATTCAAATCCCTCTATTTTCTATGAACCTTATCAAAATGTATATCGAATGCCTTCAAAATCACTTAAAACATTTTTTTACATATAACAATTTTTATAACGATTTTTATTTTAACTACATTTTAAAATAAAAAAACTCAAATATTAGGAAAAAATTTTCATTAAATTATACTCTTGTAAACATTAAAATGAATCATCAAGGAAATAACATTCATTATGGTAGAAATGTCCTTACATACTGATCATTCCTTTTTAACATTAAAATTTTAGAAAAATTCCTTGATTTGAAAATTAGAAGAAGATCCATTTTTAAAAAAAATATTGTAATAAGTAAATACTTGGGTAAATAATTATAGTAAATATCATATTATACTATTAAATTTTTTAATTTTCTTAATACATGTTTTTGAAGGAACATTGATTTTGGATTGAATGGAGATATAAAGTCAGATTTCCATAAAAATGTTTTCTTAATTATCAAAAGGTACATATAGTTAAAAAAATGTTTCATTACATGGATATAGAATTAAAATCATTAGGTTAAAAAAATTGATGAGATAAATTGGGATATGGATCTTAAGATCCCATCAACATTAACATAATCATAAAAAATTTCCATAAATAATGAGACTAATGTTATAAATTGTTTTCACATTGGTAACATTAATCCATAATAAAATGGAATGAATAAGATCACCTGAAGAATAAATTATAATTAAAAGAATTATATTCCTGATATAACATGTGAAAATCTACTATATAGACCTCATGAAGAATAAATTTTCATAAAATGACATGTGTCATAGAGAATGAAATTTAAACAAAATTACATCACAAATTTGGTAAATATTGATACATAACCCCCATGAAAGAAATATCATCAAATGGATATGTCAGTACCCAAAATTTTATGTATTATAATTATAAAATTCATGAATTTTAAGTACATACACCCAAAAAATCAAATGAGTGGTTAATAATCCATATATCCCACAAAAATATAAAGCTAGATGAAACTCATTTACCTTAAGTCTAGAATTTCCTCGTACATATTAAAACCTACATTATAATAAATATAAGTTTATTATAAATAATTTATAAACCATATTATTATTTCTAATACCATATATTATTTCTTTATGGCATTATATTCCCCACTTATTAACAACTCCATGTTAATATTATGTTTCATGTAATATCCACTTTATTTTTCATATTTGTTTTTAATTGTTATTCTCTATCATATTACATAGATCCAAAATTATATAATTCCAAAATATAAATAGTTGAATAAATATAATATATATTATGTATATATATATATTTTATAATAAATATATATTATATATTTATGAAATTGAATACACTATTCATGGAGACGGTTGGCCTTACAAATGCATGAATGTTGTTTTTTTATTATTATATTGAAATAAAGAAACTAAATGATATATATATATATATATGTAATAGTTAATTACATTAGACTTATTGTTTCATATATATCATATAAATTCCCAAAAATCTTCTTTAATACTTTTTTTCTATTGTGTGAACGAATCACATCGCATTGAATAGGCGACAGTCCACACTTCCCCAAACGAAATTATCATACTTACAGAAAATGTAAACCATAAGGTTTTGTTTAATATAATAATTTTAATAGAATAAATACATCATAAAAATTATATATATAATATAAAAATTTATTTTCCATCATAATTCCCATCCACTATAGGTTGTAAAAGGAATATGAACAACATCGTTTCATTAGGCGGTAGTTCGCCATACACAAGAATTCCATGTTAATTATTAATTAGATGTATGTGTGAGTATGTGAAGAAATAACCCATAGAATAAAAACATATAATTGTATTTAGTATTAATTTTATATTATATACAAATTAATTAATAATTATTTAGATGGTGGAGAATGAAAATAATTCAAATGAGATTGAGGAATGATGTTGCCTCTTTTTTGGGAAACTTCTTTTGGATTTCACCAATGGGTGTCCATGGATTCATTTATACACATGTTTAGACTACATGTTTTAGTGTAGGTATTTTTGGGATATATCGTGATAGATATTGGTCAAGCCATTATGTCTTTAAAGGTAGGAGGATATTCGAGGGGTGAGTTCCAATTTCTAGTGGAGAGGGAGCATCATTCTGGAAATTTTTTTAAAATGAAATTCCACCCATGTTTTCCCTATGAATAGTGTCTCCAATAATTGTATATGGCATATAAAATAGGGTATTTAGTAGAAATAGTTCCATAAAATGTATTTTTTAAATGTTTCTAGGTCATTTTGGTACTCATATTTATGGTCTAGTCCCAAATTATTCTAATTTCTCTCTTAATTATTGTAATTAATTTTAATCTCATTCACTAATATTTCGGGTAAAAAAATAAGATTAACCTTATAAGACATTAAACTTTTTGATTATTCCAAATAAAGAATACATTTTATATAAGTTATAATAAGAAGTAGAAGAAATTATTTTATAATTAATCTTTTATATAAGACGATAATGAGGGTTTTTAGAGTAATAATGATCCAAACAATTGCTATGTTTCTATATCCAATATCAAAGGTTAATTGATAAACATTTCCTAAATTAGATTAATTGATCTATAGTTTACATAATATTACCTTAAATCCAATTATAAATATAATTTATCCTTATAAATAAATTATAGGAAAATGATTTTTTTAAATAAAATTCCATATTTTTCACTGTTACTCAAAAAATGAACATCAAAGAAAAATACAAAAAATGAATATTAAGAAAATTATTATGTTTCTATTTGAAATTTTTTTTTCATATAAAATTTATAAAATTTAAACAATAAGTATTTGACAATGGTTCTCCCTTAAAAGAGATATAAATACTTTTATAACATTATATGTTTTTATTTGTAATATTGGGTTTGTTCCTATCCAATGCCTATCAAATATATCTGTTTAATATAAAAATATTCTATTGAATATATAAAATATATATTTCATTAATTTCATTAACCAATGGTAATTATTTTAATTTAGTAGGGTAAAATTCATTAGTGATCTTAAAATATGTTTATATAAAATCGTCCACTTTTTGTAAAATTTGTTCTTATATTCATTTCTATTTAATGTATATCTAATGAATTAAACCATGTTTTTTCATATGTTTCAAAATAATATTAATAAAAAAACATAATGGCTTTGTTAAATCTATCATATTAAATAATAATATTTTTTTTAATATATTACTGTTCGTAAAAACTCGGTCTTGCATGCTATGAAAGCCATCAAGAAAAGTAAGTCTTACGTGTAATGTTAGTTTACCTCAATGTTTTGTGTTGAGAAAGATAAGAATTAAGTTTCATGTACTGAATGAATGACCTTTTGTTTCCTATAACTAAATCCAATCATAGTTATTTAATATAATATACACTATTTTCAGTGTTTCATCAAATGAAAAATATCAAAAATATTAAATTAATTTGAAAAAAATATTTCACAAGATATAGAGGTGTTAAATTCAACCCCCATTAAATGAATTTTCAATTCAAATTTATCTATGTATTAATGTAACACTACATTAATTTTCCTTTTATTGAAACCTACATACAAAAATGAATACTAAAATATCCTTTTAAATAGGAATGTTCAAAACATAAAGGTTTCCCCAAGTAACATATAACTAGGATTCCAGAAAAGAGAACATTGGTTGGAAGTGAATAAATGTACATAGAAGAGAAATGTAACTATAATGTTCTAAAGAATATTGATACAGAACATGGTTAATTTAAATATAACAATAAAATAAATAACCCAATGGGGGTTGAACAAGGTCATATAAATCATTAGAAAATAATGACAACCAAATTTTACAAGATCATTTCCCTATTGTTTAAGAACTATCAAAGGAGATATAATAACTTTATTATAGCACAACATTAGCCTTTTTGTGGCTTTATCAATTTCTACTTTAACTCTAAATCTAAAAAATGAAGGTGAATTCACTATTATCAAATCACTAACAGATCTTGAGATCAATAAATAGAATAATAGGTCATTTCGTCAATCATTATCAAAAGAAAAAAGTTATCACATGTTATCCAATATGTATAAATATTAATATGGTTACACAATATCATAAATATATATAACTAAATTCATTATTGGACGTATACATTTCCATAAATTTTTATCCTTTCAACCCTTATAAAAAAATATCACCATTTGTTCTATAAATAAGATCTCATACGAAAAACATTTTTATCGGATATATGGGTTCATACTTGCACTGATAAAACATTAAATGTGATTTTGTTATTCTTAAATTCTTTTATAGGGATATAATTTCATCAAATTAACTAAAGGATGGACAATAATATTTTCATAAGTATTATTCATAAAAAAATCATACATGAAATTCCTAACATAGAAGTGGAGAACAGAGGTGACATAATTATCATGATTCACATCATCCATTATGCATGAATAAACATTACCATTATAAATCAACATATGAGATTTTTATTTTTTCCATCATCATTTTGTTATGGTTTTAATAAATTTCTATCATAAAGACAATACTTGTTACATTTGGACCACTGAACTATGGAATGTGTATTCTTCGTAGCAGTCTCTTTATTCCAATTATCTCAGAATTTGGTTATTGGATGACCATTCCTTCCACACTGAAAACATTTAATAGTTCCCCTAAGTCTATTTCCACCATGTTTCCTTCCTCAATTTGTGTATAAATTAAATATAATCTTTTATCTGCATAGTCTTTAGTGTTTTCATTTAATTAAATCTAACTTTTTTATGATAATAATGAAATATATTGGAAACATCAATATCCCTTATTATAATAAAAATATGAGGAAAAACATACTAAAAAATAAGTTATTGAACTCATCTCAATACATGTATAATTTTTTTTTCTAGTTGCCACATTATATTTTTGATACCCCCAGTTTAACTTCATCATTCAAGAGATATGTTCCAAGCATAACTTTTTCCTGTTCTAAATAATCAACAATAAAAAAATCTATTTAGTGGTAGAGATCCATTTCATAGTAACATCTGAATCAGGTGTTCCACTAATATAAAAAGGATATTTTCTTAAAAATTATACAACAAAACATTGTTCACTCCATTGGTAATTTGGAAATTCATCATGATTCATGTCCTCATAAGGCTGTATAGCCATAGTAAGGATTTTTTTTACAATGTCTTCAAAAAAATTCAGTTTCTCGAGGAGCTTACATCATTAAATTTTCTATTTTGATACACAATGAAAAGATTTCTTGGGTTTCTATCAATTTCTTAAAACCATAAATCATAGAGTAAGAAATATTTTTCATTGTGAGAAGACACAAAATAATTGGAAAAAATATACAGTATATCTAAATCAGGACACCTTCTTTAATCAATGAAACCCTAGTTTTATCCTAGTTATTTATTTTTAACCTATTTTGAAATCATTCATTACTGTCAATCAATTTTTTTATGAATTCCCAAATCATATCCTCTAGGAGTGTTTAATGGTAGTGCATCATGACCCGTTATCATGTACCATGTTACACTCGAGATAGACTGGATACACATAGTCATAGTTGTTACCCATAAGTACATCTGTGATATATGTGCATCCACTTGTCATATCTAAACCGAGAAGTAATTGTAGGAAACCCCTCAGATTATCATTTACCAAAATTTAATGAAATTTTATTCAACATTAATTCATTGTTTTACATATCCTCAGAGATACCCATAGAAAAATCCATTGAAATATCCTTGCGTATGACACTAAGATTTTCTACTCATAATTTTAAACGGATAACTAAACCTTCAATCTGGTATAAACTATTACAACCCAATCATAGAGTAAATATACATTAAATAATTTTAGTGTCATACACAGTATCTTACTCAAACTGAGGCCCAAATAACATATTATATTAATTCCATCAGAAACATAGAACATAAATCTTAGAACTTAATGAAAGATATTCAATGATTCCCAGGAAGATAGTTCCCCTAGTGATTATACATATAAACCTTTCTTCAAAACATAATGATGGGAAACATAATAATGGGGTGAGTTTGAATACCTAGTTAAGGTAAAAAACAACATATGCATAAAATGAATGTAATATATCTAGGATGTGTGGATAGTTTCCAGGAGTTGATTTTCACTAATGTTTCCTTCTATGAGGCATTAGATCATCTTGGGGGGATTATGGTGGACTAGTATGTCATGTTTCACCCTCCTCTCTAGTCATTTCAACATCTAGTGGATTCAATGGATTAGAGGGATCTAGATTGGATATCTCTCATTAATCGTAAGGATTTATTTATATTCTTATCAGCCAAGGATGATTTCCTCACTACATTAGAATTCAACACACTATCTTTTAGACCCTAGTGCCTCTCTTTATTCAGGTGGAGTATAGGGATTCATGGGGGGAAGTATTCTCCCATAGTGGTTTTGTGGATCAATTGTTTGGGCATGCCTCTCCCGTTCCTGAATTCCTACTTTCTTCAAGCGATAGGAGACATGATAGGTTCCTTGATGTGTGGTTATTTCCGTACCACTTTATTCATGGAAACTTCAATGGTAAGGATTTTTGTTGAACTGAACCTATCTTCATCCCTTACTAACCGCCTTGTTTATGAGGTTAGAAGTAACCATTCCTGGTAAAAATGATGTATTTTTCATCCTTTTTCAGGATCTATGATTGGTGCTTGATCATAGTAAAGTAATATATGGAATGAAAAAATATAGAAAGCACTATGTTTCTATGGAAAGGTTCCATGCGAGTTATGGGTCAATCCCCCCAGCTTGGGGCCTTTACTGCACCTAGCGTGTCATAGCCTGATCATGCTGAAACAGATCTTGACTATATTCAGAAGCATTTTAAGCCATGTTCTCCCCCTTATCCCAATCCTTATCCCACATCTAGTACCTTCGTCTAACCCATGAGCTTCCCAAACTCTTCTCCCCCTGTTCTCTTCCCCCCTTGATCCCAAATCCCAATCTCAACTCCCCCTCCTATCATCCCACCTTGATCCCTAATCCTAATTGTAACGGCCTGAAATTTTGAATAAATATTGTTTCCTAATTTCATGTGTTATTTTATTTTATTTTTATACTCAACAAAAATGTTTTATTTGATAAACATGATTATAATTAAAATGAGACCATTGGGTTCTGACTGTTATATGACCATCGGTCAATATGACTGTTGTGAACAAAATGTTTTGATTATTGTCTCTAAATACAAGTAATCTTGGTTAATTATTATAGAAAGAAGATTCGATGGCCTCACCTAGTAGTCTTGGACTGATCGAAGCCCATCGAACAGAACTTGGGAAGGAGGTAGCATCATTGGGCTTTGCTCTGGACCAAACCCAAGCCGAACTTCATCATGTGAAGCTAGAACGGAATCGCCTTCGCGAGAAGTTCAAACTGATAGAAATTACTACTCGGGCAATGTTGGTCGAGCCTCCCTCGGACTCTCTCACATTAGCACACATTACACTTAGGTCCTATGCTGGTGTGATAAGGGGCTATGTAAGAAGTCCGTAACTTCCTTGTGTAATCCTTTGTTTTAAATAAAAATTGGGATTTCTTCTTATGATGATGTTTATGAATTTTTAAATGACCAGATAAAAATAGTATGCCAATTTTTGATGAATTTTAGAAAAAAGGATATTTTAAAAATGTTTATGTAAACCTTAAATAATTAAAAATGTGTAATGATTTTCAAAAAATGGTCTTCTACAATTATGTTCAGTACAAAATTTGGAGTCTAATAAGATCAACTTGATTTTTGATGAATAGTAAATTATGAATAGTCATTTTATGATTAGGATTAGTAATATGACCAAATGGATTAGTAATCCCACTTAAAGAAAGTTTTAAAATAATTTATGCACCTTGATTAAGTAATGTGTTTCAATAAAATGGTTAAATAACGGTTTCATAAATTATTATTCAAGTATTAGTTTTTTCGGGTGAATAATGTTTTTTTAATTAAAAGTTAAATTAAAAATATTTAGAAAATTATTTTTATAAAATGGATTTCATTTTTGAACTCAGAGCACCGATATTATGTTATGGTAATTTTTGGGGTTTTTTCTGAAAAAAAAATGAATTTTCGGTGAATAGTGTATTTATTTAAAAATAAAATTAAAAATATTTAGAAAATTATTTTTATAAAACGGAGTTCATTTTTGAAATCAGAGCATTGATATTTGTTTAGTGTGAAACTTTGGGATTTTTCTGAGAAAGTTGAATTTTCAGTGAATAGTAAAAATACAGTTTTAAGGTTTCTGTATGTTTAATGACATCATAACTGTGTCATGGTGATGTCATGAGATATTTTAGAGGTTGGCCGGCCAAGGGTGATTAATTATTGTTTTGGGGGCCCCATGTGTCCTAACTCCATGGTAAATGCCAAGGGAGAGCACATGGGTTTAAGAAAAGCACATGTGAGGTGTCCCTTGGCCAGTAATGCCTTGTCCCCTCACTTTCCCTATAAATACCAAGCCCTCCCCTCATCCATTCGACTCCCAACTCTTCCCCAACGAAGTTCTGGTCTCATTACCTCCCAAGGAGTCCTCCCAAGGTTCCACCAAGCCCTCAAGGTCTCAACCTTTGTGGTTTAAGAGTTACATTTTAAGGTAAGGGATCCGACCCCTCTCTTTCTTTTCAAGTGATCTCTTTTATGTCAATTCTTTTATACTCCATGTTCTTATGTTGGAGGATGTTCTTTTATATTAATTACACTGTCCATTTTATTTTCATATGATTAGAGACCCCCTCTTACTCTCATCATTTCATTTTATGAAGTTTTAAGTGGTGCCGTTAGGCTGCCAAATTTTTAAGGGATTCTTTCACCCTCCTCATTCTTTTCAAAGTTCTACTTTCATGTCAAGTCTTTCAAGTTCCTTTTTATTATGTTGGGGTATGATATCTATATTTATCATACTTATATTTTATGTTCTAAGGATGAGAGACCCCATTTGATCTCTTCAATTCAGTGTTTCAAAGTTTTAAGTGATGCCGTTAGGCTGCCAAATTTTTAAGTGGTTCTTCACCATTCTCATTTTGAAGTTATACTTTCATGTCAATTCTTTCAAGTTCCTTTTATTATGTTGGGGTATGATCTCTATATTTATCATACCGATATTTTAAGATCTAATGATGAGAGACCCCATTTGATCTCTTCAATTCAGTATTTTGAAGTTTTAAGTGACGCCGTTAGGCTGCTGAATTTTTAAGTGGTTCTTCACCCTTCTCATTTTGAAGTTGTACTTTCATGTAGATTCTTTCAAGTTCCTTTTATTATGTTGGTGTATGATCTCTAAATCTATCATAATGATATTTTATGTTCATATTATGAGATACCCTATTTGATCTCGTCAATTCATTTTTATTGAAGTTTAAGTGCCACCGTTAGGCTGCCGAATTTTCATAAGAGAAATATTATTTTGTCTTCATTTCATGTTCTCATTTCATATGGTACATCTTCCAAATATCATTACCATGTTCATAAATCCTTCATATTCTGTCCCTATACTGTTTCATGGGTCATTTATGAATTTTTGACCCATGTCCCCTCTCTTTTAATGTTATCTAAAACCCCGAAACGTAGTCGTTATGCTGCAGGATTTTCGTTTCAAAATGCCTCTCTCTTTTCTCAAAATTCATTTATGTTATTAAGTGAATACTCAAAGATCATATTTCTACAGGGGTATTCACATATATATTAAAATGTTCTATTTTAAATTCTGGGATTTACATACATGAAACCCGCTTTCCCTTTTTGTGGGTTTAAAGTGACATAAAGATCATGTCTTTAAAAGTAGTTTTTAAAACGTTATGAAGATGAAATGAAACCCATTTCTTTTATGCTATATGGGTTGTTTATGAAATGATTGATGATGATATATGTGGCTCACATTATAATAAAGGCAAATTTAAGGGTGTACCCTGATAGCGCTCCAATGCATTGGGTAATGATGTAACCACTAGAGATTACAATTTAAGGGTGCACCCTAATAGCGCCCCATTGCATTGGGTAATGATGTAACCACTAGAGATGAAAATTTTCACGATATCTTGGTGAATAACCTTGGTAATTTTTTTAATCACATACATTTCCAAGATAAACTAATAATTTATCTCCAATTATAATCAATAACTATT
Organism: Viscum album; assembly: GCA_963277665.1. Classification (NCBI taxonomy): domain Eukaryota; kingdom Viridiplantae; phylum Streptophyta; class Magnoliopsida; order Santalales; family Viscaceae; genus Viscum; species Viscum album. Next base: position 1,616,668,174 of record OY728143.1, read on the forward strand.
AAAATATCAAATCAAAAAATATATTCATTTTCCATATATTGTCTAAAATATGGTAGTCATTTACCAAAATAATGACATAATGAAGTAATTTATGCCTCTAAAAATTAAATCAATTTTTATTACTATATTAAAAACAAAAGCGTAGTCAAATGTGTTTCTAGTTAAATTAGTTATATATTTTCCCTACTATAGTGCGAATCATGAAAAATAATAATTTTTAGATAGCCACAAATGAAATTATTAATATATGGTTAGATATATGATAAATCACATGTTTCTAAATTATATTGACCAATAATTACCTCAACATCAATGTTAGGATGAAAACTACATGTTACAAATACCTTTAAACATATGTCTACAATATGAAAAGGAATTCTTCGACAAATAGATTTCTCACTAAGACAAATACTATACCCATGGACTATATCACCAGAAAAGCCTTCCAGAATAATTTTAAACATATTTCATTATTATCACTTAAATCATAACAAGGTGTATATATGACATTAAACCTATGATAAACCATATACATATCATCATAATACACTTCAAGTATATCCCAAATATATATGGTATATCATAGGTTTCTAAAGGTTATATTATTTGATTCATCAATATGGTTTATATTAAAAATGTGAATTAACCCAAGCATATCCAATGGGAGTGTCAAAAATGTTTTATAGTAAAGGAAAACTCACCATGTATTAGAATGATGGCCAATATATACTCAACCAAATATTTTTATGCTTGTTACCCCAAGGTGCATATATTCCAAAACAATATACACTTGTGGTATCCAAAAAAGTATGTATTTCCAAGACACAAATATAACCACTACATTGACAAATCAATAAGATGTTATGTTATACATATAATTAACATAAATTTTATTCTTAGGGTTGTTGTTCATAATTTTTGTCTTCCAAAATATTGTTTACATGGTTTCTACTCTACTTCCACTAATACCTACTATAAAGAACCATTATAAAACAGTCTAAATATGGTTGTTACATTATTATATTTTCATACATTACGATAGATCGCAAACCAATGGACTAAATAGATTAATAGTCATGCTATTCTAGATACGTACTTGAAACTCACATTACGTTTGAAATCATAAAAAATACAACATATTGAATGAGTATATAATGCATCATGAAACTCATTAAACAATTATATTTTTATATCATTGGGAAAAGTTAAAAAATATATGGCGTAATCTAAATTTCTTAGTAAGGATTATGTACAGTGGATGCTGTAATGAGTAAATAAGGAATAATCTATATAGAAAGGTTGAAAAATGAAAACGCATTCCATTTACTCAATAATATGAGAATAAACATTTAATAATATTGGAATGAATATATATTAAATAATTTCATATCAATAATCACATGAAATTGAAACATATAGATTCTTATCGTAACTAATAATATAATCTCAGGGTCATCAACAACATATTTTAGAGTGATGGAATGTATAATTAAGAAAATCAAAAACATACCATTGAGGCCCCATTCCAAGATGTCTTGCATAGATTAGTAATAAATTAGCCAAATACCCAAACATGTTTGACTAATCAGACCTAATTAATTATCAAGGGATTATATTAGGCATCTTCCATCACATACTGTGTCCAATGTATTTATCATATGAAATGGGGGAATAATAATTCAATTGATAATCAATATAAACATTAATATTTTAAATCTGGAATATGAAATGTTAATATTTACCTAGTCAAACTAAGCATAGACCTATTAAGAAATAATAAGGACGATATCATTAAAACATATTACCAATAGAGTATAAATAAAATAAATTGATATTCTTATTAATTATTATCAAAAAATAAAAAATACCATTAAAAACATCATTGAGAAAAATATTATTATTAATTATAAATTCAAATTTAAAACATACAAAATTTCTAAGAAATTATGAAAATGATTTTTTTAAAATCTATAAAGGAAGATTCTAAAAAACTTCCTCAAATAAATGGCTAGTTTTGAAGGTTATAAAATTTACTCATGATGGGTACCTTAAAATAAATATTCCATACACATTTTTAATAAAATGTAATGAAGTACCATATTCAAAAAAATGAAATAATTTTTTCCTTTTAAAATATTTTATAAAATGTAACAAATGATTAAAAATTTTATTAATAAATTATTTGAAAATATAATAAATCTTTTTTAATTAAATTTATGGAAAATTTTGATATTGAATAATATGTATCGAATCAAGTTAGAGAATGAGGTCTGTTTCCTATAAAAACATATTTTATCTAGTGTATTTAAAAGAAAAAAAATGAAAGGAAGACTTCTAACATTCAAAATTTACCTAAGGTGAATAAAATAAATATATTTTAACAAATATATATTATATAACTATTCTAATCAAGGATTAAACCTAAACAATCTTGAATAATAATGAGATTTTAAAATAAACCCTTTTCAGCTAGGTGACATTTTGAGTCAAATACTTTTGGAATAAATATTTTCTATTAAAAAAATATACAATGATTTATGAATGATTCATTATATAACTTTTAAACATTAATTTTATACTACTTATAATATAAATTGGGTCATAACATTCATATATACCTCAATTAATATACAATTGATAACAAATCCCCTACCTCAGGTCGGACCAATCATGTACATTCCTTACCATCATAAATAATAAATATATATCAATTTTGACATTATTAAGAACAATTTTAAATTTTATTATTCCATTTATTTTATTTATTACCATTTTATATTTAATTACTTAATCAATTATGTTCACAAAATATGTTTTGATTGTATTTGGTTAATATGTTCAGAATGACTTCGGTAGGATGACTATGGTAATGGTGGCCATTGTTCCATATTATCTATAATAATTATTATGTAATAATTATCATTTTTATAAATCAATTATAATTACAAAAAATCATTAAATATCGTTATTAAAAAAATAAACTATGCTAAAATCATTGATATGGTAGGTCATACATACGAATGAGTAATATTTTCATTTTTTAATATTCACGATGGAATGACATAATGTGTTTTTATAATTCTATAGTAATTATTAATTAAATATTTTATTAATTTTATTTATTTAAATATTAATAGATATAAAACTAATTTGATGCCTAAATGAAAATCGAATCACATCAGTTAGTGGAGATGATAATATACATGTATCTGTGAGTGATGTTTTTATCACTAATAGAATATTATGGTAAGAAAAATATATGTAAAATTAATTTCATCAAATGATAATATTATCATGAATATCGTGTTTATATATACACATTGAATATTTCACCATCAATGTTTTTGATATGATATGTTGAAAATGAATTACATCTTTTTATGAGGGGGTTGTTTTTAATACATACGAATGATTTTTTTGTTTCTCGTTTGATTTAAGTGGAGATATATATAGGTTATAATAAAATCCAAATATATGTTATATACTGAATATATTTTTTAAGTGTGGTTAAATATTAACATAATTTATTGAATGAATAAAAAAATTGGATAAGAATGGTAACACATTTCGGACAACCTCTTTAGGTTTAATTGAAGTGCCTTCCCATGAGGGTTTTCAAATAAATAAAGGATTATAAAATGTGGGTAGGTATATAAGAGATGTATTTTCAAAGTTATATTCTAAAAAAGATATTTCTTTTTTTGTGAAAAGAAAATAAAGCAAGAGGTTCCCTTTTATCAAAGATGGGAGGGGTGTTATTACTATTTCTTAAATTATAACCATAACGTAAATTAATTTTCTTCATAAAATCGAGAAAATAAATATTATTCAAATTTAAGATATGTTTTAGTCTATATCATCTCATATAATAATATGTGGACAATATTATGTGAGGTTTTTGGCCTTATCATTTTTGTATTGACATATTCTAACCATTTTCTAACAATTTCCAAGGTTATTATGTATTCACTAATTATAGGTCCATATGTATACAAAAAAATTAAAAAGAAACACAAATGGATAATATTTTATAGTTTGAAACATTTATAATTAATATTAATAAATACTGTATTAGTGATTTTAAATCCTTAAATATCACATTATTTATGATAAAATATCATTATTGTGAATTTTGCACTACCCATTTAATTTCGTATTAAAAACATCAGGATAATAATGTAATTAAGATAATTAACATCCAAAAATACATAAAATTTTATGAATATCACCAAAATATTTTTATTAAAATATATTTTTCATATTACATTACATTTAATTTTCTTAATATTATTTATTTTATTTCCAATTTAATTAAATAATTACATTTTCTATGTTGTGTAATCATTCAATGTATTTATTTCCCCACTAAAAATTAGAAATAAATTACTATATTGAAAAAAACTATAATTCATAAAACAATTTATAAAAAAATATATCTCCTTTTTATCTATACGTTATAAAATTTAAGTTATTAAAATAAGGAAGGTGACATTTTTCTCTTTTCATTAAATAAAGTATTATGACAGTCATAGTCATGGACATATAGGAAAAAATTTAACATATTTGAATATATGATTAATATGTTTGAAATATAGTTATCCAATAAAATTATTTCAAGAATTAGGTTTACATTATAGTTCTTATAGTATTTTTTAACCATAATTAAATCATCTTTCCTTTATCGTGGTTTTATATATTTAATGTCGTTACTATTCAAAATGACCAACAATATAAAGGAAGTATTTAAAAAATTATTACTCAAGGAATAAATATATAGATCATTTATATCAAATTCAATTCAAAATTGGAATAAATTTAATTTAAAAATGAATCCACAAAAACATGTCGACAGAAATGGGTTTAAATGAAATTTATTTTTCAAGAACAATATCATCTTACATTAACTCTATAACATGTAGTCCTAATTATATGAATTTTAATTCATATATACATAGAAATTTAATATATATATTTATTAAATTTATTCCATTCCTCATTTGGGGTTAATTTATTTAATTAATATGGAGAAACATTATTGACTTAAATAATTTGTTTTCAGAAGATCGTGTTTCCACCTAAAAATAATCTTATGCCAGATTCTTATATAAATATTATTCAAATTTAATTAATTATATTTAATATTTTCAAAAATATTATTTTAATTTTAAATTAATCAAAAATTACTTTTCTATTTTTTAATTAAATATTTTATTAAAAATAAATTAAATTTAAAAAATAATTATTTTTCAATATTGATCAAAAAAATCATAATTTTCAGAAAAATTTAAAATATTCAGTGCATTATAATTTTGACTTGATGATTACTTAAATTTTATCCTTTTTATAATATACCAATTCTAATTTTATACTAAATTAATTATATTTTCCACTCAAAAAAATGAAATAAAACCATTTTTAATGAAAATGTAAATATGAATCATAAAATGGCATTACTAAAGAAATGAGTGATTATTTAATAAAAATTTTATAATTTATTTTAATTAATTATGTAATTTATATATATTTCAGATATCACTTAATATTATTCATACTTCATAATTTCATCGTTAGGATATAATAAACATATTTAAATAAAAAAATTCATGGTTTTTTAGTTATATTGTTACATGTTATTTATGGTATTAAAAATAATTTTATTTTTAAATTTCTATAGATGTTACATTTGTTCCATATGAAAATAATAATTACTCATATCATGATTGAGCCATTGAAATAGAAATTTTATTAACATTATTTCTATATGGAATTACTAATATTGACCCAAAACAGTACGAGGTTAATACCCAAAATTCAATCAGACAAAAAATAGTATTTAATAATAACATTTGTATGGTGGTTCATGAAAAAAACCACCGTCAAAATATTCCAGTTTGTCATAAAGATGAAAATGGAAGTGAACCTGTAAAATATATTGTTTAAGATGTCTTTAACATTACCTTCAATAAAGATTTTACATATCACATTAAAAAGATATTTTTGAAAGGGTAAAGTGAAAAATATGAAAAACAATTAAATTAAAAATAATATTAAATAATTGATATATGAAGAAATAAACAATGGTTAATAGAATGAAATGAATAATGTGTGATACAACTTTTGATTATGAATGGATGGATAACCTATTTATTATTTTGAACTACCTTTATTGAAAACCCGCATTGTAAAATGATTAAAAAATACATATTTAAAAATGTTAAAGAAAATATGAAGATTAAATGAAATAATAAATAATTAGGTAAAAATATTTAATTGCTAAAAGTGGTTGGAATTTAAAATCTAAACATGGAATAAAATTATCTTATTTATATAGGATGGTAATTATTCATTAAATAATCTAAATTTATAAAGAATAAATTAAAATAATGAAATTACAAAAAATAAATGAATAAAATGAATTATAATATCATTATTTAATAGTAGAAAAAACCATATTATAAATCAATTGTTAATGAGGACTTATTAGGGATCAATGAAAAAGATTTATTCAGAAAAAACCCCTAATATCATAAAATACATTAAAATAAATACACCATGAATGAGGGAGATTGTAATTGAATTTAAAATGCCATGAATAAAAGAAAATTCATGACATTATATACTCAATAGTAAGAATAAAATCCTTTTAAATGATATTATATGCATAAAAAAGAATGTCTCAAATAAATGAAATTGAGATGAAAGGACCTTGTGTTTAATAGTGTTTAGCAGAACGTGCTCTATACTTCTATATAACAAAAATAAATATCATAAATAATTATTTTATAATCTTCTATATATGTATAAAACTCTATAAACGTTATTTATAATCATTTATTTTAAATGTATTGTATAAAATGTGTTACTTTCATAATAATATGTTAATAATTTTGATTGTTTGATTAGTAATTGTTTTGTAATGGTGGTCTCAATTCATGTCAATATAATCAATTTTAATCATTATTAGATCATTATTGTTACTATAAAATATATTTTATAATTATCTAATGTCATTTGGTAAATATTCTTGTTATCATTAATGATGAAACAATTGTTGGATAACATGTATCCATAATTTTTAGCAAACTAAAATGTTTATATTGAAATAATAAGTTAAATATTAATATTAGAATTATATAAAAATAAAAAAAGACAGGTATTATTTTTAATTGATAATATATATATATATATATTTAATTTTCCATCATCTTCCATGATATATATTAATATGATTTCTAAAATTAGGGGTTAAACTGACCAAAATAAAAAAAAATCTATAATCTATGGATGAGTATTATTTGTGAAGAGAATATTTTGGTATAATTTCATTATTTAAGATTAAAAATCATAATAGTTATAAATAATTGAAGTCAACCCCATATTTTATGATATTTTAGCACATATGAAAATTATAGATTAAAAATTGAAATATGTCACATTCATGGAGGTGGTAGTCTGCATGTACAAATGAGTGAGGTATTCACATTCATAGAATGTAAAGGTGGTATGTAAATGTTTATTATTTACTAATAATAATAATTTTTTTAAAATATGATATTAATTTATAAAATTCCACCTCTGAATCATACTTTCTATCTACTTAGGAAGAATATATCACGTCACTCGTGGAGGTTATAGTTCACACATAACCCAAGGGAGATTCTAATATTCAAATTATTAATACGTATGTAATAATAATTTTATATACCAAGTTATCTTGATATGGTATAATTGGAAATAAATTAAGAGAGTTTTGTAGAGAACATTATATGTCCCATTGGATGTTTTCTTTAAGGAAGCAACTTAAGGATCCTTTTTATGGTACAATTTCCTGGAAAATTCATATAGGATGTGGGAAGATAGAATATGAGATAAAAGGTTATAATTTATATGTATATATGCCTTTTTATTGGTTGGATATATTTTGTGGATATGATCTTCTCTTATAATTTAACAGAATGACTTTTTTTATAAATAATTGTTACTCTTCCAATGTTGGCATGACACTATTCATTGAGCAATTGATCCAAAAGTATAAATTACTTATTTTTGGATTTGGATAATGTAGGTAAAGTCTCTACCACTCATATTAACATATTTTATAATAATTATTCAACTATTTTACAACTATTTTTTTAAATCATACAATTTGGGTTATTGTTATAGTAAATAGTTTTTTTCCAGAGTAAGAAGGTTTTTACTATAACAATTATATAACACCTCAGAGTAATTTTTTGTTTTCTTCTAAATAAATTAATACAAAACATAATTCAAAATTAATTTATAAATATAATAAAAATGGGATTTTATTAAAATATTATATATATATATATATACTAAAAATTGAATTCTGAACAATATTGGGGGCTAAAACTAATATAACATTAATTATATAATGAGTGAAATAATATTGGCATATTTTTTTTAAAAAACTAATTATATTAACTACATAAAATATTTCATTTTATATTATTAATTAAAAAAAATAAAATACATTAATAAAAATATTTATTGAGAATAACTCATTAACTATTATCATGGCCATTTACATTAATATTTGTAATCATATAATTATGACTAAAAATAAAATTATACATATTATATAATATTAACATGTAGATATAAAATATAAAATTATTTTTTTATATTTTATTTTTACAAGTGAGGAAAACTAATTTATAATATAAATTAATTAAATCATTTTTCGAGTACAATATTTCAATGGTTTCTAAGAATTTAAGCATGTGTTTTGTAAATTCAAAATTATATTATTTATTTATTTTTTTTTTAATTTTAGATTTATATTATTTATAGAAATAAGTGATTCATAAATTTTAATTCATTATTGTATTGGTACAATTTCATTAATTTGATGATATTAGTAAAACATGTATTTTTCACAATTAACCTAAAGTAATTATTTTATAAAAATCAAAAAAATCCACCATAAGCTATTTTTTATAGACTGATAACAAAAATTAAGTTAATTTTAAAAAATTTATATTCAATAAGTGATATAAATCAATTTTAATGTAAAACACATATGTGGATAACATAAATATTTTTATGAAAATGAAATTTCTTTAACCTCCATTTTACCTAGTTTTTATGATGTGGTTAGATTCATTTACACCTGATACTTTAAAAGATATAAAATAATTATTTTAAATAATTATTTTATTCATAATCTCATTTTAGTTGGTTTTATGTGTGAGGCATGGTACTAAACACATTTTTTAAAGGAAAAATATATAGTAAAAAATTGCGGAATTATTGAAAATCCCTTTTACTTCAACAATATCATTGACATGACTTATATAAGATTCATTAGAAGAATACATTTATTTTAAAAAATCAATACTCTCATTAATTTTTGAAAATATGTAGATGGTTGATTTTGTTATTAATTATCGGTGATGGAATTCTTCTTTATCATTTTCTTATATTCATTATGGTTTCCACATTAAATTTAAAACATTAATAGAGGGTGGTCAATGATGTTTTAAATGGTGTGTGTTGGAGATAATTCAATGTGAAACTGTGAGATATTATTTGACAAACACATTCGTACTACTCATTTTTTTGAAATATTAATTTTATTATAAGTTATTGGTTTATTTTCCATTGGTTTTATCATCATTGTATTGAACCAGAGAGGTATCAACATCAAATTTAGTTTGTCAACATCCTCGATGAAATATCCATGTCCACACATTACATGGTCTATCAAATTAAATTTATGCCGACCATTTCTTCTCCTTGGTATTTCATTCTTTATTATGTAATGGTTACAACATACATAATAAATTAACTATATATTTCATTTGATGTGATCAGACTCAAAATGGGCTAGTAGGATATTCTTATATATTCAATGATTCATGGGTGATGTTATTTCAATATTGAACTACTCATCTCTATATGGTAAGGTTTATCTATGCTTTTACACAATCCTATGGAAAAATTATGTTTTTTCATATTATTTGAATTCTTCCAATAAACCCTAATTTAATCTATTTCATTCCCTTTCAATCCATTTAAATTGAATAATTTCAATTACCATTATTCTTCAATTTTTATCCCCATCAAAATGAATAATTATATTACCATCATTCCCCTTGATTGAATCATACGTATTTAACCCCATAATGCAAGACTCATTATAAGACACCAACAATTGAATAATGATCCTTCTATAAAATTTAGATAATAAGTAATGTTTTTACTCTATTGATGGGAAAAATGTTGATAGCTAGGCTTGATATGATGGTTTTTTGTTGAATATATTCATTCTATTTTTGTATTCTTCTTCTGATTCTGATATTGTTTATTTTTTCAATGGGAATGTGTTATTATATGATTCCGGTATTATTTAATTTCAAATTTTGACATTAAATAAGATAAATTTTAAATCCTACCGAACAATGTTAGTCATGGTCGATGTTAAACAAGGACATATGTTCACTATATAAATGGTAATCTAAAATAGTGGTCATATGATCAAATATATAAATGTTCGTCACGTAATTTTGTTAATAGATCTTCACATTGCTAGTATTGGAAAAAACCTTAAGAATGGACTGGGAAAGAATAATTTACATGATCAAGGGAATAAAATTATTATATGGGAGACTATGGATGTGGTCATTTGCCAAACATATTGATATGATTAAATAATTAAACATGCATCCATGTTCAAAGTCAAAATATGGCTATGGGTTCCTCGTTTTCCATGATCAGAAAACATCCATGACCATATGACTAGTAAGTTAACCCAATTCGAATAGTTTTTGTCAATCATGGCTCTAGGTCTTTCAACATGACCATATTTCTATATTTTTGGTTACTCCTGGCTATATGCCTTCAAAACATTACCTAATTTCCATGACCAGTCATGGATATAGTATTTAAAAATCATATCCTCTTTTAATTAAGTATATATATATATATATCTATTAATACATATAAAAACAATATGATAGTGTTTAATACTCTCTATTTCAAATTTAAGGTAATGTAACCATATTTTGGGGGGAATAATTTTTTTCAATTATTGTATAGAATCTTTATATACACCCTATCTATAGGTGACACATGGGTCAACCTCGGTGGAAATATTTTTTTGAATGTGCTATATAAACTAACATAAACTTTCGCTATATTAGTAGAGTTGATTTCTATGAAAATATCCATGGTGGTTAGATAGATCATGGTTATTTCATATGTCCATGGACAAGGGACCTATGGCCTCAGTTTCCAACCACAGATATAAGTGAAATTTTAAATTTTAGTTATTATTCCTTTAATTTTTTCAATTTTTTCATTATCTCTAAAATTATTATTTAGAATATTCTCATTTTGATACATATTTCTATGATATTTATGAGGAAATTTTTTTCGACTATATTAAAGTGATATTCCATGAGAAATGAGAAGTATTTTGTAAATAAGAAAGAAAATGATAAATGTTGAATAAAAATTAAAAATATGAAATGATGAAAAAATTTTACTAGATTCCCAATATTACTCATTTTTTTTGTATTCCATGCAACATTATATTATTGATTCAATGAATAATATTTTATTATATATGTTCCTCTTTAATAAAATGATGGTGTTATACTAAATGTTATTTTCAAATGTTGCAGATCATTACAACTAGTATCTGTATTTATTATTAATAATACAAGATATACCTTATGAATAAGTATAAATAAATATTTAATCTAGAGTTTTATTGATAATTTGATTAATTATTATAGTGATTCTATTTTGGGTCATATATAGTGGGAAATGTATCTTTAATTTTAGTGGGTTATGTAATTATTGGGGATAACAATATATAATAGATTTGATATTTATTTATGGTGATATTTTTATAACGATGCTTCAAAGTTATTTAATATTCTATGTTTATAGGGAAATGATTAACTTAATATATATCTAATTAAAATCGTGAAACTAAAAAATGAATGATAGATTAATATTAAAAACAATATGGTTGTAATATTTAGAATAAATTTCTTGTATAATTAGTATTATTGTTAATTGTTAATATATATGATTATTATTGATGAAACTTATTTTGTTTTGGGGTGATGATTTTTTTTATTCTTTGGGTATTTTATTTGTTTTTGTTTTTTGTTACATTATTTGATTTTTTCTTATCAAATATCATAATTTTTATATTGATTAAAAAATTTGGGATTAAGTTTCTCTCAATTATCACTAGAATCTATATAATAGTATTATCTATACTGTATTTTTTTGAAGTGTAATTATTTTTACATATGTGTGTTGCAATGGATCTAGGGTATGACTAGGTATGATAATAATTAGATATAATGTGTTATGGTCAGAACATGAACACATTTTACTAGGGTTATGACGGTTTATGGTTTTTTAATTTTTTTAGCATGCAATATATTGAGGTTACATTACGATTCGATGGGGTCATGATTTGATGATATCGGTATGTTTTTTTAAAGGCATAGAGCAAGGATTTCCAATTTATCCTACTTTTTATATTGGTGATGGATTTCATTGATGTAAAGATCATATAGAATGTTTTTTTTTATTTTGTATAATGGATGAGAATAAAGGAATTATGTTCAGAAATAATGAATAGATTGATATATATTATTACATATTTTAACTAGATTTTCATTTATTTGGAAGCTTTTTTTAAAAAATTATTATGATTTCATAAACCTTATACCACCCATTTTTATTTATACCATATATATAACAAATAGTTATTGATTAATTATAAAGGTGTTACCGCCATATCTAATGGTATATTATTATATAGAACGTATTCTTATCTTTCTTGCATAAAAAATATTCATACTTTATGTATTGTCTGGATAAGTTGATTTCATGCATGTATATCCCATAATGTGTATTTACCAAGGATATAGAATTTTTAAATAAAAGTTTCCTATTATGTATTCCCTTATTCAAAACCCTATATAGTTTTCTTAAAATACATTGTTAGTTAATATAACAAATATTGAAGATTTAGTAATTTCAAAAGTTAGATTGGAATGTAGAATGATGTCAGGAATTTTATCATATCATGTTGTACTTGTTTAATATAGTTATAACATTGGAATGAAAAATTATAACTCTTTAGATTATTTATAGAGAGTTTATGGGATGATGTTTAAAATTTTCCTAAATAATTTTATGGGTAATTCCACTAATTTTATAAAAGGTACCCTTAGTTCAACATGTATACTAGTGGCCTATTAAAGGTTGATGTAACATTCAATTTATTTCCAGGTTTGTATATCTATAATTTTTTCATTAAACATCTTTTGTATGAGTTTTCCAGCATCATACATTTATAGTGTTTTTGTTTCCATCATGGATATCTATCATTTGAATAAAGGTGGTATTGGATTGTGATGAAACTTGAGAAAAACTAGAGAGGATCCACATGGAGATCATTTATCTAGGAAAATAAATTATATTTCAAGGATGCATACATGTTTTAATTAATAGATTTTGGGAATAAATGGGTTAATTTTATCACGGGTTCTTAGTATGTTAAGTAGATTTAATGTTTAATATGAAAAATGGGCTTAAATAACATATGTATAACATTTAACCATTATGTTAATGGATTTCAATTCATGTAATGTTTAGTGGTTTTAAATGTTATGTTGAAGTGACGCGTTTTTAGAGTATCCCATAAAAAATAGTTACACGACTTGTAAATAAATTACACAAATTGTAAGTCCCTGACATTTTATTATAAAACATATTATATGGATTATTTTTTCATCCACCAATGTGTATAAATTCTCCTGCCATACTGGGGTGATCATCCATGCATTTTTTGACTGTCAAACTACCTTCTGGATGTTCTAATATTGTGATCATTCCCTGCTAGGTCTTTTTAGATAGTTTTTCCCCATCTTTCAGTTATTTATCCAAATTCTATAGTGGAATCCCTTTACTATATGCCTGGAATATTTTGATATTGCTAAAATTTAATCTAGTAGCCTCTTTGAGATCATTAGAACCTTCTTCTTCATGAGAAATTCCCATGGGAATCATTACACTCAACATTAGTTAAAGGTAGGGGTATAAATCATAACCATGTGGTTTGATAATTTCCATGTATATTCAATATTGTGATTTCACCAATATAACAAGAACCTAAATTAATTAATCCATGATCAAGATTATTCATTGGAGTTAGTTGGATTCAATTGGCTATTGAACTCTATTTTGGGTAATTGTTGTGTGAGAAAATGTTTAATATAATTGAAATGTCAATTATCTTAAAGTGTGTTTAAAAATTATCTGGAACCATAGGTGATTGCTTGATATAGAATCTCTCTATTGTGACTTACTTCTTATAGATATTATTGTTGATCAATTATGATATATATTAATGAATAAATTGAATATAATATGGTAATTCTCAGAATTAACCATTGAGTAATATGATATGGTATTGTGATATCCATGCTATTATGAAAAGATATGGGATCCTTGCTGAAATTCTTCTATATCAGGCATGAACTTATAAATTTCACACTTATATGATGTAATGTTTATAATAACTAGGCTATGCCGAGTCCGATTCTTTAATTCATACAATGAGTGGGCTCGTCCCAGTCCCATACTGTAATTATTATATGGAATTGACCTAGCTGTTCTGATGCTTATAGGGATTTGTCATGGATTGTGATGATTATTCATTGGATATATAGTTTTGGTTGGAATTTTCCTGAGAAATGATCATATAAATTCCATCTTGATGTCAAATATGGTTATTTTACAATGGATATATTGTTATAATTGGCATAGTTCTGATACATGCTCAGATATATCCCTACATGCTACCGATGTAGGTTGATATGGTATTTTAGTAATTACTGAATTAATTAATACATATATTTATATATTTATTTCATACAATTATTACCAAATTTATTTTTCACACATGTTGGGGTAGACCAAATAATTTATACTCACACCCTATTTTGGAATCCATTTTGTACTTGAGAAAATTATGTGGATATAGGTTTTTAAAAGAAAAAAAGACCATGTTGTTCTGTAATTTATTTTTGGATGGGATGATGTTTAATGATGGGATTGACATGGGATTCCATAATGTGGATTTTAGATACATTATTTGAGTTTTCTAGTATATTCCTTATATTTTTACAAGAAAAATATTTTCTTGCATTCCACCATGTCATTACATTAGTTTATTATTATTTATTAGATTGACTAGTGGATTTTTATTTTGGTTTCTACATTGTCTATACTCTAATTTATTTCAGTTTATGTATTATTTATACTAAAATGATACTTCATAACAGGGGGTATAGTCTCCCCACTAAACAATTCACACCACCGCTACTATTCTGTTTTTTCTAGTGTATGAAAATGCACTTATAAGGTCTCATAACCAACCCTTTTTGTCAATGTGATAGTCTCAGATCAGAGAACATTACAATGTGGATCAAATTAGTATTTATCATTTATTTTATTCAGCAATACTATTTAGGAATTGTAGAATGGTTATTAGGATGTTTTGGGACTTGGTATCGATCATGTTCATGGGAGTAACTAACCCATGTATGAGGGAAAATCCGAGTACCCAGGTGTGGGTTTCTATTTTTTTTATGTTCTTAGTATAGTTGGTTTTACGTCACTATGGGTTATTACATGTTTTGTTATGTAATATGATTATGATGTTTCTGGTTCATGAGACCTACACATGGGGCTCGGTATGGTGCGAGATGTTTATGCATGCATCATAATAGGCACATTGGTATATATTAGTATGAATTGATAATGATATGAAGATATTTATTTTCCACATGATATATAAATTCCTATTAAAAAATGATATGGTATAACTTTTTTGACATATAAATAAAATTTTGTGTCATATCATGCTAAAACTCTTGGAATCCAGGTCTAGAGAGACCAAGAGTCAGTGATTCATGGTTGTAGTCACATGCTAAAGTTGGACTTATTGCTAGCTAGAAATCTAATGTGTATTTTTTTCAGTAGATAAAATGAATATTCAAAATCTTTGAATTGATATTTAAGATAGTATAAAACTACATGCTCCTAACACTGCTGAACTGGAGCTTCCTTTAGTTTAGGTAGATCAGATGGATGTTCAAGTTCCCGATAGATTTTTTAGGGTTATGTGATCCATATAAAGGGAGAATATTGGTATAGTGCACATCATATCTGAGCTAACAAGAGTGTTCCTGATATAGATCAGCCTAAATTTACCATGGAAGGAGTACCTCAACATGTTGTGTTCTAGATCAGGTCAGTCCAAATGATCTTTATTCATCTTGAGAAACTTGCAGATAGGACGGTGATTCTTAATATATATATATATATATAAATTGTGGATGTTCAAAGAATTGGTGGGATATTATATAGGAAGATGGGTGTTATAATGATTTATTTTGGAAGGAATTTGAGATGAATTTCCTATTACATTTTTATCCTGAGACGTTGAGAGTGGAATACTCTCATGAGTTCATGCTTCTAACATAGGAGGGCATGTTAGTACCGGACAATGGTATGCTTTTCAATGACTGATAGTTCATTGCACCGTCATTGGAAATCGATGAAATCTACGTGGAGAGATATTTTCACCACTTTCTTTCATATGGTATTAGTTCAAAGGTGAACATTTTTCACTTGAGCAGCTTTGAGGAAATGACGAAACATGAATACATCCTTACAAAATATGAGAAATTCATCTATCTACGACCTTTCTATTTTAACAGGGTTAACTAGCAGTTATTTTTCAATAATAAATTAGTGCTAATATAGTACCTTACACTAATTCAGTTGTAGTAATAGAAGTCAGGGAGGTGGACATCCAACTCCGGGCTATGTTCTTTTAATGTGCTATCTGTGTGGCATGTTTGGACAAAAGTTCCAATAGCGTCATTATCCTATATTCTAGTTTTATATTTATAGTCGACAAGTTCATATTTATTGTTTTTTTTTCAGACATTATATTTTTTACTAGTGGCAAGAGATCATGATAAGATTCTAAGTCGGAAATGGGACCATCTTCCCTTTAGTATGCTGGTAGCTGGAGTTCCACTGGTCGTTCAGTCTGAGGTAGGGAATGTGGTACCCCAGTGTGATAGCTACATTATAAGTAAATGGAAATTACTCTAGGTTAAGAGACTGGTTCTATGGGTAGAGAGACAATTCAGGTACACTTTATGTAGAAAACTCCATATTTCATGGATGTAGAAAAGTATACTGTCAAAGATACAATTCTTATATCATCTAGTTTTGTTAATTTTGTTTGATATAGGAGAATAACATTTTTCCATACTCCCTTTTTAAAAATGGGTTGGGATTCTATTTTTATTATTTTGAAAGTGATATATACATAATTACACCATTGGGACTTTGTTAAAAGAATATCAAACTTGGAATGTCATGTTCTCTAGATATTAGTGGTTAGAAGTTATTTTGGGAACCATTGGTGCTAGAAATGACAGGATTTGACTAGATTATTTGTATAAATTCGTTAATTACATACAATGAACATATCAAATATTACAATATTATAGTTACCTTTCTATCTCTAAAATGTGGTAGCTATTCTCACTATATTGATTGGGACCTTCTGGAAGGTCATGGAGAACCAATTCAGTTCAGATTGGATTGGATCATATCTCAGATTTCAAATATTCCACTAGATGATGGTGGAATGCAAGATAATAATTTTCCTATAGTGGTAGACCATTTTCAGGATATATTTCCTAAATAGTTATATGTATTACCTACTGAGAAAGATATTGAGTTCATAATCAATTTGGTACTAAAAGTATAGGTATTTTTTACATCGCCTCACATAATTGCACGAATATAGCTTTGGGTTTTGAAACATATAGTGGATGATCTAGAATCTAAAGGATTCATACTTATTAGAATATCTCATTGGGGGTTCTACAGTTCTATTATCCAATAAGGTTGATGGGTATTTGAATTTTTTTTTGATTATCAAAGGTTGAACAAGATGATAGGAAATAACTAGTATCCCCTTCCATGTTTCAAATATCTTTTTAAGTAGTTGAGGGGATCTAAGATATTCTCCGTGATTGATTTTAGTTTTAGATACCATCATTTATGTTTGACATAATCTTTTATAACTCAAACTTATTTTTGGAGAACTTATGGTTTGTCTGAGTTTGTTGTGATGTTTTTTAGGTTTGACCAATGAACCTATGATATTAATGGACCTACTGAATTACATTTTACATCATTTTTTTGGACGGGTTTTTTGTTGTTTTCAATGATGAAATCATTGTGTGATTGAAGACATCATATGATAATTCCAAACATCTTATCATCATTATGAGTACATTGAGAGAGAATTATATTTACATCATTCAAACCAAATGATATTTATGGATTTATAAATTTCACTTTTTGGGTCATGTCTCCTAAGAGGGAGGAGTGTCAATGGACAAAGAGAATGGTTCAGCCAGTTTATCTTCAGAATAACCAATTTATGAATTCAATATTCTCAGATCTCTAGTTTTTAAAAGTTATTATCAGTACATTATCTAGGATTTATCCCTTTTCTCCATGCCAATTTCTTGGAAGACCCATAAAAGGATAAAATTAGTTGTCTGATTCATGTGATGTATACATTCAAGATGTGAAAGGTCATCTAGCATCCGCACGTATCCTCACTTTACATATTCTAGTTAGATCATATATCGTGTATTGTGAAGAATCAAGAGCTAAACTCATAGGAGTTCTGATCCAAGTGGATTGAGTGGTTCATTGTGGCTCTAGTCTACTAAAACATCATGAGGGATATTACCCTACTCAATAACAATATTTAGGAGCAATGATACATGACTTCATATATTAAAGGAATTATCTCGCATGTGATAGGTTTGTTGTACAGACATACAACATGATCCTAAGGTATTTGTTTTCTCAGCCAGACCTGAACCTTTGATAGAGGAGGTGGGTCAAATATATATAGTCTTTCAACTTTGATTTAGCTTATTTTCTAGGAAAGGTAATCATTATTTTGGATTCATTAAGACAAAATATCCATTCAGAGGTAGGACTTGAGTATTATGATGAGTGGTGGATTATGGACCTATTTATATTTATTCACCAATATGTACAAGAGTCTCAAGGCCAAGTAACTATGAATTTTTGAGTGAAAACTCTATCATTTTTTATGGATGAGTATGTGTTTATATGGGATTAGGTGAGGAGTTGATAAAGTATTTTCAAGCATCTAAATGGGTGGTGAATCTTGATTTGAAAAATACATATCATAATATCCATTGACAGTTCCAGTGGTCGATTATGAAGAATGTGTTGAAAGGATTCCTAGAAAGTTGGTTCACTTATGTTCCAGTGAAATATGAGAATCATTGTCCATCTATTAATCTGATGCATTATATTTTCTTTTCCGAAAACTTAATGATATTAGAATTGATATTATGATATTATTACTCAACAAAAACTAAATGAATGATTCTTAATGGGAAATTTTTGTTCGACTGATGAAGGAAACCTACTTCTTACATAAGGGGGAGACCTCCAAAATTGATGATATGTGCAATCATTACATATTTTAGGAGGATCAGTTGCATTGTGTTCCAAGGATTATCATTTCAGATATAGATCGGTTTTTCATATCGTATTTCTAGAAGGGTATTTAGATGGATATGGGATCACTTGTTCTCTTAAGAACAACCTATCATCCTTAGAATGATTTTAAATAGGAGAAGACTATTCCAGTTCTAGATTATATGTCACAAGACATCATTTGGGATTTTTGTTGTTTGTGGGAGTAGGATATGGTTCTCATGGAGTTTGTATATAATAAACTTTTTCAGGCATCAATCAAAATGAATTGTTTTGAGGCTTAATATATCAGGACATGATGCTTACCTCATTTATAGTGGTTGGTAGGTGATTCAACACTTATTAGGCCTAATATATTGTATGGAACATCTGAGCTATATAAATTGATCAAATAGAGGATGGTGACATTGTATAGAATGAGAAAAAACATTCTTAAAATTGGATATGACTTTGGAATTTATGGTTGATCATTATGATTTCCAACAGCTGTCAACTAGACTATAGAAATGTCGTATCATAATATAGGGAACACTATGATACATTTTTTGGTTGAGTTGTTTCCTAAGAACCAACCTCTGTGTACATTATGATAACATGTATTCATATTTTTTATTATTAATAAACTACTTATCACATCATGATTGTTCTTCTGTATAACATGGTATACCATAATGTCCTAATAGTAGGTGTCTCTCTAAAAGGTAATAGATGTTCCCCTCTATGATGAGAACCTAGAATTGATATGAAAATGATTATATATAATTGTTTTATAATCATTTAATATCATTTAAATTACACAAATGATATTTTATATCATGGGTGGATACTCATTGGACATTGAATAACCTTCTTTTGGTGTACACCCTTGGTAATATCCAGTGTATGATATTATGAAAAAGAGACATGCTAATTTAAAATCCACAATTATATATTTCATTGTTTTCCCATCTATGGACATGTGTATTGGTATTTAGACATTAGGATTACGATTAATGGGTTTTATGAGTATCATACATTGATATATTGATGAATATATTGATGATGTATGTTCACATTGAGGTTGGATAATTTTCGTTCATCACAAGCGATATTATAATAATTAATTATCGGAGAAATCATTTTTCACATCTGTTCTATAACAGAAGATTATATGTTTGTCCCTTTGAAGGAAATGATATAGCGAAAGTCAATTCAAGCCCATGGTGATCTACAAGCATGCTTGATTTAAAAAAATTAAAATAATGATACTTCGAGCACATAAGTTTTTTTACCAGTGTAGAACCTTATTGATTATAGATATCATGATAAAGGGATTGTATTACACAATTAGCATCTGTATGAGGTATTATGTAATTGCATTATTATATTATTTCTATATGCATGCCTTGATGTGTTTCCAGATGTTGGCCTTGGACATTAAGATACTTTTCCAAATTTTACTAAGATAGAGGCCAATAGGGTCACCCAATAAGTGTATCTAGAATCTTAGTATAAAAATATATTTTTATTTATTAATTATAAAGTTGAATAAATATTAACCTGACATGTTGGTAAATAATTATTTAGTTTTTCTTGACCGCACATATATTATCACTAACTATTTAAGTGAATAAAATATATGAAGAATATCTAATAAATATTTATTTTTTATTTCATGAATATAATATTAATTTATTTCTTGGGAAGTAATGTAGTGATCTTTAATTATTAAATATGTATTCCATATATAAGGCCTGATAAATATTTTAGAGGAATGGGGGACTGATTTTTTGTTCTGGTGGGGAATAATATATATTTAATATTATTTGATTAAATAATATTTATTACATGTCATATGTTTGTGGCATGTTATGGAAATATAAATAATATTATTATTTTATAAATGGTGTTCCATTAGTTATTAATTAAATATTTAAGGGAATATTTTAAAATATTTATTTCTAAAATGTTGCTGTATTTAGACCTAGTTATATTGTTTTCCCATTATATCCATTTCGTTTGGGTTGTACATAGTGATAGACAAAGATAATCCACTCAATCCCTAGAGAGCTCGCTCTCTAAGAACACTCCAATGAATAGAGAGTGGTCTCCCTCTTCCTCCCACTCTTGATTCTAGAGAGATCAAGGAGAATGATTTGGAATAGATTATTGTGGTGATCAAAGGTGAATAACCGATGTGATAGGATCTGTTGTGCTAGATCCCCTATATTCCAATGGTGACATTTATAGATTTATGGAACACATGTCGATAAATACTGTAGAAAATAAACTCTTGATTATTATAATGTAATTAAGGTGAAACATAAATCAGTTTTAAGATCCATCAATGAATAAATAAACCCCACAAGCTGATTAAAAAATAATTAAATCAATTATTAATAATAATTGATGATCCTCCCTTTGGTTACCTTATTTTAATCATTTTATTTTTTTTCATTATTTTAATTTTTTGAGAATAAATTATATCATCGTGTAGATATTAGATTGATAATCAGTCATGAAAATAAAAGTAAATGTTGGTCACAATGCATCACATGCTTCCACTACACCTGAATCCTAAATGTAGTATCACATAGGTCACATAATAATTTATTATCATTTAATGATTTTTTATTTATTTATTCATTTTTCTTTCAGTTGTCAGTTTAATATTAATCATTCTTTTAATCCATGTTGTAAGATATGTAACTTCCTCATTCATTTCTCACTGAACTATTAAAATTGATTAATTTATAAATCAAAAAAATTAAAGATCTCATTTGGAGTTGATGAGGATTATTTCAAGATATCATAGGCGTACACTCCGTATTGATGGACTTACACGCAATAAAAATTGTTGAATAAACTAGGAATTAATTAAGAATTAAATAATTCTATGTTCATTGAATACATGTGGTCCATTTAATTTCTTATACTTCATGTTGACCTAGACAACATAGTCTACGGTCAGCCGTAGTACACACCATGTAACCCTTGCCCATGACTTGTAGTCCTTTAATTCACATAGGGGCCATGTATTTCCATACAGGGCCTACGTGACTAGTTACTATGTAACATAGAGACCACACACATAATATCCAATTTGACATGTTGTATACCACACTTTTATAGGAACATTATATAGTACGATTCCCTCAGAGCATGCCTTTGATAGATTATGAGATTCATCCACATCATGTATCTTTATTGTACAAGTTTTGTACTTAAAAAAAATAATTCAGATTTAAAATTAATTTATTATACTTTTTCAAACATATCAACATGTGCTTGTGTGTGGTAATTAAGATGATAGTACATGCCATGTGATGTTTTTAATACATATATATATATATGGTTAATTAATTCCTGAAAAATGTTAGGATCTCTCTACCATGTATGAGTTGTATAATAATTATTACACTATGTGAATTAAAGCTTAGAACATCACAAAAAAATATTCTAATTCTTGTAATCATTAATAGGATAATACATGTCATGAAAATATATGATAATTCTTGTGTTCCATATGTCACATGAGTAAATAGTATTTAAGTATTATAAAAGTTGGGTAGATTTGAACCGGAAATCTCCATGTTTTCTACATTGAACATTTTTGTAAACAGTTAATTTAAATTTTTTTTTTAAATTACGATGGATAATAATCAAAAAGAAATTTGGAAGATAAGTTAGTTTAATAATTGATAAATTAATGATGATAATTAATTGATTCCATAATTATTTATATTTAATAATAATGATTATGAATTTAATGCTAGTTTTATTAAATGAATAATTTTTTTCATGCATGTGGATGATCATGACCATAGATGAAATCTTTTTATGTGTTTTTTTAATTTATTATTTAATTAAATTGTTTTATGTGTGGCTTATATCCTCCTAAAATTTATTATCATGTGTTCCCATTGAGTCTTTTATGTAAACGATTTTCCCATCATCCACTTGTGTGTAATATAATATGTAATGGATGGATATACCATGATATAGATGGTGGTTCATGTTTAGAGTGGAGAAGAAACCAAACAGTTAAAGATACAAAGGTGGGTAGTTAGAAATATTTAATATGAACCTTAATTGGTTCAATGTTATTTTCCAATAGGGAAATAGTTTGTTTATCAACTTCTATATAGACTAGAATTTAATAACATATCATGATCATACCACTGTATTATTTTATTTCAATAATGTTTCACATTTATATCATTATGGGCGTGTTTTCAAAATCACATGAATTAACAAATTAACAATCATTGAAGACATTTCTAATGTATGTTTTCTTATGCATAAAAATTATCTAATACATGGTTAATCCAATAAGTAAATCAATTTAATATTAACTATAATTTCAAAATGATAATACTTTTAGATTTACATATAAAATATAAAATTTTTCAATTATAAATTATATTGATATAACGTTCGGCTAATTCTGTTGAAATAAATTCATATTTCTATGTCCTTGACGAGCCAAAGTGTAGGTCCATTCAATTATCTGGGAACTCTAACCAAATTATTTGGGTTGAATTACCTTATTTCACATCAAGGGATGATTACCAAAGCATTTCATCGTGTAACTACGAGGCAATGGTTGAGGAAATAAAATTTATGGATTTTGGGATTGGGGACTCCACTCAACAGAGTAAGGAGCTATGAGTTAATGGAGTTAGCATTTTAAATTTTGACCTGAAACCATTCAAATTGCATGACCAATAAATGTTAGGGTAATTAAAATGGGAATATATATCATTTACACAGGAATTTATTATAAATAGGATATTCCAAACATAATGGTGTGGATATTTGGTTTTGATAAAATTGAGGGACATTAATAAATATTATATTTTTTTAAAAAAAATTATCATATAAGTTACTAAAATTATTCACATATTATTTGTAGAAATAAGAATTCAATTTATTCAAAAATACCTCTTTTATACTTTCATTACAAGGAAAAACATCTCACCGTAAAAAATTACCAACAGTGAAAATAATGCTTATGTGTTATCCTCCTTCATGAATGTGAGTTTTAAGTGGAGGAAGAGTCAATTCTTGATAAACCTAGAAAGGAGGGATATTGATAAAGAATTGTTTCTCTATGATAAATGTTTAGATGATGCTACATATGTTTAGTGTATAATTCTATAGTCCATGTAAATTGATATTTTTATGAAAAATGAGGACATTGATTCATATAGCCTGATGTATCACCTCCAAGATCTCTGTCTAGATAATTAAAGACAATAGAGATATGAGATCTATAGTGCTTTTTTTACAACTTATATTAGAATGTATATACCATCTGGGCTGCATGAACTCAACATTTTTAGCATCATTAAACACTTAGAAATCATAGGGATTAAATTCTTAGAAAAGATGCATACATATCACATAATTTAATCACATACCAAGACCTTCTCTAGTTTTATTGTTAATTAAATTACAATCTATATTGAGAAGGATCATTCAGAACATCTTACATTGATTATCCATGTGGATATGTACATGGGGAGTGATAAAATCATGGAACATATAGTGATTAAGAAAATGAAAACAAGGAAATGTGGCCCAAGACTCAAAACATGTCTAAATCTTCAAAGTATCACCCATCCGAGAAGAGGTAGATATCAATGAAGCAAAATAAAAATGGGTTATATTGTTTTTCATGTGAAACGTTGGGCCTTTGGAATTGGTTATGTTTCCAGAAGTAGGGGGAAGCTAAAGGTGCATTTGTTATCAAGTATAATCTTGAATGTTTTACACTTTTGGTATTAGATACATCTTTTGGTTCTTGAATATATATCCAAATGCAAGAACCAAGTAGTTCATGAAATATTTCTACAAGAGTGGTGGATTTGTGAGATTCCAATGGTGTAAGGATGGTTTATCTTTAAATTAGTGTAAATTAACTTTAATTTATAAAAATAATGATTTTTGGTCGGAGAGGATTGTTATTATGTACCAACAGTTACCAAGAACATAACATCAATATAATTCCCTGATGCATATAGGTATATTTTAACCATTGTAAATAAAAAAATGTTTCTTTTTTAAAGGAAACATATGTTATTCTATGTCTCATTTCAATTATGATATTTATTTCCAAAATAATGAAAACCCAGTATTAGAAATAGAAAACATATCAAGTTTACATGACTCATATAACACCCAGCTATCGCATCACCATCTTGATCTCGTAAACAAGAAGTGGTTGATAAAGTTATATCACGGTGGTTTTTTAGATTCTTCTGATCTAAAAACACATAAAATATTTCATTCTTATTTACAAGGAAGGATATCAAATCCATCATTCAGTGTACATG
The DNA here is from genome assembly GCA_963277665.1 of Viscum album. Lineage (NCBI taxonomy): Eukaryota > Viridiplantae > Streptophyta > Magnoliopsida > Santalales > Viscaceae > Viscum > Viscum album. The sequence goes on from OY728143.1 coordinate 1,616,694,126, forward strand.
TTGAATAGGCCACAAAACATCCAGGATTGGTACACAATGATGTATGTGAACTACATTTAGTAGAATATTGAGGTGGGTTTTCGTAGTTGGTAAATTTTACAGATGATGTGATTAGATATGGTTTGGTATACATGATGAGGTATCAATCTGAGTCCTTTGAGAAAATCAAGGAATTAAAAAATGAAGTAAAGAATAAATGTAGAATTAAGATAAAGAATCATCGATCATATCATGTTGGTGAAAATCATGACCAATATTTTATCAAATTTATAGAAGTGATTGGGACTATTTTTAATCTCACTTCACCTAACACAACATTTTTGGGATGGTGTTATTGAATGGAGTAATCATACTTTATTGGAGAGGGTATGTTCGATGCTAGTCATTCAACTCACCTATTATCCTTATGGAGATATACCTTAAAAACTATGTCATACACAATAAATTGAGTACAAAAAATAAATCGGAAAAGGCATACCCCTTTGAGTTATGGAGTGGAAGAAAATAAGTTTTCTCACATACACATGTATGATGTTATGAGGAGTATTTTAAGGCCTTATCAAGAAACAAAATATCAGCATAGGGGACTAAGATTATCTTTACATGGAAGCCAAATAAAATAATGGGATACTTCATACAAAACCCCTCGGAAAAGAAAGTGATTGTCACCATAGAAGTCATATTTCATGATAGAGAGAAAATACTAAAATATAATATTGGGGGAAACATTAACATTGATTAATTTTATGACCATGATACATAAAATGTTTTTAGAAATGAATCACTTGGTCATCATAGAAAAAGTAGTTCTTGAAAAACATGTATAATGAAAGAGCACCCAATAGGTATAAGAACCAGAGAGATATGGTATTCTAGTAAAATAATATGGTTACTAATTATCAATAGACATTGAAAAACATGTATACTATAAAGTCGATGTAGTTATATGAGGACCTAAAAATGGAAAGATGCTATGAAATATGAAATTGATTATATATATCAGAACCATGTTTGGATTCTCATCGTTTCTCTAGTTGATATAGATATTGTAGGGTGAAAATGGTTATTCAATAGATAATTGGTCATGGAAGGTAATGTAAATACCTATAAATTAGTGATAGCATCTAAAGGGTTTAATCAATAACATGTAATTGGTATGATAAATCCTTTTCACCAGTTTACATGTTTAAATCCATTTGAATTATACTTACTATAACAGATTACCATGATTATTAAGATTGGTAGATGGATATCAAAACCAAATTCTATAATTGCATCATTTAGGAAGATATCTATATGACACAACCAGAAGGGTTTGTGACTCCAGATTATTCCAAAAGAATTTTAAATTTGTAGTAATCCATTTATGGTTTAAGGAAATCATATAGGTCATGATACAAATGATTCAATAAATATATAAATGAATTTTGATTCATTAGGATTGAATGTGAGATATATGTTTATAAGAGGCTAAGTATAAATTTAACTTTTATCCTAGTCATATATATCGATGGAATATTACTTACTAGAAAAAACATACCAGTATTACAGTCTATTAAGGACTATTTGAACAACTGTTTCCCCTTAAACACCATAGATGAAGCATCCTATATTCTAGGGATGAAGACCATTTGTGATATATCAATGAATATACATGGAATATTTAAGGTTACATACATGTAACAGATACAAAATAGATTTAGTATAGAACAATCCAAGAGGGTATTAGTTTTAGTGTCACATGGTTTACATCTTTCTAAAAAATATATCCTAAAACACAATTGGATAAAAAGAGAATGAGTAATATCCCAAATGATTGAGTTATAGGATAAATAATGTATTCCATTTTTGTAGTATTCTTGCTGATTCCAAGGCATTGATCATTCTATGAATATTTCTACAAGATACTGAATAATTGAATTGGTCTAATGTTAAGGCTATCCTCAAGTTATCAAGAAGAACTAATGATATGTTCCTCGTGTATGAAGGATATTTGGAGCTGGTCATCATGGGTTATAATGATTCTTGTCTCTAGACCCATCATAATGATATGATTTCACAGTTAGGATCTATTTTTTTGTCTCAACTAAGGAGTTGTGAGTTGGAAGAGTTCAAAGTATCCTATTGTCACTGATTCTATTGCAAATTCGGAGTATATAAGGGATTCTAATGTATACAAGGAGATATTTGGATAAGAAACTATGTCTATTTGAAACACCCCAATATTCCATGGTATTCTTCTCTTTGAATAATAATATAGCTTGCATTGAATGCGACTTCGAGTTCTAACACTGCACGACCAACCAAACAAGCCATTATGAATAGTAATGCCCACTTTTTTAAATTTTATAAATTTTATTTTTCAAAATGGACATCATTTTTGGTTTCGGAATATCAAAATTAGCAGTGCATGAATTTTTGGTATTTTTCTAATTTTTTTTAATTTTTGATGAATAGTAAAAAAACTACGTTATTGTTTAAAACCAACATTATTTAAAAAATTAATTATTTTATTTAAATTTAGCTTAGATGAAAATAAATAAATTATACCAATATATGTTCAATTTAATTAATTAAAGTCATTTTATAATAATATTATATATATATATATATAATTTTATTGAACTATTTTCCATTTTTTACCCACCTTCTAGGCACTTTAGCAAATATGCATAAAACCTAATTTTACCACTTCTGTGAATTTAATTTCAAAAATTTGAGTGACATGGTTGACATAAGTATGTAAAATGTTTTTCAATAAGATGAAAATAATTTTTGGTGAATAGTAACATATGACTTTTAATTACCACAGTTAAAAGTAAATAGGGTAATTACTGGGAAAAATGATATTAATATTACTACGACACATGTCCTAATTCTATTGGATAAGTGTATTTTGACTAAAATCATCCTTAGAAATAAAATATGATCTATTTTTTCAACTTGGATTAGATTAGGACATTTATTATTATTTTATCTAAGGAAGAGTTAAAAGTGATAAATTCGAATTTTAATAACTAACTTTTTTAATATAAGGTTATACATAAGATAAATTGGTCTATAAATATTCATTATAATGGTAAACATATTTCATACATAATGGTATTTTATATCTAATATTTATATATTAAATAATTAAATTTATTTATTACCCAATAATGATGAAGTAATTTCCTTATTATTGAATGACTAAAAAATTGCTATTATAAATGTCAAAATAAAAATAAATTGAGACATTCGATGAATTAGATGAATTTTATAGGTCAATAATACATGTTAGGGATGATTAAATAAAATATTATCGAATTAAACAAGTTGTTCGGACTTAAAAAAATTAAATACTAAATAGTGTCAAAATTGACTTAAATGAGTTTTTAAAACAAATACTATATTTTTAATTGATATAATATTTTTAAAAATCTACGGTTCAGAAAAATGACTTTTATAAGGTTACATATGTCAAAACATAACCCCTTGGGGTTATTTCGTAATTTTGAATTAATATTATTAACCATATAATATAATAATACTAGAATACATGGTAAAGGTTAAAATATTTAACTAAGAGTTAAATCTAAAAGATAAGGTTATTATGGTGACCTAAACCTATCTAAAACTTATAGGATGAGAGTTTTGCGACCCATACCCACCATAGTTTCGAAATAAGTCATTTTGGAGCCATTATAAACATAATATTATTGTATAATAAAAAAATATTTCATGCTTTTCCTAAAGTGACCCTCACCTCTCTTATAAAAAGATACTTACACTTCTCTCAACATCACACCTCTAAAGCCATTTTTATCTTAAAAACCCTACCCCAATATCCTCAAAACTATCATCCCTTCGACCTAGAGGCCTTACATTGATCAGAATGACAACCTAATGATCTCTTTTGATCAAATAAAAAGGTAACACCTGATGAAGAGGTAATAATTTCACCACCTCTTTCAATATTAACTTCATCTAACACTTCCTCTTTCATTGTTATTCCCAAATAAAATAATAAAACTAGTACCTTATACATACTTTGATGTTATTTTAAATATTTTACCACCATATTCATTATTCTACCCATCCTAGGAATGACATGTCACCATATGTGTGGACGTACGGCTTACCATCTCCATGTCGTGGTGTAGTTTGTTAATAAAACACTTCACTATTTGGATGGGTATAATAATGAGTATAAATAATTTAAAAAATAAATATAACATGTTAAAGATTTATTTTTATAATATACTATCCAATTACATATGATTTCACCATAAATATAATGGTATTTCCGCTCATGCGTAAGTATGGATTATAGTCTCTACGAATGTGATCATATTTATTCCTCATCGTAACCATTAAAAAATAAGTTTCATGTTATTATTAAAAAATTAATTTTTAGAAACATAATATCATTATGGATATGAATAAAATAAATATTATCTATAACAAAAATGGTGTACATAAACATGCATATATAGGAAAATGAATCAGTTAACACCCAAAACTATGATACTACCGAAATATTCTTAAGAAAGCAATATTAGAAGATCATATGTGACATCATATATATGTATGTGGTTCTTGTATAATTTAATAATAATAATTTAACTATTATTTAGGATATTAATGTACCCTCAACCAAGGAAAAGTACAAGGTATGGGTTAATTCGACAATCTCTTCATTATCTGAGGTTGTTTATATGTGACAATCTAATGGGAATTCATTATCATCCACATATGTGTTTCATAAGAATGTATTTCAAAACATTTTTACAATTTCCTATTCTATGGTTTGATGTCATTAATACACTTGTTTTAGTATTTATACAATTCTTATAATGTAATCTTCCCATCATTTTCCAAACAAGGTCTTTTATGACCGTTTCGAAAAAATTATGGAAAAAATTTTGTTTTAATTTATATAGATAGTGCGGCTATTTTCCACCATTATAAAATCTTCAAAGCTTCCCTTAAAATCTTATAAGAATATTTTAAAAATAATTGTTTTCCTTTATAATTATGTGAAATTTAAATGATTTTAAAATATAAATATTTATTTCCCTCAAATGGTATCTGATTTCATATATGTCAACAGCTTTTGATGGATTTTACACTTGTTTGAAGTTGATTTATTAAGATAAAATTTTACATGTTGTATTGAAGGTTTTGTGATACTTTAGAATATGGATGTGTTATTTTTATACCATTCATGGTTTATGGTTAATGTAATAGCATTTTGTATGCTAGATTTAATATGATTTTTTACGTTATGTTTAAACCTTTCCATATGAGGAATGCATTGGAATTAGTATGTGATGGGTGGATCCCATAATAGCTTCTCGATGCATCGGTAGGTCTCATGAGACCTACTAGTGTCTTGGAACAAGGCCTTGAAAAATATTTCTTTGTAGTCTTGGCATGAGGCCTTGACTATGTGTTTATGAAGTCTTGTATTATACATTCCATCGTTATAAAATTGGCAATTGATATTGCATTTGGTTATTCGACTAGTAATATATCCATGTGTATAATTAAGTGAAATTATTTGATTTGTTTTTTCCATATTATACCAAATTTTTTATTTAAAAGGCTTATGATTTTGTATTATACATTTCCTTAAATGTTTATGTTAATTTATAAAAGTTTCTGCTATATTGTTATCCTTACTAAGAATATGTTCTCACCCCTTTATATATTCTATTTTTTCTAAGATGTAAAGAAGTATTATATGGTTGACCTGTAGGGATAGGCTATGGTATCTACATGTGTTCAATGGAGACAAAATGTTGTTGTTGATTTTATCTCATGATGTATTGTAAAACTTATTTTTGTATCTAGTTCTTTAAAGGCTAAAAAACTAACTGATCTTTTGGGAAATGATCCCTTGTGATGATTCCTTTGTTATGTAATAATGCACAAACCCAAGTTTACTAGGGTCAGGGCATTACAGTTAGAATCAGAGGAAGTTTAGTAAAATCCATGGAGACTAGATTTAGAAAAACTCCGATAAGAGAACATTACCCTAAGATAGACTTTGAGGATAGGTATAGAATAAATTCCTAGAATATTAGTAATTTAGATATTTTGAGAGTTTTCCAAGAAATATATACCTATCTGGATATGAGAAGGTAGAGGTGGCACTGGCATTGATGTACCTTGGAGTGAAAACTCCAACAATGAGTTTTGGGATTGACTCGGGGTATCCTGGTACATGACAAAGGGCCTTTATGTACTCTTTGTTACAGAAATCCTAGAGGATATGATTAGGATAATTCAAATTTTCATTATAAACTATTATGAATGATCTATGAATATATACCTCCACAGAGAAATCATTTTTATGATTATAGATTATATCCATAAAAGTTTTATTTATGTTAAGTGTTTTATAAGTTTATAATTAAGTATTACGATCCATAAACTAATATACTCTGTGCCATTGTTAAGAAATGGATCCTAGTAGAGGGAATGAAAACTATATCAATGCATGTAATCCATGTAGGGATTTCCCTCTCACTCATGATAATTATAGTGGAGTAGGTGATGCAACTGGTGCTGATCATCTTATCACCATATTGGGAAAACTCACTTTGGTTATTAATAATAAACATACCCGTATGGAGCACCATGAACCACAATGGGGAGGGTCAATTCTAGACTGATTTATGAGGCAACAAACTCAAACATTCAATGGGACTACAGATCCATTTGTAGCTGAGTAATGGATAAGTTCCATAGAGAAAATATTTCATGCTTTGGGGATTAGTGAAAGGGAAAAAGTTTTCATGGAAGTTTATCACCTCACGGGAGATGCAGGTCAATGGTGGTCATTAATTCAATACACAAAGGAGGATGAAGAAGTATAAAATATGGAATTGAGGGAGTTTAATGATCTTTTCATAGAAAAATACTTTCCTCGTGGCCATCGAATGGATATGGAAAGGCAATTTCTGAGACTTAGGAAAAAGGAGAATGAGAATGATGCAATGTATGTGAAGAAAATTACAATGATAGAAATGCATGACATAGATTATATTCCTACCCTAGGGAGTAAGATTAATTGATTCATTGATGGATTAAAACCATTTCTCCATCGAGCATTAGTGTCAGAATCCTTCTCATCATACAAAGACATTGTCTCATGTTCTATCAAGATCGAAAATTATTTCTCTATGTCTTACGACTTTAAAGAAAAGAAAAATAAGAATATATATATTGAACAATCTAGAAATGGAAATAAGGGGAATAAGGGAAAAGTTGAATATCCATCCTGCGGTAAATGTGGGAAGAAACACTTTGGTACTTGCATGAAGGTAATGGGAGTCTATTACAAGTGTGGGGAAAAATGCCACCAATCTCGTGACTGGAAGGGAAAGAAAGAAGCTGTCAATGTTGAATTCTAAAATTGTAGATAGATGGGGCATTTTGAAAATTAATATCCTAAGAAACAAGAACACATACCATAGAAAAGGCCAAGGGAGAAAGACCAATATTATGCGATCACTACTGTTGAGGTTGAATCTCTGAAAGATGCAGTGGAAGGTAATTTAATAGGTTCCTCATGTTTAGCCAATCATTTATTTGATTATGGATCATCGCATTGTTTCATATCTTCCAAGCATACTATACAAATTAGATATTTACAATTTGATTTAGCACGGGGTTTTTCAAACAAAACTACTAAGGGAAGTAACCTTACAACAATTTTTTGAGAATATGTTCTCATTAGGGACTATAAATGTTCTTTATCTATTGACCTCATCATCATACCCATGATTGAATTTGATATAATTCTAAGAATATATTGGATTTTGGACCATGATGAGAGAATTTATTGTAAGAAGAATGAGGTTACAATTTCATATGATGACAAGGAGTGCCTTACCTTTAGAGCTGAAACTTCGCCACCTGATTCTTATCTAGATCCACCCCCAGTATCTCAACAAAATTCAATTGTTGTGGAGGAAGAGAATGAAATAATTATGGGTGAGGAAACGAAAGTTCAAATAGAGGATATAGCTATTGTTCAAGAATATGCTGATGTGTTTCCAGAGGATTTACCTGGGTATCCTCCAGAATGAGAAATTTAGTTTTCCATTTATTTAATTCATGGATCAAGGCCCATATCGAAGACACCTTATTGAATGGAAACAATGGAATTATTGGAACTAATGAAACACTAGAGTAATTGATAAATAAAGGATTTATTCTACCCAATGATTCTCTATGGGGAGCATGTTTTCTTTTTGTTTAGAAGAATGACAGATCTACGAGGGAATGAATTAACTATTGGGAGATAAATGATATAAAAATAAAGAACAAGTATCCCCTAGCACAAATTGATGATTTATTCGACCAAAATCATGAAGATCAATATTTTTCAATGATTTACCTTCAATCTGGATATCACCAGTTGTGTGTGAAGAAGTGAGACATTCCAAAAATAGAATTTCAAACCCGGTACATGCATAACGAGTTTACAATAATTACTTTTGGATTGAAAAATGAACCCTATGTCATCATGGATCAATTTAATAGAGCATTCAAAGAATATCATGGTGAATTTTACGGGGTATTTATTGCTAATATCTTGGTATACTCAAAAAGATATCAAGATCATGAAAATAACCTGTGCACTATTATGAAAACCCTCAGAAGAAATTAATTATATGGTTAGTTTAGAAAGTGTGAATTCTAGCCTCAGAATATTTATTTTCATAGCCATATTGTCTATAAGGATATAATCTCTATTTATCCTTCTAAAAATTAGCAATACAAGAATGGAAAAAACTGATGAGTATACCTAAGGTAAAAAAATTTATCTGGTTGGTAGGTTATTAACAGGGATTTTTCTGTAATTTTTCCCAATTGGCTAACCCATTAACCAAGATCCCATGAAAAGGGGTTAAATTTTTATCAACAAAAGTGTGTGAAGGATTTTTTGAAGAAATTAGGAGAAGATTAGTCAATGCTCTAATCTGGACTCGACCATCCAGGGATGATGGGTTTGTCATTTATAGTGATATTTCAAAGAAAGGACATGGTTGTGTCCTTATATAGAATGATAGAGTTCTTTTATATTTCATCACGATGACTAATAAATTCATGAACAAAACTATCCCACTCATTATCTCATGTTTGCAGATTTAATCATTACATTGAATATTTACAGACACTATATCTATGGTGAAAAATGTGAGATATATAATGATCACAAGATCTCGAAGTATATTTTCCCAAAAAAAGTACTCAACATGAGGAAAAGGTTATGGATCGAGCTAATCAAGGATTATTATTTCACAATACACAACCACTAGAGGAAGGAAAATAAGGTGGTAAATCATTTGAGAAGAACGGATCATGGATTTTTTAACAAGATGAGACTTTAAAGGGATCATATGTATATGGATCTAGTAAAGATAGATATGGGAATAATTATGGAAGGCGAAACATAAATACATTGTCTAATGGTTGTCAAACCATATTTATATGAAAGGATAAACTTTTCTCATACTAATCATGAGGAGTGTCAAAGAAAAATTAATGTTGGTAATGATTGGAGATTGATCTAATTCCAATATGATTATCGAATTTTGAAATTTTGTTATAGACTCTGTGTTTCTGACGTACATGATCTAATAAGGTAATTGTTGGATGATGATCATAGATCTATTTTTCCAATACACCCTACTATCACTAAGATGTATAGAGATTTGAAGGAACATTTTTGGCGGGACTACATGAAGAGAGAGATAGATGATTGTGTGTCATGATGTATGGTTAGTCAACATGTGAAGGCTGTAAGACAACATCCTAGAGGAGTAATGAATCCTCTTCACAAACCTGAGTGGAAATGGGATGAAATTACGATGTAATTTGTCATGTTACTATAAAAGACTCATAGATGTAATGATGCAATAACGGTATTTGTTGATCATCTTACCAAGTAAGCATAATTACTTCCTATAAGAGAAAATTAACCACTTGATGGTTTATAAAGACTGTATATTAATGAAGTTATAAGACATGATGGGATACCCCTATCGATTTTTTCTGATTGTGAATCCTATTTTACATTAGGATTCTATAAAAGTCTTCATAAGGCCTTTGATATTGAACTTTTTTTGAGCACTGCCTACAACCCTAAAATTGATGGACAATGAGAACAGACTATCCATACCTTGGAAGACATGTGGACATCTTTCACAATATATTTTCAAGGTATGTGGGATTAGTATTTACCTCTTGTAGAATTTTCCAATTTCAATAGCATCCATTAAAGTATTCATATGGAACCATATGAATCGTTATATAGTAATAGATGTCACACACCAACTTGTAGGGATTATGTTGGTGAAAGAAAACAAGTAGGACCAAAACATGTTGAGGAAACAATGATAATAGTGATGGTTCTCCAAACCCACATCAAAGAAGCTCAAAGTAGGAAAAATAGATATGTTGATTACCAAAGGAAGGATTTATAATTTCAAGTCCGATATCATGTTTTCTTGAAGGTATTTCCATGGAAGGGTGTTATAAGTTTCGGTAAGAAGTGTAAATTAAGTACCTAGTACATCAAACCTTTCAAAATTCTAGAATGAATTTGAGTTGTAGCCTATCGTTTGGAAATTCCGCTATGTCTCTCCAAAGTTCACGATGTCTTCCACATTTCACTATTGAGAAAATACATGCCTGACCCAATGCATGTACTCAACTATTATGAAATAGAAATAGAACCTTACCTATCTAATTGTGAAGAGCCTATTAGAATTATTGATACCAGAGAACTTGTTTTGAGAAACTAGATGACTCCTCTAGTAATATTTCTATGGATAAACTATAATATTGAAGAGGAAACATTGGAACTCAAGGAACATGTGATGAAGAACCACTCATATTTTTTTGTGCGGTAGAATTCTAGAAATTTCGAGGACAAAATTATTTGAAGGAAGAATGTAACACCCAAAACTTCCACAGTACACTTCACTTTGAATAATACAATATCTTGTGTTGTATGGAACTTCAAGTTCTAACACACCATGACCAACCAAACTAGATGTTATGAATAGTAATACACACTTTTTTGAAATTTTATAAATTTTATTTTTTAAAATGGAATTCATTTTTGGATTTAGAATATCAAAGTTAGCTTATAGTGAATTTTTTGTATTTTTCTGAAAACACCCAATATTTTATTAATAGTGAAAAACACCACATTATTGTTTAAAACCAAATTTTTATTTAAATAATTAATTTTTTTTATTAATTTTTTTTGGGTTAAAATAGATACATAATACCTATATATGTTCAATTTAATTTTTTGGAGTAATTTTATAATAATATTAGATATATAAAACTTTATAAAACTTTTTACTGTCTCTTACCTACCTTCTAGGAACATTAGAAAATTTTCATAAAACTCAAATTTACAGCATCTACGAATTGAATTTAAATAATCTAAGAGACACAGTTGATATCAGTAAGAAAAATCTGGTATGATAAGATGAAAATAAATTTTGTTGAATAGTATCCTTTGACTTTTATTTACCACAGTTAAATAAGAATAGAGTAATTAAAAGTAAAAATGTTATTATTATTACCCTAGAACATTTCCTAATTCTATTTGATAAGTTTATTTCGACAAAAATCATCCTTTTGAATATATTATGACCCTTTTGGTCCACTTGGATTAAATTAAGACATTTATTATTATTTTATTTAATGAATAGTTAAATGTGTTAAATTCAATGATTAATAACTAAAACATTTTTAATATAGGGTTATAAAAAAGATAAATTTGACTATAAATATTCTTTAGAATGATAAAAAATTTCCTACATAATTATATTTTATTAGTAACTTTTATACATTAAATAAATAAATTTATTTATGACACAATGATGATGCTGTAATAACTTAATATTGAAAGATTAAAAATTGATATTATAAGTATCCAAATAAATGTAAATTTAGACATTAGATGAATTCCTAAAATTTTATTGGTTAATATGAAATGTTAAGGTTGATTAAAAGAATTTTTTTTCAAATTCAACAAGTTTTTAGGACATTTAAAAAAACTAAATATGGTTAAAATTGAAATAAATGAGTTTTTAAAACAAATAATATATTATTAATTGATATAATATTCCAAATAATCTATGATTCATCCAAAATACATTGATAATGTTATATATATCAATAATTAACCACTTTGGGTTCTCTTGGATTTTTATACTATGACTATAAATCATGTAATAAATTAATACCAGAAAATATAGTAAAAGTTAATCAATTTAACAAAGAGTTAAATCTGAAAGATTAGGTTAATATGGTGACCTAAACATCAATAAAACCTATAGGTTGAGAGATTTTATACCCATCCCTACATTAGCCTCCAAATAAATCATTTGGGAGCCATTATAATACAAATATTATTGTATTATAAAAAAATATTTCATTCTTTTCCTAAAATAACCCTCACCTCTCTTATAAAAAGGTACTTACGATTATCTCAAAATCACAACTCCAAAGCCATTTTTCATGGACAACCCTTATCCCAATATCCTCCCAACTACCCTCCCTTATAACTATAGGACTTAATTTGATTATAAATCCTTCCTATGGATCCCTTTTGATCAAATAATAAGGAAACACCCGAATAAGAGGTAATAATTTCACCACCTCTTTCATTGTTCATTTCTAATTCCACTTCCTCTTTATTTGTTATTCCCATGACAAATTAAAAACACCATTATATTATACATACATATATGTTATTATAAATATGGTACAACCATATTCATTATTCTATCCATCCTATGAATGAAAAGTAACCATACGTGGATATGTACAGCTTACCGTCTCCATGTCATGGTGTAGTTTGTTATTCAAACACGTCATTATTTGGATGGGTATAATAATGTATATAACTTATGTAAATAAAAAATATAACATGTTAAGTATTAATTATACGTGATATAACATCCAATTACATATAATTTCACCATCAATATAATTATATTTTTGCTCATGTGTACATACGAATTACCGTCTCCACGTACGCGGGGAGATTTATTCCCCATCCTAACCATTTAAGAATAAATTTCATTTTATGATTAAAAAATAATTTTTAAGAACCTAATATCATTATGGATAAGAATAAAATACATCTTATCAATAATAAAAATGTCTTACGTAACCAAGCTTATAATAAAAAAAATCAGTTAAAACCTGAAACAATGATATTATCGAAATATTATTAACAAATAAAAACTAGAAGATCATATATGACATCATATTTATGTATGTGGTTATATTATTATTAAATTAAAATGATCTAACTATTATAAAAGAGGTTAATGTACCCTCCACCATGGAAACGTATAAGGTAAGGGTTAATTCTACAATCTCTTCATTATCTGAGGTTCTTTATACGTTAGTATCTACTGTGACTTCTTTATCATCCAGATCCAGCGTTTCATAAAAATGATTTTCAATTTTTTTTTTAATTTCCAACACTATGGGTTAATTTTTTTACATAATTGTTTCACTTTTTATAGAATGTTTATTAAGGAATATTTCCGTGTTTTTTCAAACAATGTATTTTATGACATTTTCGACAAAATTAATGAAATAATGTTTTTTTAACTTATATGTAAATTGTGGCTATCTTTCACCATTATAACACCTTAAAAGATTCTATTACATGATTATAATAATATTATCAAAATTAATGTTTTCTTTTTTAATTTTGTGACTTTTAAATGATTTCAAAATAGAATGAGATATTTTTATCAAATTGTTTTTTATTTCATCTATGTCAATATCCTTTGATAGATTTTACAGTTGTTTGAAGATGATTTATTATGATAAAATCATCCATATTTTATTGAATGTTTTCTGATATTTTTTAATTATTATGTGTTATTTTTATACCATTCATTTTCTATGATTAAGGTATTAACATTTTTTAGGCTTGTTTTAATACAAATATTTATGGTATGATTCAACAATTTCATATGAGGTATGAATTGGACATAGTAAGTGATGGCTGTATCCCGATATAGCTCCTCAATTCATCAGTAGGTATAAAGTAAAAATCTTGTTTCTTGACATGAGTACTTGAAAAAATATTATTTTCAGTCTTGGAACGAGGCCTTGACTATGTGGTTATGAAGTCTTTCATTATGCATTTTATCATTATGAAATAGGTTATTGATATTTCATGTTATTATTCGACTAGTAGAATTTCCATGTGAATAAGTAAATGACATTATTTGATTTATATTTTACATGTTATACTGAATTTTATGTTTAAAATGCTTATGTTTTATTCTTATATGTTAGATTAAAGTTTTATGCTTATCTATGAAAGTTTCCACTAAATTGTTGTCCTTACTGAGCATATGAGCTCACCCCTTTCAATTTTCTATTTTTTTCCAGGATGTGAAGAAGTATTTTATGGTTGACTTGTGGGGATAAGCTAAGGGATATAAGTGTGTTCAATGGGGAAAAAATTCTGTTTTAGTTTTTATCTCATTATGTAATGTAAAACTGAGGTTTGTATCTACTAATTCCAAGGCTACTAAACTAATCGATCTTTCGGGAATTGATACCTTGTGATTATTCCAATATTATGTAATAATGTGCTGACTCATAGTATCTAGGTTTTGGGGGTTACACTAGTAGTTCTATTTGGTACCTATTAGGAAAAACCCTATCAAATTTTATTGTTATAATACTACTGTGGTGGATCTTGAAAAAGAGATAAGGTCAGAGTAGTGGAAAATGAATATACTCGGGAAGTATCACCTATTTATTTATTTTTATATGAAGGGTGAAGTTATATAAAGAAGAGTACCCATGAAAGATAATGTGGGTGAGCCCTTGGAAAAAGACCACTCTAAATAAATGTGTGAGTATCAACTGAGAGCTAGAACATTGATGGCAGTTATTATTTGGATCTAGTGAAATTGGGAGTCTGATGGAGTTGCTTCCTTAGAAAAAACTTTTTTTTGTAATTTAAGATAAATTGTGTTCATCGTTTTGAATATAATTAAAATCCTTATCACATTAGGTCTTTTATTTTGGGTATCATAGTATGTGTTAATGTCTTAAGAGTAGTTTTCTAACTAAAAGTCAAAGTAGTTCCAAGCTATGATGAAAAACTATTAGTTCTATGAAACTATTCATAAATATATGTTATATTACATGATGACATCATTTGAGGTACAAAAATGATATTGGATATAATGGGTACAATCATAGAGGACTCTGAGGTCCCTTTTCTTGTTTTACACCATCGGTAATATCTAGTGTATGATGTTATGATAACGAGACCCGCCAGAAGGAAATACACATTTATATGTGTCATTGGATGTTCCTATCCTGGACCAGTTGTTTAGTCCTTAGAATTTAATAATGTTATTAATGAGTATTATTAGTCACATACATTGATGTATTGATGAAATCCATGACAACATATGATCACGATGATATAGGATTCATTGGGTGAATCATGCTTAATATTCATTATAGAATAATGTAATAAATGATATGGAATTTCTATTATTTAAATGAAGTTGATATTTCATTCCCTTTGATGTAAATGGTAAAACGTAAATTAATTTGTGGAAATGGTGATCTATAGTCATGTTTTATTTTTTGGAAGTCAAATAAAGAAACATCAAGAACAATGGTTGATGGAATTGGTGTGTGACATACTTGATTATAGATATCGTCATAAATGTATTATATTACACAATCATAATTTTTATTAGGTATTATGTCATTTACGCATTAAATTATTTCAATTTGGGTTCAATTAAATATTTCTAGATGATAAACATGTAATTTATTCTGATTTTCCAAATTCCACTGAGAAAGGGGCCTAGAGGGTCATATAATAAGTTTACCCATAATATTAATAAAATAAAATATTATTATTTATTATTTAACAAGTTGAATCAACATTATTTCCTCATGTAATTTAGTAATTATTCACATTTTCTAGATCACATATATTCTATCACCAGTTATTTGAGAGAATATAATGTGGGCAGAATATTTAATAATGATTTATTTTCTATTTAGTTTATATAATATTTATTTCTTTATTAGAGGTTAATGTATGGATATTTATTTATTATATAAATTGTCATTATTTAAGGCTTGATAAATATTGTGGAGGAATGGAGGAATGATGTTTTTGATCTAGGGAGAAATAATATATATATATATATAGAATATTAGTTTATTAACTAATATTTTATTTAATTAGAAAGATTAGAACATGTCAAGGATATAATAATAATAATAATAATAATATTTTAGATATGGGGTTACACAATGAATTAAATAAAAATTAAAATACTATTGTCAACATATTTTTTTCTAAACCCTACTGCTATTAAAACCCATTAATATTATTATTTTTACTATAGCCAATTCCATTGGGTTGTGCATAACGGGATATGGAGAGAATCCTCTCAAAACATATAGAGATTATTCTCTAAGAACACACCCAAGAAAAAATAGAGATCTTCCTCCACCTACCACTCCGGTATCTGTAGAGAAGTAGGAGAATTATTTAGAATTGATTCTCAAAAAAATCAAATGTGAATGATGCATGTTATATGATCTTCCATGCTAGAACTCAAAGATTCTTATAATGATTTTCAAAGATTTGTGGATCACTTGTGGATCACTATAAGAGGTAATATTCTATTGAATATATCCAAGAAACAATAGTTAAACATAGATATTTTTCAAGATCTATCAATGAATAAATAATTCCCACTAGGTAATTAAAAATTGATTAAATTATTTATAAATACTATGTGATGATCCTTACTTTGGTTCCATAATTGTATCCATGGTCTATTTTATTTTTTTAAATTCTATTCATCCCAAAGTTTAACGTCATTTAAACATTTTACTTATCATTGATCATGAAGAAGTGAAGTTGGGTACCACCCATCACATGTTTCCACTATGCCTGGAACATACAGGTGTATCTGGATGTTTGACATAAAGACAAGGGATGGTCCAGTGTAATACTTTTTAGCACTTAAATATCACTATTTTTCTTTGCACAATGTTTATCATGTTTCACTCCTTTAGAGATATCATCAAGACCCTTCCCATTTGATACATGCACTAGATGTCATGATTTGTTCTAATGCATCCATTGAGGAGCATCTGACATAGTTTCGAGATCGTAGTGAGTAATATATTTTGGTGGGACTATACCATTGGTTTTATTATTTTGGCCACATGAAAGAATTTTGAATTAGTCCTCATATAGGGAAACATATATGACAACATAGTGTCCATACATGTTCACTGATACCTCATAGTGGTTATTAGAGAAGCACTAGGATAGGTTTCTATATTGTGGGGTGGTATTAAGATCCCTTAATTTATAGGTAGGTATCTCTCTAAGTTTATTATTAAACATATTTCATTTTAGTTTTTCCTCAAATTAAAAAAATATGATATTGTGCTTGTTTCATGGATGTATTTCATTTCAATAAACTCAGTCTTAGGTTGTGAATAAACAAGATAAAACCTGTAGAGGATCCATGTAGAGATCCTTTGTTGTAGAAAATTTCTTAACTTTCATAGATGTGTTCTTGTTTGAATTAAAATAGTATTGTTATAAATGGTTCTTGATTTACCACAATATATTGGTTTGTTGAGTGTATTTTTATGTGCTTTGGGTTGATTATAAGGAAAATGGGATGAAAATACATTTTTATAAAATTTACATGCCTCATAAATGGATTACACATCACATAATGTTATGTCATTTGTAATACATGGCTGAGGTGATAGGTTTTTTAGCGTATCCTATCAAAAGTATTTAAATTCTTGTAACTTCCTTACAAGTCATGTAATTCCACAACCTTCTATTTTAATATTTATTGTGCAGCTGATATTTTCATTCACTCGCATCCATCTACTCTCCTCCCAAATTTGGGAAACCTTCCTATCATTTTTTGAAAAACAACATACCATCCCGATGATCCAATTATGTGATCAATCCCTAGAAAGTAATTTAAATTAGGTTTTTATCTTTTATCATTTCTTCTCAAACACTTACTGTGAAATCCATTTAATATGTACATTGTTGCTTTGGATAATGATAATTGTTTGTCTAAGAACCTCCTTTCCATCATCCACACCTTTTTCTTCGGGAAATATTGTCATTGGAATCATTGTGTTCGTTGTAATTTAATGTTAGCGGGTATAAATCATAACCTTATTGTTTGATAATTTCAAATATAAGTAATATTTTTATTTATCCAATGTAACCTACACCACATTATTTAAATATTGAACATAATTATTACTTGGATTTTGTTTGATTTAATTGGTGATTGATCTAGATCATTTCTACTCTTTGCATGAGAAAATAATAAATAAAATTAAATTGTATAATGGATTAATGTTTGTTTATAAATTACATGTAAGAAAATGTGAATTGTTCATATATTATCCCATCATTATTTTTAACTACTTATTAATTTTAATTCTGATCAATTCTGATATAAATAAATGAGGAAATTGTAAATCAAATAGTAGTTGGCATAGTTTACCTATGAGGCTTATGACATGTTATTGGGGTATCTTTTCTATTATGAAGACTTGGGATCCATGACAAAATTATTATATATCAGTAATGTCACTTTGAAATGCACACTTATATGATGTGATGATGATATTTACTATGCTAAACCGAGTCCAATGTAGTAATTTTTATAGTGAGTGGGATCATCCTAGTCCAAAAGACCTGGGATCAAATCCGGGCAGGGGTGAATTTCCTGGTACTGTAGCATCGCACTGTAGCAGCACTGTAGGAGGGCACTGTAGCAGTACTGTAGCAGTCGTGGAACTGTAGCAGCGGCGACATTGTAGCGGTGGAGGGACTGTAGCAGGTACTATAGCGGCGGCGATTACAGCAGCAGGTACTGTAGCATTGCGGGCACTGTAGCAGTACTGTTCACCGAGGGGTCCTTTGTGCCAAAAAATGGGCTTTCAAGCCTTGTATTCAGGCCACTTGGCCTTGGGCCTTCGGGCTATGTAATGGGTCACCCTCTACCCAATCTAAAGAGGTCTTTGCTTTAAATAATAAATTGAGGCCTCAGCCCCAACCTTTAAAAAAACATACTCTATGGTATACAAGTACAATGCCACATTGATTTGATATTTTTCTAATTGTTGAATTAATTAATATACATGTTCATCAATTTATTTCATAAAATTATATTTAGACCGATCTATTTAGACATGATTATGTCTACCTACATTTTTTACACACACCCTATTTGGTATGTTTTATAGTAACTGGGTAGATTATGTGGATGTAGGTTTACACAATGAAAAAGGAACTTGCTGTTGATATTTTTCATTTTAGATGGGTTGGAATGGGATATGGGACCAATAAGGGGTTTGATATTGGGAACATTTGAGACTTTATTTGATAATTCTAGTCTTTTACTTGTATTTTCTATAGAATTCCATTTAGTAACACTACAATACTTCATTACTTTATTCACTTATTATTTATTTTATTGTCTAGTTAGTATTTACTATTGGATTATGCAATGTATATATTATTATTTCTTTCACTATATAGATTATTTATACTATTATGACACCTCATACTACAGGTATAGTCTCCCCACTATACATTTCACACACCCTCTGCTCATCGGTAGCCTCTAGAATACAGGGAGGAGTGCTTGAAATTTCATAACTAGCCCTTTTTATCCATGTGAGTGATGTCGTATTAGGGGTTGTTACATTAAGTTTCAATGATCACCCATAACATCACTCTCAAACAAGTTTGGGATCTTGTGTGGTAGGTCATGGAAATCAATATAAATTTTTTTTATAAAATTTAGGTTGGAGTTTGGTGTTAAGAAATGGTGACATTAGTATAGGTTTGTTAGGGAGACAATGTCACATAATCTATCCTTTAAAGATGGATGAGAACTAGATAGAACACTGATATTCTGGGGCCCCCCTATGAAGGATTCCTAAAATATTAATGATTGGTTGGTAAGTAATGAAGCATGTAATTTATCCCCATGTGACATGACATAATCACCATGAACTCCAACTAATCATGTTTCGGTGGAAAATATACAAGTGTAAAAATGTCTTAGTGGGGTTTATACCTGATTTTCAATGGCTTCATTTAAATTAAAGAAAATATTGATTATTATAATGTTTTATGTGGTTATTTAATCTAACTTTTTATTCCATTTTTCTTAAAAATGGTTATTTTTTAAAATAAATGAAATCTTAGTAGTTTATCATTATTAATTATAACTTCTAAAATGATACAATTCTTATCTATTTTTAATGGTATATAATTATGGTTTAATAGTTCTCATTAATATTTAATGATTTATC
Organism: Viscum album; assembly: GCA_963277665.1. NCBI lineage: Eukaryota > Viridiplantae > Streptophyta > Magnoliopsida > Santalales > Viscaceae > Viscum > Viscum album. The sequence goes on from OY728143.1 coordinate 1,616,714,544, forward strand.
TCTTCATGAAATATCTTCAAAATTTTCATCTTGAGCATGTCATTATCCCTACTAATCTTTCCAACAACGTGAAAAAAAATTAAAACATGGAACGAGCAAAAAAATATCTCTATGAGAATTAAAAAGTGGGAATAAAACATTTTAGTTCATGAATACTTATCTTTTGAAATATTAAACTATAAATTCAAGTAAAAAATATTATTACCCAATAAGTATGAATTTTTACAATAATATTTTCCTTAACCATTTCTTAAGAAATATTAAAGTCAAAATAGATGTTATATAGCTTGTTTTTATATCATGAATATATATATATTTTTAATGTCCCCGACCAGGGATCAACTAAATCAGTGCCCTAATCTTGGTCGACACATGACCTAATGTGTGCCTCCCCATATGTCAGAGGTTTCTCTCTAGGAGCAAGGGTCTAATAGGTCACGTGTAGAGACAATAGCCTCTTTACCAGAGTAATTGACAAAAAATCACAATATAAATACCAAAAAAAATGAAACAACTAATAACATGCATATCTAAACATCTCCCAAATTGGGTACAATCTACAAGAAACAATAAATATGTCTTGTCATTCAATAATACCATGTGGACAAACCCCAATATAAAAAAAGTGCAATATCTATAACGGTTATAAATCAATGTCTAGAACCTCATCATGCACATCGCATGTACTACTCAATGCCCTAACATAGGTCAATTTTCCTTACCCAGACCTACATGCATGAAATCTTCTTTGGTACCCAATGGTAGCCCAAGCAAGGTGCGAGTATAACTCAGTAGGACACCACTAATGGTGTATAAAAATATGTATTCTAAAATATAGTTCACGCAAGTATACATTCATAACAAGAAATGTAGTTAATATTTGGGGGCTACTAGTTAAAAATATCTACTTAGCTATACTATTTAAGGTTCCAATTTAATATGTCTATGTTGTTACTAGTTCATCATCAACCACACAATGTTCATGGAATTCATAATTTTCTTAAATGAATAAGTAATTCCTATCTTACTATGGAATACGCATCACAATATCGCAATATCCTCACATCGATGCCTCAGTGTGGGTGGAATACAACCGTTAGGGGAATAAAGCTCTGTCCCATTCCCTATCTCATGCAATGTGGGTGTAGTTAGAGAATCAGTCCAACATGAACCATGAGAGGAGACACAGTTCTTTATTCCACAACTCATGATATGTGCACATGGTTATCCATCCATTCACCACACAATAACCATATCAAAACCAAACACAACCAATACAATAACAATCATAATCCATAATAATCAACTAGGTAACTCATATTGTACTATAACTCATTAATGCATACTCCATTTACATCACTTATCCCATTTAGCCCAAATACAATTCTCAAGCCTAGCTCACTAAGCATGTCCCATAATTCTATTATGTTAACCCAATATACATATTCATAAATCCCCTTATGAAATTTCCTTCTACATATTTTCCCATTTCCCATACCATTATAAATTTTTCATATTCACAATTTGACATGAACAAGCTCTATTAGTTATATCGAAAAAAATTCATAAGCCTCAAACCCCAACAAAAATTACCCAATACCTCATTGGTACTTCCATTGGGAACATCACATACCCCGTATTGGTTCCACATAATCACATAATAACCCATAACATACATTGCTAATTCTAGGTCCATAAAGAATCTGTGCACCCCTTGGTTGACTATAAATAGGTCAAAAAACGTCAACGCATCCCATGGGCACCAAGAGGGTTTAAATGCATCATTTAGACACCAAAAATACCGAATACTACTGAGGGTTTCAATATAACAACCTGAAGTGACAAAGATCAAAGTCATAAATGCACAAATCTAAAACAAAACCACGTGATATTACTTGTAGACAACCGACATCAAACCTGTTGGAAAACACACTCCCAATCATGGCCTTAGATCTTTATTAAACCACCTATTAAATCTATAACCTATATTTCCCTAGAAAAGGTGGGTTTTAGAGATTCATATGGATATGAAAGAAAGAAACAAATCCTAATCTAGAAAAGGAAGCACCAGGTATATTATACTAACCGAGAGCATCAATCCTCATCCATCGGTGCACCAAACGTCTTAGAGAAAAAATAGATTCACCTTTTGAATCACTTGGGATCTATTATTAATCACTATTTTAGGGGGGATAAATTATGAAAATCCAGAGTGAGGATTTAAAATATGGTAGTGAAATTTTTTTAATTTTCTCAACTTTACTGGGATACCTGATTTACCCGCATATTTTACCAAACCGTGGAAAAATCATTTCTAAGATACTATCCCAAAATCACAATTCGCATAGTTTCCAATGAATTCCATAAATTTAGCTTAACATTTCAATAACAATTTTCCTGCCTATGTCCATGGATGCATGATTACTAGGGATTCTCTATATGATTTTCCCTAACCTTGCACAAACTGTGAAACATTCCCATAAAACTCCTTTTCCATCCAATTTCAGACCTTGAACCCCTATGACACCCCAAGGATTCTCATGAAAATTGGGAAACACTCATTTGACTAATATAAGGGAGATAAACTTTAACATACACCGAACATGGGTAGTCGAGGCGCGGGCCCCGAGAGGCCCGGTTCGCGTGTGTTGCATTGAAATGAAACGTTTTCACCGGCTATCCATTTTGGACCAATGGGTAGTCCATCTCGTTTTCCTTGCAGGTTGGGAATAATTTGTTGCGGGAAATTTTAGGGGTTTGGGTTTTATGTCGTGAATAATTTTTTTAGACGTTCTTCGATATTAACGGCCAACTGTTATCGAAATAATGGAGGAAGTCGGACTGCACAAACACCGCCAAACCTCCTCCCCTTTTTTTATTTTGGTTCTTTCCTACGTGGCCTGAAATGGAAGCAACGCGGTGCCGTCGCACCATGCAGAAATTTAGAGAATCAAGACGAAGAAGCGCGGTGTCGTTGTGTCACGCCTTTAGGGCCGATCGAATCCGCGGACGGAGTCGAGCCACGGTGAAGGGGCGTGGCGCCATCGCGTCACGCCGGAGAACCACGAAGATGGCTCGATTTGTTAATTGATGTGCGGATTGACGGGCGACGACAAACGGGTCCATAAGGTATTTTTGAAGCTTCCGCAGTAAATTTCAAGACCCGAGATGAACGCCGGCACATCCGGTTTTGAAAACGGACCATCGGAGCAACACCGGTGGCCCGCGGGAAACCAGGAGGCGCGGGTCGCCGGCGCGGCTCCACCGACGACCGGGGGCGGCGGATGGAGCCGTCCGGCCACCAAGAGGCAGCAGCGCCCGAGCGCGCCGCCGGAGGAAACAACCACCGTGGCTTGCCGCGGCGGTGCGACACGGGGGATCTCGTGGCCGCGCGGGATCCTGGAGGATTGGCGGCGGCGCAAATCGCCACCGGCATCAATCAACGGCGAGGGGGCCGCGCACCCCCCCCCCCCCCACTCCGTGGCTTCTGCTCGGCCACGCTGGCAGAGCCGCGCCCGGATGGGCCGGACCCAAACCCGGATGGGCCGGATCCAGGCCCGGGTCGGTTCGACCCGGTTCAGGCCGGCCTAGGGGGGGATTGGGCCGGGCCGGGCCCAGACCCCCCATTTCGGTTTATTTCCGTTCGAACACCCATAACTTGGGCTACGAATCTACAATCGATGCACCGTCAGTTGCGATGTGATCCATGGATCGAGACGGTCGTTTCGGTATATTACACTCACGGTTTCGAAGAACTTTGGGTTCGGCCGGGTTGGTTTGGATACGAAACCAACCGGGCCCTCGGACCAGAAACGCTCATATCTTGAGTTCCGGACGTCCAATTGACGTGCCGTCGACTTTGTTGGATTCCTCTTGATGAGATGGAACTTTTGGCTTACTTCGCTCGAGTTTTTCATGCAGTTTGTGTATGGCCGAGTTGGATTGTACCCGAAATCCAATCGGGCCCCTAGAACGGAAAAGCTGATATCTTTCAGACCGGACGTCTGTTTGACGAACCGTCAGCAGCGTTGGTGATCACATTGAGAAACGGTCCCTATGAGTATACCCTATGAGAGTTCGGGGTATAGTTGAGATATGGAAATGTTGGTTCGCACACGAAATCAACAGGGCCCGGGGACGAAAAGGCTAGTAACTCACAGACCGGACGTCCGATTGACGCGCCGTCTGTTGCGTTGAGACCCCAATGACGAGGAGGTCCTTTGAGATACTTCTTCATGGGACTTTGACATACTTGGAGTATTGACCTATAGCTCATGGATCAGACCCTCCCGGAGACGAGCGCACGGAGTACGGAGACCGTGTAACCGACTGAAACCTGACGACTGCTTGACCGACTCGACTTGGAGTGAGTCGACTTGCCCAGTAGACAGAGGAATACTTTGTTTGGGTGAAGACCCATGGAGGACGGAGCACTACCTGTGTGATAGTGCAGACCCACGGTACTCGTCCGGAGAGTACATCTGCAGGCTATTAGGGGGTGTTCACTACTGTATTTGGGTGGTATACCCCGGCGGGAAGCACTACTGTGTTTGGGTGGACGGCCCGTGGTAATCGACAGGAGGAGTACCTCAACAGTCTTAGGTTAGTGAGCAGTACCTCGGAGTCGTGACAGGACCACTATACACTCCAGAGACAGGGCTCTTCAGCAGTTACGGTTTCGATAATGAAAATCCTGGTTTGAGCTTAGACTTTTGACCCTTGTGTTTACCTCATGATTGAGATGGGTCACTTGAAAAATTAGGTATATGTATGGGCATATACCTAGTTTGTGGATATCAGTTGATTTCATGATCTTGGTGTTTTCCTCATGATCGAGATGGGTTACTTGATAACTTAGGTATATGCATGGGCATATACCTAAGTAGAGGTTATCTGTTGAGATCTTCTTTGTGGTTATGCTTGTTGGTTTTAGTGAGACCTTGATGGTCTCGGGATCCCTACTGTGTATCGTTATACTCACCCCTGAATGGGCTATGCCCGCGCCTCATTGTGTTGGTTGCAGATGACGGGAAGTGCTGACGGAGGCCGAGTGATCGAGGACTGGACAGTACCCATAGGTGGACCACACAACGAGTCATTAATCGGAGGTGGACCACATGACGAGACGACACATGGAGGAGGTTGAAGGGCAAGAGTGTTATATTTACCTACCCTTCATGTAGGATCCGTGGTGCAAGATCCAGCAGTTGTGCCATCTATACCTACCCTTCAGGTAGGATCCGAGGAGGACGACCCAGGAGCCGCTTCCGTTCATCCAGTTGTTGTCTATTTTTGTTGTACTTTGTTCAGTTGCAGTTGTACTTTCAGTTGGGTTTGTATTCTGGCCCATTTACCTTTCAACACTTCTCTTTGTACGTAGTGTTTTACTTCCGCTTGTACTCTATGGTGTTTTGTTTACTTTTATAAAGGCAATGCCTTCCCAGTTATCGGGATTTACGCCTTTGGTTCTATTCGCCATCCCCTGGCATATGGCAGGCAGGCTTGGGGTAGTCACAGCACGGGCCCCAAGGACGGGTCGTGAAAAATTGGTATCAAAGGAGTCGGTTCTACTGCAGAACTTTTAACTCTGATTTTTTCATTCTGTGAAGATATAGTGTTTAAGGAACCAAGTGTGGTCTTTAGTTTAGGGAGTCCAGTGTTGGTGCGGGCGGATGATGTATCCATACACCAAGACCCTGAAAAATGATTTTCAACATTGTGCACGAAAACACTGATTGCCTGTTTGTTTCCAGAAGTTTTTAAAAGTCAGCTCAAACCAAGTCAGATCAAACCAGGTCAGCTCACCAGGTATAAACGTTTCACTTTGTCACATTGTTTCTTTCAGGATTCCTTTTCACGGACGACCAGCTAGAGCCTAGTGGGATGTGCATACTGAAAGCCTGCTGAGTGACGAGGCTTCAGTAAAGGGCCCTCTTGCAGTTGAGGGACCAGCGGAGGCACCAACGATACTACCATACGTTGGGTCACTGATGCCACTATCCCAAGCAGTAGGTGATACATGCCACTTGAGCGCGCTGCATGAGTTCTAGCGCTAGAGGCCACCCAGGTTCCGGGGAGAGATGGACCCACAGGCGGCTGAGGATTGGCTGGAGGCTGTGGTGAGAGTCTTCAGGCTAGTGGGGACACCTGCAAAATTCATGGTGATCTTTCATGCTATCCTTCTTCAGGCAGCAGCAGGCAGGTGGTGGAGCCACTTGTTCTAGTTTTGTGACAGGATGACCTTCACATGGGAAGACTTCAAGACCTTCTTCATGGTAGAGTTCGTACCAGTAGCTCTACACCCGGAGCGTGTACAGGAGCTGCTGCCTTTGCCGTATGATTTTCGATCAGTAGCTGAGTCATATGTGGGAAGTAGACAAATGGTGTAGAGGTCCAAGAGGACCAGAGCTAGCCGTACGAGGAGCAAGAAGTGTTATGAATGCGGTAGGAAGGGTCATCTGGCACATGACTGTCCGACTCCTCGTACAGTTGATCCATAGGCCTTAGAGGAGCCACCGAGGTAGAAGCAGCGGCGGGTGCTTGAGCAACAGCCGAGCAGTGGACAAGGCAGTAGAGCTCAGGGAGCAGGTGGATAGGAGTGGAACTAGAGGATACATCCCTTTTACTTCAAGTTCCATATTGCTGTTTTATTCGTGTCTTTTTACTATGAGCTGCAATAATAAAAAGACACTTATCTTTTTTTGGGTGAAGACCCATGGCAGATGGAGCACTACCTCTGTGACAGTGCAGACCTATGGTACTCGTCCGGAGAGTACGATTGCAGGCTATTAGGGGTTGTGCACTAATGTGTTTGGGTGTCATACCCCGGCAGGAAGCACTACTGTGTTTGGGTGGCGGGCCCGCGGTACTCGACAGGAGGAGTACCTCAGCAGTCTTAGGTTAGTGAGTAGTACCTCGGAGCCGTGATAGGACCACTGTACACTCTAGAGATGGGGCTCTTCAGTAGTTACGGTTTCGATAATGAAAATCTTGGTTTGAGCTGAGACTTTTGACCCTCGTGTTTACCTCAGGATTGAGATGGGTCACTTGATAACTTAGGTATATGTATGGGCATATAACTAGGTAGTGGTTATCCGTTGATTTCATGATCTTGGTGTTTTCCTCATGATTGAGATGGGTTACTTGATAACATAGGTATATGAATGGGCATATACCTAAGTAGAGGTTATCTATTGAGATATTTTTTGTGGTTATCCTTGTTGGTTTTAGTGAGACTTTGAGGGTCTCGGGGTCCCTACTGAGTATCGTTATACTCGTCCCTGCACGGGCTACGCCCGCACCTCATTGTGTTGGTTGAAGACGACGGGCAGTGCTGACGGAGGCTGAGTGATCAAGGACTGGACGGTACCCGGAGGTGGACCACACAACGAGTCAGTACCCGGAGGTGGACCACACGACAAGACGACACATGGAGGAGGTTGACGGGTGAGAGTGTTATCTATACCTACCCTTCAGGTAGGATCCGTGGTGGACGATCTAGGAGTTGCGGCATCTGTACCTACCCTTCAGGTAGGATCCGAGGAGGAAAACCCAGAAGCCACTTCCGTTCTTCCAGCTGCTGTCTTTTTCAGTTTTACCTTTTTCAGTTGTAGTTGTACTTTCAGTTGGGTTTGTATTCTGGCCCATTTACCTTTCAGCTCTTCTCTTTGTACTTAGTGTTTTACTTCTACTTATACATTGTGGTGTTTTGATTACTTTTATAAAGTCAATGCCTTCCCAGTTATCGGGATTTACGCCTTTGGTGCTAGTCGATAGCCCCTGTCCAATGCAAGGTGGGCTTGGGGTAGTCACGACACGGGAAATTTTAAGACCTGGTAATTTCAGGGGAAATTGTTTCTAAATTATCTTTGGGATTTTACAAGAATGTAGTTTCTGATGGCGCTTGATTCCGAGGCCTGGTGTGCCTAGAATCATTTTCCAAAGATTAGCTCGGGTACGTTTAGTGAACGAACGTGCGGGTTTTACTAACTTCTAAACCGGTGCTCGGAATCGAATTCTGAGGGCACCGATGGAATCGAAGTGCCGGTATTTTCTTAGAAACGCCTTTTCTGGAGTTGTGTTTGCTCAGGTGTGGTTTTTAATTTTTGGGGGTTAAGTGAAGAAAATAAAATAAAGTTCTACACCCAGCCGGGCCGACCCGGTTCGGGCCGACCCCGAGGGTCTCGGGCCGGGTCGGTCCAGGCCCGAATCCCCTGTTTCAGATCCTTTTTGGTCTTTTTCTCATATCTCAGGCTACGGACCTCCGATCGATGCGCCGTCAGTGGCGATGCGATCCTTGGGTCGAGTCGGTCGTATCGTTATATCGCGCTCAAGGTTTCGGAATACTTTGGGTTCGACCGGGATGGTTCGTACACGAAACCAACCGGGCTATCGGAGTGGAAAGGCTCATAACTTGATCTCCGAACATCCGATTGATTTGCCGTCGACTTTATTGGATTCCTCTTAGTGAGATGGATCTTTTGTCTTACTCTGACCAAGGTTTGTATGCAGGTGGAGTACGGTCGAATTGGTTTTTCCTTAAAAACCAACCGGGCCCCTGGGACGAAAAAGCCAATAACTCTCAGACCGGGCGTCCGATTGACGCGCCGTCTGCGACGTTGAGTTCCTGTTGACGATACAGAACTTTTGGATACATCATCTCTGGACTAGGTGTCAGTTGATGTATCAGCCTCTTGGCTCGTGGAGCGGACCCTCCCGAACGAGCTTGCTGTGTGAGGGAACCCTAGATCTGGCTGCGTTTGCGACTGTGACGACGATGATGACTGTATAGAGATCCTCAGTGGATTCGACGGTGATGACTACAACACTCAGCGGTCCTTCGTGGATCAGTGCTACCGATCATGTGTGGGTCCGATCCTGTGTGGGTCTGCACTTAGCGGTTCTGTCTGAGCCAGCGCCTATAGATCTTGTGTGGGTTTGATCCTATGTGGGTCTTTACGGGGGTTAGTTACCTATCGATCATGTGTGGGTTAGACCCTTCCTGGGTCATTGCGGGGGTTAGTTACCTATCGATCCTGTGTGGGTCAGACCCTTCCTGGGGAATTGTGGGGGTTAGTACCTATCGATCCTTTCTGGGTCCGATGACATAGATGAATTAGTGGATATATCTGATCATCTCTATCGTCATATGAAGAAGTATATCTGTGTGATCTGAATCCTATTTTGATTTTCTATGTGGAGTATGTTGTGCTATCCTGTGTGGATTTATTTTTTTCTCTCTTATGTGGAATGGGTTGTACTTGGTCTCGGATGTTGGAGTCGAACGAGAATTGATGACTTAGGTATATGTATGGGATTATACCTAAGCAGTGTCGGATGTTACTTCGTGATTGTATCTTTCCTTTGTGGATTATCCTTTGTGGATTCTGGGAGACCTTCGGGGGTCTCGGGGTCCCTACTGAGGAGCTTACACTCACCCCTGCACGGGCTATGCCCGCACTACGTTGTGTTGGTTGCAGATGACGGACATCGCTGATCGTGGTTGAGCCTTGCGAAGCAGGACGGTTCCTGGAGGTGGAACATAGGGCGGGACGTACTCGGAGCAGTCGGCTGGACCCGAGGAGCAGTGGAGGATATCGGTACCCACCCATCAGGTGGGACTTCCAGTGGACGGCTCGACGCTGCGGCTCTACTTTTCAGTTTGCTGTTTTCCCTTTCGAGTTGTACTTTACTTTCAGTTTGGGTTTGTATTCTGGCCCATTACTTTTCCGCACTTATTGTTGTACTCAGTTTTTATGTAGTGTTTACTTCTACTGCTTTCTTTCTATGTGGTGTTTGTTTACTTTACAAAGGCAATGCCTTCCCTTTTTACTGTGATTTACGCCTTGGTGCTAGTCTCTAGGCCCTGGCCTATGGAAGGCGGGCTTGGGGTAGTCACGGCATGAGGCCCGAGGATGGGTCATGACAAATTGGTATCAAAGGGAGGTTCATCCAATGAGGATTTTTCGCAGAAAAAGACACCGCAGAAGGATATGTTTCCGAGGGCCCGGTTGGTTTCGTATCAATAATAAAATAAGCCCCAACAATTTCCCGCAACAAACTATTCCAAACCCGCAAGGAAAACGTTTGCGGATCAAATAGATAATAAGTTGATCTGTGCAGACCCACGGTACTCGTCCTGAGAGTACCTCTGCAAGCTATTAGGGGTTGTTCACTACTGTGTTTTGGTGGAATACCCCGGCGGCATGCACTACTGTATTTGGGTGGCTGGCCCGCGGTACTCGACAGGAGGAGTACCTCAGTAGTCTTAGGTTAGTGAGCAGTACCTCGGAGTAGTGGCAGGACCACTGTACACTCCTGAGAACAAGAACCAAATGCACAGTAGGCTCATATATATGATTATCACTCCCATGATTCTTCTTTAATATTTTTATTTTGTCATAGAACAAGAACCAAATGCATAGACTTTCCCTACAAGAAATTCTCACTATTATCCGCAATACGAACTAGATTCTCTTCAAAGGATGCATCAGGCTTAATCTCACTATAATATGTATTTATCACATGATATGGATCATGATTCTTCTTATAAAGTTTTGAAACATAAAAAACATTTTACACACCACTGTACCATTGTAGAAGAGCCTATCAGCAATCCATCAGACTGATCCTCTCCACAATCTCAAACTACCCCCACATACCTGGGTTCTAGATTTCCCTATTTCTGGATTCGATGGTGACCCAACCCTGGTGAAACCAGAAGAAACACCCTATCACCCAACATGAACATTATAGGTCTAATATGAGAGTCATAATATGACTTATTCATATACTGAGTTGTTTCCATATCCGTTTGAATCAACCAAACCTTTTCCGACGTATCTTGTACAAGGCCTGGTACTAATAGTTCAAAAACTCTAGCTTCTAATCAACCCAATACAGATCTATACATCCTTCTTTAGAGTGCCTTGAAATATTCCATATGAATTGTAGCCTATTTTTTTTATGAAATTTCAACAAGCGGTATGTTATTCTCCCTTGAACCATCAAAATACAGAACATAGATTCTCAACATGACTTCCAATATCTAAATTGTACTCTCTGACTACTCATCCTTCTGGGGTGATGAACCATAATAAAAAACAAGGGTACCAAGAGCCTTCTATTTCACCTTTCATAAGCATTATGAAAAACATTGTTCCCGATCCAAAACTATGATTCTAGACAATCCATGCAGTCGCAGTATCTCTCAAACATATGACTCACCTAGCGGGTCGACTGCATAAGTTTCCTAGAATAGTAATAAATGAGCCAATTTAGTTAACTAATCCACAATAATAAATATTTCATCATTATTCCACGTTGTCTTCATAATACCCACTAATAAGTCCGTCTTTACGTCATAACACTTCCACTCCAAAATGAGAAATTATTGTATCAACCCTCGTAGATGTTGATGCTCGACCTTCACTTATTGACTGGTAAGGAATTACACCAAAAGTCCCTCAACATTTTTCTTCATTCTCATCCAAAAATACATCCAATTATTATCATGATACATATTTGTCAATAAATAGTGTACTTACCACTTTTAGGAATGTAACTCGTGCATCAAATCCACTCTCACACTTTTCAGGACTAAAAAATATTGTTATACATAAAAAAATCCATCAACACAAAAAAACACCCGTGAATATAAATCCCATCATTTAATAATATACATCAAATCTAAACTCTCTAGATACTCTAGTTGACAAACATTGAATGGTATCAAAAACATAGACTCAGTCACTCTAGACGCGCGGGTCATTTTTCTATTCCCATCATCCACCTCCAGAAACATCTTAGAAAACAAAGGCATCATTTTCTATTAAGAGTTGGTTTCTTGATCCACCTAATTCTGGGTTATCTCATTCATAGCATCTAAAACACTATTCCCTTTCATCGATGTCTAAACCAACTAAAAATCTATTGATTCTAGGTACTCGACCAACCTTCACTACCAGTGATTCAAATCCCACTGATAAAATATATATATTAATCTTTTATGACCAGAAGACACCACGAACCCCTCTCCCAACAAGTAGTGCCACCAACACATTTAGGTATAAAATACATCAGTATTATCTAGATCAAGGTTACTGTAATTTTATTCATGAGGCTTCAACTATCTTTACCCATATGCTACATCTTAATTATGCTTCATCAACACTTCCCTGAGTCCCTGAGCAGAAGCATCAGTCAATAAGGCATACCAATTATTTGGTTGAGGTCAAATAAATATTGGTGCGATATTCAATCAGTTCTTCCATTCATGAAAAGTAGTTTCTCATGCTACTTACCACTAAAACTTGACCCCATTCGTAGTAAGGATTGATATTGGTTCTATCAAATGGTTCAAATCCCTAATGATCCAATATTAATAAACAACCAAACCCATAAATCATAGAACATTAGAAACATTCATGGGCTTCACCCAAGATATAATATCCAGCACCGAATGTACCTTATCAATCCATAACTGAAATTTTGATATCTTCGAGTAATGTCTATTCTATATTAGTGTACTGAAGACGATGTCAATATGTTTGTAATGATCATCAGATGTTCATGAGTACACCAAGATGTCAATAAAAAAGACAACAAAAAACTGATTCTGATAAGGGTAAAATATTAGACTCATTAGAGATATAAACCTAGTCAGCTGATTGGTAATTCAGAACATCATCACCAAAAACTAATGCAACTTATACCTAGTCTGGAAAGGATTCCACAGTACCTCAGATGGTCTCACCCTCAGCTGATGGTTTCCTGATCTCAAATCGAGCATATATAAATCTTAAGCACCCCTTAGTTGGTCAAATAGGTCATCAATTCTATGAAGTGGGTATCGATTATTAAATATCATCTATTTCAACTTCCTATAATTGACACATAAACTCATGGATCCATTAGCCTTAATAGAAAACCACATGGTTGATCCCTATGGTAACATACTTGATTTAATGAATCCCTTTCGATCCGACTCTTCATGTTAAGCATTATTCTCTTGGATTCCTCCTAGAGCCATTCGATATGGTAGAATAGAAACTAGTTCCTCCACTAATAGTATCTCGATTATAAACTCCCCATCCCTTTAAGATGGAAATCCCAATAAATACTCAGTAAATACATCCTAAAACCCATCCACCACAGAAGGAAAGACTTGTGGCTCTACATCACCATAATCAAGAATATGGAACCCCACTTGGGTTATGAGTTCTACAAACAATTGCAACATTTTTCCTACACATATCCCACTAACCATGAAAGACAAATACTTCTCTATAATGAGATGTGAAAGTTACCCTTTGATGGTAACAATATATATGGGCCTGATACAAAACTATCTAGTCAATACCAAAGATGATTTCAAAACCTTACATCTTAAGGACATACAGGTTCCAAAGATAATGATAACAACAATACACTAAGGAACAATTTGTACAAGGTCTGATATCCTCAACACACACCCCCAAATAGAGTGTCAATTGACATAAGCCCCACACACTTGTTCCAAAGATAGGCCAAAAAAAATAAGGAACTATGAAGAGATACAAGTGTGTGTGTCACCTATTTCAAATAGTTCATTCGAAATTGTAGAAGCTACAAGAATTGTACCTCAAATGGTAGAAGGTCCAAACTCCCCACCTCCAGGTGTAGAATCAACTGCGTGAAGATTTCATGTCCCACTTGCTGGGATATATCTTAAGTATCCTACACTTAACTACCCTACTAGTGTTGAAGGTCTCATCTAGATGTTATACATCCACCACCCCTACTGGTACAACCTGTGGACCTTCAACTACATTCATGATATGGGGTGATCGAACCCCTACCTGCACTCGAAATCATCCCTCGAATCCCATCCATACCTGGATATTGAGGGTTCTTGAAGAAACATTGTATATGTCTCAATCATCCCACGGACTATCAATTGACTAGTGGTCGAGGAAACTTGCCCCACATTTTCCCCTACCAACCACACTAGTAGTAGAACACCTGATCACCATCCTAAGAAGTAGACCCTTTCTTCAAAATATTCTTCACACAATATTCGTGTTTCCAACTTCAAAAATGGCGGATCCTTCTATTGGATGTTGTACCAAATGTCTTCCCAGTTGGCACCACAAGTCCACCTCCTGAATCTCCCATCATGTTATCATTTGAGATAAGGTCTTTTTCCACAACCTATGAAAACCAATTCAAATAGAAGATGTTCACTCGAGACATAATGTTATTCCCATGCCCATCCCAGAAGCATTTTTCCATAGTCACCTCATCTACAACCATTATCGGGATGAATTAGTGCAATTCATTAAAACTACTAGAATATTATATCACTAACTCATCCCCCATTGTCAAACTCATACACCCTATATCCTTCTCCTACCACAAAATTTCTATTTAGTAATGTTCTATATACTTTTCCTTTAAATGCTTCCTTGCCATTCCTTCTACATGCTCTGCCATAAAAATAATATCATACTGACGCTTAGGATGACCGATTTACATATAGGATTCTAACATGACAAAACTCTCAAGATGATTCTCTATATGATCATGAATATTCTTCATATACTCATTCCAAAACATTGCGGTCTCTAGAACACCCTATCTAATAATGCTCAGAGGGTGCTGCATCTGAAACTCCCTGGTCAGCTTCAACATACTCGACACAACCCAACCTAAGTCGTATTCCATCATCAACATAATATTTGAAATATTGTCATGAACATAATCTATCCTATTTTCTTGAACCACTGGATTTTCTTGCTTCAAATTTGGGGGATAATTCTCCGCATTAGCATCTTATCAACTAATTGGCACTTGTCTACAAGGTTGAATTTTTCTACAATGATAAACATGTTATTTAGAACAGAAATGATAATGTGTTCACAAATATAAAGGAAGTGTCTTCATTAGACATCATTAAAACATTTCAAATATACCAACCCATAGTTTTGATCATACCTAGTACACTACCCTAAACCATACCTAACAAGGTCATAGAAAACATGAAGTAGCTAACTCAGATTAGTACTGGACTTACTTTCTATAATATTTCAAAACTATTCTTGCATCACAACTTACTCCAATAAAATTTAATTTCACACTCCACCATTTATGAAACATAATTTTATAATTAATGATGAACATTTTTATCCCCATTTAATGCATTTGTATTGTTTTGTTAGACATAATTATCCACACTTTTTAAAAAATTCAGATGAATTATACTCTATATGCCCCACACATCCATCCCATATGTGTGTGATTACTATGATGCCTATCACATATATACATAGGTTCCTAGAATGTTGCATGAAAGGATAACTTCATGGAATTTTTTCTACAGGATTAATATCATAAAAGTTTCAAATCACACCACTTGTGCAACAAACAGTGGTGAAATATCTTCAAATGTAACAACAAAACAAGAACAACATTTCCTGCCGAGGGTGAATGGGGTTTTCCATCATATTTGGGTTAGACACGACTTGGCACGAGATCATTACCAAGGCCCAACACCTTCCAAAACTGTTATCTACACTTCCCAAATAATAAGTAATAGTACAAAATGAAAACCTCTGATACCACATTATAATGCCCCCCCCATCCGTGTCCCACTAAATCAGTTCCCCCAGCCGGGTCATCGCCTGACCTCAAGGGTGCCTCCCCGTATGCTAGAGGTTTTTGAAAATCAGTGAGGGACTAATATATCATGTGGGGAGAATATAAACTCTTTACCATTGTAATAAACAGAAGATCACAATATAAATAGTTAAAATAATAGAATAAAAAACAATAACATGAATAGAAAAACATCTCCCAAACTAGGTAAAATCCACAAGAAATAGTAAATATGTCATGTCATGTAACTATAAAATGTGAAAAATAACCCAAAATAAATAAAAACAAATGATTTTCCATAATTGTACTAACTCTAAGTCTTGTACCACAACATGCATGTCTCATGTCTATCTCAACTCCCTAGCAATTGGCCCTTGCCATTTTCCTGACCTACAAGCACAAAATATTCTTGGGTACCCAAAGGTGGCCCGGGCAACGAGTGAGCACAGCTCAATTGGCCACCAACAACAGTGTTTAAAAATATCCATTATAACAGACAGTGAATTTAGGTATATGTAATTTAAAAGAAAATAAAATTCAATTCAGGGGCTATTAGTTGACATTCTCTACTTAGCTATACTATCCAAGGATCCTATTCATTATTTCACTATTTTTACTTGTTCTTAATAAGCCACACAAGGTTCGTGTATTTCACAATACTCATAAGTGAATAAGTAAGTACCTACTCACTAGGGATAATATTTCAAAACAGCACAATATCCTCACCTCAAATACTCAATCATAGAGGAAGGAAACCATTTTGGAAATAGAGCTCAGTCTTCTTACCTAACTCGTGCATTTTGGGTGGAGTTAGAGAATCTATCAAACTCGACCTGTGGGAGGATCCTCAGTCATTTATCCAGAACCTCAAGCCATATGCACATGACTACCCATAAATTCACCACATAAAAACAATATCACAACCAAACACAACTAGTATGACAATAACTATAATCTATAATAATCATTTTGTTAAATGATACTGTGACATAACCCATTAATGCATTTTCCATTTACATCACTTAGATAATTTATCCCAAATCCTATTCTCAATGATTGATCACTATGAATACTAAATAATTACCTTATGCCAAACTATTATATATGTTCATAAATCCAATTATGAAATTCTATTCAACATATTTTTCCACTTGTCTTACAATTATTAATTTAGTGTATTTAGTGATTTACATTAAATAACTATATTAGGAATATCAAAAATAATTTATAAGAATCATACCCCAAAAAAAATTAACCAAAACCTCATTTATACTTCGGTTAATAATATAACAAACTCCACAAGGTCTCTACATGATCACAAAACAAATAGAACATTCATAGCTAATTCTACGTCTAAAAAGTATTATCGCACCCCATGGGCAGATAGAAATAGGTAAAAGCATCCTTGATGAATACCTTATTGACCATGAGGGTGTCCATTCATAATCTAGACACCCAAAATACATAATCTTACTAAGGGTTTCAAAATCCAAAATAGAAGTGACAATGAACAAAGTAATACATGCAAAAAATTAACAATGAAAATAAAGGATATAACTTATAGGCCACCTATATAGAATCTATTAGTGAACTCACTCCCAAACGTGGAATTAGATCTTAATTCAACCACATATTATTGTTCCAACCCAGATTTCCATGTAAAGAACAGTTTTTGAGATTCTGATAGAGAGGACAGAAATATACAACCCCTAATTTAAAAAATGAAACCATGAGCTGATTAGACTGACCCGATGCTTCGATCTGCAACCGATGATGCTCTTAACGTCCTAGAGACAAGAATATTTCACACATCAAAGCCCGTAGGAGCTATTTTTCATCACTAGAATTTATGGGAGGATACAAGAAGATAGTATAGTGAGATTCTTTAAATTTTCGACATGTAAATTTTCTATATTACTAAAATTTATTGGGATGCACGATTTTCAAAACCATGCAAAAACAGTGCATGAGAAACATCCCTAAAATCACCCCTACACATGGTTTCTTTGGAATTATACACGGTCAGCTTAACTATGTGGCATGTAAATTTTCTATATTACTAAAATTTATTGGGATGCACGATTTTCCAAACCATGCAAAAACAGTGCATGAGAAACATCCCTAAAATCACCCCTACACATCGTTGAACAATCTCTTAATGATTACCCAAAAGTCATTCATTGGTTTGTTTAACTATCAATCCAAAGACTATTGTATTTTAACATGCCTTTAAATAATGTATTTGAGTTAGAATTTACTGAGATACAGTGTCTAAAACTTGTGAGACAAATTGGAGAGAGTCTTCCCATTGATAAGTGAGGTGAGTGGTACTCTTTGAATTACTTAAAATAATAATATAATATAAATTAATAATCATGGAAAAAAGGATCCAAACATATATAATTTGGATATTGGATGAGGATGGGTTAATATCATCTTATAAAATTTAATTTGGACATGTTTAGATTATTATTTTTATCCCTTATCATTTTGTTTCAATAGATCATTAACCCATTTGACACTTTCAATAGTATATAATTTTTTTTGTAAATGAGTCATGGAAGTTACCCTAAAAGGAAACATAAATTGTTAAGAGGATGTGGCTGATATTCTAAACCAAATCAAATTTAAATATCTTATGATAATATTTTTAGTAATTTTAAATCATTTAATGAAAATTATTATTTTTTAAAATATTTGTAATGATATTTTTGGAACAATTTCTTTAATTTGACCGTGAAAAAATATAAAAAAATAAAAATGATCGTAATATTTTTAAAAATAAATAACTTGTTATATTTTATTTAGAAAAAATAAACATAATAATTTATAAATATTATTTTTCCTTTAATAATTTTGATATTATTTATTTTATTCACCTATAAAATTAATAGATATTGTGTTTATATTGTGAAATAAATTTAGGTAAATATAGATCACTAAAAAATATAAATAAAATAACATGATAGAAAATTAAATATTTTTATAAAAAATTTTAAAAAAAAATATGTTTTTTATACCTATAAAAAATAGATTTGATATTAAAAAACAGTATATGTAATTTTTAAATTTATCTGTTATATAAATATTATAAAGGCTTAAATAAAGGATAAATGGAAAAAAGAGAATATTTTCAAATTTTTTATGTCTATTGATAAAATAGAGCCATAAAATGAAATATAGGCAAGTGTTGATGTATTTTTTAATCATTAAAAAATTTCATTGAAGCTTAATTACTTGAATTAACCTTATTGTGTTGTCAAAAAATTAAAAAAAAATTACTATTCATAATGAAAAAAAATAAATAGTCCAAATTTAAACAATATATAACTCCCATTTAAAAATATGTAACTCATTTCTCAAGATATATTTAAAAAACGTATAAGAATATCAATTGTAATTATACACAAAAAAATTGGGGAAATTGTTTTTTCAAAAAAATCATATTAATTGAAAAAATTTCTTTTATAACAAATCAGGTATAAAAAACATTCCAATGAATACAATGGAATTATTAATAACATAAATGTTATAATTAAATTTTAAAACTCATCAAAAATATAATATTCTATATTAAGAATTTTAAAATAAATTCTATTTTCAGTAAAAATATTTATTTTCTGCTAGTCATTTAAAAACAATTAACTTCATAAAGTTATCAAACATTCATTCCAAGATAATTTTGATATACTGAATTCAAAAATTAAATTTATTTTCTAAAATTAAAATTTTATGGTTCTAAAATCTATATTTTGAAAATGGTAAAAAATGCATGAATAACTATTCAGAATGAAATAACACTTTTTCGATTTTTTCCTGAAATATTTCATGATATTCTTATAACAATAATATCTCCATAAAATATGAATATTAATATTATATGAAACTTATTTATGGAACAATTACATAATTTTTAATTTAGAATGTATATGTGTTGTAAAAATTTATAGAAAAAATATGAATTTATGTTTAAATTAATGGTCAGAATTTATAAAAGATTGTTATTACCATGAATAAATTTATAAATGATTTATTTTATATAAATTTTTTTTATAAACTAGTTATTATTATAATATATTTTGATGGAATATTTTTGGAATATTTTTAAATTCTTTTATACATTAAATTGAAATTTCATTTCATGTGTTAGACATGTAATGTAATATTTTTAAAATTAAATACCAACTGTAAGTATGATTTCATTAATTAAAAATATCTATAGATATAAATTATTTTTACGTAGTTTTTTTTTTGATAAAATGGAGTGTTTAATGATTTGTTTATATATATATTTCATTTTTGTGGAATAAATGATGCTTAGAAATTGATAAATATTTTTTATGCATAAACCAACCATTTTAGATTGAATGGAAATGATTTATTAATTCTATAATAAATTTATGGTGAAAGATTCATAATAAAAATGTAATTTAATTTATTATTTTTATTTTGATCATGACAATTTAAAATATTGCATTATTATTTAATTTTTCTGTGTGATTTCTTCCATGGTTTGATTATGTTTGAATATTTTATATAAAAAATATATCAATTAATTAATTTATTGAAACAACTATAAAACATTATTTAATAAATTGATATTGTATAAGTAAATTTTATAATAAATAATAATAATGTGGTAATTATGAAAAAAATTAATATGAATATTCGTAATACATCTTTCATGAAAAGTCAAATTCAGTGATTATTTTATGTCAGTTAATGTTATACATAGCTCTCTCATTACTAGTTAAATATTCAATTTCCATTTTTATTAAATTTCTACTTAATTCCTCCTGATTCGTTATATTATTCTTCATTTATTACATGAAGATAAATCATTGTAAAATAATGTTATTTAATTTTTTTTATTATTGGAATTATTTGATATAATAATTGTAGTATTTAAATATAGGTGGAAGTCAATTGTCAGTCACTTACTCACATCAACTATTATTTAGTTAGAAAATTTTATGTTCTATTTCCTCATATTGAGTGATATTTTATAGCCACATTTTTTAGTTCCTCGCCTATATGGCCTGTATTTTTGTCGGTTGTATTATATATTGTCAGCTAGCATGGGATAACATTCTTGTTATGATAAAACACAATATGGGGAATAATTATTTCGAGTAAATTGATCTATTGACAACTATTATATTTTGTTTTCTATTGTTAAAAAATACTATTGTATATTTACATGAATTAAAATAAAACTGATTCGGTGTTTGATAAATGTGTGCCACTATGTTGTCCATTTCTTTTATGGATATATATAAGCAATACTCATTGTTTATCGTCTTTTATTATGGGTGTTATTATTTTTTCATTTCAATATATTGTAGAATATAAATCCATTTCTTTGATTTTAAACTATTTTATTTAAAATTGATGAAAGGGCTATGGTATTCAATCTGATATATGATTCAAGAGATTTATGCAAGATGTGTTATTTTATTTGAGAATAGTTGGTAAATGCTTCCTAATATCACAGGAAACCTTCAATTATATAAATAAACATATATTAAAGTAATTTATCTATTATATTATTGTTGTATTATATTTATGAATACATAGATTCCATGTTCCAAGACTAAATTATTCATTTAGTCTATGTTGAACAATTAATATTTGATAATTGAGGTATGACATAGCTTAATAGATCAACCAAATTTTTTTAAATGACAAATAATTTAATTTGAATATGATTACAAAAATAATGGTTTATTTTTTAATTTTATAAAATGTGTATGTTTTTTTATTTATATAAATAAACATTCACCATAATGAAAAATACTCTGAGGTATCCCATAATTTTCAATGTATTTGTTTCAATAGACAGTTATTATTACAAATAAGTTAATATTTATTTCGATCGATAATTATTTAGAAACCTAACACATCTTCCAATGTGTTAGTTTTAATTGAAGATCAGATAATATCTTAGAGGGATTTATTAATGTTGCTATATTTTTTTATGTTATCTAGTTAAAAAAGATTTTTACTTGAAACCAAACTCTTCTCACAAGAGTATTTTCACAAACAGGGTATCCATCTACTTTGAGTGTCATCTCTAATGGATATTTAGATTTAGGATCTTCTATTTGTTTTTAATATTCTCATGGGGATATTATTTGAGTGTTATTTTATGTGAATACCCAAGTTTCACTTTCATTTTATAGGTTTAATTTATCATTTCCTTAGTTATTGTTTAAATTCTCGGTGGTGTGAATTACTTTTGAGGTGTTGGACGAAATGGTCTTGATTTTCATGAACCCTCAAATTTATAATTTCATATGATTTATTATTGTTAATGGGTGTTTAGTAGTAGTTTCAATGGTTTAGTTTGGATTATGTTAATTTGGATTAATCTTATAATCATTGAATTAAGTCTGATATCAAAATTTATCAATTATTATAATATATTATTTATTGGAAGAAAAATTTATGTATTGAAAATTTGAACTTCAATTAATAATAAGTATTAATATTTTCTTCATATAATGATTATGTATAGTATTTTTAAGGGATAAAATATTACTTATTGATTCTATCAATTAAATATTATATGTAACAATTTTATTTAAAAGAACAAATTTATAAAATTTTGAAATATATAAAGTAAATTCAAATTAATTTACCTTTCATTTTTTGAAAATGGTAAATTTTTTACATATCAAAATGAAATAACACTTTTATATTTTAGTAAGGTATAAAACTGTATGAAAGGGATAAAAACATGACATTTGAAAATTTCAATCTAAATATTTAAACATACATATTGAACATTTATTTTATATTGGTTATATTTTATATATTTTTATTTTTTAAAGGAAATATATTGTGCGTTATAAGATATATTATTCCATAAATTTTACGAACTGTTAAGTTTGTTTCAATGATAAATTGGTTATATATCCCTTTTATTATCTAGGGAAATATATTAAATATTTCATAAAGTTATCATCAGTAGGAATGAAATATTTTTCATTTCAATAATAGTTATTTACATTGTGGTTTTTAAATAATTTCATTCATGAAATACATTGTGTATTCAATCCAATATCGCATTTTATTTGATTGTCTAATTTTCTTATGAGTTAATTATATTATGTATGAAAGGTAAAATCATTGCTTTGTTTTTTTCTGTTTAGGTTTAATGGTATTTTACAATTGTTAAAGGGATACAACTAATCATTAGATAATGTATTTCATAAACTACAATTTAAAAATGGTAACTTGATTAACAAACATAAAACACTAAAATTTGGGACATTATTGAGAAATAAAAATCTACCTTCACTATAAATAAATTAATGTAACGATATCTATAAGATTTAATGACACATGGTACTGATATTCAACACTCTGTAGACTCCTTTAGTTTTCTTCAAACATAAGAAGATCAATAGAGTTATTAATTCCAAGTGGTTCCTTAAACAAGTATGATTTCATTATGTTCGTTACAGATTCAGTTTTCATTATGTTGATCTAAAAGAAGGTGGTGAATGATGATTTATATTATATTCGTCATAAATATAATGTTGTTAAATTGGAAGTTTCATTTTGACCAACCCATTCACATTGTGGAATTATAAAATCCAAATATAATAGTAATTTCATGTTGTATTATTCTTTGTATTGGTATTTTGGTCTATTAATCCTGGGTGGTCTTATCTTATACATTTAAAAGTCTATTTAATCAATAAAAGTAACATGGAAACCATAAATTATGTTTATTACTTTTAATTTCAGTTTTAGCAATCTCTTTTTAATTTCAGTTATTAATTTTGGAAGGTTACAATATTAGTTGTTCATATAGATGATGGGGTATTTTATATGATCTAACTTGAAATGATAGTGTGGTATCTTCTTCAAGATTTAGCGGTTCTTAAATGATTTTATTTCAATTATAATATACTCCACTCATTGATATATGGGATTTCAAATATTCTCTTTTATTTTCTAGAATTAGTATGGTTATTCACATGTTATGATATATACTAATATATAGAAGTCGATGTTATGTCCATTGATTTTTCACATTGAACTAAATGTATGTAATATCTATTAAAATTTTATTTACTTCATTTTAATTGAATAATTAAATTATTATCATTCATCTTGAATAAATATTACCCATTTTCTCTCAAAAGATGAATGTCTGTGTAATACACAAATGTTTCATAAACTACCCTTCTATAATATTCATTGAATCTGGTAATATTTTACATTTTTATTGGTCAATATAGTTGTGTATTGGTCTTGGTGGGGGATTAAATTTAAATTACACATTTAATTATCATACTCTTCTATCTAACTTGGTGTTTTTGTTTTTTTCTAAGTGAAGTGGATGTTTCTTATTTCTTGTTTTCCTTAATTTATTTTTTATTACACTATTTTCTTCCAGATCCAATTTATTTTCCCACTCAATTAATTTATTCAATAAAATATTTATATTATTATTTAATACAGTTATAATATTTAATAGAAATTTTTATGATACTATTACCATGTGATATCCCATGAGGAGTGGGAATTATTTTGTAATTTATTATGAAAATGAAAAATTCCGAATGATTACTGAGAATATTAAATTCAGAATATATTTATAAATTTAAATATTATTTAATTATTTTTTACAAATTCACTATTAAAATTTATTTTTTATTTCATGAATAATTTTTTATTATACATGTTATTATTCCTTAAAATGATAAAAATGAGTAATTGTATGGGTAAATAAAAGTGATATTGATTAAATGAAACTGAGAATTATTATTAATATAATTGTAAGTACAATGGGAATGAGTTTAAGTAATATGTTAATACATAGTTATATTTATAATGTGACCAAATGTGTATAGTAATTTAATTTTTGATCATATAGGAATGGAAATGTCACTTTTGTCAAGTTGGCATACAGAATTATTTTTTTCACTTCTTAGGATAGATTTTAGAGTCGGTTAGTCTGATTTAGATCCAAATATTGATCGTAGTACTTTTAGTTGTTATGTATATAAGGATAGGTTTTATTTACTAGATAATTTATATAGATTTTGTCATTTAATATTTAGTTGTTCATAAATATTAATATGAAATTTAGAATAATATTTTGTTGAGATATCTTGCATGATGATGATTATTATGAATTTTTAATCCATCTTCTTTGTCATTTTTTTCTAAATATTCTCTATTGGGATTTTGTAATTACTATTGTTTAATATGCGTGTTTTAATGTGTATAATTGTTTTTCTTATAAATATATTTTTTTATGACTAAGTTTCAATGTTTATTTGATTATATATGTTTGGGTTCTAAGGGACCATTATTTTGAATATCACTTATATACTTATTTGTGTTGTAATTGATTAAGGTGATGTGTATGAATTTATAAATAAGTAGTATATACTGGATCAAGTGTTTGAAAAAAAATCATATATTTATGGGATATAAAGGATTAAGTTTATATGTTATAAACATTTCCCTTTGGTTATGATAGTTTTCGGTTATCTCTTATTTTTTGGTATGACTGATTTTCGATTATAGAGGGAGTTGGTAAGGTCATGATGTGATGATGTTGGGATGGATGGTGTTGGATAAGATATTCTATTTTTTTTACTTGTTGGCTATGATGGATCAATATGATATATAATAATATTTGGGTATGCATGTTATATATATTGGTTATTATTGAGGTGATGATGAGATTGATATTGAATTTGTGGGGAAAGGAGGAGATCTTTGATTTCTTATTTTTTTCTTAGGTAGTGATTTTTTTTGGACAATTTTATATTATTTTACAATGATTTTAGAAACATGATAACATACTCTTTCATTTATTTCATATGTCTAATAATTTATTAGTGATTACCGATGTTTGGGTTACTGACGTAGGTGATGTTAAAACGTGATATTGTTTTTATTCCAAACATTATTATTATATTAGTACGTATTAATAATTTGGTATTTTTTGTTTCTATTATTTCATTCAAGTAAATATATAAATTATATTTCATATGGGTATATAATTTTTCAGAATAATTATTCTATTTGGTACTCCCACATTCTAAACCATTAATGTTTTCATGTGTTAATTTTGGTGATTGTATTTTAAATATTGAATATGATATTATTCTAGTAACTATAGAGGATCCCATGAAATATTTATATAGTGTTTTTAAGGTATTATTCAAATTTCGTGTTTTTATTACTTTTGAATTTGAAATTTTGTGACATAGGAATTTTTCTAAGAAGTTTAATGGGGGTTTAGTTACATTTTACTATGATATTATGATGGAAATGTGTCCTATTTTAAGAACATTTACCTTTGATGGTACATGAAAATTGATGGAATATTAGATGTGGTCTTCAAGGTCCCCTCGTATCTTCCACGTCAACCTGGAAGGGGTTCTAAATGGGGAAGGATATGAAAAATGTAGTATCAATAATGTTTATAGAGATATTGGTTGGAGTTAGGAGTTATGAACTTTTGATTCTTTAATAGGTTTGGTAGTGAATAAGTGGCATTTAACCTATAATTAGCACCCCGTAAGAATAATTCCAAAACTCACAAACATAAGAATACGAGATAAGATCTATGAATCATGACCCTCTATCATATGACCCAAGGACTGAAAAAATAAATTTAATGTGTTTGGATGTAAAATTATTTGATTTAAGGGTACAAATTTTTAATAAATATGCATATATAATTTTCCTTCATTGTATTTAAGTTAAAAAATGTTTATTTTGACTATTTTTTGGAATTTTCATTTTGCATAACATAGGATGTTTTCTTTATAATTATGTAGTATTGATTTGTAATAAATTTTATTTTATTTTTTAGTAAGTGATTCAATACTAGTAACAACAAGAATTAATTCAAAACTATTATTCATCATATAAAATGTTAGGTTTATATTATAATTTTTTATAAATGTTAATTTATAAAAATAAAATAATGTTAGAACATAAATGATATATGATTGTAGGTGAGATTTACAATTTTTACATGAGTGATGATTTCTTTCAAGACCATGTCTGTTATTGTAATGTGATTATAAAAATAAAATATCACCTTTTTTATTTATTAAATTACTATAGTAAAATATATATAATGAATCATATATAGGTTATAGACATTTTTGACATTGAACTATAATATAATATTTATTTTCAACATTTTAAATACATCATCTCTAGTAATAATTAATTATTTCAATTAAAAATTGATTTCATGGATGTATATGTTGATAAATATTTTCTCAAGGATTATGATTTTTTATAAATATGATCATATTGATTATACTAATTTCACTAACCCTCTATAATCTTCACGAATTGTTTTTATTATAATCTTTTTGAGTTTGAATACATTTTTTATCTATATTAGAGTCTTGTATGTATTCATAAATTGATACCTATCTAAATATATATGATTCATGTTGTTATATAATGTGATTTGGAATTATTTTCTTGGTAGATTATTATTTTTAATTTTATTGGTACATATTATAATTTTTCATAGTAAATTCTGATGCTAACATATCCCATTTTTATAAACAAATAACCATGGTTCCAGTTCAAAAACCATGGAATTTTAGAGGCAGTAATCTTGATTACTCTCACATTTATTGTAGACCTAGGGGGTCTAGTGGAATGGAGATCGAGAAGATAAGTATCCATAGTAATGGTTATTGGATAAATATAAATGTAGTGGTTTCTACATAGGAAAGTGAATCTCCCAATATGATGAGAGATACTTGTTATTTTAATCCTTACCAAAGGCTTAAAAAATATCTTTTGGGATTCATCCAATGGAAATTTTAGACCGTAAACACTAATTTGGTATATACAATTTTATTTTAGTTTACATAATAATTTTTTAATGATGAAAAAAATTCTCAACACCCTCTATTTATCTTTTTGGACCATAGAGTCTTTAGAAATATAATGATGAATATACCCTGACACACTACCAAAGGAAGAGTTTTCAATACTCATTAGAGGATTTAATTCAATTTACCTCACCTTTCATACAAGTACCCAATATCATAATTCAATTGTTATATTTATTTTCCCCCTCATTTGGTTATATGTATTAAAAATGTATATTTGGCTAATTATTTGGGGATTTAAAAAATGGGTACCTACTTGAACAATTATCTATTTCTTATCCTTTTTTACATTTTTCTTATTATTATAATTTATAAAAAAATTATATAATTTTTATTGTGAATCTATAAATGAAACATAATTTAAATTTTTTTCTAATTCAGTAAAATGGATTGAATTAAGACATCACAACATTGGTGAGTTGGATATCATTAAATGTAATGAAATTTTAAATATTTTCTAAATTTTATATGATATGTGAATTTATATGAGTAGTATTTGGAATATCAAACACTAAATTTATAGATTCCATTTATATTTAGGAATGTTTTTAAGAACAATTATGTTAAATTAAAATTTTCTTACCAAAATAAGTCCATAAATAAGATTTAAAAGTTACTTGAGATCCTGAAAGGTAATATTTCTTCAATGATATATTTATTATATCATTCTTTTTAGGATGTTTTTATAATGATATAGATTAGACTTTGTTTTTAAAAACTCATGCTTGAACAATTTCTTTGAACAATGTTAATTTAATATGATAAAAAAATTATGAATTTTTTTATATGTAAGATAAATCATATGATAGAATAGAGGATGTGGATATCATTATATCATATAAATAAATGGGTTTTAAATATAAATAAACTATATAATGTAAAACCTTTGCGTGAAAAAACGTTAATTAACATATATTTATTTTTTTTCAAGGATGATATAATTCAAATTTTATTTTTGTTAACATTAATAGATCATGAAAATTTTTGAAATAATTTCTGAACAGAATGTAAAGAATAATAATTTCATGATGGGAATTCCATTTTGGTAATGTTATGTTTTATATCTGAATATAATAAAGGTTTATGATTAGAGGTGTTGTTTCTAAAGCATTGTATAATTTTTTTTCAACATTCTAGTTATATTTTATGTGATTTATAGTTAAATTATTTTATATTTAATAACTTTTATCATTTTTAATTTATATATATTTATATATATATTTGGAAAAATAACCTCAACAATTGAATTTTAATCATTTATGAATTTACTTATTTTAATATTTTTTTCATAGCATGTTTCATAAATGAATACATTTAATCAATTAATGTAAAATATAGAATAACATATTAATTGCATAATTACTCCATTTTTTCAATACAGTTTTATATTTTAATTATGTATACAAATTAATTTATTTATTTAACTTTCATTAACTTATGTATCATCAATAATTTAATTTATATTATGAATTAATTAAAGATAGTGTTAAGTAAGAAAGGAAAATCAATGTGTAATGGTTTTTATTTACGTAATAATATAGGACACACAAATATTATAGTTCAAAATAATAATTTTTGATGAAAATTGAAAATAAATGGATTTTTCATTGCCATGTCACTAATTTCATCACTACTAAAGATTATGATAAAGTTCTATAACTCGTTATGATAAAACTATCCTCTTAAAAAATAATTATATCAATTATTCACCATAGTAGAAACCAATGGAAATATAATGTATTTTATTATGAAAAATATTAGTTGTGATCTATGATTTAATTGAATTTTATAAATTGTTAATATCACCATATTTTTTTGTGTTTTGTTTTGGTGGCCAATCTACAATTCCCCACAACTCGAGACCATTGAGAAGTGCATGGACTAAGGGTTGCTACTATTACTCATGCATTCCCTCTTGTACACTTGAGGTTGTTGATTGGAAATGTAGTTTTATGTTGGTTTAGTCAGTCAACTGTAACCTCATATAAAATTTAATACAACCTAGAAAATAATAAGAAATCATATATATCTTGATAAATAATATAGTGTAACGACCAATAGAAATGTGTCTATGCATAATCAAATAAATCATGAAATATTATTTGAAATATGTGAAGTTAATGATTTGATGATATAGAATAAAACCCAAATGCAAAATAGTGAATAAGACCCCGAAAATGGTCCCACATTATTTCCCATAACCAAACTCCCAAACTTTATCATTGTAGTCAACATGTTCATGTATTCAAGTAACATCTATTTGGGTCCCCATGTTACATGGAATCATTAGCAGGTTGTGATTTTAATTCCAAATTAAATAACTAGTGACGCTTATAAAATACCCATTCCATAATAATGTGCATGTAGGATTTCTATAAATAATCATTTATAGATTTTACAAGGTTATAAATTTATTGATTAACAAATTAAATTAAAATAAATAAAAACAAATTATTTTTAGGATGGATAGTGGAACATGATAATGGTATATAACAACTTTAGATGGTTCTATTGATTCTCTAATCAAGGTATACATTATGTATTGACTGGTTATATGGACTAATATTGGGGAAACAACAGTATCAATAATCTGATGGGATCCATGTGGATCATTTATTAATTACCACTTACAACCTTAATACGATATATAATGGTGTGACTATTATGATTCCACTAATCTAGTCTACCGGTATAAACTTAGAAAATCATCATTTACATTAAGAAGAATTATTTTATTATAATCCCTAGATCAAACCTGAATAATTCCACCAATGAAAATTATCATGATTTTTAGGAGCTCAATCATTAGAATTCACCGGGGGTTAGATAAGAAATTACAAACATTGATTCATGGAATCATGTAAGTATAAAATATACCAAAATTTGTTTTTAATCCCCACAAATCCATTCAAAATAACTAATCATAGAAAAACCCAATGGATCACTCTATAAATTCCATATCATTATCCCCTAACAAATCTAAAATTGTCATTAAACATTGAAATTCATCAGTGTCCCCATTAAAATACAAGTTTTTGTCATTCTATTTCATAATAATAAAGTCCATGTAGAATTCACTTAATTTTTCTATGGAATTCACTGATAATTTCTAATAAAAAATTAGACATTCATTCCACTCAACTAATATATTAAACCATTAATTTCCTTGCAAAAAACTTTTTAATTCACCACATTCCATCTTTTATCATTTTTTTCATTTGGAAACCAAGTCAAATTAATTCCATCACACAATTCCATATTTGTATCATCACATGGACTAATTAAATATTTATATTAGTATACCTCAATCCTATATGTTAAAATTATGTTATAATTTTACCATGAAATCCACGCATTACCAATTTAGATCTTTAACCCTTATCATATACTCTATGTCCCTCTCCATGTACTATTCTATAATTTATTTAAATTATCTACAATTTTCTATTATAATTATTAATTTCATTTTAAGACCCTATTCAGGATTAGTTCCCAATCTAATGAGATAAATTATTATGATACTCTATTTCAAAATCATCAATCTAAAACATATTTCCCATTTAAAAAAATTTAACAAGGGAGAACCTATTTACAATAATAAGATAAGGATTGACATATTCTCAAATTTCCACTCTTTGAGATATGAAGTACCCTTAGGCTAATATTATTGTCAGGTTCCTTGTAAAGTATTTCATTGAAAAAACCCTAAATAAATGGTATGTATAAAATTAGAATTTTTAATTATCCTAGACAAAAACATATCCCATGTAACCAATTAATTTCCAAGGACATAACCCAAGAAACTAGTGATACCAAAAAATAATATAATTTTAAAATTAAATAAAGAATGTTTAATTTAAGGCTCTACCAACCTTGTGTCAAGCTTCTTTTCTTACATTCCAAGCCTAAAAGCCTACTACCTGATATCCTTAAGGACTAACAACCCACACCCAAACCACTCGTATCGAAAGAACCAAAAATTCTATTTACAACCATAATATAATTAATTTACATTTTTCAATTGAACATCCAACATATTTAACATAGGGATAAATTTATAACTATTGATATGGTGATCCCTTCACACATAAACATATTCTAGAAATCCTACGAAGGACTATGCAATGCTATGTGAACACTGACAAGCTATATTTTTTTATCTTGAACATAAACCATAAGAAATTGATTAATATTTAACTAAAACCCCATGAAAAACTAACATGATGAGATAAATATATAATAAAATATAATAGATGACATACATGTGTTGTCTCATGATATAATTTACATAGGTTCCAAGGATTCCACATAATCTCGGATGATCCAGCCATTATCCAAGGGAATTATCACTCAAATCCCTATACTAGGGAACTATAATTAGAGAGAGGATGAAGAGAATATGAAATTAGTCCATTATAGGGGTAAATGATACTGATCTCCAAGAACATGCTCCGAAATAAACCCATGGATTATGGGGAATTAATAAAAGGTACAAAGAATTATCCCAAGTCTATATAATCCCAACAGATGTAGAAAATATTTGACGGACCTCTAAAACCCAAGGGAAGTAATTTTAATTCTTCACAATAAAACTCCTTTGAGAAAACTATTGGAGGTCACTATCTAGTTGGTGGATACATGAAGTGTCTTATTCCATTTCCAAACTCTATCGACTATCAAACAGACCCCAGCAGACTAGATGGCCCAAATTCATGGCTACAAACTAGTTCGTGGGATGAAAGTTTCTACATTGTCATAGTGGGATGTATCCCTTGCCACCCGACCATCCACTTATACCCTCCAAATACTCCGTCCCACCTTCTAACATATGTTTATTATATAAAAATTCCATTTTGTGCTATTTAAATATTCATAGTACACTTTACATCCCAGGTTCATAAAACTACCAATCTAGTAAATGAAATCTCAAATTTCAACTAGAATTCTAAAATATCTCCTAGATATTCAAAAACATCTGTAAACTTAGGATTTTAAAAACTCCCCACAATAACACTTCTCATCAATGATAGTGATCATCTAAAAGTATATCCCAACATATTTTGTTTATCAGATCCCATTAATGTTTCACATTCAAAACTATGTGCTATAGACTCTTCTAGAGAAAGAAATTGAATTAAAAATCAATATGCTAAAAAATAAAAATCAACCACATAAAGAATTAAAAAATAACCATAATTACACTCTACAATACCATTCTACCCTGATAACTCACGGCATATTTATTTAACTTCTCAGCTGGAACTAGTGCTCCCACCAACAAACCTAGCTTAAAGATGCCAATTATGGACCATGACAACATCCTATATTGAAATTTCTTTCCGAAAATGTTGTTATTGTTCCCATGAATCCAATTTTGACATATCGAATCAACAACAACAAAATACACATGAAAAAATGGCTTAATAGTGGTGGAACTCTATATTCTATATCCCAAAACTAAATTGGTTTGTGCCCACTGTACATTAATTATGTCTATATATTCCATATATTCCACAAAATAGATTTAAAACACTAAAAACATTACCATAATATATATTAAGACATTTTTTATTTCGAATATATCTCATAATGTCAAATAGCACAAATAATTTGAACCTCCTTAAACCGACCTACAACAAAATCTTGGCTTCTCCATCTAACATGTTATTATCACATTTGATCAGGATTTTTATATCCTAGAGTCATCATTTGGTTTTATTAGAACATATTCTATCGTCTCAACCAAAAAAAATGAAACTCATGTAGTTGAACACTAAATGTTTCATATCTACTTTCATGATATAACAAAAGCATAAAATCCATATCGATCTGATGCACCTTTGAACTTTAATAGAACATTCCTGAGGATCCCATGAAAATAAAACCCCATATGATATTACATATAAGTATATTATAATAATTCAGAGAGGAATATATGTAATTTAACTTCATTTATCCATTAGAATATAATTCCAAAATGGTCATCCACTGATAAATCTTTGGAACCCTTGACCCCCTTTAATTGGACTGGTAACTCCAAGGTCGATATCCCATTACCCACCAAAGAAGAATTTATATTCTTGCATAACTAAACCATTTTATGATATCTATATCCAATGAAACATAAATTATAGAATAAAATGTCTAGAAGGGATGTGACTACTAATCAATGAGTTTCATTATAAATGTTACTTCAAGACCTACTCTCGGGTAATGAGAATGTAACTAATGTTATCTTCAAAAAAATCCACTAATAATTTGGGAAAATTTTTAAATATAAAATAATGCACTAGGAACCATATGAATCTTCCCTTGTATATCATAATGATCCTACCCAAATGGTTCTCATCAAAACCACACACAAGATGTTCATTTCAATATACTCTTAAATCTATCACATCTTCCTCGAATGAATATACTATGGTTCAACCCCATATCACCTATGTCATCACACATGATCTAACCATAATTTCGTACCCTAAAACATGGACACCATGAATCTCAACCAAGGACCCGTATAATTTTTCATGAAATCAAGAATTCAAATCCACATCAGTTCTCAACAGACACATGTCTTCTTTTACATTTAATCATTAATGGTATAATGTTTGGTTTTACTGAACCCATATGCTATAAAGCATAGTATGTCAACAATGAATATATTACTCCATGAATACATAAAGGAAAAATAACTGAATGTTTATATGTAACAAATATATATGTTCTGTACTCATCAATGATGACCCATAACTCACAAAAACCATGATCATTCACTTTATCCAATGGATATCTATATAGAAAGATAATATCACCATGATCAGAGAACCCTCAATAATTTCTATTACTAAAGGTATCCTACTAATCTAATCGCATATAAACAACCACTCATAACTAAAGTATAATTAAGAAATCCAAAATGAGAACATTTATTCTATCATACTAGTCTTGAAGGTGAATCTTAATTTGATAGGGCCAATCACCTAACCAGTCCATCACTAAAAAATATATATTCTACTGATGAAATAACACTCATGTTTATCTACATTTCATGAGTAACAATTTTTTTCATTTTCCTCATGCCAAACTCTTTCCAAGGGTATTGTTATTCATTGGAAACTATTGTTATTTCCACCTAAAATTCTTAAGGTCAATCCCATTGATAATATCATTCATGAAAAATTTCAAATGCCTAAAAACACACATCCCTAAGAACATTTTGTTCTTCATTTTCTAATAGACCATTTATCAAAATATATAACTTTTTTATAAAAACTTATCCCCAATCCACTGAATGGTTCAAGGAATGAATCGAATTTTGTACCAAAAGTTTTTCTCCCAAATCATTGGAGGCCTCCAAAAAGTTTAATATTTGTGGGGATAATATACATGCATAAAAAAGTGATACTAGTAGTTTAAAAAATGAAAAAATAAGATAAAACTAGTAAAATAAGATATATGATCAACCCATTGAAATGTGGTGATTTATAATCAAATAAACCTTGAAATATTAGATGATATGGGTAAAGTTCATGATAGATAGTAATATACCAACTCCCAAAGTTAAATTTTGGATGATGGAATAGAAAAAAGAGATGAGTATTTTATCCTATCCAAACTACCTATTTCAATCCCTGTAGTCTCATATGACCTATAATCCTATAGTATCTTCTCAGGTACCCATGGTTCAAGGTATCTATTGTAGGGATTATGTAAAACAAAGAAGTCCACTAACAATAAAATAACAAAAATAACCAGAAAATAATAAATATTATGTATGTTTGAAATAATATTTTATCAATATAACTTCTATCATATTAAAATTTAAAACCAAACCCAGTAAAACAAACAATGATGCACAGGATATTCGGTGTTACCCAAAATTGGTATATACTTTCCCCAAAAAATTATGATAGTTTTATTAATATGGTATAAAGCATGGACTTAATGGTTCTAAGGTACAATACTAAGGATTCAATAGACTCAATAATCAAAGAGAATCCAAATGGATCAAACTTGTATTCCCTCTCAACAAATTCCCTCAAGAATCCAAGGCATAAACCTTAACAATCAACTAACATAGTCTACAATTATAAACTAAAGTATTCATCATTGACATTAATAACCACGTCTTAATGGGAATACATAGATCACACCTATTGATTTTTATAAAAACACTACTATTTATTTCACAATTAAACATAATTTATTACATAAAATATTCACTTGATAAAATATTGAATATTGAGAGCTCTAGGGTAATTTTGTATAATAAGATTACATAATAACTTAAAACATGAAATACACAATATTGTTGAATAATTATTTTACATGACCACACACATTCATTCGTACTTAGCATTTCATGGGATAACCTGAGGACATGCATAAGAAAAGGGTGAGCAATAAAGACCAGTAAACGAGTAAACAAGGAATAATAGGAATAATATATTACATGTTAGGAAATAGGAATATAAATGGGGCATAATTTAAACATGAACATAAAGTCATGATATAGCATGTTTATCAAAACATGGAATGTGGAAATAATATTTAACATTGTACTAGATTTTGAAAATACTTATTTCACGTCGATCATGATTAAACCCACATTACACATGAAGTAGAATGATTAAACCCACATTGAACTTGACATATCATTATACTAACCTTTACCCGATTCATTAGAGTGCTATTATTGCACACCCTTCGTAATCATTTCATTTCATGCATTAGTGTTCCACATGGGACATACAACATGGATTCATAAACTTCATCATTTATTCAATGAAAAAGGAATGTAGAATTAAAAAAAAGAAACTATAAAATGAATAAGTAAATGTGAATAATGTTTAGAACCCTTGATAGATTTGTGGGAATGGTATTCACTACAAAATGACTTTGGCTTTGAAAAATGAGATGCACTTTTGATAGCATAAGAGTGTGACTTATGAATTCATAAAAATGGTTGATGATAGAGAAAGGGGTATCTCCACATATTTACATGAAATGGATAGTAAGGTTGTAAAATATATACATGTACCAACATATTTCATGAAATTTATATTCATAATACAAAAAAATATTGAATGTAAAAGAGGATAGTAAAATCCCTTATGAAATTTCAGCATGGTAGTAGGTGTACATGGGAGGCATTAATGAGAGATAAAGGGGTATATAATTATTAAAAAATTATAATGTAAGTATGTGGTTAGAGATAAATTATACCGCAATATTTTTAATTAAACAGAAAAGGGCATAACAACATAAAGGAATTTAGTCAAAAATGATAAATGATGAAATCTCTTACATGGAAGTGTGATCCCAAATGCTTGAGAGGGGCTTAAGAGAGGACTATTGGGATCTTGTGGAACCTTGGGAGGATTTTAGATATAGTAGGGTAGGGTATGGATGTGTTACAATGGTTTTTTGTAAAGATAAGTGGAAAATTGGGTGTTTTTATATATGAAAATAGAGGGAATTCTTTGTTATTTTGGCTTCGGACACAACACATTAAACTAAAATAAACCACAGAACAAACCATGTTTTTTTCCCATGGTTTTTCCAAAGGGGACTAGAAAAATATAGTTTATATGGGAAATGGCTGAAATTATTTAAATATTTTTCTGGCTTATGTGAAGGCGAGTCACCCTCTCAAGAAAATCAATTTTAAAAATCAAAATGTTTTTTTAGCTTTTGGGGGGTCAACTTTGGCATCATAAAATTAATCAAACAAATCTAAAATCACATTTTTTTAAATATAAAAAATATGATGGCCAAAAATATCATTAAATTATTTTATTACATTACTATTGTGACATTAGGATGTCATAACATACATTATATATTTAAATGGTATTTAATTTTGACCCAAATATTCGACTATCTAAGAAAAATATGAAAAATTCACCATTGGATAATTTCGACATCCTAATTCCAAAAATAATATTCATTTTATCTATATAATTTTCTAAATATGTGAATTTATACTTTTAAAATTAAATCTTCATTTTTCGGAATCTCATGGGTTTTTACAAAAATGGCTTTCAAACATTAATAAAAATTACAATTGTATTTATAAAAATTATAAGATCATTTATATTTAATAGAAAAAAAGTAATTTATAAATAATATTGTATTAAAATATTATTTAATTTAAATACCCATTAATTCCTCAAATAGATTTCTTAATTGATAATTAACTAAAAAAATATTTTTTTTGTCTAAACCTATTTATAAATCAACAATAATAAAAAGAATTTATATTATTTATTCAATAAAAAAATGAACATAATCATAGTTCTAGGGTCTTGTTACACGAACCCTTATAATAAGAGCATAATACCTATGGGTAAGGTGTGTGATGGTGACAGACTCTTGGGGTGGCTCGGATAACATCACTCAGGTGGTAATCTCTATCAACTTCCACTTCTCCAATAGGTATTTACATTAATACTTAACATGTTGAAGCTATTTTGGGGCTTCATAATATGTGCATCCCAGTTATGCTACCTCCTTCTTGAGCTCTAAAAATTGGGCTTCATATGGAGAAATTCGACTGGATGAGGCCATGGCTTCCTTTGTCTGAGTAGATTGGTTTTTTTGAAGCCCAATATATATACTAATCACGTGATCACTGTTCAATGAATATATTAGAAACGATAACAATTCTTAATGGTATTTTAAAATCAAAAATAATAAAATCAAGGAAGTTCATATTTTTTATATAACCATTTTACATAATAAGACATTTAAATATATCATGTGTAATTTTCATCAATAAATGTTTTTGTCAATACAATATTTTCACCTTCAGGAATTTTTTCCTCTAAATTTTTTTTACCACACTAAAATAGATATGGGTAACTACACCTCATCATTCAGGGCATTGTTTTATTTCATTGAATTTTTTCCTTATGATCTAACAACCTCACCATCTTATCATCATTGGATAGATCATTCTCCAATGGTACCACCTCTGGATTGAGTACATGAAATGGGTGTGTTATGTAATTCTTCAATAGTGATTCATGGAATACATCATTTACATGATATTGGTTTGGTGGCAGTGTTATTCGATAGGCCACTGCTTCAATGCGATCAAGGATATCAAAAGTGCCAATGTACCTTGGACTAAGATTTCCCTTTTTCCCAAATATAATAACTCTATTCGATGGTGATATTATTCGGAATACCATGTCTCCGACATCAAACTCTAGGTAACGTCAAAAAATTTTAGCATCTCTATTCTTGTCGACTCTGAGGAGCTCTAATGTATTGTTGTATGGTCATAACCATCTCAACCATTTTTTCGGCCATTTCTAGACCTATAATTTTTCACTCCCCAACTTCTTCCCAATATGACAGTGTTCTATACCTCTTCCCATAAAGGGATTCAAAAAGATCCATTTTGATACTTGAGTGGAAACTTTTGATTTAAGAGAACTCAACTATAGGAAGGTGTTGGTCCCATAATTCTTTGAGGTCTATAGAACATGCTCTCAACATGTCCTCCAAGTGCTTGGATAATCTCCTCTGATTTGACATCATTTTGAGGATAGTATGATATACCAATGTTCAGATCAGTATTCAGATTATGTTGTAGACTCATTCAAAACATAGATGTGAATCTTGGATCTCGATCTAACATAATCAATAGTGGTACTCCATGCAGCCATACAACTTCTCTGATATATATCTATGCTAGTAATTTCAATGAAAAATCCTCCAAAATTGTAATGATTTTTTCATTCACTGTAAGATGATCTACAACCACCCAGAGAGAATTGTTTCCTTTGGATGTTATTGGATGTCCATTGACAAAGACCATGGTGATGTTCTCCCATTTTCATGCTAGTATGGGTAATGGATGCATCATCACATTAGACATATGCCTCTCAACATTCACTTACTAACATACCATGCACTTTTATGTATACTCAGTGAACTCATTCTTCATGTTATCCCCCAATAATTCACTAAGATATCTCGATATAGATTTGTGTTTCCTGGATTAATGGAGAAATTTGAACTATATGGATCATCCAAAAGTTCTTCATTCAACTCCAGATTTGATGAAACACGTAGTCTTGATCCAAATCTCACAATTCCTTCTTCATTAATATTGAACTCTGAGGATTTCCATTTTCTAATAGTTTCCACATTCTTCTGAATTCCCACATCACCATTTGGAACATCCTTTAACCTTTCCAGAAGAGACGGTTGAGGAATCATTTGTGAAAGTATTGATGGCGTTCCCTTATTTATGATTCTTATGTCGATTATCATCTAATCTAAGAAAATTGGATCCTTCTAAATTATAATCAATGATATAATTGTTGGGTCTTTTCTACTTATATCATCTTCCACCTTGTTCACTTTCCCAAGTTGGTAATAGATTTAGTAGTCATAGTCTTTGATCATCTCAAACCATCTTCATTGGAGCATATTCAACTCATTCAATGTCAATATATACTTGAAGTTTTTTTTGATCCTTATATATTTCACACTTCTCCCTAAAGATGTAATGTCGCCAAATTTTTAAAGCTAAGATTACTGCAACAAAATTTAGATCACATGTTTGATAATTTTTCTCCAGAACATTCAATTAACTTGAATCATAGGCAATGTCTTTTTCATTTTTTATAAACACACAGCCCATTCCCTTCATCGAAGAATCACTAAATACCATGAAATGTTATCTACTTGTGGGTAATTTGAGAAAGGGATTAGTGATAAGCCTCATTTTCATGTCCTTAAATGTCTCTTCTCTTTCTTAGCTTCAAGAAAACTTGACTCCCATCCAAGTTATATTAGTAAGAGGGTTCGACTATCATGAAAAATTTCTAACAAATCGGTGAAAATATTCAGCAAACCCTTGGAAGCTATAGATATTCATTACTAAAGTGGAAGTGGACATCCCTCAATTGCATCTATCTTGGAGTGATCCATAGATATACCATTGCTTGTGATAATATGAACTGAGAATGGGACTTCCTTCAACTAGAACTCACACCCTTTGTACTATGCATGGAGCTTTTCCTTTTTCAAGGTCTCTAGTACAATGTTTAGATACTCCTCATGATCCTCCTTGGTTTTTATGAATATTAGAATATCGTCTATAAAGACTACCAAAAATATTTATAGGTAATATATAAACTCTCTATTAATCAAGTCCATGATGATTTTTTGAGCATTAGGGAGTCCTGTATGAATTAATATGAATTCATAGTGCCCTCACCTTTTACGAAAAGTAGACTTGGGGATATTCTCCTTCTATACATTCACTAGATAATATCCCAACTACAGATCCACCATGGAGATGTATTTTTCTCCCTGTAGCTGATCAAAAATGTCATTAATTCAGGGTAGAGGATACTTGGTCATTGTGGTGATTTTTTGGAGATCAGAATAATCAATGAAAAGGCGCATTAACGCATCCTTATTTTTGATGAATTGCACTGGTTTACCCCATTGTGAAGCACTCTAGTGTATAAACCCATTATCCAGATTCTACTATAGTGGTTTCTTCAGCTCCTTAAGCTCCACAAATGTAACACCCCGAGCTTCCACGATACGCTTCTCATTCAATAATGCAATAGCTTGCATTGTACGCAAGTTCGAGTTCTAACACACCGCAACTAATCAAAGTAGCCGTTATGAATAGTAATAACCACCTTTTAAATTTATAGAAATTTTATATTTCAAAATGGACTTCATTTTTGAATTCCTAATATTGAAATTAGCCTATGTTGAATTTTTTGTAATTTTCTGAGAACTTCAAAATTTTATGAATAGTGAAAAATACTTAAAACAACTTTTTTAATAAAAATAATTCATAGTGATAAATTATACTATTGAGTGGTTTTAGAGTATAATTAGAATATATTTTTACCATTTTATCCAATGGTGGTCATTAGAATTAATTTAACATTGAAATTGGACATAAACAATTGCCAATCTTTTGATATAAATTGTTTCTTAAAAACACGCTATTTGTTGTGACAGCGGGAATTAATTATAAAATTAATTAATGCAACTAATATGTTTGGAATTTTGTAAAATAGACATCATTTTTGAATTCGTAATATCAATTATAGCTTAGGGTGAAATTTTGGCCTTATTCTGAAAAACTTCAATTTTTGATGAATAGTGAAACCACTAAGTGGTTGTTAAATAACTGATTTTTCGTTTAAATGAAATATTACCACTTCTGTGATTTGATTTTCAAAAATCCGACATACATGGTTGTCATTAAGAAGTAAAATGTGGTTCAATGAGATCAAAATAATTTTTTGGTGAATAGTAACTGTTATGTTCTTAATCGCGATTAGTAGTAATTAGTGTAGTTTAAGGTATAAATAATGCTTTAATAATATGAAATGACCTAGACACATGTCCTACCCTCATTGGTTGTGTCATGGCCGAACAAGAAAAGCCATGGGTCAACTTGGGGACCCCATGGAGACAATTTGGTTGGGAAATGACATAAATAACTTTTTATTTAATGTAAAAGTAAAAATGACACAAACATAAAATGTTTTACTAAAACAATTTTTAACTGGGGTTACAAAAGTCCAAATTTTGACTATAAATATTCATTGGAAAGATAAAAAGATTTCCTACATCATAGTAGTTTTTTTATAATTTTTAGACATTAAATAAATTAAATTATTTATGACATCATGATGATGTAGTGATGACCTCATTATTTAACGATTTAAATAAAATGGGAAGATAAT
Source organism: Viscum album (assembly GCA_963277665.1). Lineage (NCBI taxonomy): Eukaryota > Viridiplantae > Streptophyta > Magnoliopsida > Santalales > Viscaceae > Viscum > Viscum album. The sequence continues at coordinate 1,616,756,815 of OY728143.1, forward strand.
GCAACATCCAAGGCTTACACTTGTCCAAAGCCAATTGGATGAGGATATTTCGAAACCTTATCACCTTAGCCTCGAATTATATAAGTGTGGGACCTTTAGAATCCGAAAAGCATTGTGAAATAATGTAACATTTCAATCTTTCCAAAAGTGCCCCTCCTCTCCACTTATAAAAGGCCCCCAACTCTCCCACCTTATTCACACATTCAAGCCATTTGGATCGGCCAACCTCTGCCCACATACTCTCCCAACTTCCCCCTATTACTCCTAGAAGCCTCACTTTGGGCATAACTCTTCCCAAGGAAGCCTTTGGCTCAAATCAAAAAGCGTTACCTGATTTTGAGGTAATGTCTTTTCTAATATTGTTTTGTTTTATTTTTCTTCTCCAACCCCATAAACTCTTTTTATTCATTTCTTTTGTAACAACACCAGTATCCTAAATATACAAGGATTTTGTTATAAGAAGGATTCGAGCTACACTTACACACACCTACATCTAATGGTTAAAGAACATACGGTTTCTGTGGATGGCGAATTTCTGCCTCACGAAACGATGATTGTTCAACACTCATATAACACCTTCAAAGGTGGCCATTAAGATGTCACTATATTTATATATGATATATAATGTGTTTATGTTTTACTTATGCTTCTGTATTTCTCATTTATGGCTTACTTTATGATTTCCATTATGGGTAAAACGCGATAATTTCATTTTAGGAAGTGCGGACTACCGCCCCCTCAAAGTGATTTGAATCGTTAATGCCATATGTGGGATGTATAAAGGATGGAGTAAATGGTATTATACACTATATTATACTGGAATTATATTATACATTTATATCATTATGATTTAGTTCCATTAAATATGAAATTGAAATGAAAGTAGCGTTCATGCGTACGTACGGCTTACCGTCTCCATGAACGGTGCATTTCATTTCTTACCTCTAAATGTTACGTAATATTATAAATGAATGTATATACTGGATATATAAGATATATATGACATCTAAATCATGAATATAATTCTGGATATAATGGATATTTCACCACATAAACAACTTGTAATTATAAGAAGCTTATTGTTGACTCAAGTACCAAAGATTGACAAAACGACCGTTATTAACTTAAATAATTACATAATGTTCATAAAATTGTAATAAGTTGTATAATAAGGATAATGAAATTGAAAATGGTTCTTAATAAGGTATATATTAACTCTAGTTTATTATTCAGGAGGTTAAAGAACGGTTGAGTCAAGTCAGACACGAGGTAAGGGAACTTCTTAACCCAATTTCCATTCTTTGGGTTAATCTCCTACTTTCAAATTATGTCATGATATTATTATGTCCTATCTTGTATTTTTACATTCTTTATGTGTACCTATAGTGAATACACATAATAGATATATTTTATTTAAAAATTATCTTTTAATGTACTTCGTCTCAATCTCCTTTCATTGAGGCATATTTGGTTTTATACACAATTTTCATTTATACGGTGTATAAACCCCTTTGACTTTTACGTTTGTACAAAAGGAATCTTTTTATATGAAGAATTTTTCTAAACGACAAAAGGGAATGTTTTTCTTTCCGTACTTATGCGGCGACAATGACTTCTCCGCCGCCGTGACCATTATTTGAGTTTCGGCTTCCTTTACAAGCCATACCTTTTTTTAAAAGAAAAATAAATACAATGTTTTAACATTCTTTTATTTTGGTATTGAAAATGGTATTAAAGGCATTTTTTTTATATCAATGTGTTGTATTGAAATCTTGTGATTGAAATGTGGAAATGTTATGTTTCCTTTATGCATGTTTTATGTGATACGATTATGTTATGGTTTATGATATGTTTAAACCTATTCATATGAGGAATGCATTGGACTTAATAAGTGACGGGTGGAGCCCGCTATAGCTCCTCGATGCATCGGCAGGTCTCATGAGACAAACTAGTGTCTTGGCACGAGGCCTTGACAAAATCTTATTTGTGGTCTTGGCACGAGGCCTTGACTACGTGGTTATGATAGTCTGGCATTATGCATTCCATCATTATGAAAGTGGTTATTGATATTGCATGTGATTATTCGACCAGTAGAATATCCATGTGAAGAAGTAAATGGCATTATCTCATTTTACTTTTGCCATATTATGTTGATGTTCAAGTTTAAAAGGATTTTGTTTTAGTTATACATTTCCTTAAATGTTTATGTTTATTTATGAAAGCTTCCGCAATATTGTTATCCTTACTGAGCATCTGAGCTCACCCCTTTCAATGTTTTAATATTTTCCAGGATGTGAAGAAGTATTTTATGAATGACCTGCATGGATAGTCAGAAGAGGATATGAGTGTGGATGATGGAGACTTTGTTATTGTAGTTTTTCACTTTATGATGTAATGTAACGTTAACGAATGTATCTAGTGTTTCCAAGGCTACTAAACTAATCGGTCTTTCGAGACTTGATCTTTTGTGATCATGCCAATGTTACGAAGTAATGCACCGACTCTGGGTAGCTAGGGTCGGGGCGTTACAGTTGGTATCAGAGGCAGTTTAGTACTAACCTTGGAAGCTAGATTTAGATAAAATCTGATTAGAGCACATAGCCCAAAGATAGACTTTGAGGATTAGTATAGAAGAACTTTCTAGAATTTTGGTATTATAGAGATGTTATGAGTTTTCCGAGCAATACATCCCTGTCTGGATACGAGCAGGTAGAGGCGGCTCTGGCACAGATGTACCTAGGGGTAAAACCCGAAAACACCGCTTTGAGCTAGACTCGAACGGGAACTGGTGCACGGCAACGGGCCTTGCTACACTCTTGGTTACGACACTCCCAGGGGATATGCTAAGGATAATTCTCATTTTATTTACAAACCATTATGAAGGGTTATGAGTGTATACTCTCTCAAAGAAAACATTTCTTTTTATGATTATGGATTATATCCATAAATAGTTCAATTTATGTAAAGTGTTTTACAGGTATGGAATTATGTATTTTGATTCATAAACTAACCTAGTTTATGCCGTTGTATAGAAATGGCGCCCAGTAGAAGGAATGTGAACTCCAGTAGTACGTATGATCCAAAGAGTAAGAAGGATAGTATCTTTCACGGTATTAAGCCAACATTTCGAAGGGAAATAGTCTCCCATGTGTTCTCAACATATGAAGAAATAGTAACATGTGTTAATAGGATAAGTAAAGAATTCTCTGAGTCCTATGGCTTTGAAGCGAAGCAAGAGACGAAAGGGATGGAAGAGAGAATGATGGATAAAGGGATGAGGGGAAAGAAGAATTTTCCAATATGTGGTAATTGTGGGAAGAAACATCACGGAACTTGCCTAAAGGGAATGGGAGTTTGTTATAAGTGTAGAGAAAAAGGACACAAAGTGCGTGACTGCAAGGGTAAGAAAATGGTTTCAAATGTACAATGCTTCTTCTGCAAGGATTGGGGACACTACGCAAACCAATGTCCAAATCATTAGAGCATGCCCCAAATGATGTTATTGGATAATAATCAAGTTATGATACTACCACAGATGAGGAGTAATGATTAGAGTTCTTATGTTGTTATTAAAGATTTTTTTTTTAATTTGAGTGTTGTATCAATGATGTACTGGTTATAATAATTATGGAGTATATAAGGATTGTACTGCAGTACTATTTCATCAAGGACTTGAGATTGTGTGGAACCAAGAAAAGTGACTCCACAGTAGGTTAAATTTTTGGAAAATATATGGTTGAGAGAAAGATAAACCATAATATGGTTTTGATACTGAGATTGTGATTTTGGAATAAGACGTGATTGATTTGGATAAATTATATTGGATATACTTAACTTCCTTGAAACTGATTGATGTTTTGTATACATTTTTGGATAGAAGGAGTATATCTAGTATTCTAAAAGGAATAAGGGATCATGGTAATTCAGTATGTTTAAAAAGAATACATGATGAAGGTGTTCACATGTTGTTATGTGGGATAAAGGATCTTCATTATGTTTACCTTCCTTATAAAATTTGGACTGTGAGTTGGACAGAAGTATTTTGGATAACTATTAAGGTTGGAATGGATTAAGTTGAACCATGGATAGTATTGTTTAAGGTTAAAAAAATTATGAAGATTATTTTTGGAATATTATGATACTATAGTTTTAGGAAAAGGACAACCTGCAGGGTGGGGCATAACCCGTCGCGTCGGACAAAGCTGCAGGAATCGAACCCACAATCATAGTGCGACAGGCCTTTATTTCCTACCACTAGCCTACAGGAAGTCCCTGGTTATTACAAAATAATTTTACTAATCTAAATAATATGTGTTAATATTTTGAACCTTATACAATTAGGATAAGTATAATATTTTTGAGTTCTATTATCATTTTGAGTGAAAGATGAGTTGAAGGTTGAAACTCTAATTGTCAAGCATAAATATATATATACCTATCTTTTATTCAATGAATAAATTAATTCTTAAACTTTAGTAAAGGGATATTAAAAAAAATAAAATAAAATGTGTTATCCTAATACCTTATGTTTTGTTGAACTGAAGATATTTTAAATCAACATAGATTGAAGGCTTTGAGGCCCTCAATTTGACAGTTGATTGTGATTGATGACCTCAATCACTCCCTACAAATATTTACGTTTTTCCTCCAATTATATGTCTCTAATTGCCACCAATGTTCTCCTTATCGAGATCATAATTTGGTGGTGACTTTCTTATTCCCATTTCCCTCTTATTAAGGCTAAATTTTATTAACCTTATTTCCGATGTGGGTTTTCCACAAAGGTATTTTCTATTTTCAACCTCTTATTTTTAAAGAAAAATATCAAATTGCGAGGACGCAATTTATTGAAGGAGGGGAGAATGTAACACCCCGAGCTTCCACGATACGCTTCTCATTCAATAATGCAATAGCTTGCATTGTACGCAAGTTCGAGTTCTAACACACCGCAACTAATCAAAGTAGCCGTTATGAATAGTAATAACCACCTTTTAAATTTATAGAAATTTTATATTTCAAAATGGACTTCATTTTTGAATTCCTAATATTGAAATTAGCCTATGTTGAATTTTTTGTAATTTTCTGAGAACTTCAAAATTTTATGAATAGTGAAAAATACTTAAAAAAACTTTTTTAATAAAAATAATTCATAGTGATAAATTATACTATTGAGTGGTTTTAGAGTATAATTAGAATATATTTTTACCATTTTATCCAATGGTGGTCATTAGAATTAATTTAACATTGAAATTGGACATAAACAATTGCCAATCTTTTGATATAAATTGTTTCTTAAAAACACGCTATTTGTTGTGACAGCGGGAATTAAATATAAAATTAATTAATGAAACTAATATGTTTGGAATTTTGTAAAATAGACATCATTTTTGAATTCGTAATATCAATTATAGCTTAGGGTGAAATTTTGGCCTTATTCTGAAAAACTTCAATTTTTGATGAATAGTGAAACCACTAAGTGGTTGTTAAATAACTGATTTTTCGTTTAAATGAAATATTACCACTTCTGTGATTTGATTTTCAAAAATCCGACATACATGGTTGTCATTAAGAAGTAAAATGTGGTTCAATGAGATCAAAATAATTTTTTGGTGAATAGTAACTGTTAAGTTCTTAATCGCGATTAGTAGTAATTAGTGTAGTTTAAGGTATAAATAATGCTTTAATAATATGAAATGACCTAGACACATGTCCTACCCTCATTGGTTGTGTCATGGCCGAACAAGAAAAGCCATGGGTCAACTTGGGGACCCCATGGAGACAATTTGGTTGGGAAATGACATAAATAACTTTTTATTTAATGTAAAAGTAAAAATGACACAAACATAAAATGTTTTACTAAAACAATTTTTAAGTGGGGTTACACAAGTCCAAATTTTGACTATAAATATTCATTGGAAAGATAAAAATATTTCCTACATCATAGTAGTTTTTTTATAATTTTTAGACATTAAATAAATTAAATTATTTATGACATCATGATGATGTAGTGATGACCTCATTATTTAACGATTTAAATAAAATGGGAAGATAATGAAAAATCCAAGGCTTACACTTGTCCAAAGCCAATTGGATGAGGATATTTCGAAACCTTATCACCTTAGCCTCGAATTATATAAGTGTGGGACCTTTAGAATCCGAAAATCATTGTGAAATAATGTAACATTTCAATCTTTCCAAAAGTGCCCCTCCTCTCCACTTATAAAAGGCCCCCACCTCTCCCACCTTATTCACACATTCAAGCCATTTGGCTCGGCCAACCTCTGCCCAAATACTCTCCCAACTTCCCCCTATTACTCCTAGAAGCCTCACTTTGGGCAGAACGCTTCCCAAGGAAGCCTTTGGCTCAAATCAAAAAGCGTTACCCGATTTTGAGGTAATGTCTTTTCTAATATTGTTTTGTTTTATTTTTCTTCTCCAACCCCATAAACTCTTTTTATTCATTTCTTTTGTAACAACACCAGTATCCTAAATATACAAGGATGTTGTTATAAGAAGGATTCAAGCTACACTTACACACACCTACATCTAATTGTTAAAGAACATACGGTTTCTGTGGATGGCGAATTTCTGCCTCACAAAACGATGATTGTTCAACACTCATATAACACCTTCAAAGGTGGCCATTAAGATGTCACTATATTTATATATGATATATAATGTGTTTATGTTTTACTTATGCTTCTGTATTTCTCATTTATGGCTTATTTTATGATTTCCATTATGGGTAAAATGCGATAATTTCATTTTAGGAAGTGCGGACTACCGCCCCCTCAAAGTGATTTGAATCGTTAATGCCATATGTGGGATGTATAAAGGATGGAGTAAATGGTATTATACACTATATTATACTGGAATTATATTATACATTTATATCATTATGATTTAGTTCCATTAAATATGAAATTGAAATGAAAGTAGCGTTCATGCGTACGTACGGCTTACCGTCTCCATGAACGGTGCATTTCATTTCTTACCTCTAAATGTTACGTAATATTATAAATGAATGTATATACTGGATATATAAGATATATATGACATCTAAATCATGAATATAATTCTGAATATAATGGATATTTCACCACATAAACAACTTGTAATTATAAGAAGCTTATTGTTGACTCAAGTACCAAAGATCGACAAAACGACCGTTATTAACTTAAATAATTACATAATGTTCATAACATTGTAATAAGTGGTATAATAAGGATAATGAAATTGAAAATGGTTCTTAATAAGGTATATATTAACTCTAGTTTATTATTCAGGAGGTTAAAGAACGGTTGAGTCAAGTCAGACACGAGGTAAGGGAACTTCTTAACCCAATTTCCATTCTTTGGGTTAATCTCCTACTTTCAAATTATGTCATGATATTATTATGTCCTATCTTGTATTTTTACATTCTTTATGTGTACCTATAGTGAATACACATAATAGATATATTTTATTTAAAAATTATCTTTTAATGTACTTCGTCTCAATCTCCTTTCATTGAGGCATATTTGGTTTTATACACATTTTTCATTTATACGGTGTATAAACCCCTTTGACTTTTACGTTTGTACAAAAGGAATCTTTTTATATGAAGCATTTTTCTAAACGACAAAAGGGAATGTTTTTCTTTCCGTACTTATGCGGCGACAATGACTTCTCCGCCGCCGTGACCATTATTTGAGTTTCGGCTTCCTTTACAAGCCATACCTTTTTTTTAAAGAAAAATAAATACAATGTTTTAACATTCTTTTATTTTGGTATTGAAAATGGTATTAAAGGCATTTTTTTATATCAATGTGTTGTATTGAAATCTTGTGATTGAAATGTGGAAATGTTATGTTTCCTTTATGCATGTTTTATGTGATACGATTATGTTATGGTTTATGATATGTTTAAACCTATTCATATGAGGAATGCATTGGACTTAATAAGTGACGGGTGGAGCCCGCTATAGCTCCTCGATGCATCGGCAGGTCTCATGAGACAAACTAGTGTCTTGGCACGAGGCCTTGACAAAATCTTATTTGTGGTCTTGGCACGAGGCCTTGACTACGTGGTTATGATAGTCTGGCATTATGCATTCCATCATTATGAAAGTGGTTATTGATATTGCATGTGATTATTCGACCAGTAGAATATCCATGTGAAGAAGTAAATGGCATTATCTCATTTTACTTTTGCCATATTATGTTGATGTTGAAGTTTAAAAGGCTTTTGTTTTAGTTATACATTTCCTTAAATGTTTATGTTTATTTATGAAAGCTTCCGCAATATTGTTATCCTTACTGAGCATCTGAGCTCACCCCTTTCAATGTTTTAATATTTTCCAGGATGTGAAGAAGTATTTTATGAATGACCTGCATGGATAGTCAGAAGAGGATATGAGTGTGGACTATGGAGACTTTGTTATTGTAGTTTTTCACTTTATGATGTAATGTAACGTTTACGAATGTATCTAGTGTTTCCAAGGCTACTAAACTAATCGGTCTTTCGAGACTTGATCTTTTGTGATCATGCCAATGTTACGAAGTAATGCACCGACTCTGGGTAGCTGGGGTCGGGGCGTTACAACAAAAACCACTCTATACAGAGTATTGGATATTGGAAATTCCCCAGGAATATGATCAATTGAGAATTAATAATATCTTCTAGGAGAAAGATGAGAAAATTCCTCGGTAAATACATCAGTGAATTCCCTCAAAAGAGGCATGTATTCTTATATGGTTGCATCCTTAGACAGAATCATATGATCCAAATAATTTTTCTTATAGCGCAGGAATATCAATTATTGATATGATGGTGATAAATAATATTCATCCTCCTCCTTTCACTTGTATATAATCGGGGGTCAATTCACCGTATGGAGATTGATTTCCCTCTCAATATAATTTATGTTGGTACTATATAATTAAAGCTCATAAATTCCATGAATTGCATCAAATTATACCAGAGGGAGTATGATTAGGTTTTCTTGGAAGTTATATAAAAAATCATGACAGGGGAGGAGTTGTACCCATGGGATTCAATTATTTCCCCATTTACCATTATCACTGAAATATTTACATCAATTATTTGTGGTGGAGTTGGAATTGTTCTAATAAACTTTTTGGATTCAAAATAATTTGTATAAATAAAATAAAAAATTACATTTTTTTATTGAATGAATAACTATCGTATATGTCATCATTTTGTTGTTGGGGTTCACTTCGGTGGTAGTGATGGAAAAATATCTCCCTTGCTGCCTTGGATGTTGTTGGTTGCCTCTGAAAACCCTTCGCTTAGTGTACTAGTCTACAAAGTGTGCTAGTTTATTGAATTTGAAGCAATGAACAATTAGTTTAGGGTCAAATGGAGTTTTCTTTTCCCCTATTGTAGTTGCGGATTTTTTGGTCAGCAGTTAATGGCTAGAGATAAAGTCAACATTATTCTTATTATCACCATGATACCCCTGAAATTCGCTGATCTCAATTTCGACTATGAGGGCACATTGGAAAATTTCTCCATAGTTCATGAAGTCATGGATCCCCATGAATTTTATTAGGCTAGGTTTTATCACTCTAAAGAAGTGGGTAACATTGAATTCAGGGGTGGTGACAAAGTCAGAGGCATATCATGCAATCATTATGAAGTTTTCCTTGTATGTTCTGATGGTTTTTTCCTCTTTTGCATGAGGGTATGGAATTCCCTTTCCATCTTATATGAGAGGGTGTGAGGAAAATATTTATCGAAATTTATTTTCAGTAAATCCTTCCCTTCCAACACCTAAATCTCCTCCTTATGATTTGTATTTTTGACAAATGTCCACACAACTGATCAGCTTCCCCCTCCATATGATATGATTCCATAAGTACCTATTGTTGTTTAAAACATTAAATTATGGAGAAGATATTTTCAATGGAGTTGATCCATTGTTCAAAAATTGAGGGATCAGAAGATCCATTACAATTATGAGGTCTTTGTCTCAGAAAGATCTCGATTGAATCTTGTTCTATCTTGGGTGGGGGTTAGAATTCTTATTGACCAATGTTTCTATTCAAAACTTGAGTTACCTGTGAAAATATCTTGACAAAGTTTGTGATTCCAGATCCCATCATATTGGGAATCTCATAGGAGTAGTAATCACATTGATCTTCACATTTGTATATAGTACAAGCCCTTATATTACTGGCCATTTGGATGGAATTAAAGTAATGATAGGGGTATCCCATAAAGTGTAATCAAAATAAAATAATGTATGACATAAAATGTACTTTTTTTCCTAAACTTATAAATTTATTTACATCAATCTATGTTATCCATGATCTATATCCCAACATATATTCCTTGGGTTTTTATTCCCTTAATAATGGTTCATATTATTTTTGTGAATTTACCAAAGAATATCCCTTGGGAGTGTCATGACCAAAATCTCAGGAAGTCCTGTTGTCGTCCACCAGTTCCCATTCGATTCTAGCTCAATGCTATGTTTTCAGGTTTTACCCCTAGATACATTTGTTCCAGAGCCGCCTCTACCTTCTCGTATCTAGACAGGGATTCATTTTATTGAGAAACCACTTAATAATTAATCACAAAATTCAGGAATGTTTTTATTATAAATAGTCTTATCCCTACAGATTTCACTATAGTTATTTAATCCTAATCCTAATAATAACTAAACATATCATATGATACAAAATATTACAAACCTACTATTTATTTCATACTTAAAGAAAATTATTACATAAAATATTAACTTGAAAAAATATAGTATATTGAGTTGTTAAGTGTCCTTCCGGATTATAAAAATTACATAAAAATATAAAACCTGAAATACACATCTTTATGGAAAACTACTTTTACATGACCACACACATTCATTCCTACATAAAACTGCATGGGATAACCTCATGACAAACATAAGAAAAGGGTGAGAAATAAATCCCAGTAAGGGTGTAAAGAATTCATAACATGATTAATATAGTACATGTTAGTTAATAGTAATATCAATGGATCATAAGAGAAACATGGACATAAAGGCATAATATAGCATGGTTACCATAACATTGAATTGTGACAAAAACATTTGACAAGATATTAGAATAAGCCAAGGATCATTGCACATGGAGCATGACTAAACCCTCATTAAACATGAGTTATCATGAGTAAACCCTCATTTTACATGATGTATCATGATTCTAACATTACCCAATGCATTGGAGTGCTATCAGGGCTCACCCTTCATAATCATTTCATTTTATGCATAAGTGTCCCACATGGATCATATAACATGGATTCATTAAATGTCATCATTAATTCCATAGTAAAAAATTATGGAATTAATATATGAAACTATATAATCAAATATAAAATGTTCATAAATTTGAATACCCTTGATAGATAAATTGGCATGGTATTCACCACATAGTGACTCAGGCTTGGAAAAACATGGTGCAATTTTGGCATCATAACGGTGTCAAAACAGAATTAATAAAAATGGTTCATGAGAGAGAAAGAGGATTATCATCATATATAGATGAAATGGAATGTAAAAGGCCATATGGATACGTTTTACAACTTATGTAATAGAATTTACATTTATAATACGAAATAACATCTTGAATGTAATCAAGGAGAGAGAAAACCTTAGGGAATTTCAGCTTGGTAACAGGTGTACATGGGATGAATTAATGATAGAGAAATGGGTCTATCATCATTAAAAAATAAGGATGCCTTTATGGGGGAGGTGAAAAATCATACCCCAACATTTTTAATTGAAAACAATAGGGCATAACAGTATAAATAAATTTGGAGAAAATGGGTAAGGAATAGATCCCTTACATGGAAGTCTGATCCCAAAGGCTTCGGAGGGGCCTGAGAGTGGTTTATTATAATCTTGAGGTGCCTTGATCAGATTTAAAAGATAAGATTCCATGTTGGGGACCTGATTCAATTATTTTTATTGAATATATGTTAGATCTTCTGTGGGATTATATTGGAAAAGAGAGGGAATTCATTATTATTTTGTATTTGGACACCACACATTAAACTAATCAAAACTACAATCCAACTCATGGGTTTTTACCTTGGGGTTGTCCATAAGTGATTGGAAAAAATTATTTTATAATTAAAATGGTCTAACTTCTTAAAATATTTTCTTTTCTTATGTGGATTTGAGTCACACTCTCAAGGAAATCATTTTAAAAAGTTAAAATGTTTTATAAGTACTGGAGGGTCTACTATGGCACCATAATATTATTCAAACAAATCTATAATCAAATTATATTAAATATAAAATATATATTTTCTAAAAAACAAATTTATAGTATTTTATTACATCGCTATTGGGTAATTATGATGTCATAAAACACATTATATATTTAAAAGGTATTTAATTTTTTACCAAAACATTCGACTACCTCAAAGAATAAGGATAAATTCACCATTGGATAATTTCAACATATAGATTAAAAAAATAATATTCATTTTATCTATATAGTTTTATAAATATTTAAATTTTTACATTTAAAATAAAAATTGACATTTATAAAATATTCTTGGGTTTTGGCAAAAACTGCTTTCAAACCCAAATAAAAATTAAAATTGTATTAATAAAAATTATATGATCATTTATAGTTAATAAAAAAATTAATTTAGTAATAATATTTTATTAAAATTTTATTTATATAAAAAATCCATTAAATAATCAAAATAGATTTCTTAATTGAATATTATCTAAAAATAAATATTCTTCTTTAAAAACTATTTACAAAGTAACACTAGTAAAATGAATATATATTCTATATTATATACAAAAATAATACACAAAATCATAGTGATAGTGTCTTGTTACATAATCCATTATAACAACCACATAAGACCTAAGGGTACAGTGTGCGAAGGTGATAAACTTTTGTAGTGGATTAGATATCATTGCTCAGGTGGTAATCTATATCAACTTCAATATATCCAATATGTAGTTGGGTTTATGTATAATGTGTTAAAGATCGGCTTGGGATTGGTCATGAGAGAATCCTAGTGACACTAACTCCTTTATGAGCTCCGATAAATGGGATTTTTATTGAGCAATTCTACTAGATGAGGCCATCGCTTCCTTTGTGTGAGTAAATTGGACTTGTTAAAGCCCAATATCTATATTATTCATTGATCACTGTTCAACGGCTATATTAGCAACTGTAAAAATTATTAATGTTATTTTAGAATATAAAATCATAAAACAATATATGTTCATATGTTTTATATAATAATTTTACCAAATAAGACATTTATATAGATCCTGATGAATTTTCATTAATAAAAGTTTGGGTCATTACACTTTTAACCCCATAAGATCAAAATTAATTTTGGAATATATCTTATAGAATTTACTAAGGTTACCATATGAAAAATTGTGACAATTGTCTATCGAATTCAATAAGAATAGACTTTACTCAAATATAAACTGTAGCCAACTCATGGGATATGAAATTATCACACAATGTGAAATCCAAGAGATTTTTTATGGAATTATATGACGTTAACCCTTAACAAATCCAAGAGATTCATAACAACTCAACATTCAACTAACTTCCCAATTTGAATCCAAAGATCCCTCGTGAAATTACACCCAAATAGAGTCCTTATAGAATCTATGAAATTTATCAATGGAATCCTAGAAAAATATCAATATACTAAATGTCGAATATGGAACTCAACAACATGATTAAACTTAAAATTCCATCTAAATTTATTATTAATTCACCACATAACTGTTTATAATATTTCAATCCTTATGAAACTGAATATAACTATTACAATTAATCAAATATATATCAAGATCATTACATGTTCCCATATGTTTTTAATCTGGGATACCAAAAACTTATAAGTTCCTATTACCTAATAAGATAACCATATAATCAACTATTTACAATTCCTGATTTTCGTTCCTGAAAACATAATCTATGTCCCTTTGCATAGAATATTCATTCATTGATTTCAATTTTGTGAACATCCAATCTTATTACATATTTCATTTTAATACCCTAGAAAATATTAATTCCTAATAAAAGGATATCAATTAATGTGATTGTCCATTTCACCATCATAAATCTAAAACTTGTTTTGTTCATCACCCATTTAAATAGATATAACCTATATTAATATAACATGAAAAGGAATAATATATTCTCATATTTATTTTATTCTGAGCAAAAAATCACGAAAGGTGACATTGCCCATGTGACTGCGAACAGTGAAGTGATTCTTGATAGATTTATGATATTTCAATTCTCCATAATTTATAGGATTTTTATTCCTATAGGTGGAAAGTCATTTAATGTTAATGAATTAGTTTGGATGATGTCCTCTATATGGGGTTTTTCTGGATGGAGATTCATTTCCTTGGGTCGGGGTTTCTTTCATATCATTTTTTTCATCAGATCCTCTCAATACTAGGGCATTGAGATTTGGTTCAATCTCTTCAATGATAGGTATGATATGCTTTCAAGAGTGGGATATTCATTTTAATCCATTTTCTATAAAAAAATACTAGAGTAGATGTATGTATTTAAATCATTGGCCTCAACTGGATATTGTGGCATCCAAAAATTTTATTTTATATTGAATTTACTATGGGAATTCCTACCAATATAGATAGGAGAAATGAGATTGCAAAAAGTGGTCACTATGCTTGGTTTCTGGTGGAGGTTTATTTGAGTACTTTCTTGATTCATAATGTTTTTTATCAGCACTGGACGATGATATTCTTTTGAAAGTGGAATATAAAATACATCTTGGATTTTTTTCGGAATATCAAATTAATTGTCATCTCAAGGATAAATGTCACAAGAATGAGGTATAGTATTTTTATTCTGTAAAAGGACATCATGGAGCTTCATATAGAAGGAATTTGTGGAAGAAGAATTCACAAAACAATGTGGACTCGCCTCATGACAAACAACCCATTTTTGACCTTGTGTAGGATAGGGATTTTGAACTAGAGAATAATGAGTCAGAGAAGTTAGTGCCTAGACTAAGAGAAAGTGGTCAAGTTAATGAGGGTGGTCCTATGGATCTAAATGAATCTGATCCTGTAATTGTGGGAAAACAATATCAATAAGATTAATATAATATTACAAGGAATCTAGGGGAAATTAATAAATTAATGGAATCCAATGGAATCCATGGAAGGTGGGATGATATGTAGAATGATTCCCCAATAAATGTATCCTATAGTCAAGTAGTTTCCAAAGGAAAAAATGTCGTTGTGGTCGATGGAGGTTTTCAATATGTTCCTCCACGGAAAGAAACGCATAGGAATGACTATTCCAATCTACAACAAAATATGGTCACCAGGTCTCATGGTCCCTTAGACGAATCTGACTGGTATGGTGACTATGATGATTCATATGAGTCTAAATATATAGTTTGATATTTTTACATGATGGTATGATTCTTGTATGGCCGCAACCTTTTCCATTATGTACTCCCTCTTTTCTTTTAATAATGGTGCTCTGCCTGAACATTCCTTGTATTCTCATATTTCCACCCATAAAATTGGGGTATATCATTAGATGAAAAATTATTTTTTTATCCTAGTAGATAATTCAATTAGAATATCCCTAAATAATATATATATAAAGCTTTTAAACAGGTATTTAAAAGTAGTAAATAGTAATTGAAAGGTTTTAATTAAATTCCATAGTTATCACTAAGGAAGTTTTCAGAGACCAAAAAAATGGTGCATTTTAAAATTAAGATAGATGATGTGGATATTTGAGGGGCCACCAACCATTTTGAATCATCCTCTATGTAATTATCAACCCAACAAAAAATGATCTGAGTTCCCTTAAGAACCACAACCATTGATAAAAATTCCCATGGTCAAATCTCTAATATGTATTACATAATGAATATCAATAATAAAAAAACATTAATTATATAATTTAATAGTTATTTGAAATTGTTATAGAATTCCATTTAATCAATGATTTATCTTGTCACACCTAAACCATGAACAACCATCCTTATATGGTTGGTTCTATGAACTATGAAATATCACAAGTAAACTCCATATCAAACATTACAAAAAACATAATATATAAATTAAAACTCAACCCATTGAAATAATCTCATAGTGTCATGTCGCGCTTAGAATGTTGGCTGGTGATATGTACGACTTATCTCAGGATGTACTCTATCTTGGTTGCACCGAAACCAAATCCTTGAGGGACGATTCAATAATTATATAGAGGAATCGCCATGAAAATATAACATAGAGATACAAAATTAGAAAGAGGGGGAGGATAATATAAATGGGGATTGTAATAGGGACGTGCATACCCTATTTCCACATGAAATAGATCAAAATCATGTCAAGAGGAAGGTGACAATGATAAAAGAGGGGGAACAACCCCTAGTCTACACATGCTATCAAAGGGGGGAATAAAGGGTCTACCTTAAAAACACCCAATGGGTGGAATTGTAATTATTCCCACTAAAAAACATATCTAGCAGCTGATGGATCATACAAGTTATCCAATTTATATAATATATGGATCATGAAACTTTCATTGTCAATAAATTATCCAATGTACAACTATAGTCCATCTGGCCTACTATCCTACTAGTGGCTACACAAGGAAATTGGTGTAAGTATTGGCCACACGACCTTTCTCTGGTTCATTCCCTCCTCTCCAAACCACCTTTCAACCCTAACAATACATCCAAAAGTCCAATTGTAGGTGTAAAAATATTCCTAGTACCTTTATGAATAAATTTTATTCAATTGACTTGTCATGTAAATGAGAGCTCAAATTTCCCATTGATATTCAAACATGTTCGTATAGATGACATATTACATAAGATGTTGGTACACAATATAAAATTATCCCTTATTAATGGATTTTTTAAAAAATACATGAAGGATTTTGGGAACTACATCTAAACCAATCTAGATATATCTAGCCATGACATTCTAATATTAGAGAATATGAAGTTGATAAAGATGATGAAAAATATAAAACATTTCTCATGATTCCATTAAGGCATATGATATCCCATTGTAATAAAATTTGAATACATATTAACTAAAAAATATCATAATTAATGTGGATGATTCCTTTATATTATTTTTATTAGTCCCACTTGATTAGAGTAGCTATAATTTGAGTTTGGGAAAATATTTTTGGAAAAATATTTTACCAATGAAACCTCTTCTATTTTACATCTAAACATGTTAGACTTAATGGATCCCAATCTCATAAAAGTTAATAATACATCATGTATATAATAATGAAATGAATATATAAATTACATAAAAATATAATTATATTGTTTAGTAAAAATATATCAGTTATTCTTAATTATTTAGTG
This sequence comes from Viscum album, assembly GCA_963277665.1. Classification (NCBI taxonomy): domain Eukaryota; kingdom Viridiplantae; phylum Streptophyta; class Magnoliopsida; order Santalales; family Viscaceae; genus Viscum; species Viscum album. The sequence continues at coordinate 1,616,774,179 of OY728143.1, forward strand.
GTTTTTATTACACAAAAAAAGACTAGTATTTATTTTCTCGAACAACCATGGGAAAAGAGAAATCCCTAAACATATAGAACTAAAAACAGATTATAACATGCCACTCCATATAGATTTATACAGCACTCATGGGATGTTATTCATAGATGTAGTCACTAAACATGGCCTTTTATAATAATCATATTCAACAAGGTCCTTCAAAAGTAAGTTATATTATATCATAACATTCATTTAGTAGATCTAAACCTCAATATAAATTGTTTCAATATCATTATATAGACCACTAATCTGATACTTTTTTATATAATTAAACTCATTGATTTATTAAATAGCACAAATAATCTACTAATATGCCACTCCCCTTTAATAGGTTGATGGGTTTATTTTTTCGGTATTTTACAGATTTATTTCTATCAAAATAAATATTTTTCATCTATAAAAATAATTAATATTAAATTGTATTACATATTTAGTGACTCTCTCTCTATATATTACAAGTCATCTCTCTCTCTATCTATCTATTTATCACTCACTCCCTCTCTCTATTTTGACTCATATTCCACTATATATAACAATTAAATATAACAATGATAATGTTCTGTAGTTTAAATATGGTATATCATTTTGATTTAGAATTATGGTCTTCATATTCACACTTTCTTCAATATTATTTAAGGAATATCTCTTTTCACAATGATCATAAGTAATTATCTTTAAAAAGACAAAAATATATGTTTAAATATCTATCAAGATATATTTATTAACTCCCATTAAAGCAAGAATTCTATATTTCCTTCAGGATTCAAAAAATCTAACATCTTCCATTCCATGTATGGAATCATAAATCAAATAAAAATGTTATAGTGATAATATAAAACTCATATTGTTATCGCCTTCTTCAAATAACACCGCTAATAATAGATTGAGTCTTGGATTAACCGCAAGATATCATGATATTTAAACATATAATAACAACATATCATTATCATATTTAATATTATATTTCACTTGATAATAACCTGTTAATATTACATATACAATTGAAGGATACTATACATCCATATAAATCCAAATAATACTCTTATATATAATCATAGTCATTATTAGGTGTAAATGATTTCATTTTGTGTATTATCTAGAACCTTGAAGTTATACTAAAATGTTATCAAAATTGTTTATATATACATAATGAAACACCCGACTAAATTCTTATATCATAAGATTAATCATCTATACAATCTTTGGTAATCATATATTTCGTAGTAGAGATTAAGGGAGAATATGAAGAAGTCCTTGAATTATATTACAAGTGATTTTAGATATTTTACATATAAAAATGTATATCTTCTTGTACTTTACCAATTTTTTGTCTTTGAGTTCTTAAGATTTAAATTTATATTTTTATTATATCTCAAGGATATTTAAAAATAATTTTTTAATTCTTATATTGACAGAGAATTTCTTCAAAACATCATATGCAACTTCATTTCAAATAAAATCACTTCATTGGATCATAAATTTATCCCCATCCAAATTTATATTATTCCAAATCTCTAATTGAATATACAAACTCATTGTAGTACATATGATATCTTATACTAACTCAAATTTCAAACTCATCCCAAAACTAAACTAGTATTTCATAAAAGATTCTTACATCATTTATGAATCAATGAAATTCCTATTTCAACATACCTAATACTATGTTTTTTAGAACGTATGCATACAAGGGAATTATCAATAAAATATAGATGAAATTATTATTTATATAAAAACGATTGATCATAATTAAAATTCACTACCAAATTTATTCCTTCAAATTAACAATAAAATGGTAATCTACCTCAAATTAAGGAATAACCACAATCAATAAATCTTATCTAAGTGTACCTTCATCTAAAATTCTATAGATGTTCTTTATAACAAGCCTATAAAATACCTTCAAAATCAATATAACATTATCATCATATTTCATCCACCATTTATAATCTTAATCAAATTGGAAGAAGATATTATAAACATATTTTTTTGATATCATCTCAAATCCACGAACTCATCAATGAAAAAATATATTCAGACATTTGACTTATTCACTGTAATATCATGTTTCATTAAATTTATCAACTCAATATTCTTTTTCATATGACTAATAGAAGAGAACAAATTTATCTACCTTATAGAAATTATTCTTTTCCAACATATGAGTGTATTTTAAGAAATAATACCATTCAACGATAACAATTAAAATATTATCTATATGAAATCTATTTTTTATATCACAAAATTTTTTCTATAACATCTATCTGACATATATCTAATATTCATTGAGGGAACTATAATCTACAATATCATCTATTTACTACAGTTAAATTAATGAGAAATTTATTTTCAATTATTTTTCCCTACAGAACACAAATTAACATATTTTCTTATCAACAATAAATACATTGCATAATCATTAAATTGAATAAAAATCCTCCCTTTAGATTATATTTCAACACCAAAAAATTAAATCTTGGTTAATATAATATAATAAATTTTGGTTGACTCCCTCTGATTGAAAAAAATTTCATTGTTGAAAAAAAATTGTTGTCACCTTCATGTATAAATGAGTAATTCTCAACGTAGAAAAAAATTGTGATCAAATATAATCTAATTAATTTCATTATCAATAATTTTTCCTAAAAATTCTCTCATTCCAAATTTAATTAAACAATATAATCTCCCAATAAATTTCTAAAATGAAATTATATTTTGCAATGATGGGATGATATGATCAAAAAACGTTATAAACTATATAATTCAATCAGATTTTAGAATTTATATCTAAACATAAATTATTTATTTCTAAAATATTTCTTATTTATTATTCCCCTAAAAATGTTCATACTACCATTTCTCTATATATATTGATACCTTTTAAAAATAGACATCATACATATTTTCTCACACCTATCTTCAATAGCTGCTGAAATTCAAAAAAATTTATTCTAAAATTGATCCTCTATATTATAATAAAATAATCATATAACTAATCATTCCATATCATTACTTATATGAATCTCCCTTAATTCACATAATAGGACACCAGCACAAAAAATATAGAAATAATGAGGCTTATCTATTGATATTTATTAAGAGAAATAAGGTAGATGGTTTCTAATCAACATGTATATATAATTTGTTTTATATCCAATATTATGTAAACTCTAAATATATCTTCGTTCATCTTTTTTATATAATACTCAATTAGAATCATGGATTCGGTGATTTGTTTCATTCTTAATGCGTGGTATTTTATTTTACACACTCAAAATCAATTTAAATATTTTTCCCTTCATACTTCTTTATCACTAATAAATATTATTCTAATAATTTTGATAAACATTTATTTGAATTATGTCTAGATTCGATTCACCAACCACACAACTTCTTATAAATACTTACATGACCCAAATTTTTAAACTTCACTCATAAAAATAAATATTTTCTATTCACTCACGGATGTCTTCCACTAAACCAATCCAATTATTTCCTTCTTGGATTATCTATTTTCATTATAAATAATTTTTTAGTTATGAATACTAACAACCATAGGTTTAAAGAAAAAATAAATGGGTTTTTATTTTATCCAATAATATACATAGATTCTCAAACATGGTGTATGTTTTACGCCAATTTATTTGATTCATTTCTAATGAGTTTTTCTCCTTGAAATGGAATCACCCAACAGTTCACACATCCATAATGGGACGTCAATTCTAATGGAAGATGATCACTAATTTTGTTTCATTGATTATTAAGGAATGCATTGGTCATTGGATGAGAGTTCAGTATAAAAAATAACTTTTGGTGTAATTTTTATATAAATTGGGAAACTCTAATTAATTTACAAAATATTTTTGAATTTGTAAGAAAATTAAAATAAATATGGCCACCCATCACATTTGAAACTAATAACATATACATAAAGGGTAAAACCATCTATATGTATTGTAAGCACTCTATCAAGGGATCCAATTATATGTATCCAATATTCTCCAGTGATATATATATCATAAATATCATATACTCTCCATATCATCTTATTATTCACTATTTAATGCTTTATTATGAATATTGCAACTAGAAATCCTAACAATTGCACACTCTAGGACTTGTGGATGTCAAGAAGTCAGATAGAAATTTGATATTGTGATAGGTACCATGGATGTTTCTTTATACAAATAATCATAAATGGAATTACAAACCCTGTAGTTCATTTGAACATAACGGGACATGTCATACCTTTTAGGATTATATGACAAGGGCTATTCTGTGAATTTTAAATTCATGTGGAAAGACCATCATAGTGAAAGGTTCCTATAAACATTTATTATGTTTCCCAACTATGATAATCCATTTATGGTGGAACCAATGGGGAGTATATCCTAATTGGAATATATTGATATTCAAAGGAATTATCCCTATGAAGATAATTCATGATAAGGAAAATATAACAATGAGGATGAGTTGATATTAACCAAAATTAATGTGTCATTCTATAATGCCTCGACCACTGAATCCCAGAGTTGATTTCTTAATTTATTATATTGGAATATTTACAAATAATTAAATATAAAAGTTTCAAATTGTTTAGATTTTTTGAAAACCAAAAAATACATGGTTACTATTTTACATTAAAAACAAAAAAATATAATACATAACAAAATAATATTCTATCCACTATTTAAACTCATTCGAAAAATTTAACATTATACCCTAGGGAAAGGTAACCAATGAAGGGGGAGATAAAATGGTCAGTAAAATTAAAGGACAATATAATTATCATGTATTAATAATGAATAATAAATATATAATAAATAAAATATGATTGAATAATCTGATATAAATTATCACAAGATCATAAAACCATACAAAGAATATTATAAATAATCAAAAAATCATACATAATAATTATAATGATTGAATGCATAATGTTGGATTTATAAACTAATAAGAAATATCCTCAATATATTCTCTGTTAGGATTTATCCTCGTGGATGTTTATGTTTTGGGTAGAAATTTGTTTAGTTTGTCTCAAGATCTATCCTCATAAAAATTTAATACTAATTGGAAAATAAATTTAAAATGGTTTGCCTCCAACTGATTCCATCCCATAAGACTACATATGCATCTAGGCCCTTGCATTAACCAGTCCCCAAGCAGTATAATTTATTTTCAAAATACCCTAAAATAATTAAAAATCAATTTAAATCTTATACAATGTTCCGTATAAAATATTTTTATTGAGTAAAGGATAAAGATTTATCAATATTTATCCAAAAAATCATATAACATTATAAGAGAACACCTTATTTAAAAATGTTATAAAATTCATGAAAATATTATATCCATAATAAAATAATATGCATGTGGAAATAAATATACCTTCCATTGAAGAAAGGTTACATGAAAGTGATTGTTTCAAGATAAATTCAAAAATAAAAATAGAATGTGAGATTTCAAAGATATCTTTTTACACAAGAACATTTTCAAATACCACCCATTTAATAATTATATAAAAGTAAAAAATTGAAATAATATTAAGGAAAAAAGGGTCGTATTATTAATGTAAAATGGTCATAATATACACTACAAAAAAAATAAGTGGTGAAAATTTTGCATTCCTCGTGGAAGAAAAACTTGGTCAAGAATACCTTACCTTGAGGCACACTTGTAACATGTGTATTTATCTTCTTGAATAATAATTATATATTATTTATTCACAATATTTGGATATTTTTTCATGTTTATTATTAATTGGACTTCACTTGTTACAATGTTGTATAAAACTACTAAAAAATGTAGTTTATGTTAGGTTTTTTGTCCAAAATTGGTTCATGCGTTAAACATGACTTTTCTATGTCAACAATGGTCAAAGGGGTCATTATAGAAACACCTCTATAATTATTATAATGACATAATTATCATATTTATGCATCAACTATATATTGAAAACTAATAATGTTATAAATTTAAGAAAAATGAACCTAATTTAAAATCATGGAGATGGTAGATTAACGTATGCTTGAAAATCATTCCAAATTTTTAATGATCATTATTTAATGAAGGTAAGTAACATTTTTTAACACACTAACATTTTATGGTATGTATATTGTTAGGGTTATATTCTTCGATAATGTACATTATATAAACACCAATCTTAAACAAATGATCATTGTGATAGTTATCACATTGTCGTTGGAATGGAGGGAATGTAAGATATTATTAAAATTATGAAAATATAGTTTACATATGTTTATAAAATGACTTCTTTGGTTTAAAATTAATTATAAATGAAAATTAAAATCAATTGAACATAGATGGTGTGTTTTTATAAAAAAAATACTTTCATTAGCACTATAGATCTCTATATTAATAAATTTATTTAAACAACAATATTGAAATAAATTAATTAAATATTTATATGTTACATATTAAATCAAAATTTTTTAAATTCAACTAATTTTTTTTAAAGTTATAATAATAAATCTAATTTTATGCATAAAAGACTATATTTTCTAATGAGATTTTTACCGCCTTTAAACGGGACAGTTGTTTTTAAACAAAAATTAGAAACATTTATAAATTATCTTAAACAAAATAAACTTTATTTTTGATAGGGTAATTTCAAATTTAGGTTAGTGTGAAATTATGTTTTTTAATATTTATTTTCAATTGAATAGTGAAAATACTATTTTTTATAAAACTATCATTTTCATTATATTAATATTATAATTTCGATATTAATAGTAACCTCCCATATAAAGGTAGAAATAAATTTTATGTATCTTATGAATGAAAATATATTATATTTATATAACGTAATAAATAAATACATTTTTTAAAAAAATGAAAAATTAAGTGTTGGTATTTTTGTGAAACATACATTTTTATTTAAAAATTTACAATTAATATAATTATTTAAATAAATTATTGATAAAAAATATTCATAAATTAATATTTTTTTTCTTATGATTATAAATTGTTTTTATGAGATCGTAATTAATTTCTCAAACTATCATAAAATCGGGTATAAATTTAAAATCATAATTTTTTAAAAAAATGATCAATTTAATTAAAATTTATAATTATCATATTTTGAAAATTATTTAAAAAAATGATGTTTATTTTTTAATTATACATTTCTAAAAAAGGTTACATAGAATCATTTGGATTCATCTAAAATACATGATTTTTCTGGAATAGTAAAATATGGTAATGTACATTATAAATACATTTTATGTTAAATATATTATTCCTTTAGTTATTTTTTATATAATCACTATAATCTCGAACTAAGGTGATTATTTTTTTATATTCAGTGATGATTCTAAACCAATTCATAGTCTTTATCCAAAATAAAAAAAATTTATAAAATATTCAAAAACACCCCTCTCCTATACTATAAATACCACCCATCAACACCTCTTCTTCTCACAACAAAAAATCCTTGAATCTTGTCCAGATAATGCACAGTACATATAAAAAATGTATCCCCCACATTTTGGTAATTATTTTCTCACCTAAAATACCACTTCTTTATTTATTTATTTTATAAAATGAATATCAACCATCAATTCTCGCCTCTTTATATTTTTATTCTAAAATTGAAAACATCGTCTGTGAGGTGCAGATTTACCACCATCTTGGACAACAAGTTATTGTCTACCAAATCTTCCTTCATTTATGGTAATAAAACAATTTTTATGGTTAAAAATGACATCAATATTTGTAATAAAAATTATTTTATGATATAAAACTCATTTATATACATTATATTAATTCATAATACAAAACGAGTTTGTAATGATTGAAAAATTGCCAAAATAATTTAAACAGTTACAATTAATGTTTTTTGTAATCAATATTCCTCATATATGGAAAAAGATCTAGTATATAAGACATTAAATCTTCTAAAATATAACTAATAAAATATAATTTCAATTTTCGATTACTATTCCCATTTCACATGATATTTAATACATGTATACAAGTTGACGAATCATGAAAAATAAAGAATCAAACACTACCGAATGACTAAATTGAATCGCATAACTCATAAAAAAGAAAATTAATGAACATAAAAATATATAACAAATAAATTAAATGATTAATAACATTATAATTCAGTTATTAATGAATCTAATTTTATTATCCACGATGTTATGTACAATTGAAAAAATCTTTTCGGAATAAGGTATGGGTTTCTTCCCAAAACTCTACTTTCTTTCGAGATATGATTTTTCTCAATTTAGTCCAATTTTAATGATTATTTTTTAGTATTTACTCCTCATAAATTAATTTTTTATGTTTTAAATATATGTATCTCGCTCAATTATTCATTCTCTGATGTGGAATTACTTTTTTTATAGGGTTCCCTTTTCAATTCCACTCAATAACAATGCCCGGTTAAACAGAACTTCACATTTTCTTAAAAAAAATTCACATACAATTAATAATAAATTTTAATCACCAAATATTTTTATAAATACACCCTTTTTATAATAAATAAATATATTAGTCAATTTATGGTTTTATGAAAACAATTATTCCTTTTATGCATTAAAGTCTCTTCTTTATTTTCCCTTAAACATCATAGAAATGGATCACTTCTAATGTTTCTTGAAAAAATATTTTTACATGATTTAACATCAGTTGGAAATTATTTTTTTCCTAAAAAAATTTAATTTTTCTCATTCATTGGTATATAAATATTTACTATATGATTTTATGAGAAATATAATGGTGTTTTCTAAAATAATTCTTCTCTTCAAAGTAAAAGTGTATTTCTCTCATGCATTCCTCGATGATTTTGTTGGAGTGTATTCATCAATTCAGTCACACTCTTTTGAAGATTTTTATCAATTGGAATTGATTAATTATGATATAATATATCATATTTTATTAATGTTTCTAGTTTCAGTTTCATGGTGGATATGATATCATGGTATCATTCTCCCTATTACTAATAATGGATAGTGATTATGTTTAATGATTGAGGAATTATATTTATATTGTGTAGATATATATTTTTGAAGATTCACCCCATTCATTTGAGAAATTAATTGTACATAGTAATTGATGATAGGGGCCCTCAATACCCCCTCGATAAATCTGTAGGCCTTATGAGACAACATTATCTACACTTGGATGAGTCCATGCCCAATTACATTCATATATGTTTTTTGTTGAGGCCTTAAACATTTAGGTTCATATCTCTTAACCGATTCCTAAAAGGTATATTTCATATTTACATCATTACACATTCCGTCATTATGATATTAGTTATTTAAAATACATGTGATTATTCGACTATTATAATATCCAATGTTATTTTTATTTCTCATGTGATTATTTATTTAATTTTTTAAACATATTGTGTTCCTACCATATTATGCTCAAGATTACGTCATAATGAAATGTGTTTTATGATAGTCGACATGCATCATTGTTTATGTTTTTCATGATATCTTATGATATATTTCATACCCTTACTAAGATTATGAGAACTCCAATTTCTTATGATTTTTTTTCCTAAGGAACTAAAGATGAATATTATGAATGACTTATATGAATAATCTTAGAGGTAATTGGGGTTTAAAATAGGTTTTCTATGTTTTAATTTATTGAATGTTAAAATTTAATACTTAGTTTCTCATCTAGTATTCCAAACATACTAAACTATCAAGTCCGTTGGGATATAATCTCTCGTTCATAGCAAAAACTTAATAAATTAAGTCTCTAGATACAAGATACTGAGGCCAGGGTCCGTACACTGGGTATTAGAGCATATTTAGTATAAACCATGGAAACTAAATTTTGAAAACATGTATTAGGGAACATAAACCTAAGATATAATTTGAGGATAATCATATAAGAACTATGTAGAATTTTTTTAATATAGTGATTATGTGTGTATTCTTAGAAATACATATTTTTCTGGATAGTACTAGTGGATATGGTTCTGGAATAGATGTACATAGGAGTAAAAACATTGACAAGGTTCATCGGGCCTAACTAGGTGTAACATGGTACACAACAATAGGCCTTACTGTCCACATGGTTTGACATTCCTTGGGGATATGCTTAGAATAATTCACATTTTAATTATAAATAATTATTAAGGATTTAAATGTAAATCTATTCCCAGAGAAACCAATATTCTGATTTAGATATTAATTATACCAAAATTTTCAATTTTGAATTATGTTATTTAATAGTTCAAATATTACACAATATGTTTCAAAATTTTATGATATAATGTACTATAATACATTGTGTATGAATGGAACGTAGTAGAAGGAATAACTTTACTTGCATGGAGCATCCCGATCCATGATGCGGTGAAATAATGTTTGACCACATTATGTGACAACAACATATAACATTGAATGGGACTAAAAACCCATTTGTAAATGAGAAATGGTTATGTCCATTAGATAAAATATTATTCACATTGGAATATAATGAATGGGATAAGGTTATCATTGAACTGTATCACCTCGTAGGATATGTTGATCAATGGTGGTCATTGATTCAAAAACATAATAGAGTATGAAGAAATTGGGAATATGGAATGGAAGGATTTTAATTAATTTTTTGTAGATATATTTCCCTCAATAATAGTGATTAGATTTAGAGATACTATTATTTTTTATGAGACAAAAAGAGGTTGAAAACATTTCCATGTTTGAATCCATAATTAAAAGGATTGAACGCCATTCTATGGATTTTGTAAATAATCCAAAGATAATGATTGAATGATTATTTTATTGGTTAAAACAATTACTTTTAATGGAACTGTTTTCCTAACCATTCTCTTCATACACAGATATATTCTCATGTGTTTTCAAGAAAGATAAAAAAATAATCAATGTCTTATGAATTTTAGTTAAATCAAGATAAGGATAGAATGATAGAGCAAGAGGTGGGTAAAGGAAATCAATGGAATGAATGAATTTCCCACAAATGATAATTATGGGAAGAATCACCACAATACTTACCTGAAAAGGATAAGAGATTGTTTCAAGTGTTGAGAGAAATTTCACTAGGATCATGAATTTATGGTAAAGAAAATAGTTTTAAATGTGAACTGTTTCAACTATAAGGATATGGTGCACTACACAAATGAATGTTCCTCACATCAAGAAAATATTGCTCAGAAAAATAAAGGGACCAAGGCCATGATTTTGTTGTCACGATAGGTGCATAATGTTAATTTATTTATTTTGGGTATTTGATCATAGAATCATATTATTGTCTTTTTCTTGTAAGAATCATGAGATATGTCAGCATTATTCTATAGTATTTCTTATTTATAGATTTGGATTCAGTATGGTTTTATGGTGATCAAGGTATTCAAATTTTGTATATGTGGGAGTAAGAGATAAATTTTTGGAGGGTTATATGTTATATTTATTATGGGAATTTAATGACAATACTTCTAGATATTTTGTGGTTTAATGTGGAAACACTTGTTTTAGGCAACTCTTGCTATTAACTTCTTATGAAATGGATTAAGGAAATTATTGATTAGGATTAAAGTATCATTTTCATATCAGATAACCTAAGATAACCATCATTTATTCAATAAACACATAAACGGTTATGTAATGAAATATGGATCCTATTATTCATAAAAATTCCATAGGAATAAAAACATTTCTTGATAATACATCCCAAGATTTGAGAAATGATGTGAATATAGATTCAAGCACAACCAAATGACCATATTATGACATAAGAATGAATCAAGTAATTATTTTTATCCTGTCTATATCCAGATAGTAAAAGAAACTCTAAAATCTAGGATAATGTTTTTAAAAAAATCCTTGCATTTAATTTTCCTTCTGAGATGTCAATTGTATTTTAACTGATAACAATTTTCTGATTTCGTGATGGTAGAATTACTAAATGAAATGTTTTATATTACCATCATTCAAAATATAATAGTTATATTTCTATTCCATGCTAATATTCTCATTAATGATCTATAATTTTACAATCTTAGTTTTTTGATAACCTTTGCATCCATGTTTACCAATATATTTGGGGATGTTTTATAAATCCTTTTCACAATTTAGGATTTCCACAAATTAATTTTCAATTATAAAACATTATTTTTTGATGAGTGATTTTAAATTGAGATAAAGCTATTTATTTATGTATTGTATAATGTAACACCCTAGGATTTTCTTTTATGTCTATTTTGAATTTTATCTTCTTTGGTAGTGTTCATTACACAAAACACCAACCATAAGAAATGATCATTAGTATATTTATCACGTAGCTATTGAAATTTTGGGAATGAAATAGATTATTTAAATTATGAAAATATAGTTTACACATGTTTATAAAATTAATTCTTGGTTTCCAATTAATAATAAATGAAAATAAAATCAATTAAACATAAAATATGTGTTTTTATAAAACAAAATTTTTTATTACCATAATATAATTCTATTATAATAATTTAAATTAAAATATATTTGTGAAATATATTAATGAAATTTATATGTTACTTATTCAATAAAATTATTACATATTATACTAATAATTTTGATATTATTAATAAAAAAATCCAATTTTATGCATGGACATCTATATTTTCAAATGACAGTTTTACCTCCTTTTAATAGAGTACCTGTTCAATCCAAAATTTTACCATTTTTGTAAATTTTATTGAACAAAACAAATATAATTTTTAAAATATTAATTCCAAAATTATCTTAGTGAGACATTTTGGTATTTTTCTAAAAATATTTATTTTCCATTGAATAGTGAAAAATCACGATTTTTATAAAACTATCTTTTTTTGTATATTAATTATATATTTATGATATTGACAGTAACATCCCCAATGAATGTATACATAAAATTTATGTATCTTATGAATGAAAATTTTTTATATTTATTTTATGGATTAAGTAAAAAAATTAAAATGGTAAATGAAGTGATGGCACTTCTAATAAGCACAAATTTTTATTTTCACATTTATAATTAATATAATGAATCAAAATAAAATATATAATCAAAAAAATATTCATAAATTATTTTTTTTTTGTATTTTTATTATAATATATTTTAATGACACCTTAATTTATTTTCCAAAGGTTCTTAAAATCTGTTATATTTTTAAAATTTTTATTTTTCGAATAAATGATAATTTTAATTAAAAAAATATATTTTGAAATTTAAAAAATTATTTTTAAAATTGGGAGTTCTTTATTTTATCATGTCTACCAATTATTTGGGTCAATTATTTGGATTTTTCTTAAATACATGAAAGTTTTCTGAATAGTAAAATATAGTAATATATAGTATTATTACATTAGAAGTTAAATAATCAATTTTTGGATTCATTTATGATGCAATAACCATAATATATAACTACAATTAATTAATTTAACTTATTTAGTGATAATAATCAAACTATTCGTAGTCTTTATCCAAAATAAATAAAAAATGAATAAAATATTAAAAAAACAAAAAATCTCATCCACTATAAATATCATCCAACTCCACCAATTCTCCTCGAACCTAAAAGGGTGTGAAGCATGCCCAATTTCTAAAAAATACCTCTCAAAATACTCTCCCCCAAATTCTGTTCTTGGTGTTCTCACCCATAATACCAATTCAAATTTTTTTAAGGAGGTTCTCAATTTGAGGAATTCAAGACATAAAAACCCCTTTCATATATTGAATTATCTTAAATTTATTTTCTTTCTTATACATTAACTCATCTATAAATGCATGAATGATAACTAAAGTATATAAAATATACTATAATTTCATTATTTTTATGTAATATCAACCATCAATTATCTTCTCTTCCACTTATTATCTCAAAATTAAAACACCGCTTGTCAGTAGCTGATTTTCCGACTTCATAGACGATGAATTTTATTTCAATTCCACATTTCAGTCTGGTTATAAAAACATTTTTGGTTACACGTGACATTAATAAATGTAATAAAACATATCTAATTTTAGATAAAAATTATATGTACAAAATATTAATTCATAATAACAAACTAGTTCGTAATTATCTAAAAAATCCAAAATAAACCAAAAGGTTGTCATTAATGTTTAGTGTAATGATTCATGATGACATCGAGAAAAAAAATTATTTATAAGACCATTATATAATATTTATGTTTATTAGAAACATATAACTTCAATTATGGATAACTATTACCCTTTCACGTGATATTTTATACATGTATACAAGTGATCCAATCACAGAAACCAAAGAAATGAACTCTCCCGAATGATGGAATAGAATCTCATAACTCATCAAAAAGACCATAAATGAACATAATAAAATTCCAGTAAATTAAATGCATAATTAATTGATACAAAAATTTCTTATTAATGAATATAACAACATTATCAAGGATGTTACATACCAGTGAAGAATACTTTCAATCATAAAGTAAAGGACTCTTCCCAAACATCCATTTTCCATCAAGATACTCTTTCTCACTATTTACCCAAAATTTAATTATTTATTATTCTTATATAATCCTCATATTTTTTATGAGTATGTTTCCAAATGATTTATCTATACCAATTATTCTTTATCTTTTGGGGAATTACATGTTTTATAAGGTTCCCTTTTCAATTCTCCCAATAAGAAAGTCTGATAAAAGGGAACTACCCCATTTCATACCCATTTCCATGTACACTCCATAATCAATGATAAGTGACATATTTTTTTAAAAACAATATTTATGTAATGAAAACATATCTTATTTTATTTCTGGTTTTATGAAAATAATTAATCCTTTTTCCACTTTATAGACTCTTTTATATTTTCCCTTAAACTGCACTAAATTGCTTAATTTATAAAGAATTTTGAATAATATTTTTACATGTTCCGACTAAATTATGGAATAATTTATGCCTAAAAATAGTTTAATTTTATTAATTTTCTAAAAAAATACAAATTTTCAATCTGATTTCATGAAATTTACAAATGATTTTTCCAAAACAACTCTTCTTTAGAAAATAAAATATGGTATTCCTCTCAAGATTTCATCAATGATTTTATATGATCATTCTCATCTATTTCAGCACAATATATTGAATCTTGTTCTTAATTGGTATTAATAATTTATTATATTATATTCAATATTTTATTAAGTTGTTTATGATTAATTTGACTGTGTATGTACTATCTTGATACCATTCTTCACATTACTTATAATTGTTAGTGATTATGTTTTCTGATTGGGGAAAATTATATAAACGTTTCATGTATATGTTTTTTATGTTTCACCCCATTCATATGAGGAAATAATAGGACTCTTTAATTGATTATAGAGCCCCGCTATAGCCCCCTAATGAATCAGTATGTATCACGAGAAAAACCAGATATGGAATTGGTCGAGGCAATGAATAATTATTTTCATATATAGTTTTGGTCGAGGAAATGAATAATTACTTTTATATATATTTTTGGTCGAGGCCTTAACCATTTAAATTAATGCGTATTGGACGAGGCCTTGATGATACGTTTCATGTGTCCAGAATTATTCATTTAACTTTTATTAAACTAGTAATTGTTAATCCATGTGATTATTTGACTAATAGAATATTTATGGTCATGTTTCTTTCTCATGTGACTATTGTGGGAATATTTAATCATCTTTTATTCCAGACATATTATGCACAATATTATATCTTAATGAAATATATTTTAATTTATTCACCATGCCTTATATTTCATGTTTATTTGTGATAGATTTTACTATATTTATTACCCTTACTTAGCATATAAGCTCACCCCTTTCATATGTTGTATATTCCTCAGGATACAAAGATGTATGTAATGAAGGAATTACATGGATTATCTAGGATTTTATGTGTGTTCACAATGGAGTATATATGATTTATTTAATTTTAGTTTTTAATTAAATAATTATGTGTATATCTAGTTTTTTAATGGTACCAAACCAGTCTCTCCATGTGGATGTGATCACTTGTTCATAGTACCAATGTAATAATGTAAGTCACCATCTTTAGGCTACTGAGGTTATAGTAATTAAACATTTAATCATCCAATAATGATAATTATATCATATATACCATGTTATTTGATCATATATAGTTATATATTTAATTCATTTAATATAAAAGAAATCACATCTCTTCAAGGAGTTGGTATCCACCTGTCCTCAAATGACATTATCGATTATTTTTAGTGTGTTAAATGGGTAACAAAGAAAATAATATATTATATATAAATAAAGGTAATAATAATATGAAGATCATTTATAATTATTTTATGTAAAATATTTATAATTAATCTCATCCTTACATTCCACGTAATGTGTGAATGTAACAAATCGTTTTGATGAGGTGAGAGTCTACACATCCGTAAATGATTTTATTACATTTACAAAAAATGGAATGAATAATGTTTAATTTTATATAAAAATTATCAAAGTATTATGAAAATAATATCATATATATCATATAAAAAAATTGTGTCTATCGTAATTCCCATCTAAGATATGTTGTAAAGTAAAAACAGATGACATTTTTTCACGAGGCGATAGTACGTCATACACAAGAACAATAAATATGTTATACATTTGATGGAAGTGTATGTAGGTTTCATTTTAACCCTTAAAAAAATAATAATATTTAGGATATTTATGTCATTATATACGAATTGAATAAGAATAATTTAATTTTTTTGAATGAAATTTAACTAATGTGATCATTGAATAATGGTACCACTTTTTCAGATAACACCTTTTGGTTTTCAGAAAATGGTTTTCTTGGATTGTATTATGATTAATTTGAAACTTATAGATTAGGGGGTTGGGATATTATTTTTTTAGTTACTGGATGATCCAAATGGGTTCAGAGGTGTGATATATTTGGTGGGTAGAGTTATTTTTTATAGTGGAGGGGGAGTTAATTCTTGTAAATATAAAATGGTAAAAAATATTGGGAGGTATCCCTTTCCTCATGTGTAACAAAAAATGAAAAATAATGGATTAAAGTATTATTATATTTGATATAAAATCATAACACAAAAAATACGTTTATTATTATATTTTTACCTAACTTTTATATTTTTTCCCACTTTTACCATTATGGTTTTAATTAAGGTAATTTGTTTCATGTCCAATGAAATTTAATCATCATGAAAAAATTAAAGTTAAATTTATAATAAATTATATTCCCAAATAATTATAAAAATTATATCTAATTAACAAAATCAAAATCCTATTTGTGTTGGAAATTAATTTTACAGATGCACGTGTAACGTGCAAAAAAAAAGTTTTTTAACCCGAACTGTGATAACAATGTTTTTACTATTTATAGATAAATATTTTAATTGTAAAAGGTAAATTGAACCATAAATAGATTTTATTATACATCTATTCACCTTTAAAAATTATTTTAATGAATATATGGTATTTTTTAATTTTAATTCTTTTAATAAAATATCATTTACTATAAAATAACATTAATGTCAATTTTGACATTATTTATTTAATTTATTTTTTTAAAAAATAATGACATTAATGGAATTAAAATATATTATATTAAAAAAATATAAAACATGACCTATTATTCTAAAAAAAGAAATCAACACTGTAATTTTTTCCATTTTCATCACTTTTATTATATTTAGGATAATTTATTGTATTTAATTATTAATTAAATGATCACTAAGTTTGGTATTTATTAAGAATTTTATGTAACTAATTCATCTCTAAAAAATAAAGTTTAATTATCATGATAAAAAACTCATTTATCTTTTAAAATATTTTTTATAATTTAGAATTTATCTTATTCCATACTCTAAATATTTATTGCAATTAAAGGAAAAGAATGTACGTTTTTGTCTTTTTCTTCAAATAACTTATTATATGGGTCAATTTCCTGTAATTATGCCCAATCACTCCTAAAATTATTAATAAATGGGTCACATGGTATGAATATGAGATAAAAATATCGTTTGAACACATTTATAAGTCATTTTACCCATTAATATTAATGTCTAACCCAAAAGAAAATTAAATTTTGACTTAATAATTGCAATAAATTTTATTTACTTTCACTGATCATTGGAGTCAAAAAATAACTTCACATTATTAGAAATTACATATTATACTTATTCCAACTATGTAAAATTATTTTCATTCTAAATTTAATTCAAATAAATGTCAAAATTAAATTTAAATCTAATCCCACACACATTGAGATAAAGAAGATTTTTAATATAAAAATGTTAAAAAGGTCAATATGTTTTTATATTTAAATTAAATGTGAATATACTAAATTTTCTAAATTTTATTAATAGATATATAATTGACCTATTTTTACTTTATAACAAGTTTAAAATATAATTTA
This sequence comes from Viscum album, assembly GCA_963277665.1. Taxonomy (NCBI): domain Eukaryota; kingdom Viridiplantae; phylum Streptophyta; class Magnoliopsida; order Santalales; family Viscaceae; genus Viscum; species Viscum album. Next base: position 1,616,792,599 of record OY728143.1, read on the forward strand.
TTAATTTTAATTATTGAAATGAAAATACCATTTTCAACTAAAATGTAGTATTTTTCACTATTCATCAAAAAAGGACACTTCTCAAAAAAATACTTTAAATTATTTCTAATATAATTTTGACAATCCATATAAAATATATAATTTTAATTTGAAAAAAAATACAAGTTTGACAATTGATTGTCAGGATAAGAGGCGCATTAAAAGGCAGTACAACATGCTCTTATATGTAACACATGCTAACTCAGTGTTGTTTGATGCATAAGTTTAAAATGGTGTGAAATATAAGCAAATAAAACAAATAAATAAGTTTATTATAAAAAGAAAATATTTTAAACTCTTGGGTTGTTACATTCTCCCCACCCTAATTAAATCACAACCTCTCTAGAATTTCATAATGGTGTTGATTTTTTATCTATTTTGGATAATCTCTAATTAAAAAGGGTTTAGAGGGAACCATTACATGACCTTTAGATCTTGTGGCACATGGCGTAGTACAGTACTTGATGTCCTAGAGGCACAGTGTCTAATACATAGCCCAAAGGACCAGCTAAACTACATTTGAGCTTCCCCTCCCCATCATCAAAATCATTTAATGATCCAAGCTCCCCACCTCAAAATTTAGATATGATCTCTATAATAGATGGTTTGATATTATAAAATACCTTTATTGAAAACCCTTCATCATAAATAGGGTTAATAAAAAATCATCTTAATAAAAATGAAATGTAAATATGAAGGTCATCAGAAAACAATTCATTAAAATATGAGATCACTAGAAAAGAAATTAACATGAAATAAAAATATAGCCACCATGTTCTAATGGTGAGTGATAGGGAACATGTTAATGATATTTCAGTTATCCGAAAAATGAATAGACCATAAGTGTGAATAAATGTAATTGATTTCATTAGAAATCATGATAAATGGAAAACTGTTTTGTTTCAAGAACCTTTTCATATAGTTGATTAATTATTTCACTATCTAGGTATATAAGAAAATAAAAATTCTTGATACATTATCATTTTTTAAGTATGATCTTATCCTTTTATTATTACATGAAATATTTCTATGGAATTTTAGATAGATATTTTCATCATATGGTGAATTAATTGATCAATCACTATAACATAATCCAATGTCAAATATAAGCCATTTGAAAAATGGTTAAGCATATGACACTAACAAGTACTATGATCCAAAACATTAGAATCATTTCCAAGTAATTTTTTAGTATCCATTTGACATTATCCATATAATTATATCTTTATCCAAACAACATTATCTCAAAATTAGGAACATATTAAGGGTTAGAATTCCAACAACGATGTTTTTTTTTCAAAACATTTATACTTCTCACCGAATGATTTTTCTATCCATCAGTATTGTTCAAAATATTCTTTAATATCCTTAATTAAAAATTAATTTATAACAATATATATATATATTTCATCATTATTATAACAATTACATCACTATATTGTCCAAACTGAGGATTCCAAACATATTCATATTAATCATTCCTCTTTGTATGTTGTTGTATAATTATTCAAACCATGATTATTTGTCGACTTTTAGGGAATGTTCCATTTACACAAGACACATTTATTTGTAAATCGACCCATATTATTTATGATGAATAATTTTAAAATTGAAACATTATCTTATCCTTGCGATATGAAGATTTATGGTCTTTCTCTCTACACTTTTAGAAACTCCCATTCAATTTAAGTAAGTATCATAGTGAATATTTCCAAAATTATTACACATGGCAAAATAATTCTTTACCTTCATCCCTTTATCCATATTTTTTCATATTTCCTTTTGTTCCCTTTATTCCAACCAAATCCATTGTAAATAGATAATTAATTCTATATATTTTTTGTACATGACAAAATTCAATAATATGATGAGAATGATCGGGAGACTAGTTAATTTCAAAACATTGTATCAATATGATAATTGAAATGATAATTCTTACTCTTTGTATAGTGTGCATTGGTAAGGTTCACATTCCTGATCATATGATCGACTTCATAATTACAACATACATAAAATTATTCTATGTCTTTTTGGAAGATAATGTATAATATCAAAAATAGTGAAATAGTAAACATAAATTGAAAAAATTAAGTATATTTTACCTCATTATTTTTGAAATTGTTTGGTAGGGATTTTATTATATAATTATCCTCAAATTTTATCATAGGGTTATATTTACTAATCAAGGATTTCCAAATTTTGGATCCCATGTTTTCTATTAAACATCCCCGGATACCAACTAAAAATGGCCCAACCCCAGAATCCTAGAACTGATTCCTTTTTTATATTTTCATTATTAAAAGGAAACAAATCTAAAAGGAAATATATGTATTGATGTTTTGGAAACTAGTAAAAAAATACATTGTAGCCATTTTATGTTTAGAACAAAAAAACATAACATATAACAAAATAAAATGATATAAACCCTTGAAAATCATTCCCCGCATGTAACATTATACCATGGGGAATCAAAAAATATAATGGAGTGATAAATTTATTAGTAAATTTAAAGTATAGTAGAAGAAATCATGAACTAATAATGAGTAATAAATATTTAAAAAACAAATATTGATTAAATAATTCCATATAAATAATAATTATAGATTAAAATGTGACCATGGATATTACAACTAATCAAATGATAACAATGAATAATAATAATTATAGAATGTAAAATATAAGATGTCTACACTATCAAGGACAATCCACAAGATAGTTACTCTCAATCTGTATACTCAAGACAGTTTGTGTTTGTGTGTAAAAATTGAGCTGATTTTTTTCATGATCTATCCTCCTGACAATTTTAAACTTATTCGGAACTAATGTGAATGAATTTTACCAACGGATTTTATCCCATGAGACTAATGATGCATCAATGAGATTGAAATAATTGGTCCCAAACCTGTATACTTTATGTCCAAAATAGTAATCATATGTTGAAAAAAAAATCATAAACAATATGCCTTAAAAAATATCTGTATTCAGTAAAGGATATGGATTTTTAAACATTTCCAAAATAAATCATATAACCTTTAAAGTGAATTCATTAAGTAATAATTGTAAATTTTTTAGTAATTAATAATATCCATCATAAAAAAATAGGTATATTTAAAGGAATATAATTTCACATGATAAATGATTATAAGAAAGTGATTGTTTCAAGATAAATCTAACAATCACAAAGGAAATTGATATTTAAAATATAAATTGTACAACATAGAAATTTCAAAATTAAATCCCATGGATGATATTATTTAAATTAATACATATAACAAAATTAAATTTTATTGAATCATTTTATTAAATTATAAACGGTTATAATAAACACTACACAAATGAAATAAGTGGTGAAAATTGTGTATTCCTCATATAAGAAGAATTGACACAAGATTATATTTCCTTGATTCTAAATTTTAATGTATGTACTTATATTCATAAATAATAATAATAAGTTTATTATTTATATTATTCACATCCTCTTTCAAGTTTATTATTAATTTAACTTCACTTATTACAATTTTTTATAGTTTATAACAGTTTTTTGCCCAAATTTGGATTATTTGTTAAAACTAATTTAGTAGGTCAACAATGGTAAACATGATCATTATAGAAGAATATCCATAACAATTATCTAGAAATGATAATAATATTTATAAACCAGTTATAATATTAAAACCAATAATGAATTAAGTTTTTGGAAAATGTACTAATGTTACAATCATGGAGAAAGTATGTCGTATGCACTCATGAGTAACCTTCCCATTTTTCAATGACCTCTGTGGAAAGAAAGTGATTGAAGTGTTTTATATAAAGAATTAAAATTTATATCATGACTACCATGTTATTTAATCATATATACTTATATATCAAACTATTTTGATTTAAAAGGAACCACATCGTGTTGAGGAGGTGGTACTTAGCACGTCATCAAATGATATTATAACATTTCTTAGTCTGTGAAAAGGGTACCAAAGAAAATGATATATTATATTTCCCGAATTTTAAATGTATCATGAATAAAATTTATATATTTATGTGTTTTTTATTTCACATATTTTTAATTAAACCCATCCTTAATACATTCCATTTAATCTGTGAATGTATCACATCTCTTTGTCGTGGTAGTAGTCCACACATAAATAAATGATGTTATCATATTTAAAAAAAATGGTAATCATGAAGGTACGCATTATATAATAATTAAATAAGTATTCATACACCATAAAAATTACATATATCATAAAAATATAGTGTTTCAATCATAATTTCATACCATGAGAGGCGGTAAAGGAAAAATGAATGACATTATTCTACGAAGTCATAGTACGAAGTACACATGAACAATAAATTCATTACACATTTGATAGAAGTTTTTGTAGATGTAGGTCAAACCATTAGAAAACAATTATACATATTATACTTATTTTATTATATAATCAATGAATATGAATAATTTAATGTTTTGAGAAAGATATTAAACTAACTTGATCGTTGAAAAATGTTTCCTATTTTTTCGGCTATCTCATTTTGGTTTTCTCCAAAGGGCATACTTGGAATTATTTCCAAAAAATGTAAGGCATCTGGGTAAAGGGGAAGGATATTGGGATATTATTAGGTTATTTGTTTTATGATACAAATTTATTGATAGGTGTGATGATATGGGATGGCTAAGTGCCCTTTAATAGTCGAGGGAGTGGAATTATTGTAAATATAAAAAGTAAACAATATTTGGTGGTCTCTATTACCCCATGTCCCAAAAATATTGAAAATTAATGGACTAAAGTTATATTATTTTCATTCCAAACCTCTCCCACACAAACATATTTTTATTTTTACAATTTTGTTCCTAATATCTATGTTATCCCCACTTTTACCATTTAAGTTATTTTCATATAACTAGTTTTCTAACGTTAGTACTTTAACAATAAAGAATAAATAAAGTTGATATTTATTAGAAAATATATAAAATATTAATTATAAATATGATACATAATTTTAAAAATTAAAAAATTCATGTGTGTTGGAAATTAATTTTAACAGAATCACATATAACACTTAATAACACTACATTAACCTGTACCAAGTTAAAAAGGATTTTTCTATTTTTGAGTAACAATTTTCATTATAGAAGATTAATTGTTCCATAAATATAAAATATTTGATAGATATTAAAATTTCAAATTCAATTGGAATAATATATTATTTTTAGCGCATTTAATTCTTTTTATAAAATATCATTTTCTAAAGAATAATATTTATGTCAATTTTGACTTTATTTAAATATTTTAAATTTAAAACAAATAGTAAAAAAATGATGGAATTAAAATATATTAAGTTAATAGACTTATAGCATGAACTATTAATCAACAAAAATAATTTATCAATTTAATTTATTCATTTTTATTTTCATTTTAATATTATTTATCTATTTATTTTATATAATTATTAACTAAATAATCATCTTGTTAGAGTTTTTTTATCAATTTATATAACTAATTAATCTATAAAAATTAATGTTTAATTACAATGATAAATAAATTAACTTATAAGATAATTATTATTACAAAAACTACGTAGGTTATTCAATAATAGAATGAATTATATTAATTAAAATTAAGGAAGGTACATTTGTTGTCTTTTTTATTTCATTGAACTTAATTTATGGCTCACTATCATGAAAAAGTATCCCAATAACTCTTAAAATTATTATTAAGGGCGGGATATGTTTGAAATTTAGAATAAAATTTTCTTTTAGAGAAGTATATGTGTTATTTTTCTCGATAAGATTAATGTTTAACAACAATGTAAGCTATCATTTACCTTGTATGTTCTAATTAATATTTATCACTTTCACTAATTGTTTTGGTCAAAAAATATTTTGAAATTGTTATAATATAAATAATATAATAATTATAACTCGGTATTCATTTTCCAAATTAAATTAAAAAATTTAGAGAAAATACATTCATATCTAATCCCACACATGTGACAAGAAAGCAGTTTTTTAAAGTGAAGCAATTCAAAATTTTATTATGTTTATATATATATATTCAATAGACAAATTGTCAAGTGGAACTAAATTGGTTTAATTGATTTATAAGTGATCTATTTTGATATGAGGACAATTTTTAAATGAAATTTTACATTAATATTTATTTAAATGAAAAGTAGTTTTTCATCTAAAATATAGTATATTCACTATTAATATAAAAATTAAAATTCATAGAAAAATACCAAAAATTCACCTTAATCTTATTTTTACATTAAAAATTGAGAAATAAATATTATTTTGATGAATAAAATTTATAAAACATTTTAAATTTATTTTTATAATAACTAGACTAATAAAAGGTGATAAAACATGGTATGTCATGTAATGCATGCCAACTCAAGGTTGTGTGTTGCGTAAGCTTAAACTAGTGTTGTGTATAAAGAAAGGTAGAAAAAAATTAATTCTATTCTAAAATGAAAATATTATAAACTCTTGCTGTGTTACACTTTATAATTTGGGGTTTTGTTATATGGGGAATATGCTCGAGTAATACGAATAGTAGATTGAAGGTGTTGGGATTGCACCATGAAGTGGTTTCCTATATATCCCATTGGGATGGGTATCAATGAATATATAGTTCATAACATTGGGTTTTACATATACACTAGAGGTGCATTTGATAGATTTTATCATGCTAGTTTCAGGATCACTACTAATCTTTAAGCCCATGTGAGTAATTCTTGGTCTGGGAATTAATAGAAATTCTAATATTTTCATGTTATACAATCATGATTGGGAGAGAATTATACTAAAATTGGAATTCATTATTTGATATTATTCATTTTCTCCAATCGAACTTGGGTTGGAATATTAATGGTTGGAAGGATACATGATCATGTATGAAAGGCTAGGGGCATACTCTAGGAGGGATTCCATAGGGGGAGACTTACACCTTATCTAGTTATAGAAGACGGTGAGGGTATATATCCTGATTAAGAGACAATGTTAATTCTTAACCATTACCATATTTTTAACAATCCTATAAAAAAGGTTATGGTATACATTATTTTTCTTGATTTTACACAATTCTCTTAACATTTTATACCTCATGTGGAAGGAAGACTAATGCAAAAACATCTTCCACCATCCTAAAAATTGGGATCCTCAATACCACATAACAAAATAATTATGAAAATTCCAATGATATTATATATTAGGTAAACAAATGTAGTCTATTCTTTTCCAAATGAATTCAGGATCAAGGGAACATGCTTTTTTGACTCATCCATAAAACGAATGGATCACGTGTTCATACAGAAGGTATCTTTATTGGAATTATATTTTTTTAATTAATGATATGATTCTATTATAAAACCATTCATAAGAGATAAAATTTACCAAAAAACTATTTTAAAGAGCGGACTATGCATGGAGGGATAAAATACAACACGTTTTCTTCATGCCACTCAATATTGGTATAATGTGGGATCGATAATATCAAATAGGTTCTTAAAAAAAATATGTCTACTCACATGATATTTCCATCATGGATGTTGGGGGTCTCCTTTGGAAAAATTCAAAAACATTACTCTTCCTTATGTAGGTATCCATTTGTGGGTGGGTGAGATCAATCTATGATCCCATATTAGGGTCACCTCTTCCATATAAAAACATGGAAATAAAATTACAAAATGATCTATAAGTCTCATATGGTCTTCTCCTCCTCACTATGTCACCTACATAATATCTCATTTCTCACCACATCCCCATTGTGTGGGATGACCATAAATTTATTTGGCATAGAAATAAAAATTTTCAAGAAATGGATGGTCAGGTGAATAACATATCTTATATTGGTAAATAAAATTGTCATGTCATCCATAGAGGATTTGGATTTTTTGTGGAATTATGGTTTCTTAATGATAATGAAAATTATTATTGTTTGTGAGGTTTTTGGTTTGAACACCTCACATTTCATATGAGAATTTCATTTGGGGGTTTTTATTTTACAGCCTTACAGTGTAAATGAAAAGTTCGTCAATGGGGGATTGATTTTACCACCTCGTTATCCGAATAAATAATTCATTTTCAATGTTAATTATTTTAACACCTCTCATAACATACAAAGAATTATTTTTGAGGTATGGAACATTATCATCTCACACCAAAAAAATAATAATTTTCATGGTGTGGGATTCTACATTCTATCAGTAAAAAGGATTTGTTTCTAGGGACACTACGAGAAACTGTGGTCCCCCCATAGAATTTGGGATATGCATGATTGACCTCGCAACATTGTGATTCTATGTACATTGATAACTTTGACATAATGAATCATTTTCTGTAATTATTCAATAATTCCTAAATTTATAATAATATCATGGAATTATATGGGAAATTATGGTTATAAGAAGATCCACCCCTAAGAATCGGGTCCAAATTATGTAAATAGGGATCCATTCTAAGGAATAATTTGGGCTATCTGAATAGTTGATAATGTGAAGGTGGACCCATAGGATGGAATTTTAATATAAAATGGTTTCAGTAAAAACTCATTTTTCACATAGAGATGAGTTCCTCATGTTAGGGTTATTATAAATATTATTTTTCAAAGTAGAATTGGAAATTTTGGATCCCAAATTGTAATTTCAATAATTGCATGGGCCACATTGCATGATATATAACCAATAATATGTTTGGGTTATAATAAATTTTTTATATTGGTTCCTTTTACATAGACTATAGATCAATAGTTTATGCATCCAACTTGTTCAATGATGAATGTAATATGAAAAATTGAAATTACTATGAATATTGAAGTTAACCCTAAAATTGTGTTATTCCCCATTAAATTATATTAAATAATATTAATATTCTAATGATTCAAGATTACCGATTATGTTACTGACAAAATCTATATGATTTTGACCGTCCATATGATATTATTTCAGATCCTTACAAAATTTATATTTTAATAAGGAAATTTGGATTTCTATAACAAGATATGTTATTATATCTCAACTGGTATAAGAGGGAATCACATCCATCTATCCTCCTTAAACATTAGTTGATGCTGATGTGTATGGATTCAATCACGGAAATAAATTTTATATACATTGATTCTCAAACTAAATTCTCATATGATTATTCCAAAACATTAGTGGAATACTATTTTCATGGAATGGTGTGGAAATTGGTCTGAGTTGTGAATAAGTCTTTCCCTTTTCAGATTCATTCCCCAATCATGTTTCGATCACCAGTTTATGTAGATGAAAGCCACATGAATTAATGTTCGATGCTTTCTAGGGGTCATTAAAAATAAATTTTCCTACATATATAATGTAGTATAGTTAAAATAAAATGTATGCAATTTTGTTGTTTATGTTGCTTATATTGGTTCAAACAAAACATTGTTTGACATTTCATCAATAGACATCAGGCCTACTGACTCAATCAATAAATTTAAAAGTGAGCCATCGATTTAAGAAATTATTATAACTGTATTATTGATCGGATTGACATAATCAATTATGAAGCTAGTTTTAAGTTATATATATATAGTAACAGGCGAATAGGGTCTTGATACTAACGCTTCTCTTGAAAATCATTCCATAAGAAAATAATCTTGGAACCGTGATCACATTTTCATTACAAAGACTCATTTAGATAATATTTCTAAAAAGGATGAAATTATTCATTGAATCATAACTAGAATGGGTTCCTGTGGTTTTGACTATCTGAATTTGAACGTTCTTATAAATCATGTTGACAACTCTTAGGAGTAATTGGTTGCTCACAAATGTGATATCGTCAAATATATTATTTCCAATCTCCAAGATAATGATTAAAAAGATGATAATGTGGAGTTCCATCATTCAGTTCTTAAGGATTTACCCCACCAAGATTTTATATCCATAGAGAATGCAGAGCTATGATATTATAAGTCACATCTGTCTTGATAGTTGGTACAATTGTAAATAGAAAACACAATAGTGAATTCCATCCAATGAAAAATAAAACTTCTATATGTTTATATAATATGAACACATACATGTTCCAACAAAAAATCCTACCATATATCCAATCTTGAAAAATTCATTAATGTGTCATGTCATGAACTCTCCATTTTGTCAAACAAAACATGACAATGTTAATTGTAGATATTTTATTTCATTTTTATTTCTCATTAATCTAAAATAGATCCTAAATATTGTGGGATTTCCACATTTATACCTTTTTGATAAATGAATTAAATCTTAGCCACTTTTCAATTATATAACTTTTATCTCCTCCCCCTCATAATCTAATAATAACATTCAATACCTTAAATTTTTTTGTTAATATATTCTTTATAATTAGACTCACAAATAATAATAATGGTCACACTCTTGGATTATAATGTAATGATTAGTGACCTACTCCTGGTTATGGATCAAATATTTTTATAGGTGTAATTTCCTTGAACATAACACTAAATTTATCTAATTTTGATGAAGGACACAATATTTCCAGGCTACAATATGTTGCAATTTATTTCTAAGTCATGGACATAGAAAGAATATCTTGACTATTTCGTAGGATTTTGGGTAAACCCCACAACATTTTTCATTTTTATAATTTTCCTCAACCCTTTTCATTTGACTGATATTATGAGAACCCAGTTGGAGATAGGGTTTCTATCCTATTTTGAGTGTGGGATAGAAATTTTTTAAATAAAAGTCATAGATATATTGGATCTAAGGAAAATTATATTGGATAATTACATATGTAATATCAATGTAAATTGTTAAAAAATTGGGTTCTAATTTGTTTTTGTCATATACTATTGAAATAATAGAGCCTATTATAAGGATGAAGATGCCTCCTGATGACAGGCCTCATTGGGGGTACACATTATGCAGATCCATATTATGGATTGTATGTATATTAAACAAAAAGATATCATTTACAGTTGGGTAGTCTTATTTTTGATATAAAAGGAATATTAGTGAGTATCCATTTCTCTTAAAATAATGAAGTGTTATTAATGGAAGCTGGATTATCTAAAACCATGGTGGAGGCGTTTAACATTGAGTATATCATGATGAGTAATATCATCTCCCATTGCATTATAGATAAAATTATTTTATAGGGTAATTATAAATATATCTTCTCATGGGTTTGAATTAAATGAAAGTGAAAATTATCATTTAAATTGGATATTGAATGGTCTAGGATCTGAGAACCATGCATCACTACATATATATTTAAATCAAGAATCACGGAATACTAAAGTCACGGGAAGATCTATATATGGATCTGGATCATTTGTAAAGAGGGTAGGACCCTATGAGGGAGGTCACTCTAAGTAGTTTTTGTTCACGTAAGATGGATTTATTGTATCATTTATTCATAATAAAGTATAATTATAAATATTGTAATAGTCAATAATAATTTATAATCTCACACAACTCATGCTCAGTGTGATAAATAAGGTAAAATTTGGGGATTATCTAAATTGTGATATGAATTCCAATCAAGGGTTGTTTATGAAACACACCACTTGGTTAGTAATTGAATAATGAAAATTTAATCTGGACAATAATTCTCCAAAAAAATCTGGATATAAGGATGGGAAATTATAATCCCTGATATCATGGATCTTGGATCTATGATAAATTATGTTGAATAAGTATGTATTAAATGACCATAGACCATTTCCAAAAAGTGGTTTCTATTAGGATGTTTTTAGGGAATCTAGATACATGAGTAATTTCTCACAATGCTGATGTTGTATCTATTTTATAGAAAACATTGGTTGAACACACTATATAGATACAAATTGTGTGTAAAATGCATAGTAAAAATACATGTATCATTTGGAGTCTGATATTCATATCACAAATAGGTAAAAAGGTTATTGGGGATAAGATTACCCATATATAATGAAATGAGATATATTGAAGTGATTATGAGACCATGAATTATGATGAGGAGAATTTTATATGGAAATTTTCCATAGTTGGTTGGAAATTTCACACATAGATCTGGATCTTATATACAGAATGAGCAATTTTTCCCTAATCCTGAAATTGATAATTGGGGAACCCATATTGAATGTTCTTACACTTATTAATGTCATATAAATGATATAGGGTAAACACATTTTTTTTGTTTCATGATTGTTCCTAGGATGTGGGAACCAGGTTTGTGTATATCATCATGGAGAGAATCAAACTATAAATTGTTCTGATAGAAGAATATTCCCAGAACTGATCAACTTCCTTGTTGAGGGGAGGATAGTTCTACCCCACTTCTTATTCATTACTTATTAGGCAAAGATGTATGATTCAAGTTTTAAAATGTATATCATCAAAATAAAAATTAAGAAACACATAGTTATCTGGTTATGGTTTGATAAGAGAATGACACCAGTAATAGTGATCCTATCAAGTGAGGTATATAAAAATGTATCGTTTTACATCATTCGATTGGGAGATGAATCATGAAAATTAAATTATTATTATGAGGAAATTTCTCTGTTGTTTAACATCATGTGTAAAAGAATACTAGTTATACATTAAAGGACTTTCATCTAGGACCATGTTAACCCCAACAAGAATTGATGCATCTCAGCAAAGTGGGGATGTGCCTACCAAAATTCATAATCCCACAAAAGATATTCTTATTTCATGAAACTAGGATTGTTGAGTGTTTCTATTATTTCATATAGGAATGAACAAAATGAAAATTAGGGAAGTAAGAGATAGAAACCTTAATTTGAGCCCTCTAAGTCAGGGGCCAAATTAATATATGGTTTTACATCATCAAAAAAGGGGACCTTAACCCGGTATTTTAAAATCATTTGGTGTGGATTCTAAATATTTTTTTTATATTCATATATATATACCTAAAATGTGGGAATGGAGTGGATTAATCATCAATAATAATGAGGAATATTACTTGAGTGAATGATGTAGTGGTCAAATTCTAAGGGAGTTAATGGCATCATATTTCAAAATTCACAGCATGGATTATGACATATGGTTTATGTGTCAATATGTATCCTACATAGGTAATAATATAGCCACACATAGATTTATAAAATTATGTTGGTGGTGTGTTAAGAGACTAGCACAGATAATGGGGGTCCTATCAAGATACGACTAATGGATCATGGCATTTAATGTCATGTGCAATGGATATGAAAAATATTTTTCATCATCTTATAGTGAGGTCATTGGGTACACAATTTTAACAGCATAGGTTGATGAATATATGTCAAATGGATTAATTACTTATGATATGGACATTTCCCTACAATTTTATTTCATTAGACTATGATGTAATATTGTGGACATTTATGGTTATATAGCATTGTTATGAACTATTTGGTAGGGAAATCTATATAATTTGGGAAATGAAATGTCTTGATGTGAATCGAGATTCCATATTCTAGTATATATAATCTCTTGGATATGTGGGCTTAATTTAATGTTATTTTTATAAAACATATACACAGGTAGAGTTTAATATCACACAATATTGACCGACAATGTTTCTTTTAATGTCTTCCATCCATAACTAACCATGCACAATATGGTCATGTATCAAGCATCAATAATTGATTTTGGTTGTGTCATGACATAACCATGTAGATCTATATAATCACCTAATGTATTTTAACCCTCCCCAGTCATTCTTGATATTAGAATCGTGAAATTATGAAAATATACAAATTATACGAAAAAAGAAATAATTGTGTTTTTATTAGTGTGTGTGACTTGATTTTAAATTTAGTGGTTATCAATGAAATAATGTTCTATAAATATATGGGAATGAATATGGAATGTCATAATCCATGAATTTTGGGACCAGGGATATGAGAAAATGTTTTTGGATATGTACATAAGTGATGAATAAAGGCCATATTGGAAAAGTGGTTTCTAAAATTATTTTATCAGGATGTATGGAGAAAAATTGACTATACCGTAAGAATTGATTTTTCTCTCATTGAACCGTATTCATGGAACACATTATGATGATCCTTATTGGGAATAGTTTTCATTGTCAAAAAATAGGGGCATGTTAGAGTGGAATACCCTTATCACAGATAGTATCAGAAAATATTTGGGGAACTGAATTTTCCATGAAACAGAGTGTGATTTTTGAAATAAAGGTACCTATGTATGAAATGAGAATTTAGACCTAAATTGACATAAAATAGGTGGAATATTTCATTCTCAAATCTAACTCATATGTATTGAAGTGAAAATTTTTCTTAACCACGATTTTTTGAATGAGGGAAACCATGTTATAATATCCAGTATGGATTGGGGTTATAAGAATAATAATGTAGGGGAATTATTTACCATGATGTAGTTGGGATGAGGATTTGAGACTTGAGAGTCACTATATATCAAATAGTATTAGAAATCAAGTGACACATTATACATGTATGGATGATTCCCCATGTAGTTATAACCTGTAAATATGGAAGACTATTTTTTTCTTCTCATTATCATAGGACTGAACCCAAGATTTGAGATCTAGTTGTCACTATGTATACTAGGATAATATGAATTAACCCATAAATAGTTCTTCAAGCGACATGGTATGAAAACAAAACCAAAAGGTATAGAAACCTCTATGATGAGTATGTCAAATGTTTCATTTATTCATGTTACTAATCCCTTTATTGTAGCAAAGTGTTTTTCTATAGTTAAACATCTTGTGTCAGGTATGATGGTTGTGGATCATCTCACATTCATAAAATGTGTAATATTGTTGTTATCTTGCAAGATAAAGCTACATTTTAACATCATTTTCAAATGATATTGGTTTTGGATCATCTCATTTTTTTTATTCAGTAATCCTATGTTTATCACACATGGAAATGATATAGTTTAATTTAATTTACTATGGAAATTACTTTAGGATCAAGTAACATTCATCATATCTGGAGTCCTATGTTTATCACATAGGTTCAGGATATAATTTAATTTCATGTGATAAGTATATTTTTTTTTGATCATCTCATCAGCAATCATGTTTATCAAACGGGGTAAAGGTAATGTTTAATTTCATGTTCCTCTGACATTAATAATTTTTTAATAAATTCATACAACTAATACTATATATTTTTTGAGGTAATGCTTAAGGATCATGGAATTCATTGGAGGTGTAATGTCCTCTCTATCCCTAGTGATCATTGAGTATGATAAATTTGAGATGTAATGTCTTTCCGATTTGAGAAAAATCTTTGCAGGTTTCTACCCTAGTATCTTTGGGGTCTAGAGATCTAAAATCAATTCCCCTTATAGGAATGAGAGAATGCTATCTTTATTGTTAAAATATCATTTCATTAAAAAATGGACAGTTTATATGATGAAGGGCATGAATTCTTTTTAGATGTATCCACTCCAATTTATCTGATCTGTTATGATATGTATCATCTATGGATTGTGGATCATAAATGGAAATAGGATGGGAAAGAAATTAGACTTTGATGGGAAATATTTCTCTTATCATGTATACTAGTGGATATCTGGATTCTTGCATTTTAGTGTTAGTTTCATTTAGGTAGTCACATAAGTCTTGAATATGTTTATCTAGGCAAGATTTTTCCCACCATTTTATATAGTATATTTGATAGAGTTTTATTGAAATACTCTATATGTATGTTTCCCACTATGTGATAGTGGAATGAATGGTTAGAATTAATGACATATTATTGCTATATCTTATTCAGTTCAAAAGGGTTTAATTATTTTATTATTATTCTATGGGGGACACCAAAACTAGTTCTAATATCAGAATTAAAAAAATCTACAATGTTTTAAGTCCTAAAATACATCAGGGATGTTTCCAAATCTCATTTAGAAAAGAAGCAGGTAGAAGTGTTGATTTATTTGAACTGATTAGATGTAGTGGGAGGACATGGCCCCATAATATCCACCCCAACACTCAACATGACTAGGAATATTTGGTAGTATGAAATATATTTTGGGGTTGATATATGAAATTTTCTCGAACATGAATTGAATGAATCATTTAAGTGAATTGTGTAGAATCATTCATCATTGAAGGAAAAACTAATCAATTCCTGATATTTGAAGTTAAATATAGGTCCCTAAATAGTTGTCACCATGGGAAACAATATATACATATTTAATAACAACAATAGACTTCTCTATTTAAAAAATCCAAATAATCACTCTATCAAATTCATATTTATAGAGACCCTTTTGGTGATTCAGACTATCATAATGTAACATCCTAGGTAAATAAAGAATAATTCATTTTCATATTTATTAATATTTTCGAATTAAATATTAATTTTACTTTAAAGGGGTTGCTATTTTTGAAAGCGTACCCAATACGCAACAAAGAGTTTTTTTTGAAATCTTACTATGCACACTAGTAATAAAATAATATTATTTTAAATGGTAGTTAACACGTAGCTGTTGTATTGGAGGGGATGAATATAAATAACTAAAATATGATTATATATGTTTGTTAAATGTTTTTACATTTATCCAATAAAGTATTAAGGCTTAAAATACGAAAAGAATTCAATTTTAGGCATATATACTCTAATTTTCACTAAAGGTCCACTAATCGCCTTTTGATGGCGAACCGTTATTAAATATAGTTTTGGTAACTCATATACATTCTATTGGACCAAATAAAATTCTTCTTTAGAATCGGGACATCAAAATCTACTTTGTGTAAATTTTTGGTATTTTTCCGATAAAGTTAATTTTTAATGAATAGTAAAAAATGTTGTATTTTAATTCAAAACCTATTTTTAATCTAATTTATTTATATGATTAGATTATATTTTGAATTTGTTTTAAATTTCAATTAGAATATATTTTTACCATTTAATCCACTTGTGGTCAGTGTAATTAATTTCGCTTTGAAATTGAACTTAAACTAGTGTCAATCTTTTGATACATATTATTTCATAAAAACTACCTTTTTGTTTTTATAGCGGGAATTAATTATTAAATTAATTAATGAAACATATATGTTTTTAATTTTTTAAAATAGAAATCATTTTTGAATTTGTAATACCAAATATAGCTTAGGGTGAATTTTTGGTATTTTTCTGAAATACATCAATTTTTTATGAATAGTGAAACCACTAAGTGGTACTTAAAAAAACTGATTTTTCATTTAAATGAAATTTTACCACCACTGTGATTTGAATGTCAAAAATCCAACATATATGGTTTTCATTAGGAAGTAAAATGTGGTTCAATGGGATTAAAATAATTTTTCGTGAATAGTAACTTTGATGTTTTTAATAGCGATTAGAGGAAATTAGTAAAGTTTAAGGTAAAAATAATTTTTTGATAATATGAAATGACCTAGAAACATGTTCTAACCTTATTAGATGTGTCATGGCCGACCAAGACAATCTATGGGTCAACATTAGGACCCCATGTAGCCACATTGGTAGGAAAATGTCATTAAAAACTTTTTATTTAATGTTAAAATAAAAATGTCACAAACATGTGTTGTTTTACTAAAACAATATTTAAATGGGGTTATACAAGTCATAATTATGACTATAAATATTCATTTTATAGATAAAATGATTTAATACATCATAGTATTTTTTATTATTTTTATACATTATATAAATTAAATTATTTATGACATCATGATGATGCAGCGATTACCTCATTATTTAACGATTTAAATAAAATGAAAAGATAATGTAAAATCTAAGACCTACACTTATCAAAAACCTATTGGATGTGTGGATTTAAAACTCTTATCACCTTAACCACTAAATATATAATTGTGTGATCTTTAAAAACTGAAACCCATTTTATAATAAAGTAACCTTTTATAACTTTCCAAGAGTTCCCTCCTCTCCTCTTATAAAAGGCCCCCACCTCTACCACCTTACCCACACCTCTCAAGCCTTTGGCTCGGCCAACACCTATCCATTTTGTCTCTCCACATTCCTCGCTTACTCCTTGCAGCATAAATTTGGGCAGAATTCTTCCCAAGTAAGCCTTTGAGCTCAAACAAAAAAGAGTTACCCGTTTTAAAAGTAGTGTTTTCTCTTGTGTTCTTATGATTTATTTAGCTTCTCCAAACCCCTAAACTCTTTTTATTCCATTATTTTGTAACAAAACCAGTATAATAAATATACTATGATGTTTTTAGGAGAAGTATTAGAGATACACTTACACGCACCTTCATCTAATGTTTAAAGAGCATACTATTTCTGTGGATGGCGAATTTCTGCCTCACGAAACGATGATTGTTCCATATTCTTCTAACACCTTCAATGGTGGCCATTAGGAGGAAAATATATTTATATATGATATATAATATGTTTATGTTTTCCTTATGCTTCTGTATTTTTCATTTATGGCATACCTTTATGGCTTCCATTATGGGTATACGCGATATGTTCATTTTAGGAAGTGCGGACTACCGCCCCCTCAAAGTGATTTAATTCGTTAATGCCATATGTGAGACGTATAAAGGATGGAGTTAATGATATTATTGATGACATTATACTAGAATTATAATATACCTTTATTTCATTTTGATTCCATTCCATAAAATACGAAATAGAAATGAAAGTAGCGTTAATGCGTACGTTCGGCTTACCGTCTCCATGAACGGTGCATTTCATTTCTTACCTATAAATGTTATGTAATATTATAAATTCATGTATATAATGGATATATATGATATATATGATATATAAATCATGAATATAACTCTGGATATGATGTATACATGAACAACTTGTAATTATAAAGAGTTTATTTTTTACTCAAGTACCAATGATCTTTAAAACGACCGTTATTAACTTAAATAATTTCATAGTGTTCATGACATGGTAATAAGTGATATAAAAGGAATAATGAACTTGAAAAAGGTTCTTAAGAAAATATAAATTAACTCAAGTTTATTATTTAGTACGTTAAGGAACGATCGAGTCAAGTCAGACATGAGGTATGGGACTTCGTCTCAATCTCCTTTCATTGAGGCATATTTTGTTTTATACACAACTTTCTTTTATATGGTGTATAAACCCCCTTGACTTTTATGTTTATTCAAAAGGAATCTTTTTTATATGAATCATTTACTAAATGACAAAAGGGAATGTTTCATTTGTCGTACGTATGCGGCGACAACGGCTTCTCTACCACCGTGATCGTTATTTGAGTTCTGGCTTCCTCTAAAAGCCATAACTTTTTTAAATGAAAAATAAATACAAAGTTTTAATTTTATTTTATTTTGGTTTTGAAAATGGTTTTCATAATGTTTTTATTATATCAATGTGTTGTATTGATATCTTTTGAATGAAATGTGGAAATGTTATGTTTCCTTTATGCACGTTTTATGTGATACGATTATGTTATGGTTCGAGGGAATTGTTATGAATACGAGTGGTTCCATGATAAACTAAGGGCGGGTGAGCCTAATATAGCTCTCTGATGCATTGGGTAACGCAAAGGAGTCAAATGTTAAGGTTTCTCCGAAGAGATTTAGGGAATATATTGTAATGGGTATTCCAAACGTAACCAAGAGGTTTACTCCCTACGTAAGAATGTTATGAATGCCGAAAGTTACCTATATGTCTTATGATTTCTATGATTTACTCATGATTTGATGAAGTAAGTTAAAGTGATTATGTTTTATGAGTAAAGTATGATTTCATGGATACTTATGTATACATGTACTCGTGTTTCCTTTCTATTTTTTTTATATCCCTTAATGAGTTTTTTATGCTCATACCATGTTTTTTAAATGTTTTTCACAGGTCAAGGGAAAGATACATGATATGATGATAGTGTCATGGAAGTGTCAAGAATGAATCCATGTTTTAATTTAAATATGTTTCCGTTGATGGGAAAAATGAATATTATCTTTTATGTAACCACTTTTTTTAAATGTTGAATGTAATGCCTGATTTATGTCTTAGTTCTCTAAAACTCTAAACCTGAAAAGATCCTCAATGTGAATTATTCATTTAATTCAATATTAAGTAAGGTTTATGGTCGGGGCCTTATATTTGGTATCAGAGGTAGGTTTAGATAACTTTAGGATTCAAGATTCTATTAAATGATTATCTGAAAATATATATTTTTACAGTGAAATTGAAATGATATAGCATTTGAAGATTACTATGTTGCTTTATCTAAGGCATGTTTGTTCAGAATGGTTTTATCCAGAGGAAACAGGGAAGTGGTGCCAGGAAGGCATACAGAAGGAAATAACATTCTAAATCAGCATCCTGAGATGGTCGGAATTGGAACGGAACAGTTTGTTGCAGTAATGGCACAGTTGACTCGAGAGATAAATGGTGGCGGTATCCATGCACGAGATCATCCAGATCAACCGTAGAGGAACATGTCAGTGGTGGAACATTTCATGAGGCAACATCCCCAATCATTCAGAGGATCATCTGACCCTGTGCTAGCGGAAGGGTGGATTAAAGCACTGGAGAAAATTTTCAATGTCATGGGGTGTTCAGACAATCAAAATGTTAGTCTTTCAATTTACCGTTTGGAGGGTGAAGCAGATCAGTGGTGGTCGATGGTTAAAATATCAGGGACACTGATGAGATTGACGCTCTCGACTAGGATAAATTTAAAGGTATGTTTCTTGAGAAGTATTTTCCTAAGGCTGTTCGACATAGGATGGAAAAACAATTCTTGGAATTGAGGCAAGAGGAAGACTCAGTGGTTTCCTATGAAGAAAGGTTCCCTCGATTGGAAAGGTATGCTCCAAATTTTATCTGAGACCTTGATAGTAAAATCAATCGTTTTTACTCAGGATTAAATCCAAAATATCGAAGGGCTTTAGCTTCTCGTGAGTTCAAGAGTTATGAAAAGCTTTTTCAATGTGCTGAGAAGGTGGAAATGGAGTTTTCTGATGATCAACTATTCTATATAACCAACAGAAGATGAGACCGAGGTGGCAGGAGAAAGGAAGGAATTCTTCAAAAAGGTATGAAGGTAAGAAAACTAAGTTTCCAGTTTGTAATAAATGTGGTAAAAGGCATGCTGGGGAATGTCATCTGAATTCTGGAAAGTGCTACCGATGTGGTAAGATGTGACATAAGGCTCGTGATTACACTAAAAAAGATCAAGGTGATGGTAAGTCCAAATTTGATTTACAGTTAGTGAAATGTTTTATGTGCAATGAGATGGGTCACTATGGAAACGAGTGTTCGACAAAGAGCATGAGTGATGGGAAGTAGTTAGACTACAAGCAGAAAGGGGTGGTGAAATCCTCTGCAACTACTTAAGTAGATGTCGGGCCATCAAATGATGTTGTATCAGGTACTTTGTTTGTTTTTTCAGATTATGCCAGTGTGTTGTTTGATTCGGGGTCTACACATTCTTTCATCTCTGAAAACATTTCTACTAAAATGGGAATACCATCTCAAAAAATGACTCTTGAACTTTGTGGTAAAAAACCTGGGGGAAATGATGAGGCAAAAAGAATTTATAAGAATCTTCTTATCCTTATCCGTGGAAAGAACCTACTTTCAAACCTTATTGTTTTACCTCTAGTAGAGTTTGATGTTATCTAGGGTATGGATTGGCTCTCTATTTACCATTATAAGATTTACTGCAGAGCTAAAGAAGTTTCTTTTAAAAATGACTTTCAGTTTGTGTACAATATTGAACCCTTACTATTGATAACATATCAAGAGGCCGAGAAACATGTAAAAGATGTAAATTAATATTACCTTGCACATATCATTGAAAGCAAGGGAAATGTTCAGATTAATGATGTGCTAGTGGTAAATGAGTATCCTGATGTTTTTCCTGATGAGTTTCCTAGAATAATACCATATCGGGAAGTTGAATATATTGTTGACTTAGTTCCTGATGCTTATCCAATTTCAAAACCCCCTTATCGAATGGCTCAAACTGAACTTTTAGAGTTGAAGGAGGAATTTCAAGATTTATTAGAGAAAGGTTTCATTCGACCTAGCACATCACCATGGGGTGCTCCTGTTTTATTTGTTAAAAAGAAAGATGGTTTAATGAGACTTTTCATTGATTATAGAGCCTTTAATAACATCACTGTTAAGAACAAATATCCTTTGCCTCATATCAATGATTTGTTTGATCAGCTCCAGGGAGCTCAGTTTTTTTTCAAAGATTGACTTGAGATCGGGGTACCATTAGTTGAAGGTAAAGGATGCAGATATTCCGAAGACCGCGTTTCACACAAGATAAGGCCATTATAAATTTTTAGTAATGCCTTTTGTGCTAACCAATGCACCTGATGTATTCATTGACCTTATAAATAGAATTTTCCATGAGTTCGGGGATAAGTTTGCAGTTGTTTTCATTGATGATATTTTGGTGTTTTCTAAAATTGAAGAGGAGGATGAAAGACCTTAAAGGGTTATTTTGAAAACATTAAAAGAAAAGAAATTGTATGTTAAATTTAGCAAGTGTGAGTTTTGGTTACAAAAAATATCTTTCCTCGGTCATATTGTTTCTAAAGATGGAATAACTGTGGATCCTGCAAAAACAAAAGTTGTTGAAGAATGGACAAGACCCACAAATGTAACCAAGATCCGTAGTTTTCTTTGTTTCACAGGTTACTACGGAAGGTTTGTTGAAATTTTTTCCTGGTTATCTAGTCCAATGATTAAGCTAACTCGGAAGGTTGTTAAGTTTACCAGGACAAAATAATGTGATGATTGTTTTCAGGAGTTGAAAATAAGATTGGTGAATGATCCAGTTTTGGCACTTCCTTCCAGGAATGGTGAGATTGTTATATACAGTGATGCTTCGTTGAAGGGACTTGGTTGTGTCCTTATGCAGAATGATCGGGTAATTGCATACGCTTCACGTCAGTTTAAAACTCATGAGATAAATTACCCTACACATGATTTGGAATTAGTTGTTGTTGTTGTTTTCGCTTTAAAAATATGGAGGCATCATTTTTATGGAGTAAAGTGTGAAATATATACCGATCACAAAAGTTTAAAGTATATATTCAATCAGAAAGAATTAAACATGAGAAATAGTAGATGGCTAGAATTAATCAAGTATTATGATTGTACACTTCATTACCATCCAGGAAAAGAAAATAAAGTGGCTGATGCTTTGAGCCGAAAAACTAATGCTTCATTAACAATGTTTCATTTGGAATGTGATCCTTTGGTTAAGGATTTTATGAACTTTGGCATAAAAGTTGTTGGTGCAGGATGACCTTCTATTTTGTTTCAGATATCAGTGAAATCTTTTCTATCAGACAGAATCAAGCAAGCACATAAGCAAGACAGTGAGTTTCATAAAAAGGTAGAGCTGGTTCAAAAGGCTAAGTTGCCTGAATTCAACATTGATAATGATTGTGTTTTGAGATTTGGAAAGAGATTGTGTGTGCATTGTGACTCACAGTTGAAGAGAGAGTTGTTATGTGAAGCTCATAGTTCTCCATTTTCAGTTCATCCTGGCAGTAATAAGATGTACAGAGCTCTGTGGGAGTATTACTGGTGGGAGGGAATGAAAAGGGATATTGCTAATTTTACTGTGAAGTGCTTGACATGTCAACAGGTTAAAGCAGAGCAGCAGTTACCGAAAGGGATGCTTCAGCTTTTACCAGTACAAGAGTGGAAATTGGAGAATATATCCATGGACTTCGTTATGGGATTGTCGAAGACACCTCAAGGTAATAATGCAATCTGGGTTATTGTCAATCGCTTGACTAAATCTGCACATTTCCTTACTATGTGAGATACTTTTTCCCTAGATCAACATTCCCGTTTGTATCTTAAAGAGATAGTCAGATTACATGGAGTTCCTCTCTCCATTGTATCTGATCGTGATCCTAGGTTCACTTATAACTTTTGGAAAGGCCTTCAGAAGTCGTTGGGTACTGAATTAAACTTTAATACAACTTTTCATCCTCAATTAGATGGGAAGTCAGAACGAAAAATTCAGACTTTGGAGGATATGCTACATGCTTGTTCGATGGATTATCAGGGAAGTTGGGACCAACATATTTCTTTGGATGAATTTTCATATAATATCAGTTTTCATTCCAGTATACAGATGGCACGGTTTGAGGCATTATATGGTAAGCGGTGTCGAACTCCAGATTTTTGAGATGAAGTGGGAGAAAGGAAGTTGATGGGACCATAATTGGTATAAGAGTTTCCTGAAAAAGTTCAAATGATACAGAGACACATGAGAACAGCTCAGAGTAGACAGAAGAGTTATACGGACAATAGGAGGAAGGATCTCCCTTTTGAGGTAGGTGATCATGTTTTTCTCAAAGTATCACCCTGGAAAAGTGTGATGCGATTTGTTAAGAAAGGAAAGCTGAGTCCATGGTTCATTGGACCATATGAAATTCTGGAAAGAGTTGGATCAGTTTCTTACTGAGTGGCTTTACCTCCGAGTTTATCTTAGGTACACAATGTTTTTCATGTTTCGATGTTGAGAAAGTATATGCCAGATCCATCTCATGTTTTGAGTCCATAGGTGGTTCAGCTGGAAGAGAATCTATTTTATGAGAAACAACGAGTCCAGATTCTTAACCATAGAGAGAAAGTGTTGTGGAATAAGGTAATTCACCAGGTAATGGTTTTGTGTAAAAACCATATGGTTGAAGAGGTGACATGGGAATCTGAAAATGCAATGACGGATAAATACCCACACTTATTTTGATAAGTGAATAAAATTGCGAGGACGCAATTCCCAAAAGGGGGAAGGATGTAACATCCCAGGTAAATAAAGAATAAATCATTTTCATATTTATTAATATTTGCGAATTAAATATTAATTTTACTTTAAAGGGGTTTCTATGTTTGATAGCGTACCCGATACTCAACAAAGAGTTTCTTTGAAATCTTACATTCCACACTAGTAATAAAATAATATTATTTTAAATGGTAGTTAACTCGTAGCCGTTGTATTGGATGGGATGAATAGAAATAACTAAAATAAGATTATATATGTTTGCTAAATGTTTTTACATTTATCCAATAAAATATAAAGGCTTAAAATACAAAAAGAATTCAATTTTAGGCACATATACACTAATTTTCACTAAAGGTCCACTAATAGCCTTTTGATGGAGAACCATCATTAAATATAGTTTTGGTCACTCTTATATATTTTATTAGACCAAATAAAATTCTTCTTTAGAATCAGGACATCAAAGTCTACTTTGACTAAATTTTTGGTATTTTTCTGATAAAGTTCATTTTTTAATTAATAGTGAAAAATGTTGTATTTTAATTCAAAACTTCCTTTTAAATCTAATTTATTTATATGATTAGATTATATTTTGAATTTGTTTTAAAGTTCAATTAGAATATATTTTTACCATTTAATCCAATTTTGTTCATTGGAATTAATTTCACTTTGAAATTGGACTTAAACTAGTGTCAATCTTTTGATACATATTGTTTCATAAAAACACGCTTTTTTTACAACGGGAATTAATTATTAAATTAATTAATGAAACTTATAGGTTTTGAATTTTTTAAAATAGACATCATTTTTTAATTCGGAATATCAAATATATCTTAGGGTGAATTTTTGGTATGTTTCTGAAAAACCTCGATTTTTGTTGAATAGTGAAACCACTAAGTGGTACTTAAAATTAACTGATTTTTCGTTTAAATGAAATTTTACCACATCTGTGTTTTGAATTTAAAAAATCCACATACATGGTTTTCATTAGGAAGTAAAATGTGGTTCAATGGGATCAAAATAATTTTTTGTAAATAGTAACTGTTAAGTTTTTAATCGCGATTAGAGGTAATTAGTAAAATTTAAGGTAAAAATAATGTATTAATAATATGCAATGACCTAGACACATGTCCTAACCTTATTTTATGTGTCATTGCCGACCAAGAAAATCCATGGGTCAACTTGAGGACCCCATAGAGCCACTATGGTATGAAAATGTCATTAATAACTTTTTATTTAATGTTAAAATAAAAATGTCACAAACATGTGTTGTTTTACTAAAAAAAAATTTAAATGGGGTTATACAAGTCATAATTTTGACTATAAATATTTATTAAAAAGATAAAAGGATTTCTTACATCATAGTATTTTTTTTATAATATTTATAAATTAAATAACTTAAATTATTTATGATATCATGATGATGCAGCGATTACCACATTATTTAACGATTTAAATAAAATGAACAGATAATGTAAAATCAAAGACCTAAACTTGTAAAAAACCTATTGGATGGGTGGATTTAGAACTCTTATCAACTTATACACAATATATATAATTTTGGGACCTTTAAAACCCGAAACTCATTTTATAATAAAGTAACCTTTTATAACATTCCAAGAGTGGCCTCCTCTCCTCTTATAAAAGGCCCCCACCTCTACCACCTTACCCACACCTCTCAAGCCTTTGGCTCGGACAAACCCTGTCCATTTTGTCTCTAAAAATTACTCTATTAATCCTTGAACCCTCACTTTGGGCATAAGTCTTCCCAAGGAAGCCTTTGAGTTCAAATCAAAAAGAGTTACCCGTTTTAAAGGTAGTGTTGTCTCTTGTGTTCTTATGTTTTATTTTGCTTCTCCAACCCCCTAAACTCTTTTTATTAATTTATTTTGTAACAACACCAGTATCTAAAATATATTAGGATGTTTTTATGAGAAGTATTATAGCTACACTTACACACACCTTCATCTAATGGTTAAAGATCATACTGTTTCTGTGGATGGCGAATTTCTGCCTCACGAAATGATGATTGTTCAATATTCTACTAACACCTTCATAGGTGGATATTATGATGACACTATATTTATATATGATATATTATATCTATATTTTTTCCTTATGCTTCTGTATTTTTCATTTATGGAATACCTTTATGGCTTCCATTATGGGTATACGTGATATGTTCATTTTAGGAAGTGCGGACTACCGCCCCCTCAAAGTGATTTGACTCGTTATTGCCATATGTGGGACGTATAAAGGATGGAGTTAATGATATTATATATGAAATTATACCAGAATTATAATATACCTTTATTTAATTATTATTCCATTCCATAAAATACGAAATAGAAATGAAAGTAGTGTTCATGCGTACGTACGGCTTACCGTCTCCATGAACAGTGCATTTCATTTCTTACCTCTAAATGTTATGTAATATTATAAATGCATGTATATACTAGATATATATGATATATTGGATATCTAAATCATGAATATGACTCTGGATATGATGGATACATGATCAACTTGTAATTATAAAGAGTTAATTTTTGACTCATGTACCAATGATCGTTAAAACGACTGTTATTAACTTAAATAATTACATAGTGTACATGAAATGGTAATAAGTGATATAAAAGGAATAATGAACTTGAAAAAGGTTCTTAAGAAAATAGAAATTAACTCAAGTTTATTATTCAGAACGTTAAAGAATGATCGAGTCAAGTTGGACCTGTGGTATGGGACTTCGTCTCAATCTCCTTTCATTGGGGCATATTTTGTTTTATACACAACTTTCTTTTATACGGTGTATAAACCCCTTTTACTTTTATGTTTATTAAAAACAATATTTTTTATACGAATCATTTACTAAATGACAAAATTGAACGTTTTCATTCGTACGTATGCGGAGACAACGACTTCTCCGCTGCCGTGACCGTTATTTGAGTTTCGGCTTCCTCTATAAGCCATAACTTTTTAAATGAAAAATAAATTCCAAGTTTTAATTTTATTTTATTTTGGTATTGAAAATGGTTTTCATAATGTTTTTATTATATCAATGTGTTGTATTGATATCTTGAGATTGAAATATGGAAATGTTATGTTTCCTTTATGCATGCTTTATGTGATACGATTATGTTATGGTTCTTGGGCATTGTTATGAAGACGGGTGGTTCCGTGATAAACTAAGGGTAGGTAAGCCCGATGTAGCTCTCTAATGCATTGGGTAACGTGAAGGAGTCAAACATTAACATTTCTCCGAAGAGATTTAGGGAATATACTGTGATGGATATTCCAAACGTAACCAAGAAGGTTACTCCCTACGTAAGAATGTTATGAATGACTCATGTTACCTTTATGTCTTATGATTTCTATGATTTACTCATGATTTGATGAGGTAAGTTAAAGTGCTTATGTTTTATGAGTAAAGTATGATTTCATGGATTCTTATGTATACGTGTACTCATGTTTCTTTCCATATTTTTTATATCCCTTACTAAGCTTTTTATGCTCATCCCAAGTTTTTGAAATGTTTTTCACAGGTCAAGGGAAAGGTACATGATATGATGATATTGTCAAGGAAGTGTAAATAAAGAATCCATGTTTTATTTTAAATATGTTTCCATTGATGGTAAAAATTAATATTATCTTTTATGTAACCACTTTTTTAAATGTGGAGTGTAATGAATGATTTATGTCCTAATTCTCTAAAACTCTAAACCAGAAAAGATCCTCAATGTGAATTATTCATTTAATTCAATATTAAGTAACATTTAAGGATGGGGAATTATACATAAAGGGTGAAGTTGACTTCTAGTAATCAAATATTTTCTTTTCCATCTCTATATATTTGGAGAAATCCTTTTTTGATATATTACAATATGGGTGTCATCTAACCATTAAATGGAACATCTGGTTTAGGGATGGAATTGACCCCGATAATCTCTTCCATGTTGTCACAAAAATATTGTGATACCATTTCTATGGTGTACAATGTAGATGACTATTTCATATGGGTCAGGATCTATCAAATATGTATCTTAATTTTAGAGTACATTGGCTTGAGATTCATATGATAGTGGGACATGGTATGAGGTTTCATACGAGTGTAATTATTCTTTTAACCCTCATATATAGTCATGGAGGCAGATCAACACTACTTTTTGGATAATGTAATCACCTTTGATCTATATGATTACCGATTCTAAATCATGATTGAACGTAAAGTGGATT
Organism: Viscum album; assembly: GCA_963277665.1. Lineage (NCBI taxonomy): Eukaryota > Viridiplantae > Streptophyta > Magnoliopsida > Santalales > Viscaceae > Viscum > Viscum album. Next base: position 1,616,821,555 of record OY728143.1, read on the forward strand.
GCTAAAATTTACAGTGCAAGATATAATCCTATGATGAGGGCCTTATATTTTACTTTATCATTAGTGAATCCTTATAAAATAATGAAGTAGTAAGTTAGAACAACATATGATGGGGAGATAATAATGTCCTCCATCTCGAAATATTATGCTTAAATTCTTCAATTGCCTTTATATTTGGATTTCAACATGCCCTATCAAAATTAATCTCCCATGTCATGTGTCTATTTGAAAACACAAACTGTATTTGTTTGGAAATTTAAAATTTGACAAAAAATATTTCTACATAGGGATATTTTTCATGGTAATATTCTTTTGTATTGACTTCTATCTCATTCTGAAGTACGAACTGAATGACATACTATTATAATATAACCTCCCACTATGACAAAAATCCAATAAAAAATATGTTTGAGGTTTCAATTGAGAGAGTTATTATGAATGACCAAATGAACCTTCTAACACTATAGGTAATGTAATACCATGATATTTTTACAAGAATAACATTATGTTCTATAGAGTATACGACAAATAACACAGAACATAATTACCCAAGAAATATATGATTTTAATAACTCTGATTTCAAATTTGTGTGTATGAAATGAATTAACTTATTTTTTAAATATATAAACAAAATTTATTTTTAGTATAAATGTTTTGATAAATTATTAGTAAATAATAACTCAATTTTTAATAATTCCATTTAATTAATTTGTAATATGATTTCATCAAAAAATATTTTTAATTATTTTTTTGAGAAAATATAATAATTAATTTATTATAATATAAGAAAATATATATAACAAAATGAATTTCAATTTTTAAATAATATAATAAAAATTAACATGGTGTTATATTATGATATTTTTTTAGAAAATAATGAATGTTCAATGAATATTGAAAAATACATATTCTTTTAAGACTTCCATTTCGTTTCAATATAATAATTACATTAAAAGAATGATTATTATTTGAGTTTTATTTATAGTAGCATAAGTATTCTTTAGTTCTATTTAATCAAATAAATTTCTTTTCAATAATATTTATCACTAATATTATTATAAGTTAAATTTAATGTTTAAAAATCTATTTTTTCTGAAAACTATAATAAAGTGCATAATATTTATCTATTTTAAATAATTAAAATAGAAAATTAATGGAAACTAAGTAAATTTAAATTTTATTTTATTTTTCATTAAATATTAATTGAAATTAATCTAATTAATATTACTATTTATATAGTTAATATAGGGAAAAACTATTCTTGAAAAATATATTTCATGAAAATCACTTTTCAGTCACCTCTTTGGGTTTTAGTTTAAATTAATTTCTACAATTTTTTTGAATTGATTTTCAAAAAATGGATTCCATATTTGAAATAATTAGAATTTATATTATTTAATAAGGTCAATTTTTTTATTATTAATAAATAGTGAAGGTAGTAAAACTATTTTTTCATGGTAAATGTAAAAACTGGTATTATATAGGTTAAAATTAAAATATAAGAATTAAAATGACATAAAAACTTTTATCAAATATATTTTATGGAAATTTTTTGACCGCATACCTTATAATTTATGAGAATTGTCTACTATGGATACTTAGGGAAAGACATAAACATCGGTAAAACTTTTCCATTTCAAGAATTCCATGTTTTTCCTCTCTCCAATTATAAAAGCCCACTCGTCTCCTCTTCAATACTCTTGGCAAAGCCAATGGAGTTTGGTTCCAAAATGGACAAGCCATATCCATTAATTAATTATTTTAACACAACATAGAAGACTTTTTTATCATATAACAAAAACTAGGGATAATTTTTTTAAACATAAGAGTTTTTCTAGAGTAGTGGTATCTTTCTAAACTGAATGTTTCTATTTTATTTTGTCTCCCACCTCCCTCAAATATTATTAGATTATGATGAATTTATAAAAAAATTATCTATAAAATAAATATATTTCATTTCGTTATTTTAATAACCATGATCTTTTTCATATTTCATAATTTCAGGAAAAAAACCCATCATTTACGTGTATGAAAGACTACTGCCTCATGAACCGATGTAATATGTTTTTTATTGTCTCCTCTTAAGGATGGATGTAAAAAAATTTAAATAAAATATATTATATTTTCAATATTATTTTACTTTTTTAATTATAGTATCATATATACAATCTTACTTTATATTCCATGGGGGATACAAAAACATTGGACATGTGTACAGAAGACAACTACCTCACAAATCAAAGTTATTCATTTTTTACTAATGATTTACAGGGAATGTAATACAGATACATTTAATGAATATATGTGATATATATGAAATAATAATGATATTAATTTAATATTTATCATTCCTAAAATAATATATTTTAATTAATTGATAACCATATCTTTCATTAAAAAATGATAATGTTGTTCGTGGGTACGTGTGCACTACATTATTTATTATAAATGTGAGTCATTTTTCATCACCTCGACACATGGATGATATATATAAGTTTATATAATGTAATAATAGGTTATTTAAAATATTATAATAACTAATTAAATATAATATATTCATTTAATTAACTCTATAATAAGCGTTGAAAATTGAAATGTTACTCATGAGTATGTACAAACTAATATCTCTATGATTGAAATGTTCTCAAATTTTCATAATCATCATTCATGATTCATTTTAAATTTACAAATATTGTAAAAAAGTAAAATTAAATTACGATTTATATTATTGATATGATAGAATAATGATCCCTTTGACCATTTTCAACATACAAAATCTATTTTGAAAATATGGAACAAACATACTCAAAACACCCAATGTGGATGTAAGTGTTAAATATTGAAATATGACATTAAAATAAATATATTATTTTATTATATTTTATTTTATCAAATATTGATTTGTTTCTTATGAAGTAAAACAATTGACATGATTATGTTATAATGTATTTAAAACACATATGTGGAAATCTCAGACACTAGGTAAGAATTACGCCTCTCACTATTAAATCTATGAGGCATATTCAATATTCCTCAGTTATGTTTTTATGTAGTGTATATAAATAAAATAAATAAATTTTAGGAATATTTTCTTGGAAATTATTATAATTTAAAATTCCATATGATTTTCTCCCTTTCACGAGGTTTTTATCCCAAGATTACTAAAACTATAGGGAATTTTATCTCCAATTTCATTCCCTAAGGAATATTTTATAATTGTACACCTAATTTATTTTATATGATAAATATACCAACTTTTTACATGTTATATAATGAAAAATTCATCATTTTTTATGTTTCAATTTTAATTATGTAATTCATGAGGATTTGATTTGAGTGTTAACAATTAATTTAGGGTTTATTAACTCAAATTCCATTAATTTGGTTATAACTCTTCTTAATGGACATTATTTTTCTATGATTATGTGTAAATTTATATATAATTTTTATTTTAATTATTGAAACATTTTTTGGATTTACATTTATTACACACTATCATTCTATTGATTAAATTTCAATTCATTTATATTATATTAGTTAGTGTTTTTCATCTAAAATTCTATATCATTAGGACATATGTTTATGTTATGAACCGATCTAATTTTATGTGATATATATACCACCGATTTGAAATTTAATATCAGGAAGTTCATTATGTTATGTTTATTTAATGTTTCATTTGATTATATTCTTTCAAAGGTCTTACAATTGAAAACATACCAAAGTATTAAAGGCTTAGTGTTACAATCTACTTTTTTAGGGACTCATTATGTTCAAGGTTCCTTTGAAAGGAATGATAGGATCTTAATTTATAGAACAAAAATATTTTATTCTATTGTAGTATCCAATGTGGTTGATATTTTTAATTTTGATTTTCTCGTTATAGATTAATAAATACATAATTACAGTGTCTTATAATTAATATTGCACTTTTACATTCTTTTAGATATGGAGTCATTCTCTACCATATCCATGATTTAGAAAATGTAATTAAAAAATATTATTTAATAATTATATTTTCATGGGAACTTGTCCCTAAATTATATTTTATAAAATATTAAATTTCATAAACCATTCATACTATTTCACTTCTTAATTCCTTAACCAAAAATTTTATAAAATATATATTTTATCATTTCAATCATCAATGAATTTTCCATTGGGGTTTTACATTATTTTCCTTATAGTTTCAATTAATTGTTTCCTTTTTTCAAATAATTATATTCTCACATTATTTTTGGTAATTTTTAGTTATTATAAGTGTTTTTCAATGTTAAAAGAATACATTCCTCAAGAATATTTTTAATGAACTTTTAATGAAATTTATATTCATCAATGTTAATAGACATTGATATTAATTATTCTCCTTTTGGAATATTTTTTATTATTACTATATTGATTCCTACTAAGGATTTATTTTTACTATTTCATTGAGTTTTTCAGGGAACCTTTTATTTTTAAGTGGTTAATCATATATTGAAAGGAATAATGGACGTCTCATTGATTTTTTAGGTGAAATGAAAGCTCTATACACATTATTCATATTATGATTCTTTGAAATTTTTTATGAGGTTTGGTGGTTCTATTATAAACCAATGATGATTGAGTTTGTTATAATCCAAGGATATGGGGTTATGTTATAAAATTATGATGCATGTGTCTGTGATATCTCCCCAATGGAATGAGCAAAGAACTCAGCCATATGGTTAATCCATTTATAAGAGTGAGTGTAATACTGATATCGATATGATTTCCCATACTGCCTACAAGTTTTATTTATTCTTGAAATGCCGTTTTATATAAATCTTATGATATTTCAATGTATGAAAATGTTTTTATGATAAATGAAAATTTATTAGTAAATATTATGGAAAAAGTCTATGTGTTATAATTATATCGTTTAATAATGATTGAAATCACATAGATCAAGATCATTGATTCATATAAATATTTTCTTCATTAAATATTTATTTAATGTATCTTGATTCATGTTTGAGGTTTTAATTGGTATGATTTCTCAAATTATATTCTCAAACACATTTATTATATCATCATTCCCTTATGATAATTTTTTCACAAATGTCATTCAGTTGTTAATTCATATTTTTACTCTTATCGAGCTTTTGATCCCACCCTTCTAATGTTTGAACTTCCTAGGTTATCAAGATTGATGATAAAAAAATTAAATATAAAAGGGTTTCATATGGATCAGGATTATGTTCTAATATGGAATTTGAAATGATTGGTATAATGGTATTAATATTATCTAGAAGTAATGGGAATTGTTTACTTTAGGGATTTCCCAAATTGTCTAAAATAGACAACCAAAATTATCATTCGGTATATAGGTGATAAAATACTTCCTTTAATTATTATAATATTTGGATGGAAACAAATTCAGTCATTATTATTGAAATCAAGATAGAAATTTAAGGATTGTATTTTTTACATCGGATTTGAGTGTGAAGGATCAGGGATATTATGGTTTCTATTAAGGAATGGTTTAAATAACATATGATATTAGAACATATTCATGTGAAGCTATCTATAATTTATGAATTTAAAAATAAGTATATAATAATATTTTTTATTATATTTTCATTTTTTTGATACCCCTTTTGAGTTTTTAATTGATGATTTCTATATTTGATTAATGAAATTTAAGGAGATGTATTATTAGGTTGAAGTATATGTAAAGCCATGGTTTAACATGTAGTAAGCCTTTACTTTTTGTTGAAATATATTTTAGTGTATTGATAAAAATTATGGTTTATATGGCCTTGTATAATTAGGTAATTAAGGGGACACATGTGTTATCATATATATGACAATGGGATTAAATATTAATTTAGTGACTATGTGATTAAATTTATTTAAGAAAACGATAGATATGTTTTCGGGTTTGTTTGATGTAATGTATGTTATAACTATTGAGGTTAAAAAAATATTTAATTATATGGTAATTTATGTAATTTTTTATATAGATTCGTTTATATATGGAAATACTTGGTTTGATCTTTGGTTATTACATTTTAATTTTGGAGATTGACGTATTATTTCATCATATAAAGGTTTATTCATTTTGAGATTTAACATTATTAATTATAACCAATATGGGTTTTGTTAATGTAAAATGATATTAGTAATACAATTATATACATTTTATGGTTATATGATCAATTTAAATTAGATTTTAGAGCTTTATAAAAGAAAAAATTATCATGAATTCTCATTATTTGGTGAAAAAATGAGATTGTGGTTGAAATTGATTAAATGATAAAATTATAATAATGAAGTATGTATATGTTATTATTTTATCCATATATATGTAAAATAAGTTCATTGAATCTTTTAATAGGATCATGGAAAACAAATTGTCATATTATCATCTTTTCTGATAAAATTGATGTTCTTTTTTCACACCACTTTGGATTATCATTTCGTGTTTGTTTGATTATATCATGATCATTCACATTGTTATGATCAATGATCTTTTTCACAACCAATAAATATTTGGGAATTAATATTAACCTCCATATCAATATTTTCACTTCCAAATTATTTTTTCTGTATTGGAAACCTAATTATTGTTTTTTCAAATAACCTTTATATGTCCCTCCCTCACAATAAAAGTGGATGTTTAATAAATGTTTTTTACGAATTGGGATTTCAGAAAAGGTATTTTGAAATGTAAAATACTTATTTACAATGTTCATGTTATAATTACAAGGAAAAAATTTCATAAAATGGGTATAATTTTATATGATGATATTTTTAAAAGAACAACATTATGTTATATAGTGTGTATGACACACAACACCAAGCTTAAATGTCCTTCAAAATATATGAACATTATAACCCATCCATTTAATTTTTTTTATGAATAGAATGAAATATATTAAATATATATATATATATATATAAATATTCCACTTGATGTAATATTATAGATATGTTTTTTCGTAAATAACCACTCAATATTAAATTATTTCATATTTTTCATAAAGATGTATTTTTCCTCAGAAATGATTTTTATTGATTTTTTGGTGAAAATAAATAAATTATTTTTATAAAAATTAGAAAATATAGTTTGTAAATTTAAATAATTTTTATAATAAAAAAATAAAATTTTAAATAGGGTGAAATTTTTGGAATCTATTGAAAATGATGATTTTTAGCGAATATTGAAGAATATGGGTTTTTGTAAAACTTTCATTACGATTAAATAAATTAAGTAAATTAAATGTATAATTATTCATGGAATTTTATTTAAGGTTAAATAATATTTATTTATTTATATATAAACAAAATAATTACATTTTAAGGATATTTACAGTAAATTTTAGTATAAGATTATTTTTTGGTTTAAAACACATTTTTTCTGAAAATAGTTTTATAATGCATAACATTTAACATTTATAATTAATTATAATTACCCCTAATGAGAAATTATATAAATTAAAATAATTGTTTAATTTTCTATAATTATTAATTGGAATTCATTTAAAAATTATTAATATTCATATAGTTCATAGAAAATTATCTTATGCTGGAAAAATACATTTCTTAAAAACTATCTTTTTCATCACCTCTGAAGATTTTATTTTTTATGAAATTTTTCCTCATATATGAATTTAAAATTTTAATGTGGATTCCATATATTTAATAAAAATAATTTATATTATATAATACATTTAAATTAATTTTATTTCATGGTGATTAGTGGAAACTGTAATTAAATTTTACCAAATTTATGGATAAAACAGGTTTATTGGGGGTTAAACTAAATCTATAAAGAATAAAATCACTTAAAAAAGAAAAAAATGTATTTTATTTTGATATTTAACCCATTAATAATCTAAGTCTCTAGTATGGTTGATTTTTTATACTTTGTTCAAGAAAAAAACGTGGTTATATCTTTTTCTTATCAAACACTCCACGAATGTCCACTCCCCAAAATTTTAAAAATATTCCAATTATCATATTCTATCTAAAAATCCGAAATCTTTTAGATCATCCATAAATATCCCAAGTCATATAATTACTTCCCTAACCACATAAAAGATTCAGTTTTTTTATCAGAAAACAAATATAGAAATTCTTTTACTATAAAAAATAAGTGGGTTTCCAAAGAAATTATATTATTCATAACCAAGTCTTTTTATTTTATTTATTCAACAATCTCTATAAAATATTTTTAAATAACATGAATATAAATAAAATTGTCTAAAATATTCAATGATTTTATTAGGTTAATATAGTAACCAATAATAACATGGTCTTACATCTAGTGGGAATAGAAATCATCATCTATGTGTTTGACAAACTCCCTCCTTACAAAATTGATATAATTTTATTTCCATAACCTCCCATTACATCTAGTTTTAATTATGGATTTAATGTATAAATATAATAATTTCAATATAAATATACTTATTTAAATATTATATAACCTATGAATTCATAATTTCTATTATGTAGGAGATTCAGTAATGTAACTCGTTTTTATGGAGGACTGCTAACTCTTGTAGTGAGGTGATTTGTTTTTCAATAACGCTTTAAATAGAAGGTAATAATTATAGGGTTAATGAATTTATGTGTTATTTATGAAAAATATATGATATATATGACATATTTATCATTATGGAAATATAATATACCATTTACCTTCTTACCACTTCATCCACTGAAAAAAGATAATGTAATTTTGCGTATGTGTAGACTACCAACTCCATAAAGTGATGTGATTCATTTTTCATCACATAATCACATGTTTGATATATTTAAGTTTATTTAAATAAATAATATTCTATTTATAATATTATTATCCTTATTTATAGATAAAATATTACTTACCCTCTCTTTATATTAATAGTTGAATATGGAAAATGTTACTCATGCGTAAGTATGACCTACCATATCCTTTGTTGAAACATAGTTTATTTTTCTTAAACATATTTCTGGTTTTTTAATGTATCTCATTTTAAAATATTATAAATAATGTATCATTATTGTTCTGGATATTATTGAATAACAACCCATTTGACCATGGTCAACACAATGAAGCCATTTTGAAAATTCAGACCGAACATCCTCAAAACACTCGACATGGACATAACTGAATAAATATTTAAATAAAACCTTAATGTATAGAAAATAAATTATTTAATTAAATGGTATTAAACCTATAAAAGTATATTATTAAATAAAATTATTTATATGATTTTATTATATAATATTTTTGTCTGGAATAAAGGTAACTATCTCTTGTCTCACTTTGATTTTGGTGATTAATACTCCATATTCAAAAATTATTTATATTATTATATTCATAAAAAAATAATTAATTTCATTTTTTTCAGTGAAATTATTGGTATGTAAAAATTCATATTAGGATCTTTCTTCCATGATATTTTGATCATGAATGTTGAATAGCAGTAATGGATTTTGACTCAATTTTTTTTCAACAGGGTATATTTTATTTTTTTCCACCAAATTTATTCTATAAAGAGTATATAAAATAAATTTACAAATTTTATCATTAATCCTTCAAAATTTAAGGTATTTGAAATTTCAATTTAAATTATTTCATCATATGATATTTGAATTTATAGTTACCATGCAGTAATGAGTGTTTTAACTAAATTTCCATTCATCGAGTTATACCTCTCCTTAATTAAACTTTTTAAGTTATTATTATGATTGAAATGATATAGAAATGGTTAATTACATATTTCAATGAGTTTTTTATGGATTTTATGTTATTAAAAATTTTCCAATTGATTAATGAATTCTCAATTACATTATGTGAACTTTATTGGATATTTTATCTCAAATTATATTTGTTTAGGACGAATGGTGATGTTATTAAATAGACATATTTAATTACATGTACATTTTTCCCCATTGACATTTAAAAAGATGATAATAATTATTGTATTGATATTTATAGATTCATTTGAATTTATTATTGAAAAGTTACATAATTGTCAATGACTGTATATTATAATCTCTTTTCATTTAATAAACGTTTATGTTTATATTTCATTTTTAGGAAATTATATGATCTTATTTTCATAAAAAATATCTATTTTATTATATTATAATTATTAATATGTCTGAAATTTTTAATTCCCATCTCCTACCTTGTTTATCATGGAAAAAACAATGAAGTCTCTAGTAGGTGATATCGATCTTGTACCTTCTTTTACTTTTGGAACTTTTTTCCTACATATTCATATCATAAAAGTTTTTCTTAAAATATTTTACTTATATAAACATAATTGATTTCATAAATATATTTAAAATTGTATTTGACTTAATTTTAAATGGTTTTTATAGAGGATATTTCATTGTTTTTTCTAAATGAGTAACATTTACCACAATTTAAAAAATGTTCAAAATGAAAATTTGTTAAAAAATTTATAACCTGAGTAGATTTTACCATTATCATTTCCATTATATATCTTTAATTATACTTTTTATTTTTCTATGTATATTTTCAAATTAAATTATTTTCACAATATTTTTCCGAATTTATTGTTTTTAAAGGTTACATTCATTGTGAATGTTTTATTTTAGTTAAGAATACTTTAATTAATTTTTAATGTTATTTATATTAATAAATATCAACATCACATGATGTTATATTTTCTAAATTTTTAATATTTTTGAATGATATAGTCCTCATTGTTTTTATGTATTTATTATAATTTTTTCAATGATATTTTCATGTAATCTATTTCTTTTCCATGGGATAATCATGAAATGAAATGAATAATTAATTTTTCCATGATTTTTAAAATAAATTGTAGGATATATATAATTTATTAATATTATGGTTCTTCATAAATGTTAATGATAATGGGTGGTTTCATTATAAACCATGTATGGGTGGTTTTGTTATAAAACATTGATTGATGGGTTTGCTATAATCCAATAATAGTTGGGTCCATGATAGGCCTCTATTATGTTGGGTATGGAAGTTCATAGTATGGTTTTTAAATTTTAATGGTGATTGTAACTGTGGTATGTAGATTATTTCCCATGTAACCTGAATGTTTTATCTATTCTTGCTAATGGTTTTTATGGAAATATTATGATTTCATGATGTAACATAATTACTTTAAGTTTAATTAAAATTATTTTCAACTTCTTATTAGTGAAAAAATGTGGGGTATAAATTTTTCCTTGGAACAATATTAACATCTCATGGATAATGATAATTGATTCTTATTATTCTATCCATTTTTAAATCATTATTCCATATTTCATGATTCTTTATCAATGTATTGATGGGTAAGATTTCCCCGTATTTATTGGTCTCGGATTTTTATTATATCATAATACGCTTAAGATTATTTTCTAACAGTAATAAAATTCTACTATTAATGCCTTTTTTCTCTTAATTAACATTTGACATCATGCTTTATATGCTTTCTTTTCCTTAATTATCTAGAATTATTTTAAATGAATTATTTCTATAAGTTTTTTATATAGAAGATGATGATGACCAAATATATAATATGAAAATATTAGTATAGTGTAAAAATACATTGTTGATGTCTTGGGTATTATTTATGTAATAGTTTCTCATTTTATTTTAAAACACAAAAAATAAAATTTCATGTCGTATATAAGTGATATAATATTTTATTTTTTCTTTATATGTTTTGGATGGTAAGTACTTGAGTCGTAATTGTCTTTATGAAGAAAAAAGTTAATGATTATCTTTTTATCACCACATCTAGGAGATAAATTTCAATGATGCAATAGTTAGTGCCTTGTCATTTAAAACGACATATATTAATTCCAAATAGTTCTTCTTATATTATGAATAAAAAATTCTCAGTTTTGAAAAGGGAATGATTGTGATAATATGGTATTTATTTCATTCACTATGATATTAATTGGTATAGGGAAATTATCTAGCGATCCCTGTAAAGCACTCACATATAAGATGAGTGGATATCCCTCAATAAGTGTCATCAGATCTTGTGGACTCAAAAAATATTTATTTATTCAATAAAACTATCATTGATGGTTTTCAAACCATTGATAAGGGACCACAATTTTTAATATATTTTTTTAAGGGAAATAAAATTTCTACAAGAATTTTTTTAATGTATCGATTGTTAAAAAGGAATCCTTTTATTCCTCTCAAATAATATAAGTATTAAGGATGTAAAATTCCAAGGATAGGCTTTGTATTCTGAGGATCAACCTCATTCCCTTGATGGTGTACTATGAATCCGAGAAAAATACATGTCAAAACACAAATACACACTTCATGGGGTTTATTTTCAGGGTATTATATTGAATCTTCTTAAAAAGGATCTCTATATTGATAAGGTGATAAAAACTCACATAAATTCCACCACCATATCACCAAAATAGAACTTTATATAATATATAAATAAGTGTTTAAAGTTGTGGTGCATGGAATGTTCATATATAGAACCATAATTATTCCAATAAAAGGAATTACCCTATTACATTATACCACTTAGGATACCATGAAAGTAGGGGTTTCATTATCTTTAGAGGCCCTAAATATTTTATTTTATCTTATGTAATCATAGATAAATGAAATATGTTGATACAAAATATTTCAATTATAAGGTTTTTTTTAATGGAAAAAAGAAAAAAATTCATAAAATGTGAGTTGAGATCTCAGAAGTGGATGAAAACACTGGTATTATAATTCTTCTTCATGAACAAGATTGTATTGGGGAGGCCAAATTGGTATTAATCATATTGAATAAATTTTTTCTTGATGATTTTATCAACACTGTCTTCAACTTTTGAAGTGTGACTAAGTTGCATCCTCCTAGTCACCTACTTGTGAAATCATTTATCTTCCAACTGGCCCAGGTTGTGGGTGGCCACATCAGGGTCAAGGCCTGATAATTATATATAATTGCATGAAAACATGTCATGATATTATTTTATAAAACTGGTATTTATATATTGTTTTTTTATGGACATGGAATTTTTTATTAACATAGGTAGTAGGAATTGATTTATACTTAGACATATCTATTTTAGATTTTTGATAGCATCAACAAATCATTCCTAAAATAATAGTGGGGAAACATGGACATATTTCTCATTATATTCTACCTCTATTTATATAGTTTTGATATAATGGAGGGGTGAAGATTTTAAATCTTAATGTATAGAGGGTAATTTTCTATTTCAACACCTAAAAGATGATTTAGATGCATCCCCAATATCCAACTGTGACACAAGTGCCTCTTCTAATTCAAAAAATGGAATGCGGGTCCAAAGAAACTCTGGAGGAATGAAAGTTCATTTTAACCTATAATGTTTCTATAAAATTTGGATTACAGTTGTGTCCATCATCAACATGTCTATTAATCATGACTAATATCATGAGCATCGATGACTACATACTCAAATCCAAACACCTGTTTTCATCCCAATTATTGGTAAACACATATTTATCACTATGTTATTTTATTTGGTTAGCTAGATTTACTTCCATACTATTTGAATCCTTAACTCAAGAAACATCAGAATTTGTATATTAATTCCAAAATTTTTGGTAAAAAAAAGTATCAATCTTTTAAGAATCATAAGACAAAAAAGGGGGTTTATCACCTTATAATATATTGTTATTCCAATTAATATGTATTTGATAAATTAATTTCATGATATAGGTACTACCATCTCTTGATGTAACCAAGTCCTACAAAGACTAACATTTAAATACATATCCTCCTAGATTAAAATGAAAAATGAATCGTAAAAAATCTACAAATTTCGTTTCTTTCTTAATTAATATGAGGGGATATATCTAGATTTTATCATAAACCATGAGCATTATAGTTTAATTTGAAAAATAAAATTCATTGTATCCCAATAGATGGACTATTATGACAAGAATGAGATTGATCATAGAGACATTTTCAATGATAACACATCAAATTTGAAAGTAATATATTCATTAAAATACACAAAGGGGTCTAATTTCCCTTGTATAAAAAATTCTTTTGCTTTCTCTATGGAAGAGATAACCATGGAAAATTCTATAAGGTTTATCTATTCATTATACGCATTATCTATGGTGCATTTTTCCTCAAAATCTGGAGGGTTTAGTGGGGCCTCAACTTGTTCTTCATCAATATTAATTGATAAGTTCATATAACCATAAATTGTAATTTTTAGGGGAATGTCCAAAAATTGTTTCATGATATAATATTTTTTAGTGAATGTTCTACACCCCGTAGAGAGATTTTCCCCAAATAGTGTTTTTATGAAAAGATGTATTTGAAGGTTATAGGTTAGAAATCTTATCACAGGTTGATGGTGACCTTGTGGAAATATTATATTGACTTAGTCTACCCACTCTACCGATCTAATCAGACATCCATATACCTATCAATAAATCCTAAAAATAATTGTATTTGGATGAATTTTAACAAATATTGATGAATTATCACTCTCTTAGTGGGATCATTGATTGGATTTGTGATGTATTTCAATGGTATAGATTGTTATGGATGAGATGAGACCGACATGTTGATGTTTTCCTTAGAAGTGTCTTATTCAAATTCTTATCTACTACAACATCAAACTATAGTTCCCTAATATAAAATAAAAATGTTTTGTTCATAAGTATACCCATCGTTAGTTTAGAGATCCTTTAAATAAAATAAATTAATGGGACCAAATAGTAACTCCTCATTTGATGAGGACTCTGTTTGGTTAGAAAATTCTCATGGAACCATTTGGTGGTATAGTCCATATCCCCTCAATATAAGAGGCCTAGTAGCCAAGAGATTCACGACTTATTTTTTAATATTTCTAGCCCCATCATCCTATTCTTTATTTTATTTCATTATTCTATTATATAGTTTATTTTGTGATAATATCATAGAGAACAATGATTATAATAGGGATAGTTGATCCATAGTGGAGGAGAATGGGGAAATGTATAGTTAGTTCGAATATTCCTTGAGGATGGAAGGAGATCAATTTATAACATTTCTGGTCATCTGATCACTAAATTTATGTACACCCATTCATATGATGTCCAACTACTTCCCTTTTTGATATGGGGTGGTAGCACAATATTAATCTACTAATAGTGGGAGATTTTATATCATTATTGAACTATAATTGACCATATTTTACAAAAGGTGATTAGAAACAAAGAAATTTTGGATGTTATGAACCAATGTTTGATGAAAGGTGATATATTTTAGGCAGTCATGAAGTCCATCCTGATTCATCCTCCTGGTTAATGAAAATTTCAACAAGTTATTCTCCATGGATACTATAAATTTTCCAATATAATTTTCATCTAAAAAATAATTAACCATGTTCATTCATTCTTAAAATTTATTTTATATTTATTAAATTTTATCTAAATAAGTCGTAAGTTGTTTTATGTATCTACTTTGGAGGATATTCCATGCGATAGGCTAATGGATTTGAAAATTAAGCTAAATTCAGTATAGGTTTTACATTAATTTTGAGGGTTTCAGTTTCCACTATACCATTTATATTTCCTTGAGTTTTTACTATTGGTCCAAACATGGAATTTTTTTCAAAGTAAATTCTTCCAATCATTTGATAACTATGTATATGACCTATAACAATCCAATGCATTTCACAATGAATAGTGGTTTCTCTAACTTGACCTAATTTTTCTCTATAGAATGTGACCAAAAGTATTTTTTTTTTTTGGAAAATGATGTCTAGTGAGTAATTTTAACTCATCCACCAATCTACGAAATATGAGATTTTCTCATTATCTTGATACTTACAGTTTTATAGGTCAATGATCATCATTATTAATATTATTGTGATGAATTGGTAGATAAACTATTGATTAATATCTTCCATCATTGGATCGATTAGGACAATAAACTAGTGTAATAAATATAGGTTGATCCATCAAATTTCTATACAAATGACATGAGTATAGTTTCTTCATTCAATTAAATGATTCTCCTCATGGGAGCACATAGTTAAAAAAACTCATATGGTTTTTGTGATCCTGTAATGAAATATATATTTAAAACGTATGATCCCTAAATTTTGGCTGGGGAATATTTTATCCTACGCACATGAGATAATTATTCCTCTCAGGATGCACTAGTGTGCACCCTTCTATAATAACTTTTAATTGAGATTTAAACAAAAAAATTATTATCAATGAGTTATAGGGAGATGGAACACTGATCAGGATATTTAACACGGGTAAATATGATGGGGGAGCTATCGTGGATCTGCTTATAATTAATATTGATATCCAATATAGGCTAGTTCGTAAGGACTTTTTTTACCTTGTTCTAGTTGTTTCACTAATGGGAAGAACACATAATATATTTCATCAATTGGATCTAAATAATTTTTTTTAGACCCTTAGTTATGGGGATATCCTATATCTACTCTCATTGGTGTGTTGAGCCCTTATTTTTTAGGGATGTAAGTTGAGAGAGTTAAATGATGTTCTTCATTTAGAACATATCTAGCTATAATATTTCCTCTAAGTAGTTCTATTTATAGTTTATTTAGATCTTTAACTTTCATATAATATTTTGGGAATATATCCTCTGATATATATCGATCTAATATTTATGGTATATTATGGAATGTAGCAACACCATTTATTTTTTTACTTAGTTAAACATCCTTGAGGGAGAAGTAGATTTGAATTTATAAGAACACGTAAATGTTTGGGAGAGATTTTTGATCTTTGGGTATCAATTGTTATTCAATTACATCATTGTGGATAGTGTTTTGATTGAAACATCACCCTTATATTCCTCTATATCAGCTTCATGTTTTTCAGCTTCTACACAGATGGAGCTAATAAAATTCACTCACACATAACACAATGATGTTATCTTATTATAACAGGAATGATAACAAGTGAAATATATTATAGGATATGTATTTAATGGGCTATGAAAATCAGTAGTAGTTTTACCCATTATACATAACATTTTTTATTAATTAAATTGGGGATTATCACTTTTTTAGGAATTACCTTGGATCCTCTTACTAAAGGGTTATCAAAATGGAATATCTAGACAATTCAATAATTCATGTTTTCGATGAAGAATTTTGAAGATGATATGAGATGAACAGGATGGATTCACGTTGTGGGAATCCTCAAAAAATGGTAAATATTGATTTCCATTAGGGATGACGGGGAGGTAAAAATAAACCCTTCACAGTGGGTTGGGGTTCCCCATATTCAACTTCTGGATCACATTGAACAATATTGAGTAATAATAAAGGAGACTATTGTGTTAAAAATTCACCAATTACAATTTTATGGGAAAATCTTGTATCCATATGGGTTTAACTACATAGATTTTCTCTTGATATTCAAAATCCATGTTCAAAAATGAGAGGGGTAAAATGTATGGTATATACATGAGAAATTTTCTTCTAAAGATACAATTTTTATTAGATTATTATCTTACATTAAGTGATAACTATTCTCAATATTTCTGGTTGTTTATGGTATCAATGTTTAAATGGAACTCCCTTGTCTGGAATGATGTCTCTCAATCATGTTCACTGGTAATTTCTACTAGGTGTACCATTTTGTGTGTGTATGGTTCACATATATGAATATTATATAAAGAATAAAATTTCATGATGTCACATCAGGTGGGATTTTTTGATTAATGAGTGATGGAAAATTCAATGCTCCATGTTCAACCCAACCACTGATATGAAGCATAGATATGGTTATAGTGATCTACTAACATAGCTTCCGTACTATATCAAGGTATTTGTATTGAAGTCTCCCTTGTAATTTCCCCAATTCTGGAATCATGCTGGTTAATTTTTAGCTAAGTTGATCTGGAGGTGAATTTTATCTATGACATTGAAATTACATTCATATATATCTTATAGAAATTACATAATTTTTATGTGGTTTAGAGTTTTCCTAAGATTAAATTTTTTTTGGAATTAATTCTTTTCAAAATGTCTCTTATATATCATACCAAATATTGACAAGAGAAAAAGCATGACCCAAATGTTTTCATTAACGTGTTTCTTGCCCATGAGTAGTATAATATCATCATATTTTTTTAGAGGTTATTCAAATTGGTCTGATTAATGTGAGTGTTTCCCATATTCTTCATTGTAAATATCATTTTTTACGGAATATAATATATAACACAATAAATAAATATGATCTAGTCGTGGTATAGAGAGTGAATGTTTCCATGTGCAGTCTTCTAGATTAGAAAGAATTTCACATTTAAATTATAACTCAAGAGACATGGCTAGCCTCGTATTCTCAATCACCTTGTGATATGAGGGATTTCATAAAGTTAATTTGTCAAGGGTATGACTTTTTTATCAAAATAAACCATCTCTATGGGGAGGACCTTCTCATAGAACACCATGATGGGGAAAATATCATATTTGATTAATGTAATAATATAGGTTTTTCCTATGGTTTATACAATGGGGTGTACCTTCAAGATTAATGATATCAAGAGGATAACCATATTTTATTGAATATTCTTAGCATGATGAGTGTTTCATTGGTATTTATCATGAGATGGGATCTCATAACCAGTCACATTAATAATAAGAAGGATGAATTCATTATAAATATTCTAAGGATAGATTTTATAGTTACATTTAGAATTGTTTTGAGGAGGACCTTCAAAAATCATGAATTTTGGTTCAGTACTTTGGTAATGGGTCATCAAAATCTTAGGCCACAATTGATATATATATTTAAGGGATCCAAAAAATGGCACTTAGTAGTAATGGGTTGTATGCATTCTCATGGATTTATTATTTCCATTACTAATATTTAATTTTAGATGTGCCATTATAGATATTTGGAGTCACATGTCTCCAAAAATTACTTTCTTATTTGGGAGCTCACCTGAACAAACACCATACTATTGTAGGAATATACTTTACCTGGACTTATCTTTGATAGAGAGAGATGATGTCAAGGTTGAATGAGAGTATATTCCCTACACTATTTTTGAATTTATCACTATATTTATCATAAGACTCTCATATGTGGGAGAATTAATATCCATATCCCATTGAGTTAACATCGCATTGTGATAATAGGTTTCTACTATAACAGTGGTGGGGTTGTGTGTCAGACACATTAAAACCACAACTATAATCATTATATAGAATTTGTATTCTAGGATTTGGGAAGTGATATATAAAATCCAGTCATTTATTTCAATGATGTAAGCAGACATATTTTTTGGATGGAATGGGAATATATTTTCTTTATGTGGTTTGAGATCCCTGTCCTCTATTCCTTTCCAAAACATGATGGAAGTGAAGTTATGTTGGGGTGGAGATATAGGTCTTCACCCTACTTAATATCATATTTTTTCAGTATTTTTATCTTGGTGTAGTAAAACTATACTAGAATATGTGATATATACTTCTAGGTACATGTGTATGCTTACAGGTTTCCATCGAATCTCTCCAACATGCTTTTATATATAATTCATAGATATGATATCATTCCCAATTGATTATTTTTCTCTCTAAGTGGGATAGCCTAGGTTTTTGTGTTTGGGTTAACTAATATTGGGTTCATGGGGTGGTATCCTCACTAGGTTGAGGGTTTTATGTCAAATAATTTGAATAGTTGTGGGTGTTATTAGTAGTTCATTGTCCTATCCTCTGTTCATTAGAGATTGGAACATTTTCAACCTCTTGATACACCACTATTATATGGGCTAGGAATTTTTTTTTGTATTCCAGAAAGAGGATCCTTAAATTTTTGGAAACTAAAATAGGTATCATTTTTTATTATCTACTATATTTCATTGGGTGGAAGAATGTAGAGGATTTATTTCTAGAGGGACTTACATGAGGTCTCTAGTATTTTGGTAGTGCTATTGAGGTCATACTATAGGATTAGTGTGTTTGACACTCATATATGGAGATGGTGGGTGGGGGAAAATATCATATAACTTGAGGAGGATATGTCTCATATGATAGAAAATGAATACACTTTTTGTTGTATGAAAGACTCTATTTTAGATTTAAGGGATTTTTTTTGAATGTTATTTAGGGCCCAAAAAAATTACAAAACAAGCATCAAAAGTAGAAAAGACTATATGAAATTGATTTCTTTAAAGGATCCATGTTTATCCCACTTTCATTTGTTTGAATATTAAAAATCATAACATAGGGGAAACATTGTTTTTTTGTTTATAAAATAATTCACGTAGGGTAAAAATTTTTGTTTCCCACCTATTTTTGAGTTGATTTCCAATGGGTTATGTCATGGAAATAGAAACAAAGAATAGTTCCCACATTCATAAATTCATGAAGCTTCCCAAGGTAGGAGATCACCATTAATTTTTCCAATGACACATAGGTACATGAATTGGTCAAGAGTATGGGAGGTCGGGCTCATCACAACGTTTTAGATGGAATTATTACAAACTCAAAGCCTCAATTATATATTAGAATCATATCAATCAATCCTTTATGAAACTAAAAATATTTTTGGATTCCATTAAAATTTTCCAATAATAACATATGCATTGAAGGTGTAGCCATCTATATGTTTGAATGATTTTCTATAAATGGATCCATTTTTATGAATATGAGTTTCTCTATTGATGCATCCATTTTTTCTAATAGAGGTTCTCCATATCATATTTTTTACTCACTTGTTAAGGCTTATTTTATGGAATTGTGGATTATAGCCTCGTAATTGGGAACTATGAGATTTATGTCCATCCATGGAGGTGGTTTGAATTTTTATATAAAGATCATGCCCAAGAGAGTGGCTTCCTACTTATCCTTGTAATAGGAATCAGAACCCACATAATTCTATCCCACATAAAGGGGAACATCATACCATTTAGGGTCTTCTGAAAAAGACTAGATCTTACAGTATAACATCACGTGGAAAGGATTTCTTGGTGAAAAGTGCGTATAAAATGTTAGTGGATGGATTTATGAATGATAAAATCGTAAATGTTGACCTCATGGGGAATATATCACAATGAAAGAGGATTTATTTTTCAAAAAATGTGTCGCTATAGTGATAGATCTCACTATAGAATATAGGATGTTAAGGATGTCATGATAGGAATATGAATGACAGTGGCTCTGCTATTCAAGTTATTCCCCTACTAGGAATATTACATAATGAGGAAAATTTTGGATTTAAGGTGTTGGATTAAAAAATTTGGGAGGATTCCTATATATCCTATAGTGATAGGAATTAATGTCTCCATAGTTCAAAATTTTGGGGTATACACCTATAGCGGTGTCCCCTTTAAGGGTTTTTATTATGCAGGTGTATTGATAACTATTGATATCTAAGACCATGTGAGACATTTTTTGGTTTGGAAACAAGATACAATATAAGAACACCATTTCAAACAATCATTAAAGATATTAGCATATACCAAAAATAGAATTATTGATTGACCAGTCTTCCACATCCTCTAGAGGATAAGGCCATGGATATGGAATGTAGAGGGTATAAGATATCTTAGATGAAAGCCTATTGGATTACTCCATGAGGTCTTTGCGAGGGAAAACAATTCTCTTCATTTGTAGTTGGACAAGGGTGAGGGTTGAAATGGGGATTTAGAGAGAAATTTTGGGATCAAACATTACTATAATTTTTTATATCTTATAAACCCTAGGTTTTGGGTTTCATACATTTATGGATTTAACCAAATTCACTCCATATACCAGGAAATATAGATAATTATGTCAACAACATAAATAAATTCCATCATACCAGAATTTTGGATCGTCATTACAACATGAATCCATGATTATATAAATTATAAGGAACTTAACTATTAGTTAACACAAATAAGGGATTTTTTTCCAAATGTGTGAATGGTTTAGAAGACATTCTTGGTTGTCTCATCCTTAGGCCAAATACATCTAGTGGTAATAGTGGTGGACATGTTGATGACATTCTCATCTTTAGGAATTTGATAGAATATAATATTTTCATCACACTAGGAGGGCCAATGATGAAGACAAATTATATGTGAAAAACTTGGAGTGAGAGAGGAAAGAAAAAAATACCCATGGTTTACTAATTTTTCATACTGTTCTCGCTACGCTGGATAGAT
The DNA here is from genome assembly GCA_963277665.1 of Viscum album. NCBI lineage: Eukaryota > Viridiplantae > Streptophyta > Magnoliopsida > Santalales > Viscaceae > Viscum > Viscum album. Next base: position 1,616,843,662 of record OY728143.1, read on the forward strand.
AATATTGAAGGGGTTCTTCCATAAAAGGTTATTTCAATATGATATATTACATTAATGGATGAAGGGTTCCCCTTTGTTATGACCAAACATGTCATCTTTCCTATAAGGGTTTCCATTTGTAAGTTGGGGATCATAGAAAAGGATTCATTTTCGATGTCTATGTTTTATTTTGTGGTTATCATAAGAAAATTACCTACCATGTTAGATGTATTCTATAGTCTTCTCCACTTATCCCTATCATATTTGTCCTATTTTTGTTCTATGAATCGTTTCAATTTTAGTGATAAGAACAATTATTTATATGGAATGGGTTTAAAAATTTCCTAAAATGGCTGTTTAGATACCGAGGATACCTCATGGAAATAAATAAATACATTAACTTGTCTGCAAAGGATTTTGATTTGTGGGGGTGATCAGGTGTTCGGATATAAGTGGAAACTATATTTTCTTGGAGTTTTGATTTGAACTCCTTACACAATAATTGAATATTTATTTTTAAATTCATAATATTTTAATATCTTATTCCACAAATGAATGTTTCATTTTCAGGTGCCCAAAATTTTTCACCTCATGCTATAAGAAAAAATATCATTTATGGGGGAATTATTTTATAGAATTATTATAGAAATAAGAAATAATTTTGGGGTTGTAGGACATTACCACCTAATTAAAAATATTAGAAATCATTTATGGGGTGTGTGTTATTACCACTTCATCGTGAAAATGATTTTGGTTTGTAGGGACTCCATGTGATATGATAGTCTCAAATATTGTGTAAACTAAATTGGAATGATGGGAATAGATTGAAATTATTTATAATTAAGCAATTTTAATTACTTGAATCATTCTATTAACTTATCATGGCTTTCTAAAATTCATAAAAACTTTATTGGATTCCATGAATACTTATTTGGGCCCACAATGTGCCATTATTATTAGCCTTCTAGAGAATTTCATGTTTCGAAGTTCATTTTTATGACACTCTAAGGAAAAATTACCTACTCTTTGTATCGTTATTTTTCATAAAAATTGAGAAAGAAAATCAATGGAATTTGGAACATTCATAGTTAATATTAATAGTAAATCATCATTAAAATTATTATTATTATTGAATTTATATACTTCTTCCAAGGATTCCAATTCTATTTCAATAAGAATTGTTCATTATATTCTTCTTCCTTGTATTTCGGTTTATCTTATATTTTATATACATTTATTCAATCATTAATTGGATTTATATAATTTCTACCGTAAAACTAAAAACATATCATTTTACCCAAATCATTTATTTTACTAAAAATATGCAATAAAAATATATCTTGTAATTGAAAACAATATGGCCTACTTTTGGGATTTTTTTGTTTCTCTTTGAAAACATTTTACTTTTGAGTACATTTTAGGGATATCATTGTCTTATAATATATAACATACAACTTTTATTTAAAAACTAGTTACTGATTATTTTTATCATTATAAAATAAGCTATATTTTATTTTTTAAACTATTTATAGAAGTAAACAGGATTATTGTAAATAATATTTTTGAGAAAAATGTAATTTTTTTCATTAAGTTGATATTATTTTTATAATAATTAAAATACAATATACTCATTCATATATATATATATATTCATTTTTGACTAAATATCCTTTTTATATTTCTATATAGTATATATTCTTTTCTTTTTATTTGATGAAGGCTCAGCAAGAGTTAGTTTCTAGTTTTCTAATTTAACGACCAGATCAAGATACATTATATCTAAATATTTAATATAATATTAAATATGATTAACCCATAATTCAAAAAAATGTTGATTGAAAAAATTGTTCTCATAATATTCATGCATCTTTTAAATCTTTTGAAAATAATTTTCATGCTTATTTATGGTTTTAGTTTGGATCTTCAATTTAGATTTCATTGCATTAAATGAAACTCATTGATTTTTTGTAATGCATGGATCTTCTCTTCAAAACATTTCTGGGAAAAATCCTTATATTGAATTTTACAGATAAACAATTTCTCAAATTTATGGAATCATTATTCATGATCAAAATTCATATAAATTCTATCAAAATTTTCATTGGTGTTATTTTCACATAACATCCATTAATGAATTTTCTCCTTCTATCCTTTTATACTCTTCATTATTTTTGGTGGTATCTTCCTTATATTATCTAAAAAATCCAAAATATAAATGTTATATCTTATTTCATAATATTTTACTTGGTTATATCCAAAATAACTTATGTATTAACTTATGATTCCATAGAAACATGATATTCACCCCTTAAACATAGTTTATCCTTAGGAAAATCATAGAGAATGATTTTAATTGCCTTATACATATATAAAAACATTAAAGTACATAAGTAAGAAGTACCTACCATGTTTTTAGTGATTGTATTCACAACTTGATCTTCACAAACCTTGCTAGATTTAATTTCACTATGATCACAATGGGTAGTAGTTGGGGATTCTTCTTCTTTTCAATTGAGGGAAGCCTTATCATTAAGACATGAACATGACTTATCAAGTTAATAATTATTAGTAAATAATATAGAAACATTTCCACTTATTATCTTCCATTAATAGGGAATTATATTTCTATTTACACTTTTATGAGATAATCCACAAATTTTTTCATATATTTTTATATAATTTATTAATGTGAAGGTACAAAATTTGTGATTATATTATTTAATATGGAACTCACATGTCTCTTTCAATCAGCATTTAATGATTTAATAACTATAATATAATCTCAAATACTCATAGATTCAATAATTTGGAATCCAATCAAAGGTATAAATATGTTATTTAATCAAATTCAGTAGTCGAATCATTTAGGTTCAGTGACATGGTGGTGGACGAGTTACTCTATGTGTCTAACTATTTACCACTAAACCCTTTTCAATTTTAATGTTTCTTAAGTTAGAATACAAATATATCTCAATGCCTCCCATCAAAAATATGAATCTTATATGTTATGATGATAAAAATACCAAAATACAAAACAAACACATATTTATCAAGTTCACTCACAATGTGTATTCTTTTCCTTTATGATTGATGGTTTTTATCCCCCACACACATGTATAATCTTTTATTCTCAATAAAAACAAAGGAAAAATGTATAACCATGAAAAAATATAACTAAAAAGACACATATTATAATATATGAAATGAACTAGATTCATTTAGTACACACTTATTGATCATTATATACTATATCTCTAAATATGCCCTTCCTTTATACCTAGATGTTGATTTTACCTCTACAAATTAGATGAATAGTATAAACATATTTCTTAAATAGATATGATCTTATTCCTCATTTAATGTAATATCCCCATGACATATCGACTTAATCATCTATAGTACATTCTATGTTGTATGGTTTTTTACTATACAGTTTTTTCAACAAACAATTTTTCTATATTATATTTTGAGAGATTAAATTCAGAACATCAATTTTCAATTTTTTGTTCCTAATAATGTTTTTATATAATCTTAATTGATCTAAAAACCATTGGGGCCCCGACTTGGTTAGTGATATGACAACTATAGTACCCCATGTTAGCCTCTAATAGTCTAGGGTGGATGACTATAATCACGTAGAAATATCGTACAATCAGGAGGCCATGAACTTTATCATTCTATAATAAGAACATATTTCCAATGCATAAAAAATGAAATAAACAATTAAAATATATATTTACAACTAAACTATTTATAATAGTTTAATATTAAATTAAATATAAGAATAACACTATATGTGATATAACAAGGAATGATATATCCCACATTACTTTGAATCATATAGTTATATGACCCTTGAATTATCCTCTTCTTTGTTAATACTCTTCGATCAATCTAAAACCACAATGATCACTACCAAAATTCTAACCCCCATGATCCACTATGAACTTCGTATAATAATCTCCAAATAAGTCACACTATCTCTACATATACCATGGCCATATTTAAACCCTTTATCATATACATAGACACAACACATGTCAGAATAAGGACTGTATAGATATGAGAATAAATTTAGTTACTAGGATTCCTTAAAACTACATTCAATGGACAAGTAACCAATATTTATAGTTATATGATGGTGTAATAGGTAGTAGTACTTGGATGAATCTAGATATTCTCAACTACTTGATGTAATTAGGATAAAAATAAATACATAATATCTAAATGTATTAGATGATATTCCTGTCACATCTCAAAGGAACAAATGATGATCCTAATAAATAACTATTAAAGAATAATAGTATTTACTAAATCTCTAAAACATTCATATTTTAAGTGGAAGGAAAAAATGATCATTGGTTACTTATTGAATCATGCTCAACATTCAATGGAGTGCCACCTCATACCATATAGCAGTTTAACATCACTATCTGAAATGTTTATAAGTGAACGCACAACATGAAATGGTATAGATATTGAACAAAGGGGTATTAAACCATATAATCAAAACTACCCACCTAAAAGAAACACACATAACCTCTAAAAAATAATTTTGCATTACAATCATCTTTTTAATGGATAAGAATTGATTGAGGATGGAAACCAAATCCATAGACGGAGGATTACACACCTTGGGCATGATGGGTTAATAATGACTGTATTTATAACAATCGTAATAAATAGTGGATCTCAGGCATTGGGTTAGTAGGGGAAATACATACTCTACCTTTGATGTAGTGGATGGCCCTCAAATAGCTAGAGCACATAGACATCGGTAATGGGGGTATAATAAAATCTATATATAGTGGATGTGATGCCCCTTGTTGGTGAAGTAAATGATTCTATATATATGAGGATGCGAGAGAAACATTTCTAAAGACTAACTATTGACTATTTGGTTTTCCACCCTAAATATTATAAAAAAAATCAACCCTAAACCACATCACAGAATTTATAGAGATAAAGATTCTATGTACATGAATGGAATCATTTATATCCTATTATTATCAAAAGAATGACTCAATTGAATTCTTTAAAAAATCACTTAGAATGGACTACTGGTGAACCAAAAATTCATCTCTTTGTGTAAGGCGTAAAAAAACCTACATAGATTGGTAATGTAAGTGAAATACAATATGGTGATACTTGTTGTGTATCCCATCAAGGTAAATATATTCATGTACACATTTTTCAAATTGAATTAATGATTCCTCATAAATAACATATGCCATAAGTTATGGTATGTGTGATATATATTAACTCACTAACCATATACAACCAGCTATCCTAGAATACTATTTGTTGACTACAAAACATACATAAATGGACAAATGGGGGATTTTTAATGGAATATATCCCGAGTGTGAAAATATTCTTGATCCATGTCGGGTTAAATATTCATAAAATTTATAAAAAATACATGTCGTTTTGTTGGTAATTATCTTCACCTTTCTATATACGATGGGAATTAATATTACTTATCAATGGATATTTATATCCTCTAAAAAATCTAAAACCATATCTAGGTAGGTAAATAAGATTTATTCAATTGTACTACACACTGTGTATCTCACTTCCTTTCCCATTTCACATGTTTCTCAATTTGGTATTTCAGTACTACTCGAAATCACCTCCAACTACACTATCACACTATCCCAAACCATTCAAAACCACTATCTGTATTTATAGGTTATCCTATAATCCCCTTTACATTATAGAAAAATAATTCATTCCACAAGTGATATTTACCTTCTTGAGACAACATTAGAGTGTCTCCCCATGGACTAAATACATTCCACTTTCCCATTATTTCCCACACCTTATTATAGTTAATTAAAATACCTATGAGTTCCTCAATCCTTCATAAATGATGAATGGTTATGGTTTTACCCATCATGAGTCAAAAACTGAATAAAAATAACGAAAAAATATATCCCCCAAAAACACCAATCAAAGAAAAATCTGAACACAATATGAATAACAAAAGATAGGCACTGAGAAGCATTATATGGAAGTATAAGACTACAATCATAGGATAACATTACAATGATATCATCAGAATAAAGGTATTTGTGATTTAGAGGTAAATATCATATATAACGATCACAAAATTTAAGGAACCATGAAAATTCCATTATTATAAAATGGTAGAAATGATATATAATTGGAGACATCCAATAATTAAATAACATGATTAAAAATGATGGAATTTGAAATATGTTTACCGTATGAAGCACAAAACGTGGAATTTCATTTGTTGTATATGAATTAATATATTCATGGAGGATGAATGTATTATTTATTCTTTCAGGATTATTATGGATACATGAGTTGTTATTAGGAGTCAAACCTGCAATGTCTACCATGAACACAAATTGAGGTGGATATTGAAACATCATATTGAAGATCATAGATGAGAACATCCATGTAACATATTTTTAAATGTGAAATTTAATTTATTAGTATTTAATAAAATCCAATATAATTGTTTTTTATGTAGATATATTATTTAAAACATCGTAAAATAGGTTTTGAGTTTATTAAGGAAATATATTTTTTTGAGGAACTATTTCTTTGAGAATCATCTCTAAAATTTATTAAATAATAAATACATGATCGATAATACCATATGATTTGTTATTCATTTCATTGATCCATTACTATAGTAAACTTTTTACATCATTTGTTTGATCTAACTATTGTTCATAAGGTTGATCTATATGGATTATTAATACATGCAGTGGATACAAATTGAGACATATGGTGAATATATTGCTGATTTTTTATTTTCAAAATTTTAATATTGATCATATTGTAACATCATTGCAATTTATAGTCTACTTCATGTGGATGAAACCAAATTATCACATCACATGGTTGATCATCATGGTAGATTTGACTCGTGGACATTTATGTACTTAGATAATTTTAATATATTTTTAACAGGGATGATTTGAGTTTCCAAAATATGTATATAGATGTTAATTTAAATTAGTTGATTTTTTTCTCTATTATTGATTCATTATATACTATGACCACTCACATGGGTAATAATCCACAAAAAGGATGAGGGAAGAACCAACCTATGTGGAAAATTATGAGACTTTGTTAGTGTTTATAATGTGATTTATATTATTTGGAAATACTGATTAGAATCATTTTCCTTCTAAATTGTATTCCTTCTAGCAATAAACATGTATTTATTATCACAAGTATAATCCAATCTAACACATTATTTTTGTTTATATAATATCTATATAAGGATAATGTTTCTCTATCGTAAGTCTTTACTATTGTGGGTAAGAATATTTAATAGACCACGTACCTTAGAGGTGAATACCATAAGTCTGCATTTGTATTTTTCTTCAACATATAGGAATATTTTTATTTTATTAATATATATTAAAACAATCAGTAGAGTTTCACAATAAAAGTAAGAGGTCCACATTGTAGAAATTCATAATATTGTGCACATTGAGGTTTTTTATGAGTTTAAATAAGTTAATTTAGTGATTATTTTCTATTTGTGATTTGGTATCATATATATTTATAGAAATAAAATAAGTAAATAATCCGGAGTTTTTTGAGTGATTAAATGAGGAAAAAATATACAAAATATCATTTCACTTTTTAAATGATGAGATCTTATCCAATTATGAGAATAATTGTTTTTCTAATATTTGAATATATAAGATAATATTAATGTGTTATTGTTTATATGACTATAATTATATTGTAAAGGTACTATGGATTTGTAGAGAATTATGTGAATAAACATAGTCCCATGTGATTATTCAGAAAATTGATACAACATCAATGTAAATGTGAGAGGATGAATCTAAATCATAGAAATCTCATTTTTGAGTAGAGGAACAAGGAATTGAGTATTAAAAAAGGGAGGAGGAATCTTATTATTCTACATATGAAGTGTGTTTCAAGAGAAAAAATCATATAATGATTATCAATGTCGGATGCTTATAAAGATACTACACATGGAGAAACTAGATCACAGTCACTTATGAAGGAATATCATCCTAAGAAACCACTAAATATCCAATAATGAAGTAGGACATATTACTATTAATAGATTAGAAATGAAGAAGATATTGAAATTTCGATGTCTTAAAAATCGTATTTTCTAAATGTAGTGTCTAACAAGTTGTTTTAAAAAATTTATCTTAGGTGTCTAGCAACTTTCTATAGTATCCAAATAGAGATTTATTATATAATCCATGTTGGGTTTCTAACCAACATGTGATGGAGTTTAATATTATAATGGTACTTGAAAATAGTGTTTTTTTCCTTTCACTCTATCTCTTTAATACTACACATGAGGTGTGTCTAAGTAACAATATTGAGTAGATTAATATTATTAATAGTTTAAAAGGATATGTTAAAGGGTAAAAACTAAAATAAATTGATACCAGATTTCCCATCCCTCTCTTAACTATCTAATTAGATATTGGAGGAACAATTGTTTCTAGATAAATCATCCATATATTAATCCATCGAGGTTTCTAAGAAATAAGGATGTATAATTTCGTGAATAGTATTGGTGTTTCAACTATTTCTATAATTAGTTATCATAGACAGAGGAATATGATTCTATCCTTCCTCTTATCACATTCCACACTACTAAGTGATGAATCATGTAACAGCATGAAATTTCTATGAAATATTTAATATTACAAAATTTAGTTTTTGGTATATTTCCATACATGAAAAAACATATTTATATGAACCATGTAGGACTATTAAAATATTTCGTTTCTATTATAGTCTTGCCATTGGATTGGAAGGTATGAATAGTTATTACTAAATTATATGAAATACATGGTCTATAAATTTAAAAGGACACCAACTTATTCTATTCATCACACCTTGTTGATCCTGGTAGCTTGATTATCCCATACAAAAATCCCTTCCCATATTAATAAGACACATTTCAGAGGTTCTGTTTACCCCAAAAGAAATACCCTATATCCTATATGAAAAAACCTAAACGACTTCTTTGAAAGAAGATATCATTCCCTTAACCGATAACTTTCATTTTTATTCATCATTCAAATACTATAAAAATATTATAATATTTATAAAAAATAAATCATTATTCAAAATTTACTGAGATATTATTATGATTACGAAACCATATTTATTCACCCCATTTCCACCAAATGAAATGGGAAATAACAACTCATAGGAATGCATGGATTACTATCTCCACAGAGTGATATAATTCAACTTCAAAAACCATATTTATTGGATGGTTATTATGATCGGTTTAGGTATTACGTATGAGGTTAAATTAATAGTTATTCAAATATAATGATATTATCATATCTACCTTCTAACCTTCCATCCTAATGGAAAAATATATTGTTGTTCGTGAGTGCATTTGGACTACCACCAACACGCAACAATGTGATTTTTTTTTCATTTCTGTTATACTTGAAGGGTAACACAGATTTATATATTGAATATAAGTGGTTTATATGATAAAATAATTACTTTTAAAAGGTAATAATTATATTATTTTATTTCTTTCTTTATTTTTGTATGTTGAAAACAATTTCCATCGATTTGTATATCCCATTGTCTCCATGAATGATGTAATTCATTTTATGTATCTGTCATTATATATAACTATAAATAAATATATACGGAATATATGTGAAATAATATTGATTTGTAAGATTATTTTATACAATTATTATATATTTAAATATATTATACAACTGTTTAGAGAGCTTTGGTAGCTAGTCAAACTCAAGGTAAGAGATTTTTGTATTTCCTTTATTTCCATGGGAAACCTTCTATATCCACGAATATGATCTTTTGTGGTGTATAAAAATTCCTTAAATTTTATTGATGATACATATAATAATTTTTTTTATGATTTTCATAACCATATAAGGTTATTTAATTCAAGGTTCATACATTTCAAAAGATAACAAAAGTGGTAAGGGTTTATTTCATAGTACCATTAATATTTAGAATTGTTTATGTTTAATTCTCCACTAGGGAATATTTCAAATAGATGTCCATTTGTTATTAAAATATTTTTAAAATTTTGTTTTCTATTATTATATTTTTTTAAAGTCATTTAGCAATATTTTACTTATTATAAACCTTTTTAAAGAAATATTATTGTCATTTTTCAAATGAGGAACTTCAAAATTTTCACAAAAAACAATATTGAATAGATGTTTTTAACATATATTGTAAAAACATATTTTCCATACATCATGATTAATATTTTAAATTTTAACTATTTTACATTCTTTTTCAATGAAAATTTTTTCCTTCGTATGTCGATATTTTTTAAAATAAACTATTTGATATTTGAATGTTTATTTTCCACAGGAAATATTCATTGTGATCATTCTAAATAAATTTATATCAATGTTATAATACATTTTTGATTCTTAATATGTACTATATATATTATTAAAGGATACAATATATACTATTTCTCTTTCTGGATTACGTTTGTGATGAAAATACTATTATGAATCATGATTCTTATCCATAGGTTATGGTATGATGAATTGTTTATAAAATGATTTTTCTTTTCATTGGTTCTAATATGATGATTTTTTATGATATTATGGAGAATATATGAGTTGTTCTCATTACTTGAAAATTTTTTAATTATAACCAAGGATGAGGGTCACATTATAACCAATGATGGTGGTTACATTATAACCAATGTTGGTGGTTACTTTATAACCAAGGAAAGTGGTTACATTATAACCAATAATGTGTGAGACCGATATTTCCCTCGAATGCATTGTGTATTGAGAGATATATCTTGATATATACATGACTATTTTATTGATTAAACCAAATTTTGTATGGGACTATTTCATAATCTATTTTTGGAGTGAAACATGATTTCTAATGGTTTGGGGTGTGAACCCATTCTACTATGATAATATTATAAATGATATTTGAATGTTATGTAAATGATTTTTATTCTTATTTTTATACCATAAACTCATGTTCCTTACTTATCATATGCTCTCATGGATCATGTTCAAATATTACATAACAATCCATATCTAATATATAATGAACCACACATTACATAAATTGATATTGTTTCACAGTTGAATAATATTTATTTCAATATATAAAAATGCCACGACATGACCGTATATGTACATTGTATTTAGAAACATGGAAACCTAAACAAGTAGTTCATAAGACATCATCATTTTATACCAATTATTTCATCATAACTATACCCCTTTTGACATATATTTTTTAATACCCTTCTTCATGGCCTGGGGAAAAGAAACATATAATTGGGTGAGCTCATAAGCTCTATAAGAGTGAACAAGGGAGATATCGATCATATAATAATCATAAGACATAATAACATAATATTTTATATTTTTATCCTTCATATGAAATATCATGATATCATTTTATGGGATAAATCATGACTGTTCATAATTAAATAATTCTTATGTGTGCCCTAATGAAAGAAATCATTCATCATAACTAAATAAATTAAATATGTTTCTTCAGACCTCATTTTACAATAATATAATGCATTTAAAATAAATGGATTTAATAAATAGAATTACATTATAAACACAATTAATTAGAAATAATAATTATTATATTATACATGAAATATAACCTTATTAAATAATTACATCTTTGATGGAAAATAATATTGATATAACCCTTGAAATTAATTCCCGAGGAAAATATATTTTCTTCTACAAATTTTTTTTATTTTATCAAAAACACTCCTAATTTTAAAATAAAAGAATTTATTTGAATACCATATTCATTTAATTTATATGAGTATTCATGGAAATAAGGTGTTATTAAAACAAAAAAAAAATCATTTTATTTTTGTATAAGTGAAAAAAATTCAACTAATGCTTTTTCCGGAAAAGTCAATAAGTACCTCATATCAAAAATGACAAAAGCTTCATTTCGTAACATTTAATAAAAATTCACCAATGTGTAAAATTAGCTATAAAAAATTTTATAATAATATAAATAATATTTTTAACTCATAATTAATAAATATGGACATGGATTATAAATATACAGTTGTAAATACATGTGTATAAAAAATCTCAGAGAATAATGAGATTGTGAAATTATCCCTTACCTTAGGACGAAATTGTGTCGAATGTATATGAAACTAATTTATAATGATTTGTATAATTTCATTTAATTATTTCAGAGTCATGTTCATTTTTATGATTTCATATATGATCATATTATTATCTTTTTGTTAGTAACATTATTACTCATCCATCGGGTGTTAACTTCTTTATTTTCTTACACATGTTTTGTAAAATGAGATCTTGTTTTTAATTTTATTTTATATGTATCTCATTTAAATAATTATATAAATATAATGAATATCTTATTTATTCATTACATTCATTTATATAACCATTATTTTATGAAAATCATGTAAAGTGAATTGCATCAGATCGTGGAGATGGTTGGTCGTACGTACACATGAGTGATGATATTTCTCACATAATTGTTGAATGGTATTGAATTGTATTGTGTACAATATTAAAAATTACATATCATGTTATAATAATCATTTATATATTTTTTTTCTTCATTATACCTATCCATGTAAGGTGGTGGTGAAAACCCGGTTACACCACGATGTGGAGATGATAAGATGTACATACACACATGTGGTGATTTTATTTTTTGTATGATAGATAGAAAATGGAATATGATATTTTAGTAATCCTAATAACATCTTAGTATGTAAGTTATATTTTATCTATTATTTTTTAATAAAAAAAATTAGGAAGAGGAACTAGAATAAGAAATAATTTTGAAATAATCGATAGTGGGAAATACCTGTTCTTCGACATTCCCCTTCTAAATATCATCTTAAATCACTAGAGTTTTTCTTTGATGAAAACAAGAACTACAAAGATGAAACTAGGAAATTTTATTATGGAAATGGGAATGAGATTTTGGAGTTTCAAGGATCAATGTGATATTTAGTGCGGAGTGAGGAGGTTGCCTTTTGTAATTGAGGTGAGGGGCACTTTTGGGATCTCCAAAATTATTAATTTAACATTAAATCAAATACCAAACAAAAAACATCAAAATTCCCCAATGATGATGACTCTAAGTGATATAGTTGTAATATAATAAACCAATATATTTTATAAATGTTTTTATATGAATTTAAACCTTATCATTTTAATTGACACTTGGTTATTATTTTTAATTTTTAACTAGTGTAACAAAATATTTCAATATTAAAAGGGAGAAGTATTTATATATTTAATGAAAATTATATTATAAATAAATAACTTATAACATTTTAACCCATAACATTTTTATTATATTTTTTTAAATATGGTTTACGATTTGTTAAATAATATAATAATATATTATTTTTTATATATAGTGAAAATTTTCAATTTTCTAACTATTCAAATACATCATTTTTAAAATATTAATATAAATAGTTAACATAAAAAAGATTATATGATTATATTCCTAATAGGTAAATATCATCTATAAAAATAATTCTAAATATTAATTAACCCAAATTTTATTTACTTGAATATTTTTAATAATATTTATTTGTTATTTTCTTTTAATAAAATAGTTACTACAAGAGTTTTTTATAATTATTTATTATGCTTATTTGTTGAAAAAAAGGAAATATAAAATACTAATAAAAATAAAAATCCTCTAGATTTTGGAATAATACTTATAATATAATATATCTCCAATTTAATTTATCATTAAAAATGTTATACTTATTAAAACATGAATGTGACAATTATATCATCACATTAAATAAAAGAATATAAGTGTCATAATCTATACTATAAGGCACCAATTGGTAAATAACTAAACCCTCATATGTTTATATTAGATTTATACTTGAAAAATAATATGTGGTCTTGTTTTTAGGTCATTTTACAATTTATCACTTTAATAATAAATATTATGTTTACTTCTCATTAATTAAATAGATTCTGCATCCTTAAATTATATGTCATTAAGGATATACTTTATTTCCAAAAAAATAAAAATAAAATATCATAAAAAAATTAAAATTCAAATGAGGATTTATAATAGAATTTATCTAATATATAACCATATAAAAAATTATATAGTTATTAAAATTTGATAAATAAATATTTTGGTTTTGTTAAAATAAAATAAATTAAATATCCTAATCTCATCTAAGTGGATTCAAAAGATCAGCATTTCCACCAAAGGACAATTTAATTAAAAAACTAATAAAATGATATTAGTAAAACTTTTAGCGTAATTTCATAGAATTTTTTACCCTTGATTATAAGATTTAACCTATTACCGTAATAATAATAATTACTAAAGTTACTATTCATAATGCACAAAAATAAAATTAATATATTTACATAATTTAAAATTATTGATTCTAAATACTGATTATATTTTTAATAATTCAAATCACATAAGTTTCAATAATTAATTTAAAATTAATCCCACTGTCGGAAATAGAGAACGCCTTTAAGAAGAAAAAACATTGCAAATGATTGAAATGTTTTTACATATGAATTAAATGTAAAATTAATGATAATGATATAAATTATATTTAATGCTAAAAATATATTATATTAATAATTTAAATCCCTAAAATATTATAATATACCAATATAAATTATTTTGATGAAAAAGGTTTATTTCCCTTAAAATTTAATGCATTTTTAATCATCATCAAAACATGAATGTTCTTATAAACACAAAAAAATAAATCCTATGTATATTTTTATAGTATGCTTACAAATAAAATGTTTATGTTTAATATAAAAATATTAATGTTTAAAAATATTAATTTTAAAGGGGTTCATAATTAAAAGGAGGAAAATTACCCATTTTGAGAATATAGAATTTTATAAATCAAATATGATTTATTCATACCAAATGACAAAAATATATATTAGATGACTATTAAAAATATTTTATTAACTATATATATTTAATTAATTTCATTTAATAATAATAATATACTCAATTTAGAAATATAGAAATACAAATAGAAAAATACTTTATATTTTTTATAAATAATTTGTAGGCAATGAATTCACCATACATTTTAATAATTTTGTTATATTTATTCATACTAACCTAATAGTTATGATAAAATAGTAATTTTATACTTAGGTAATTTCATGGTTTCTTTTAACTCATGATTGTGTGCAATGAAATCTATTGAAGAATTAAAATTGATTAATAAAAATAGTTTATAAAAACCTCCGGGTGTTACATTACACGCCCTATAAATTGAAAATTTTCCAAAATATTAATCATTTGGATATAGAAAAAATGAAGATACTTATGGTTCATCACTTCTACAAGTTTCCATGTTTCTTAATTAAATTAGTGGTTCCATCATAAAACATTCACCTAATGAGTGGTCTTGTTTTTTAGATCATTTTTTCTATGATCTTGAATCTCTCTCAATTTTTCATGATAAGAATAATTTTTCTCTAGTGATAAGACTTCTAACCATAATACATGTGAAGGACCTGGTATGTACTTTGTCACGAGAGATACATGTAACACATCATTAACTTGAAAGTGATTTTTTGAAAGGGTCAATCCCTAATCTTTCTCCCCAACTCAATCCAATATTTCAAAAGGACTAATATAACTAGGGCTAAGCTTTGCCTTCTTTCCAAATCTCATTACACTCTTCTAGGGAGATATTTTTAGAAACATAGTGTCAGCAACTTGAAACTCTATGTCTTTTCTCCAGTTACCAGTATTACTTTTTTCTACCCTGAGCTTCTATTCTATTTTGTTGAATCAATCTGATGATTTCATCAATTTCATCAACAATATATTTTCTTAACAACTATCATTCCCCAAATCCATCCCAGGATGTTAGAGTTATTCACTTCCTTCTATATAGGGATTCATAAGGAGCACTCTAAATACTGTAGTGAAATTTATTGTTGTTAGAAAATTACTCCAAATGTAGGTGTTGATCCCAACAAGATTTGACGTCTATAGATCAAGCACAAAACATTCCTTATAGAGTATTAATTTTCCTCTCAGAATGGCCATCTATCTGATGATGATAAGAAGTGATGAAACATAACTCTGTATCCAGAGCATGTTGATGACTTCTCCAGAACATCAAGATAATCCTTGCATCCTGATAAAAAATAATGTAAAGTGATACCTCAATCAATCTTATCAGATTATATACATAAATCCATTATTTATAATCATTATATAAATCCTCTATAATAGAAATGATGTGTCGACATTGTAAGGTGATCAAATATAACCAATATAGCATTATGGACTTTATAATTTTTTTAGAAAGGTGATAACAAATCCCATAATTATGTTTTGTCATTTCCATTATCGTATGGGTAACAGTTCTAAATTCCCCATAGACTTCTATCTTTCAGCAATAACATTATGACAACCCAAGCACCGATATACATATTCAGCAACATCACTTTTTATGCCATCACAACAGAAATAAACTTTTAGATCTATGTACATCTTTGTGATTTATGGATGAGTTGGTATTGTAGAACTATGATCCTAATCCAATATATCGATCTTTAATTATAGTAACTAAGGATTACTAATTTTGTTATTAAACCTTATTGTTTCATCACAATCAAGGATAAATTTAGGAACATTTCTCACCTTCTATTTTAATCTCTAAATATTTCTTATGTGCCTACTTAATCTTAGCATGTATAGATGGTTGAACATTAATTTTAGAAATATAATATGTATTCCCTCAATTTAAAATTTCAAGATTAATTATTTTCAAATACATTAATATTAGATCTTTTGTGATCCTCATCATTATAGGCTAGTATGGTCCATACGACTCAAAGCATCTTCCACCTTGTTTACCTTCCTAGGGTTTTAATTTATTGATTAGTTTTAAAATTTTGTAAACTCCAACTATATTCATTGAATAATATTCAAATCCTTTTCTATTAAATATATTTTAATATTTTATAATCATTCTAAACGTCACACCTTTCATAATAAAGATAATGCCTCCATATGTTTAGTGAAAAGATTACCACACCAAACTCCAAATCATGATTTGGGTAATTTTTATTATCTATTTTCAATCTTTGAAATGAATAATCAATCACCATATCATTTTTAAACAGATCACCACCCTGCCCCTTCTTGGATGCTATACTATTGATCATAAACCATTCTCCACTACAAGGAAGTGTGAGCATAGGTGCACTGGCAAAATCCTTCATTAGCACTTTCAAATTATTTTAACATTCATCCCGCTATAAGAACATAACTCCTTTTTGGGCCAACATAGTGATTGTATTAGATAATTGTGAAAATATTTCAATAAAAATAGATCATATTCACCAAAATGAAGAAAACATTAAATCTCAGTTACCGTTTTTTGGTCTCATCCAACATTCAATAACTTATATTTTTGGTGGATCCATAGATATCCATTTTCTTGAGATTATGTTACCATAAAATGAAACTTTATGAATCCAAAATTCACACATAGTAAATTTTTCATAAAGCATATCCTTTTTCATCTTATTCAATAAAATTCTCAAGTGATCATCTTGCTCTTCCTTACACCTTGAATAAAAAAGGATATTGTCTATAAAGACTGCCAAAAACTAATCACGATAGTCTCTAAAGACACTATTCCCTAGATCCATATAGATAGTGGTGTAATTAGAAATACCAAAAGGCCTCATTGTAAATTCATAGTGTCCATACCTTGTATGAAATTTGGTCTTTTTTATATCCTTTAGCTTGAACCATAAATGATGATATCCTGATGGAATATATATCTTGGAAATTTATCGAGCTCCGTGTAGTTGGTAGAATAAGTCATCCATTGGGGGAAGAGGATATTTTTTCATGATAGTGATCTTTTTGGGATCTCAATAATCAATGTAGAACATCATTGATCACATTTTTTTCTTAATAAAAATAATTGATTCTCCATATGGTGACACACTAGGTTTTATAAATTCGATGTTAATAATCTATTGGAGTTGATTATTCTAATCTTATAAATAAATTGGGTCCATTCGATAAGTTTCATTTTTAAATAGGAAGAGCATTTAGTATGAGTTCTATTGAAAACTCCACCTCACAATTCGGTGTAAGAACTATGAATTATTTTGAAAAGAAATCATTGAACTCACGTACAATAGGTGTGTTCTTAATTAAGTGTCTCTCTCAATCCATTTTAGATAGATAAACATTATTTATAGTAATCATGACCCATAAGATGGATGAAATTTATACCGGATGATCATATTCATCCTTCAATCTGTTGATGATCATAGATTGATAAAGAATACAAAATTTGAATTCCCTTCCTTAGAAATTCATATGTGATCCATATAGAGAAATGCAATCCAAGATAAGAATCACATCAAATTAAACTATATGAAGGATCGTAAGATTTACAAAAATAATATTCTCACAAAATTTAACATGAAAAGAATTATAAAATTTTTATCCAACCATTTTCTTATTAAGATTTTTCATAGCCAACTCAACATCTAATTGTTGAGGTAATAAAGAAATACCCATAAAATTTTTTCTGGAAAAATGAGTGGGTGGATGCATAATCAAATAAATCATTTTATACATTAGAATGGATGGTAAGTGTACCATTCACCACTTCATTATTGTACTACACATCACTGATAGTGATCACATGTTACATGATAGGTCTCTGGGATTAAGAGCGTTCTAACTTTTATCATAATCAATAACCCCTAGAATAAGGCTTTGACTGGCACAATTCCCCATTTCCTAGAACGTGTAACATTTAAGTGTAGGTGGTGCATTCTGTGTAGTATTTTTTCTATTCGCATCATTATATATATTTTTCTAATCACATCGAAGGTCAATTTCACGATGAAATTCTCTCCCACACTTAAATAATTTTCTAGTTCATTTAATATAATTTCACAACTGTTTCATTCCACACATTGAGAATTAGGTAAAAGTCATCTTCTTTTCAGTTTTGTCATTAGATTTTCCCTTTAATTCAATTTTTCCTTTCTTTTCAAACCCCAAGGATTGATGGGTCACTAAAATCTCTATACCAACCATTAGATCACATCAAAGTATTTCCTCATAAAAATTGATGTACCTTATGGATAATAACCTTTGAAGACTTTGATTTATGCCACTAAAGAATAAATAAATTTTACTCTTATTTTGGATAATAATTCCTGAAGCATGCATTTCATGTATTGTAAAAGTTTCTTTATAGGTACCAACAGATTCATTATCCTTTTACATAATCTCATTTAACTCCTTCTCCATATTTTTTTGATGAATATTTGAAAATGAATTGGTGAAAAATAAGTTTTTGATAACACCACTTTCCATGGATACAATCTCATGTATTTGCCTCAAATTCTTGAAAATATTCCACCATTTATCATCCTCACCATCCAAATGGTAGTCTAATAATATGACTTCATCATTCTCTAAACACTGGAGATCTGGAAATATCATTCCATTGGTATTGATCCATTTTTCATCCACTAATGGATCTGAAGACACTCTAAAAGAAGGTGTACACTTCCTTAGGAGGGACATAACGAAATTTTGGTCCTTTATTTTCTCATTTGGAAGTCCGACTTTATTTATAGCTTCGGAATTTTGTGTGAGCATATCTACAAGATTTTTCTTTCCATCTCCCATAACATTACGTTTCTTAGGAAACAAATCATTACATTGACCATGTTATTCAACATTAACACGGTTCGTCCTTGTTTCGCACGGAATCCGGGGATGACCTCCTGGACGGGAGATTCAAACGTTCCGATCGGTTTCTAACGGGTTTGTTCGTAGAACCGGAAACATCCAATGATTCCACATCCGTTTGGACCTACTTTCCAAAGGCAGGCGCTCATTAGCTTGTGGACTAATGAGGCTTAGGAATTTGCATTGGTCGAGAGGATGGGAGGTCGGACTCATCACACCTTTTTGAGGGGAATTATTGTCTACTCTGGGACTCTCTTTATAGATTTAAGTTAAGTTCGTGAATCCTTATTACGTTACCAAGTATAAAATGAGCTTTCCTTTAGTTTTAACAATCAATGATTAAATATGCAGAAAATTTAGAGAATCTTTTATATGTATTCGAGGTTCTTCATCAATATAGAATCATCTATATTTGTTTAGAGATTCTTGGTCAATGGTATCCTTCAAAACATTTATATAAAAGTCTCTTGGTCATTTTGATGACCAGGCTGGTTTTAAAGCCACTCAGTGGGGCACTTGAAGTTTATCGTCATTCAGAAGGACAGAGATTATTTCAATGTTGGGATCGAACCCATAAATGGGATACCTACGTATCCTTTGTTTTGAAAAAGGAATCAGAACCCACGTAGTTCGAGGAATGGGATATGATGTTTTATGATTGATGGCTCAAAGATGAATGTCATAATTACTTTTACACTCTAAGCTCACGTGAGTCATGCTCGGTGTGAGAAACAAGAGGTATTGGTAAAATTCAGACAATTGTGCCATAAAAGATGTAATCATAAGAATTTGTTTTGGGGCTTATGTATAGATGACTGCCCAGATAGACGAAAGTTTAGGATTTACTTTTTGGGATAAAATCCAAGAACAGGGTCCACAAAGTTATATGTGCTTCATGGAGATTTGAATACTCTAATCTTGGGGATTACTCCTAAGGAGGATGCCCAAGTTAGGAGGGGACTTATGATTGGGTTTTATTCCTGAAAAGGAAACCCAAATCAAAGGTTAATTTATGACTGGTTAAGAGAAATTTTAAGAGACTTGGGGCTTACTCCTAAGAAGGATGCCCAAGATTTATGACTAGGATTTATTCCTGATAAGGAAGCCTAGGTTAGGGGACTTGGGGCTTACTCCTGAAAAGGAAGCCCAAGGTTATGACTGAGTCTTATTCCTGAAAAGGAGACCCAGGTTAGGGATTAAGGTTTGGGGCATACTCCTGAGGAGGATGCCCAAGATTAAAGGACTTTGATTGGGGCTTATTCTTTAAGAAAGATGCCCAAATCGGAGGTTTTATAACAGGGGATTATTCCTGAAAAGGAGACCCAGGTTAGGATTCTCTCATCTTGAAGGATGAGGTTGAATGAATGAACTCTCAATCTTTGGTGACATAAAGATGTTTAAATCACTAGGTTTTGAGAGATATTTCACAGAATTCCTTTCAGATAAGGATGTCAAATCAAGAAATTATGCCATAAATGGCTTTGAAGAGTATCTTGAAGACTGAATCTTGAATAGGAAGGGTGAAATGGCTTAAGAGGGGTAAAAATGGGCAAGATGGGCACCCAAAAAGATAGGGGCGCGCAAGTATTGAAGGTTGCGCAAGTCCTGCGGCGGCGCGCAAGTATTGGTCGCGCAAGTATACTTGCACGACATGAGGGATACTTGCGCGATTTTCAACCAGAGTTGAAATACTTGAGCGACTCTTTATTAAACCCTTTATAATCCTCTTGAGGTTCTTCCAAAGAAGGGACGCGCAAGTTATATTGAAGGAATTAAGTTGGCGCGCAAGTGTTTGATAAGTTTCAACACTTGGGCCTTCCTTCTTCTCTTTAGATCTTCCGTTCTAGGTAAGAGATTACCTTAGAAGTGTTCTGGAAGCTTTGAGAAGAGACTTGGGCGTCGGGAGCTTTGATCTGAGTTTCTGGGAAGAGATCCTCTCGAATGGGGGGCCCACAGGGTCTATTTATAGGCCAAAGAAGACCCCGGGCGGTTACTGGGCGGTTACCAGGCGGTTACCACATATGTCGCGCAAGTCCCTTGCACGAACATGAGGAGTCGCGCAAGTATTGAGGCGGCGCGCAAGTGTACTTGCGCGACAAAGAGGGAACTTGCGCGACCTATGGGCAATGTTCTCCTTTTTTATCCCTTTGTCGATTTTTGATGTTTCTTCAAAGGATGATTCACTTTTTTCTTAGATATTCCCCTTTTCCGATCTTTAGATTCTGTGACGAAAGGAGCGTCAACAGTCCTGATCCTAACCATTGATTAAAACCAAGAAGCATATTGTTATGAACACTAATCATCATTGGAAAACCACATAATCAATAGTTAAATTTACATTTTTGACACATTATATTTTATCCAAGGTTATTCACAATCATTTATAATGCACTAGGATTATAACCTATACTTCGACATATCCTTTGGGTTCTTACAATGTTTTTCTCATCCTTGTTTCTAAAGGTTTACTGTATCATTTCTCTGATACCAACTATAACAACACATACATTACATAAATTGATATTAATAAAAAATTAAAGAATATCCATTAAAAAATATAATTAATCCACAAGAGGACCATATATGAAGAGTGTCTTTAGAAACTGGGAAACAAAAACAACCAGTTCATAATACATCTTAATTATATCAGAATTATTTAATCAAAAATGGACCCATTTTTTAAAATATCATAATTAAGACCCTTCATTACGACCTGGGGAAAATAAATATATTAAATTTGAGCTCATATTCTATGTTAGGGTAAACAATGGAGATATAAATGATATCATAATTAAAATACAATAGAACATGACATTTTATAATCTTATCCGATATAAGAAATATCGTGATATCATGTTATGGGATAAATCATATAGTTCATAAGAATCTATTAATTTAATCTAAAAACTCAAAACATAAGACATGAAATATTTTGGATAAACATATGTATAGAAAATAATTTCATATTAGTCAAGGATTATTTACAAGACCATTATAGTGGAAAAAGGTTATTGTTGAACGGATTTAACTCATAGTTACATCCCTATAATACTAAACCGATATCATTTCCCATTATATCTATGTCTATTTCATGAGATATAACTCAATAACCAATGCATTGGAGGGAGAAATGGGTCCCACCAATCTCATAATGGAACTATTCTTCTTTGTTCCATAATAACAAAAATCATTCATCATAACCCAAGTAATTAAATGGATTTATTTAAAAATTATTCCACCATTACATAATCAATGTAAAACAAATGTATTTCATAAATATAATTCCATAATAAAAAAATCATCTCATAGGAACAATGAGGATAATATACTTGAAACATAACCCTATTAATTAATTCCATCATAGATGGAAAATAATGGTGATATAACACTTAATGCTAATTTTTGAGTAAAATATACTTTCTCCATCAATTTTTTTTCTTTTTTCAAAATTCGTTGATATTTTTAAAAGAAAATAATTTAATTGAAAAGATCTAATCTAGAGAGTATCTTTTTTATAGGGCTCTACTGATTTTTAGTGTGTTTCTCTTGGTCATGGATTCATTCATTTTATTTTTCCATTGAATTCTGGAAGAATACATGTGTGGTGTAACATCCTGGTTCCAGAATCCACCTAGAGGCGCCCCATACCCGGTTGGACACATGGCCTCAAGTGCATTTCCCCAAATGCTAGAGGCTGCCAACTAGCAGTGAGGTCCTTGGGTGTGATAGTGGGGAAACTATGCCCTCATTTACAGAGTGCACATCGGAAGAAAAATAAATAGACAATAACAGAAACTGTAACCATCCATACAAGAGTAAACGATAAACAGCGAAAGACTTACCATAAACAACTGGAGCACACACACATGTATATAAAATGATGCATGCTAAATATGTCTAGGAAAGAATCCAAACAAGTTACAATGATGAATACAATACTAAACCAAAGTGCAAAAGAAAATAGGTAAACTCTTCAGCATCGCAAGCCATTGCTTAGTCCCATGCTATCTAGCTCCACAGCATGTCAAGTACCTGAAGTAGAAGGGTGCATTCCCTTATCTTTACCTACAACAATATAATCTATTTGGGCCTAAAAGCATGGCCCAAACATGGTGTGACACAAGGTCCCAATAGGCAACCACCAAAAGATCTATTCCCAACACTCAGTGAATACATTGTCGTAAAAATATAGGAATAAGTAAACCGTAAAACACACAGAAGCTACAATCCACAGAGTCTAGAATATAAAGTACACAAGTAACATCCAATAAACAAGTTGAATAACAGGTAACCCCCTGGGTAGTTCTCACAACCTATGCCTTATGGTTCAACCTATAAGTACTAGAAACCCTCTAGGAGGCATACATAGTCTCACCCCTCTGGTTTAGCTAAATAATAGACTCTCTGAGGAAGCACTCACTGTCAATTCCCCTTATAGTCTCGTATCGTACTAAGGGATCTCTGGGGAAGCACTCAATGTCAATTCCCCTTGTGGCCTGCGTCGAGGAACAATAGACTCTTTGAGAAGAACTCAACATCAATTCCCCCTGTGGGCTCGCATCTTAAATTAAAGACACTCTGGAGAATCCCTTACGTACATTCTCTCTATGGTCCACTACACTAGGTTCTCTCAGCACTGTGTAAAGCAAACATGACTAGCATTCTTATCACCCTAAGTAATCCTCAAGAACTACTTGGCTATCATTCTAAGGCACAACAGCATAATAGTAAAACAATTCCACTATCCTACAACTAGGCATGGAAACTAGAAAAACACCTAACCAGCAAAACATGCATGGAAAAACATATATAGAAAAGTAAAAATTACCCTATTCACAAGCATTTACCTCTACTCAAACAATCATGCAAAGCAAGCACCAACATGGGAAAAATATGAAACACACACAATACCCCATTCAAGGGAATTGGTGGAATTGTAAAAAATATTCAAATACATCCTACATAAAGGCACAAACCACCTACCTCGATGCTCGGAGATCGATATACTTGAACCAATATGATTGATTCTCCTTAAAACGTTGAAGATTTGAGAAAACGTCCAAAATTCTCAAGCCACGATATCTTGATAAAGATGAGGAATTAGAAAACAAGGCCCTAGGAGAAGGGAGAACTCACCACTTCAGTTCCAATGCAATCGATGGTGGCTGAAACGAAGATCAGACGGAAGCTCGGGTGCTCAGAGATTAATTGCGGCCGTACGGAAGCTCTCGGCCAAACGAGACCAAGAAGAAGGTCATTCTGGAAATTAGGCTTGACCCCAGTACATTTAATGAAAAAATACAATAAAATAAATTGTGTGTACTTCTAGGGTACACGGCGTGTACTAGGTTTTCCGTACTCTACATTAAGTGGCCTCCACATCACCCCCCCACACCGTGTGTGTGGCCTAGACCTGGAAAGCACACAGCTTCGAGCGGTAAGGGAGTACATGACGTGTACTCATAAAGTACTTGGCTTGTACTTCAAAAATTTCTAGAAACTCCCCTTTTCTTAAAAACTCCTGAAAAGGGAAAGAAATATCTGAAACGAAGATCTGGGTTCTTACAAACTTCCCCCCTTAAAAAAATTCTTCCCTAAATTTACCTAACGAGTCGTAGATGAAGAAACCCGAACAGCTCCAGCCACTGCGATTGTACATCAGCCTCCCACTACCAGGTCTCATCATGTACTCGCATGTGCTGCTATAGCACCCGTACTAGAGGAACATACCACCCACGGAGAACCTTCGTAACGCGATCGACAATACGGATAGGATTCTCCTTAAACGATGCATCCTCTTTGTGCTCAACCTCCTTGGGCTAAAAGACATGAGACATGTATAAAAAGTAATGTCTGATCTGAGAGATGTGGAAGACATCGTGCATGGCCCGGGACCTCTAAGGTAACTGCAACCGATAGGCAACCAGACCAACTCTTTCCAATACCTCAAACGGTCCGACGTACCACGGTGAAAGCATACCCTATCTCTGAATCTTCTTGTGTCCCAATATCGGTGCGACATGCAGGAAAACCTGATCCCCGACCTCGAACTCCAGAGGTTTTCTCCGCTGATCAGCATAAGACTTCTGTCGAGATTGTGTTGTATCCATCCTATTCCAAATCAACTCTATCTGCTCTGAGGTCTCCTGAACCAGACGAGGTCCCAATAAAGCTGCCTCTCATGACTCCAGCAAACATAAAGGTGATCGAAATGTCCTACCATACAAAGCCTCATAAGGTTCCATCTAAATAGGTGCCTGAAAACTGTTATTGTAAGGGAACTCCACAAGAGGGATATGCTTCTCCAAAAGAACTTCCAAACTCTAGAATGCAGGCATGATGCATATCCTCAAGCACCTAGATCGTATGCTCGGACTAGCCACTTGTCTGGGGATGGTATGTTGTACTCAAAAGTACCGGTGTACCCAAATCCCTCTGAAGCCCCTTCTAGAACCGAGAAATAAAGCGTGCATCTCTGTCTGAAACAATGGAGTGTGGAACTCCATGCAGACGTAAAATATCTCGTATGTATAGGCAGCCCAGATCCTCAACACTGAAGGTCTCTTTGATCGGTAAGAAGTGAGAAACCTTCGTAAGTCTGTCGAAGACAACCCAAACAACATCATTCCATCGAGGCAACCTCGACAATTCGGTCACGAAGTCCATCGCGACATCGATCCACTTCCACTCCGGAATGGGTAACTGCTGTAAAAGGTCTGCTGGTCGCTGATGCTCCGCCTTCACCTGCTGACAAGTATAACACCTCAAGACAAAACTAGAAATATCTCTCTTCGTACTTGGCCACTAGAACCAGCAATGAATATCCTGAAACATCTTGGTGATTCCAGGATGAACTGTCCAAATTGAGGAATGAAAATTATACATCAGCTCTTCGCATATGTCTGCTGGAACCCATACATATCCCTATAGATGCAAGATTTCATCCTCTCCCACTATCCATCCAGGAAGAGGGTCCTCTCCTGACACACTCTCCCGCAGGACTATGCCTTCTGAGTCTGATAGATTCCTCATTCGTACCTGATCAAGAAGTGTAGAGGTAACGACTACAAAAGATTGGAAAGTCTGTCCCTATCTGTTGTGGACCTGCAGATGCTTCTCAGAGAACAAATCCATAAGCTTCCACTCACTACTAGCCTCATAAACTGCCTGAATCTAAGTTCTCCTGCTCAACGCATCTGCCACTGTGTTGCCCTTTCCCGGTGTATAGGCAAGCACGAAATCAAAAGACTGAAGATACTAGACCCTCCTGCGCTGTCTCAAATTCAGATCATGCTGAATGAAGATATACTTGAGACTCTTGTGGTCGGTGAAAACCTCATAGTGCTCTCCCATAATGTAATGTCTCTAATAGCACAAGCCATGAATGACAGCTGCCAACTCCAAATCATGTTTTGGGTAATTCCTCTCATGTGGCCTCAACTGCCGAGACCTATAAGCAACGACTCTGTCTCCCTTCATAAGCACAGTGGCCAGCCCGATACCTGAAGCATCACAATAAAGAGTATATCTCTTGCTTGCATCTAGAAAGACTAGTATCAGTGCTGACGTCAAAATTCCCTTCAGCTCAGGAAAGTATGAATCACAAATATATGACCATAAGAACTTCACCTCGTTCTTGGTCAGACCTGTCAATGGTGCTGCTAGGCGTGAAAAGTCCGGAATGAAGCGTATGTAGTATCCAGCCGGCCCTAGGAAACCCTGTACCACAAAAACGTTCTTCGTCTGCCCCCAGGAAACTACAACTCTCAATTTCTCTAGTTCCACAGATACTCCTTCCTCCGAGATGACGTGACCCAGGAAGTGAATATGATCTATCCAAAAGTGGCACTTCGAGAGTTTAGCATAAATCGGATGCTCTCTCAGTGTACTTAGAACGATCTCAAGATGGGTATCATGGTTGTGTCGAGTGTGAGAGTACACCAATATAACATCCATAAAGACCACGATGAATGAATCCAAGTAAGGATGGAACACTCGGTTCATTAGTTCCATGAAAACTGATGGTGCATTCATGAGACCGAACATCATGACCATATACTAGTAGAGAACATACCTACTCTTGAAGGCTGTCAGAGGGATATATGATGGTATAATGCACAAATGATGATTACCGGACCTCAAATCGATATTTGAGAACACCCAGGCTCCTATAAGACTATTGAAAAGATCATCAATCCTTGTCTAGGGATATTGGATCTTGACCGTCAACTGGTTCAGCTTCTGATAATCCACACATATCCTAAGGGTACCGTCTGCCTTCTCTGCAAACAGGACTTGCGAACCCCAAGGAGAAGAACTGGGTCAGATGAAATACTTTTCCTGCACTCCACAAACTGCTTTTGGAGCTCCTACAACTCAGGTGTAGCCATTCTATAAGGAGGAATAGACATCGGTGCCGCTCCTGGCACGAGATCAATAGAGAAGACTACCTCACGCTCTGGAGGGAAACGTGAAAAGTCCTCTGGAAAGACATCCTTGAAACGATCCACCACAGGAAGAAAGTATAACTGTGAAGTCCCCTGGTCATCCAGATAAAGACTAGAAATATGTGTCGTAACCGCTCTTAGCCCATGATGCTTGAGTCCTTATCAACTCACCCAAACATCCCATTCACCTCTATGAAGAAAAGATTCACCCTCTTGTGAAATAAAACTCACCCTATGGAGATAACAGTCGACGACTTCCTGGAAGGGAACGAACCAGTCCATCCTGAGAATGACATCATAGCCAGTCATCTATTGGACATAAAGATCCAATAAGAAATGATATCATGCAACCTCAAGAGGGCACTCTCTACACTGACGTACACTAGATGTCCTCATCCCCAAAGGTGTGTCTACTATCAAATAGTTGGTAGAAGAAAAGATACAGAGCCCAAGGCTATCCACAACAGAAACAGAGATAAATCTATGCATAATAGCAGTATTGAAATGAGATGAAAATAAAACTGAGCCTACTAAGATCGTACCTCGAATTGTAGAAGGTCTGGGATCCTTCTCTTGCTGGGTCTGCTCCAATGCAAAGGATTGACCTGTACCACGCCCCTGTGGCCCTTCTTGACTACTCTAAGCTGATCTTCCAGGAAGTCACTGATAGACCGCCGACTGACCACCCAGACCACGACCTCCACCTCAGCCTGAATGTCCGGAAGAACTCTAGTTCCCAGACTAGTGAGAAACTGGTGGCACTGCTCCTAAACGAGTAGTCAGGTAAGAACCCCTATCACCAGCTACTAGTGAGAAAACTTGGCAGAAATGCTGAAGGTGACCTATCATTCCGCACGATCGGCACTCCACTGGATCTCTCTAGCACTGCGGCCTCATGGGCCCTGCCCTTCCACACTGGTATCGTACTACCTGGAAACCTGAAGATGTATCTCACCTCCTCGGATCACCATGCGTAGACTCCCTAAAGCGCTTCCTGCAATCAACTGGAGGAACACTAGCTCTCGAAACTTAACCGCCCTGGCTCGCAGCTCCGGATTCTCTCAGATTGCACTCAGCAATCAGTGCTTGGATGACGATGGAAGTGAAGGAAGTAAACTAGAAGATATTCACCTATGAGCGGATCTCCCGCCTGAGACCATCCTCAAACATCCTTGCTATGAACACCCCTTCTCCAACCTGGAGGGGTGTAAAATGATACAGCTCGGTGAAATGAGAGGAATAATCTATAACAGAAAGAGCACCTTGATCTATACTCATGAACTCCTAGTCTTGATCTGCCCTCGGGGTCTCCAGGAAGAATTAGTAATATAACACGCACTGGAACTCCTCCCAAGCCATAACATGCTGATGTCCCGCCCGTGAGATCATGTCCCACCACCTCTTGGAGGATTCTCGTAGCATATAGGTAGAAAGATTCACCCACTACTCTGGAGGCGTTTCCAGATGCTCAAATATAGTCTTCATTGCTTCCATCCATGACTCTGCAGCCTGTGGTCCTCCTTCCCCTGAGAAAGTAGGAGGATGCTACTACTGGAAAACCCACGTCAAGTCTATAATAGACATGGTAAGAGGCAGTGCTCCCTGAAATGACTACATCATCCTCATAAAGCCTTCCCTGAACTGCGCATCAGTGCCTACAACTGGTATGATAGCCGGTGCCAAGGCTGGCCCGACTGGAGGATCTGCAGGAAGTCCCTGATTAGCCATATATGGCGTCTGATCACCATCCTGCGACTGATGCACAACCAGAGGATGTCTCGGAGGCATAGCTCTGATATATCAAAAGCACGCCTTAGATAAAGAATATCAAGGATAGAGAACAAAGGATTACAAAACAAAAACATGAGAAGGAAACACTCATGTTTTACAAAATATGACTACATGGAGTGTATAAATTCTACACGGCATGTACTTAACTCTATCCCCTTGCTCGAGTCTCCTTGCATGGCTAACCCACACGGTCTTCTAAAACTGAGACTATACATTGTGTTCCCTATGGACACCTTGTGTAGTAGAAAAAGATTCAAAGACCTGTGTTTTTAGTTACACGGCCAGTTACACGACTGAAACTACATGGCTTGTTCAAAACAAACACGGAGTGTACTTGAAGACTTTTCCCGACCCGTGTTGTTGGAGAAACGGCCGGGTACACGACTGGACCTTACAATGCATGTTCCGAACAAACACTGTGTGTATAGAAGGAGATATCGCCATCCTGTGTTGTTCGTGACACGACCGGGTACCGAGAACATGGATACACGCTGTGTTCATACAAAACATGGTGTGCATTACATGAGCTTCCCCGACTCATGTTGTTAGTGACACAGCCGGGTACATGGCTCACTACATCACGACATGTACCTATCATACACGGCATGTTCCTAGAGATTTTTCACAACCCGTGTTTCTGGTCACATAGTCAGTGACATGGTTTAAAACTACGCGGTGTGTATATATAAAGTTCACGCCCTGTATTCTGGGTTTTTCCGGGCAATAGCTCCGAAACTGCACCGAAGCCCATAAAACACAGAAAAACAAGCATGATGGTGCCAAATTCCTATTTTTGAAGGCCCATACTCCCCATGAACCAAATCTTGGCATCCAATACAGTCATATTTAAGGAAAACATGTCAACTATGCACTAATTTCTGATTCAAGAGGGCCCATAACACCTCAAGAACCAAAATTTGGTGTTCATTTAAGCAAGTACAATATAAAAAACCTCTCTATCAAACTAGAGGGATTATATCAAAGCATCTACCATAGCCGCATGCATAATCTACACAACGTCTACCACAACAACATGCAATTGCTAATGCACCCTAGATGGCATGGTAAGAATGCATGGCATGTGATTTCTAACAAGTTCCATATGATGCATGAGATGTCATAACCTAATCTCATCGAGTTGTGACAGAAATAGAACCACAATATCAACAACAATAACAACACAAGGCATGTGAATCACTATAGGTGAAATAAGATCAACTGTAACATAGAAAAACCAGAAAACTATAATAACCGAGGTAGATTGGATTTTCCCAGTACATGGGTTAGCTACTCCCGAGTACAGCTTAATACCAAGTACTGAATCTGTCCTATCCCTGTCTAATGGCACCAAACAGTAAATTAAGAGAAAAGAGCCTACCCTTAATACCACTTTGTAACGCCATAGTTTTGGAATCCACCAAGAGGCACCCCGTACCCACTTGGTTACATGGCCTCAAGCGCATTTCCCCAAATGCCAGAGGCTTCCGACTAGCAGCAAGGGACTTGGGTGTGATAGTGGGGAAACTATGCCCTCATTAGCAGATTACACAGTGGAAGAAAAAAATAGACAATAGCAGAAACTGTAACCATCCATACAAGAGTAAACGATAAACAACAGAAGACTAACAGGAAACAACTAGAGCACGCACACATGTATATAAAATTATGCATGATACATATATCTAGGAAAGTATCCAAACAAGTTACAATGATGAATACAATACTAAACCAAAGTAAAAAAACAGTTAAAATCCTCAGCATCGTATGCCGTAGCTTTGTCCCATGTTCTCCCGCTCCACAGAAAGTCAAGTACCTGAAGTAGAAGGGTGATTTCTATTATCTATACCAACAACAATATAATCTATTAGGGCCCAAAAGCATGGCCCAAACAGGGTTTGAGACAAGGTCCCAGTAGGAAACCACCAAAAGATCTGTGCCTAATAGGCAGTGAAGACATGTCAGAAAAAATACAGGAAGTAGTAAATAGCAAAACACACCGCAGCTACAATACACAGAGTCTAGCATATAAAGTACAAAAGTAACAGCCAATATACAATATGAACAACAGGTAACCCCCTAGGTAGTTCTCGTAGCCTAACCCCTATGGTTCAACATAAACTACTAGCAACCCTCTCGGAGGCACACACAGTCTCACCCCTCTAGTTCAGGTAAAGAATAGACTCTCTGAGGAAGCACTCATTGTCAATTCCCTTATAGTCTCATATTGTACTAAAGACTCTCTGGGGAAGCACTCAATGTTAATTCATCATGTGGCCCACGTTGAGGAACTACAGACTCTCTGAGGAAGCACTCAACGTCAATTCCCTATGTGGTCTCACATTGTAAATTAAAGACACTCTAGAGAATCCCATACGTCCATTCTACCTATGGTCCACTACACTAGGTTCTCCCAGCCCTGTGTAAAACAAACATGCATTGCACACGTATCGACCCAATTAAACCTCCATAACTACTTGGCTATCAATCTAAGGCACAATAGTATAAGTGTACAATAGTTCCACTATCATATAACTAGGTATGGAAACTAGAAAAATGGATGACAAGAAAAACATGCATGTAAAAACATCCAGAGCATAGTAAAAATTACTCTATTCACAAGCATTTACCTCTACTAAAACAATCAAGAAAAGCAGGAAACAACATGGGTAAAATATGAAACACACACAATACACCATTCAAGGGAATTGGTGGAAATGCACAAAATATACAATGACTTCCTACAGAAAGGCACAATCCACCAACCTCGATGCTAGGAGATCGTTATACTTGAACCACGATTATTGATTCTCCTTGCATTGTCGAAGATCTGAGAAAACGTCCAAAAAGATCTACCCATGATATCTTGAGAAAGAGGAGGAATTGAAAAACAAGGCTCTAGGAGAAGGGATAACTCACTGTTGTGGTTCCAACGCAATTGACGGTGGTGAAAACAGAGATCATACAGAAGATCGGGGGCTCGGAGAAGAATCATGGTCGTACGGAAGCTCTCGGCCAAACAAGACCTTGAAGAATGTCGTTATTGCGATTACGCGCGACCCCTGTCCTTTTAATGAAAAAAATATACAGGGCATGTACTTCTGGGGTACATAGAGTGTTCTCGTTTTTTCGTACTCTACTTTAAAAGGCCTCCACATCACCCCCACACACTACGTGTGTGGCCCGGACATAGCCAGCACACAGCTTCAAGCAGCAAAGGAGTACACGACATGTAATCATTAAGTACACAGCGTTTACATAAAAAATTTCTAGAAACATTTCTTTTCTCAAAAACTATAGAAAAAGGAAAGACATACCTAAAATGAAGATTTGGGTTATTACATGTGGAGCTTCTGGTCTCTAGCTCTGAAGCCTAGATGTGTTTACCTTCATGAATGGTCCCTATACTTCAATGCCTCGTGTGCATGAAATGACTTTTCTCAAGTATGGGTTTGTTTGCATGGACATAATTGGGTCTTTTGGCATCCTAATATTGGGCATGACATTTTATTGTCTATTGGTACTCTTATTTTTCTAGACAAGGAAACCATATTGGTTCTATTTGGCCTTTTTTTTAGAATTTTGGTTGAGATTGATCTGAGCTCCACCATTATGGATAAGGTAACACTATCCACTCCCACTGATAACAATAATATTGACATTTACTATGAAAGAATGCAACTTTTTGGTACCGATTTTTTGGATTTTGGACATTTATAGGCGTTATGTTGGATGAATATCTCATGTGGTGGGTGAGGAATGAAGGGTCATCCAACTAATCACTATAGATGGAATCCCTAGAGAAGCGTGTAGTTTTTTCAAAGTCTCTTTCTCATGATGATTATGTTTTAAAAAACTATTTTCTACTAAGGCTAATATGTTGAAAAAATCTACCACTTAGGTGTCTTTTTTGAAAGACAAAGTTCTCAAGGTGGATAATTCCTCGATGTGAATTGATAGTGGTCCATCCTTTGCTCATGTTGATTTGGCTAAAGAGATTACATCTGTTGCTCCTGGTGAATTGGTTGAGCATCGAAATGATGATAGCCTCTCTAATGTTGGGTATCCTAATAATTATGACCTGATATTTCCAAAAATGAATGTTAATCCTAGTGCAGTACTTCTCTATGATGGTACTATTGATTTGACTTGTCGGTTGGATCACATTGGGACTCCTAAAAATGTTGGTTGTCATAAGTAAATCCACAATCTTGTTAATTTCTCTAAAATATATGGAAAATGGGGTGAAATATCAAAGGCAGAAGGGATGGAATTGGGCAGTGATGATCCTTTCTCTTTCAAATATTCCCACTTACCTGGAAATGGAAGGTATATGATTGTATGGACTTCACTCTTACTCCCTCAAAGAGAAGGCCGGGGAAGGATTATTCTTACACACCTTGCACTATGTCTACATGATCTTCTATGTTAGTGGGAAAGTTAAAAGATAAAATTCATAAGATCCTCAATCAGGCTAAGTCCCAATAATAATGTGAAAATTTTGATAACTTTGATTATGGGAATGACATGTCTTATTATTATCTTTATCTTTTTGACGGATGAGGGAAAATCCCTTTGTTTTACCCCACCCATTTATTTTTTCTATGATATTAACAAATGGCCAAAAGATTTTCATTTGGATGTAATTGATGGAAATATATGTGAAAATAAAATTGAAATCATGTAGTGTAAGCTTCACATAAATAAAGTGTTATGAATAAATAAAAATATATTCATGTTTTTTATGTTAAAAAACATTCTCCTTGTACATTTTCGAAAAAAGTCAAATATTTCCTCTTATAGAAAATGAAAAATGATTCCATTCAGAAAATTTAATAAAAATTCACCAATTGGTAAATTTGACTCGCAAAAATTATATAAGAATATAAATAATACATTGGAATACATAATGGGGAAATATATACATGGTTGATAAATATACCCCAGTAAATTTATCTGTATAAAAAATCTCAGATAATAAAGAGATTGTGAAATTATCCCGTAATTTAGGGTTGATTTATTTTTTATGTATCCCAAACTCATGTATAATTATTTCAATAATTTCATTTAATTATTTTCTAATCATATTCATTTTAATGATACCACAGATGATCATATTATCATCTGTTTGTTCATATCATTATTACTCATCCATTGGGTGTTAACTTCTTTATTTTCTCACACATGTTTTTTCAGATACATTCTTTTTCCTCTTCTTGGGTAATATTAATATAATTTATAGATTGATATTAGTGTAATATATATCCTATTTACTCGTTCTATTCATTTATTTTATCGTGTTTTAATGAATATGATGTATGATTAATCGCATCACATCGTGGATACAGTTGGTTGTATGAACACATGAGCGATGATATCATTCTAATAATTGTTGACTTGTACTGGAGTGAATGGTGTATAATATTTTGGAATCAAAATAATTTTATGATAATAAAATATATAAATATTATTTCCAACATTATACCCATCCATGTAATGTGTTGGTGAAACACATTACACGACGGTGTTCAGATGGTAAGCCTTACATACACAATTGTGGTGATTTCATTTTTCATAGGATAGATAGAAAATGGAATGTGGTTGTTTAATAATAATAATAACATCTACATATATACGTGACACTTGAGTTATTACTTTATAATTAAATAACTCATTAAAAGGATTTCAAAGACTAATGAAGTTTGAAATATTCAGTAGTGGGGATTACCTCTTCTACGATGTGCTCCAACTAAATAAACTCTTAAAGCACTAGATTTAGTATTTGAAGAAGACCATAACCACATGAATGTAACTAAATAAGTTTATAAAGAAAATATTTAGGGTTTGTATGACACTAAAGTCTCATGGTGAAGTGAATATGTGATGGATGAGGTTCCCTTTTATAATTGAGATGAGGGGGACTCGTGGGGTCTACAAAAATATAAATTTAATATAAACTGAAACCTCAACCAAAAACCTCCAAAATACCCCAATTTCAATGATGATATGAGAATGTTTTTTTATTCCACCATCCAATAAATTTTAGACAAGTTTTACTTTCAATTTTAACTTTATTATTTGAATAAACACTTAGTTATTCTATTTAATGTTTAACTAGGGTAACAAATATTTCAATATTAAAAGGGTGAAATATTTACTTATTTGATGTCAATATTACCATATCTAAAAACCATAGAATAATTATTAACATATAATAATTATTATATATTTTTATAAATGGGTTTTTAATTTTTATAATAATTTAATAAAAAATTATTTTGACAATCAATCAACACTGTCAATCTTGACACTAATCAATTAATTGATTATAAAAGTATTAAGATAATAAGTTAACATCAAATAAAATATTTTATTATATTCCTATGAGCTCAAGGTCATCTAATACTATCATTGGACATATTAATTAGCTGACATTATATTTATTTGAATATTGTTTATAATATTTATTTGATATTTCCCTTAATAAAACAATTCCTACAACAATTTTATGTAATTATTTTATATGACTTTTAATTAAATAAATATTTAAAAAATATTAAAAATATAGATCCTATATATTTATGGAGAATTCTTGAAATCAAATATATATTCTATGTAATCCATCACAAAAAATATTATACTTATTTAAACACAAATTTGAAAAATTTATTGTCACTTTAAATAAAATAATATAAGTGTAATAATATCTTCTATAAAGAACCAAATAGTCAATAACTCGAACCGTGGATGGAAATGGTCGAGATATACTCAAATAATAAGATTTGGTCTTGTTTTTGGGTCTGTTAAATGTTATATCACTTTAATAATAATAATTTTTTTGTTTTCCCATCAATTAAATAATTTCTGCATCATTAAAGTATATGTCTTTAAGGAATTTTTTTTCCAAAAAACGATAATTAAATTATCATGATAAATCAAAATGTTATATTTCAATTGAGTGTTTATAATTGAATTTATTTTCGGTATAACCTTATATAAAAAAGGATATATTTATTTAAATTTGTGTAAGACATATTAAACTTTTAATTAAATAAAATATAATAAATTTCCTAATCTCATCCAAGTGGATCCCAAAGGAGACTATTTCAACACAAAAATGATTTAGGTAAAAACAGACTCATCTAATGATATTAGTACAAGTGTTAATGTAATTTTATTACATTATATTTACCCTTAATTTATTGATTTACCCTTTTACATAATTAATAAAAATTACCAAAGTTACTATTCATAAAGCCCAAAATTCAAATTAAGCTATTTACATAATGTTGACCTAATGATTCTGAATATGGTATATGTAAGAACTCGGACCTTCTTTTCAGGTATGATTTTCCTTTTTCTGATGTTTTTGAGAAAAGAGGAGTTTCTGAAAAATTTTGAAGTACACGACGTGTACTTTATGAGTACATGCCCTGTACATCGTTGCAGGACGAGGCCATGTGCGGGCCGTGTGCTTTCCACACACACGGTCGTGTGGGGTGATGTGTAGGCCGCATAAAGCGGAGTACGAAAAAGACAAGTACACGTCGTGTACTTTATTTTTTTCATTAAACGCACCTGGGTCGCGTCTGACAGACAAAACCATCTTCTTTTAGGTTACGTTCGTCTGTGAGAAACCATACGGCTGCAGATATTCTCCAGGCCACCAGCCTCCGTATTTTCTCCGAATCAACCGTCGTCGATTGCGTTGGAACCGCAGCAGTTGGCTATTCCTTCTTCTAGGTCATCGTTTTCCAACTCCTCCACTTTTCCAAGTTATCATGGGTTAGTAGTTTTATGTATTTTTGTATATCTATGATGATTTAAAGAGATTAAAGCCTTGTGGTTCATGTATATTGATCTACTAACACCAGGGTATGTGGTTTGTTCCTTTCCGTTCAATGTCTTTGAGATTTATGTGGAAATTCCACCAATACCTTTGAACAGGGTTTTGCGTGTTTATGGTTTTACCCCTGCTGATTTGATTCCTACCTTGTATGCTTGTGTAGAGGTTATTTGTTATCAATTGGGTTGATTTCTATACCTTGGATGTCCTGATCATGCTTTGTTCTTTTTTTGACCGTTTGGTCTTGTTAATCCTATTGGTCGTTTACCTGTTTTCCTTGCCTTGTGATCGTAGGATGGAGTGTTGTTTTCTGACCTTCATGAGATGTTGTAAACTAGTTAGCTAAGTAGTTCTGTAGTTTTACTTTGGAAATATAGAATTACTATACATTAACTTCCATGGGGCCTAAAACCTAGTGTTTTAGACTATAAGAGGATAGACCGAGTGAGATTCTTCGTAGAGTCATTGTATATTATAGACTACAAGAGGATAGATCAAGTGCGCTTCCTTAGAGAGTCTTTGGACATTATAGACTATAGTAGGATATACTGAGTGAGCTTCCTTAGATATTCTTTGAGCTTTATAGAATATAAAGGGATATACTAGGTGAGATTCTTCAGAGAGTCTTTGTTTTACTTGAATTATCGTGAAACACTTCAGGCTATAATAGGAAATGACCGGGTGAGCTTCCTCAGAGAGTCTATGAATGACATAAGGCTATAATAGGAATTTACAGAGTGAGCTTCCTTAGAGAGTCTCATGATATTAGGGATATAATGGAAATTGATGGTGTGATCTTCTTCAGAGATTCCCTGACTACCTTATACTATAAGGAGAAATGACCGATTGAGCTTCCTCAGAGAGTATTATAATTTTCATATGACCCAACCAGAGGGGTTAGGATGATTGTACTGCCCAGAGGGTTATTGGTACTTCTTAGGTAGGACCAGAGGGGATGTATGTGAGTAATTCACAGAGGGTTACCCATTGTGGTTAGCTGTTTGCATCACTGTTTCGTGATTGATCTGTGGATTGTTTACTGCTGAGTACTATCCTGTATATTGTTTTCTGCTTATTGTTTACTGTACTTTTACCTGCCATATACTCATTGACTATTTCACACAGTTCTTCGGGTGGTTTCCTATTGAGAGTTAGTCTCAAACCATGTTTGGTTCAGGCTTTTGGGCTCAAACTGATTATATTGTTGTAGGTATAGACAAGGGAAAGCGCCCTTCGACTTCAGGTACTTCATTGCATTGGATCCGGAGAGCATGGGACCAAGACGAGGCTTGCGATGCTGAGGAATTGCTTATATGTTTTTCTTTTGTACATTGGTTTAGTACTATATTCATCATTGTGACTTGTTTGGAAACTTTCCTAGATAGATTTATCATGCATCATTTCTCATATATATATATATATATATATTTGTGTGTGTGTGTATGTGTTCTCCAGTTGTTTATTATTCTAGCCTTCCGCTGTTTACTATTTTTGGATATTTACTACTTCCGCTATTGTATGTGTTGTTACTTCTGGTATGTATTGTGCCAATGAGGGCATTGTTTCTCCACTATCACACCCAAGGCCCTCACTACTAATCGGCAGCCTCTAGCATTTGGGGAGATGCACTTGAGGCAATGTGACTAATTGTGTACATGGCTCCTCTAGGTGGCTTCCAGAGCTGGAACGTTACAAAGAGGTATTAGAGGAATTATTTTCTCTTGATTTACTGTTTGGATCCTATAGCCATGGATAGGATGGAACATGTACTTGGTAATAAACTCTGCCCGAGAGTAGCTAACCCGTGTATAGGGAAAATCCAATCTGACTTGTTTATTGAAATTTCTTCTTATTTTTCAAGTTTATGGTTGATCTGATTTTCACCGATGGGTGACTCACATGTTTTGTGTTGTTATTGTTGATATTATAGGGGGTCTATTTTTGTCACAACCTGCTGAGATGAGGGTATTCCATCTCATGCATCATATAGACACTTTTTAGAAATCACATGTCATGCATTTTTTCCATGCCATTTAGGGTGCATTAGCAATTTCATGTTGTTGTGATAGATGTCGTGTAGAATATGAATGTTTTTGTGATAGATGCTTGATAGAATACCTGTTTTTATAGGTATTTCTATATGTAAGTTCTTGTTTGAATGAATGCCAAATTTCAATTCTTGAGGTGTTATGGACCCACTTGAATCGAAACATGGTGGATCATTGAATTTTTTCCCTTGTATATGACATCTATGATATTCAAATAATTGATTCGCGAGGAGTATGGGCCCTCACGGATCGGAATTTGGCACCTTAATGTTTTTTTTCTATGTTCTGGGCTCTAGAGCAGTTTCTGAGGCTACTACCCAGAAAAACCCAGAATTCACGGCGTGTAATTTATGAATACATGCCGTGTAGTTTTTAACTATTTCACTGAATGTGTGGGAAGGGACACAGGGTTGTGAAAAATCCTTCAGGAACACGCCATGTACAGTAAGTACATGTTGTGTTGTAGTGACCGTGTGTCTAACCGTGTGACTAACGACACAGATGGATTAAACATCAACTATACACATCGTGTCCGGATTTCACATGTCGTGTCGTGTAACCTAGGTACTCGGTCATGTCACTAACAACACATTTTGGGTAAATCATTCATGTACATGCCTCGTGCACGTGGATCATGCCATGTAGAGTGAACCGTGTAGCCAGCTGTGTAACGAATAACACGGGTCGAGGAAATACTTCAAGTACACGCCGTATGCACATGGATCACACCATGTATAGTGAACCGTGTAGCCCACCGTGTAATGAACAACACTGGTCATGGAAATCATTCAAGTACATTTCGTGTGGTGTTTATACACACAGTGTAGTCTAGGATTAAGAGGAGCGTGTGGGTTAACCAAGTAAGGTGACTCGGGCCGGGGAATAGATTTCAAGTACACATCATTGGTGGGGGAAACACGCCGTGTGGTCGGGGTGTTGCACGACCAGTTGTGGAAGAAGTACACGCCCATGTGAATGGATTAAAATAACACACAGTGTTGTGTTTATACACGCCATGTAGTCATGTTTTGTAAAAAATTGAATGTTTCTTTCTCATGTTCCCTCCTTTTAATCTTATGTTTCAGTCTTTAATAATCCTGATCTAAGATGTGCATTTGACCTTTCAGAGTTATGCCATGGAGACATCCTCTGGTCGTACACCAGTTTCCAGATGGTGATCAGACACAAGATATGATGGATCAGGGACCTCCTACAGATCCTTCTATTGTGCCAGCCTTGGTACCGGTAGTTATACCAGCTGCAGGCGTCGATGCGCTATTTAGGGAAGGTTTCCTGAAGATGATGCAGACCTTACAGGGAGCGCTGCCTCCTACCCCGTCAATGGAAGAGTTGACCTGGGTTTTCTAGCCGCAGCATCCTCCCACCTTATCTGGGGATGGAGGACCCCAGTCAGCAGAGTCATGGCTAGAGTCCACACTATCAATTTTCGAGCATATGGAGATACCTCCAGAGAAAAGGGTGAAGCTCAATACCTATATGCTCCAAGACTCCGCCAAGTGGTGGTGGGAGGTGATCTCATAGGTAGGATGCCATCATCTTATGACTTGGGATGTGTTTTGGAACATCTTATATGATTACTTCCACCCGGAGACCTTGAGGGCCGATCGAGCCCTGTAGTTTTTGAGTCTGGAGCAGGGTACTCTTTCTATTATGGAGTACTCATCTCACTTTACTGAGTTGAAATATTTCACACCTATTCCAGGAGGTGATGAGATGTTCCCTTCATGGATGTCCAAGGATGGTCTGAGGCACGACATCTGATCGCAGGTGAACATATTAAGGTTGACTTCGATATCTTCTATCATCAACTAGGTGCTGATCACTGAGCGCATTCTGAGGGATTCTGGAGCAGTGAGCCAGGGCGGTTCGATATCCAGAGTTAGTGTTCCCCTACTGATAGCATGATGCACCATAGGTAGTCTGATCAAGGGGATCAGAGTAGGCATAGTGTATCTTTGGGAAGCCAGGTATTATGCTACCAATGCGGTAGGAGCAGGCAGACTAGGCCTCGGGGCCAAAGAACCCCGATGGAGTGTCGATCTTGCGGAAATATGGTCCATCTTTAGAATTTCTGTCAGATCTTCTCACCTTCAACTAGTGGTTGGGGTTCTTCTATGAATCCACATTATAGAGATGCATCACCAGTCTCTCACTAGTCTGGGAACTAGAGTTCTTCCGGCCGTTCGGGCTGAGGTGGAGTTCGCGGTTGTGGCGGTCAGTCACCGGGCTACCATCCACAGTAGAGTGTATTAGCTCAGAGTGGTCAGGCAGGGTCACAGGTCAGTGGAAAAGGCTAGACCCTTGTATTTAAGCATACCCATTAAGAGTAGGATCCCGACCCTTTTATAGATCGAGGTATGATCTGAGTAGCCTCAGTTTTATGTTCAGCTCTTTTCGATATAGGGGCTTCTGTTTCTTTATATCTGTCACAGTTGTGGATAGTCTTCATCTCTACATCTTGAAAGTAGACACACCATTGGGAACTAAGACTACTAGTGTATGTCAGTGCAAGAAGTTCCCTCTTGAGGTTTGTGGGTGTCACTTCCTTTTGGATCTCTATGTCCTAGAGATGACAGGCTATGGTGTCATTCTCAGAATGGATTGGCTAATTCCATTCCACGAAGTCATTGACTGTTATCATCGCAGGGTTAGTTTCATATCACCATAGGGTGGATCCTTTCTTCATGGGGGTGAATGGGATGTCCAGGCAAGCAGAGCTGGTCCAGAGCATCATTTATTTGGTGGAGTTACAGCCCAGACTGCTAGTCTTTATCTGGAAGAATAGGGAACTTCATAGTAAGACTTTCCACCATTGGTGAATCATTTCATAGATGTCTTTCCAGAAGACTTTTAATGACTTCCTTCGGAGCGCTAGGTAGAATTTTCTATTGAGCATGTGCCAGGAGTAGCACTGGTGTCCATTCTTCCTTGTAGGAAGGCTACACCTGAGTTGTAGAAGTTTAAGAAGAAGTTGGAGGAGTTGCAAGAAAAGGGTTTTATTCGACCCATTACTTCTCCTTGGGGTTCTCCAGTTCTGTTTGTGAAGATGGAAGATGATACACTTTGGCATTGTGTGGAATATCGGAAGTTGGACTAGTTGACAGTCAAGAACGACATTGCTTACCGGGGATCGATAATCTCTTTGATGAACTTCAAGGATCACGGGTGTTCTAAAAGATTGATTTGAGATACAGTTATCATCAGTTGTGTGTTAGACCATCTGATATACCTCTCACAGCTTTTCAGAGCATGTATGGTCTATATGAGTATATGTTTATGCCGTTTGGCCTCACGAATGCACCTGGAGTTTTCATGGAACTATTTAACCGAGTGTTCCATCCATACTTGGATTCCTTTGTGGTTGTTTTTGTGGATGATATCTTGGTGTACTCTCACACTCCACACGACCATGCTACCCATATTGAGATCATTTTGAGTACACTGACGGTGCTTCAGTTATATTCAATGCTATCAAAATTCCACTTTTGGATGGACTATATTCACTTCTTGGGTCATGTTATCTTAGAGAAAGGAGTGGCAGTAGACCTATAGAAAGTGACAGCTATATTTTCCTGGGAGCAGCCGAACAAAATATTTGAGTTTTTTAGTGTTTTCTAGGGATGGCTGGATACTACATACATTTCATTCAGGACTTTTCATGCCTAGAAGCACCACTGACAGGTCTAACCAAGAATGGGGTGAAGTTGTTATGGTTAGATTCATGTGAATCAGCCTTTCAGGAGCTGAAAGGGAGGTTGACTTCAGCACTGATACTAGTCTTTCCAGAGCCAGGGAAGATTTGTACTGTTTACTATGATTCATTAGGTATCGGACTGGGAGGTGTGCTTATGCAGGGAGACAGAGTCGTTGCTTACGGGTCTCAGTAGTAAAGGCCACATGACAGGAATTAACCGACACACGATTTGGAACTGACAACTATTGTTCATGCCCTACGCTCTTGGATGCATTATCTTTTGGGAGAGAACATTGTGGTGTTCACCGACCACAAGAGTCTCAAGTACATCATCACTCATCATGACCTGAATTTTAGACAACAAATGTGGGTTGAGTACCTTTAGTCTATTGACTTTGAGCTTGCCTATAAGCCCAGGAAAGGCAATTATGTGGCTGATTCACTGAGTAGGAGGACTCAGATTCTAGAAGTTTAGGATGCCATCAATGAGTGGAAGCTTATGGATTTGTTCTCTGAGATGAATTTGTAGGTGCACGATAGATAGGGGTAGAATTTTCAATCTTCTATAGTTGTTACCTCTACCATTATTGATCGAGAACGAATGAGGCAGCTATCATATTCTGAAGGCCTAGTCTTATGGGAAAGTGTGTCAAGAGAGGACCCGATTCATGGGTGGACCATAGGCGAGGATAAGATCCTACGATTTTAGGGACGCGTATGGGTTCCAGTAGATATACGTGAGGAGATGATGTGGGACTTTTATTTCTCAGTTTGGGCAGATCATCTTGGCTCCACCAAGATGTACCGTGGTCTACATTGTCCTTATTGGTGGCCAGGTATGCAGAGGGATGTTGCTGGGTTCATCATGAGGTGTTCCACTTGTCAGCAGGTGAATGCAGAGCATCAACTACCAGCAGGGCTTTTGTAGCAGTTACCCATTTCGGAGTGGAAATGGAATGACATCGCAATGGACTTCGTGACCAGTTTTCCAAGGTCTCCTTGAGGGAACTACGTAGTATGGGTTTTCATTGACAGACTCGCGAAGGTTGCTCACTTTTTCTAATTAGTGATACCTTCAGTGTTGATGATCTGGGACGATTGTACATCCGAGAGATTGTATGACTTCATTGAGTTCCACACTCTATTGTTTCAGACAGGGATGCAGGTTTTACTTCTTGGTTCTGGCATGGGATTCAAAATTCTTTGGGTACACTGGTACTTTTGAG
Organism: Viscum album; assembly: GCA_963277665.1. NCBI lineage: Eukaryota > Viridiplantae > Streptophyta > Magnoliopsida > Santalales > Viscaceae > Viscum > Viscum album. Next base: position 1,616,888,487 of record OY728143.1, read on the forward strand.
TACAGCTTACCATCCCTAGATAGATAGTCAGTCCGAGTATACGATGCAGGTGCTTGAGTACATGCTCCGAGCATGCATCCGGAATTTTGGACGTTCTTGGGAGAAGCATATATATCTTGTAGATTTTTCCTACAACAATAGTTTTCAAGAAACTATTCAGATGGATCCTTACGAGGCTTTGTACGGTAGGCCATGCCGATCAGCCTTATTGTGGATGGAGGCAGGAGTGGTAGCTATGTTGGGACCTCGTCTTGTCCAAGAGACTACAGAGTAGATAGAGTTTATTCAGAAGAGGATGGCTACGACACAGTCTCATTAGAAGTATTATGTTGATCCGCAGAGATGACCTTTGTGGTTCAAGGTCGGGGATCAGGTTTTTTTGTGTGTCATACCGAGGTTGGGACATAGGAGGATCATGAGACAGGGTAAGCTTTTGTCGAGGTACGTCGGTCCATTTGAGGTGTTGGAGAGAGTTGGTCTAGTTTCCTATTATTTGCAGTTACCTCAGAGGTACCAAGATATACATGACGTCTTCCACGTTTCTCACCTCTGAAATTACTTTTTAGACATGTCTAATGTCTTTCTACCTGAGGAGGTTGAGCTCAAAGTGGATGCAATGTTTAAGGAGCATCCTACCCGGATTGTCAATCGCGGTACGAGGGTTCTCTGTGTCTGGTCTTTTCCTATGGTACGGGTGCTATTACAGCGTGGGAGAGTACAGGAAGAGACTTGGGAGAGGGGGGCCAATGTAAAATTTCAGTGGCCGGTGCTGTTCGGGGTTTCTTCTTCTACGCCTCTCTAGGGAAATTTAGTGATGAATTTCTTTAAGGGGTGGGGGAAGCTTTTAAGAACTCAAACCTTCTTTTCAGGTATGATTTTACTTTTTCTAGATTTTTTGAGAAAAGTGGAGTTTATGGAAAAAATTTAAGTACACACCGTGTACATTATGAGTACACGCCGTGTACTATATTGCTGCACGAGGCCGTGTGCTGGCCGTGTCCTAGACACAAACACGGTCGTGTGGGGTGATGTGGAGGATTCTTAAAGATGAGTATGGAAAAGGCGAGTACAAGTCATGCACTTCAAAAGTACTCACTGTGTGCTTTCATTTTTTCATTAAACGCATAGGGGTCGTGTCTGAAAGATAGAACAATATTCTATTAGGTTCCATTCATTCCGGAGAAACCGTACGATGGCAGATCTTCTCTGAGCCCCTGAGCCTGTGTTTGTTCTCTGAATCGATAGTCGTTGATTTTGTTGGAACCATAGCGGTAAGATCTTCCTTCTTCTAGAGCATAGTTTACCAATTCCTCCCGTTTCTAAGTTATCATGGGTTGAACGTTTTATGTGTTTTCATAGATCTATGATGTTATAAGAAGCTTCAAGCCTGATGGATCAAGTATATTCATCTCCTAACCTCTAGGTAGGTGGTTTGTTCCTTTCTGTTCTATGTATTTGAGTATTATGTGAAAATTCCACCAATAACCTTGAACAGGGTATTGTGTGTTTGGCGTTTTACCCCTGCTGATTGCATGCCTTTCTTGTATGCTTGTATAGTGGTTATTTGGTATGAATTAGGTTAAATGTTATACCTCATATGTCCAACTTATTCTCTGTTCTGTGTACGACTATTTGGTCCTGTTAATCCTATTGGCTATTTACCTTTTTTCCATGCCTTGTGATCGTAGGATGGTTTGTTGTTTTCAATCCTGCTTGAGATGTTGTATACTGGTTAGCCAAGTAGTTATATAGGTTTACATTGGCCATATAGAATTACGATTCATTAACTTACATGGGGTCGTGAGAACCTAGTGTTTTAGACTATAAGAGGATAGACTGAGTGAGCGTCCTCAGAGAGTCTTTTGATATTATAGACTATAGGAGGATAGACCGAGTGAGCTTCCTCACAGAGTCTTTGGACATTATAGACTATATGAGGATAGACCGAGTGATCTACCTCGGATATTCTTTGATCTTTATAGACTATAAGGGGATGGATCAAGTGCGCTTCCTTAGAGAGTCTTTTTTTTATTTGAATAAACGTGAACCACTCCAGGCTATAAGAGGAATTGACCGGGTGAGCTTCCTCAGAGAGTCTATGAATGACATGAGGCTATAAGAGGAATGGACCGAGTGAGCTTCCTCAGAGAGTCTCATGACATTGGGGATATAAGGGGAATTGATTTTGTGATCTTCCTCAGAGACTCCTTGAATACCTTAGACTATAAGGGGAATTTACCGAGTGATCTTCCTCAGAGAGTCTTATAATTATCATATGACCAAACCAGAGGGGTTAAGCTATGTGTACTTCCAAGAGGGTTGTTGTTACTTCTAAGGTAGTACCGGAGGGGATAGATGTGAGTATTTCCCCAAGGGTTACCTATTATGGTTGAATTTTTCCTTCATTGTTGCTTGATTGATCTGTGGATTGTTTATAGCTGAGCACTTTCCTATTTACTATTTAATGTTTACTGTTTACTGCACTTTTACCTGCCATATACTCACAGACTATTAGGAACAGCTCTTCAGGTGGTTCCCTACTAGGATTTAGTCTCACGCCCTATTTGGGTCATGCTTTTGGGCCCAAAACGATTATATTACTGCTGGTATAGACAAGGGAAAGCGCCCTTATTCTTCAGGTAATTGATTGCATTGGAGTTGGAGAGCATTGGACTAAGCCGAGGCTTGTGATGCTGAGGAGTTTCTTATATGTTTTTTTGTACTTTGGTTTAGAACTATATTCATCATTGTGACTTGTTTTTATGCTTTCATAGACATACATATCATGCATCATTTCATATATATATATATATATGTGCTCCCGTAGTTTATTATTGTATGGTTATGTTGTTTACTATTGTTGGATATTTACTGCTTCTGCTATTGTATGTGTTGTTACACCTGTTGTGTACTCTTCCAATGAGGGCGTAGTTTCCCCACTATCACACCCAAGGCCCTCACTGCTGGTCGGCATCCTCTGGAATTCGGGGAAATGTGCTTGAGGCCATGTGACCAACCGGGTATGGGGTGCCTCTAGATGGATTCCGGAGCTGGGATGTCATAGTATCCATTTTTTAAAATTAAAATTCTCGATGTTAAATTAATTAATGTTCAATTAATAATGTTTTTGGGATGAGATAACTAGTTTTAAATGATACAACATTATAGAAGATAGAAATGATTTTACATCACAATTCAATGTAAAATTAAAGATAATGATGTACAATATATTGAATAATAAAAATATATTCTATATATACATTAAAACAATTAAATAATATAATTTTACCATATAAATATTTTTCATTAAAAAATTTATTTTCCATTAAAATTTAATTAATTTTTACAATGCATCAAAACATGAATGTTATCAGATAAATATCAAAAATTCATCAAAAGTAAAATTTTAAATCTAGATTCTATATAACATGTTTATTTTGTCATATAAATATATATTTCATATAAATATATTAATTTAAAATGGATTCTTCATTGATTGTTGGAAAATTATCCTTTTGAAAAAAAAAATTTTATACATCAAATTGGATTTATTCATACCCTCTCACAAAAATATCTTTTGAATTAATATAATTTTTTTCATTAATTATATTTATTTAATTAAATTAATTCACTAATAGTAATTCACTCAAATTATTAATAAAAATTTCAAATAGAAAAATGATTTATATTTCTCATAATTAATTGGTAGAAAATGAATTCGCAATGCATTTTCATATGTTGGTTATAATTATTACGGTTAATCTAACGGCTAGGGAAAATTAGTAATTTTCTATTAGGGGTGTCTCATGATTAGATTAAACTCATGATTATGTGAAATGAATGTTATTTAAGAATTAATTTTTTTTAAAATAAAATATTTTATAAGAACATATTTTTGTTACATAATAAACTTCCATTATTTATTGTATGATCCAAGATTATGATCATTAATATGTAGGGTATGCTTTTAAAATGTCTTATACATGTTCTCAAACCTTTATTATAATGTAATATTTAATTGAACAATTATATATACATTTTATTCCATTAACGAGCATCTTGGATAACCCTTTCTTAAGAATCCTCTCACTAGGTTATAAATTACTGTATTAAGTATGATGTGTCTAAGATGGATGCTAATTATGAAGAACTAAGAGGTAGATGATGTAGTTAATTTATGTCTGATTTCATTATGTGTCCCATTTGCCAATGACACTAGACCTATATAATATTTTCATAGATTATAATGTTATATAATCCATATTAATCTTTTAAAATTTAATATCAATATATAAAAACAATGGGTCTCTATAGTTTGAATCTGAGAAAGGCTTGGTTATCAATTGGAAACTAGGATGATAAAAATCTTGGGATAACCCAAGGGTTAAATATATTTATAAGATAAAATACTAATGTTTGAGTAATTATCCTGAATTAACTATGTTAAAAAATGTGTGTTATAAAATAATTGGTCATTATTTAAAAATCTAATAAATGAATTTTCATAATTTTTTTGTTTCCCAACATGATTAATTTTGTTCACACATTTTTTATTTAATGAATGGTTGGAACCAAAAAACAATTATTTTCATCTTGAATATGATGGTAATTGCAATGATTGTCCTCCTAATAAACCTAATCTTATTGGGTCAGGAATGTAAAATCTTATTGGCATGCCCACAAAAAAATTTGAATATATCTACCATGATTAACTCCCAAATGAATAATGGGGGGAACAATGTTCTATTGATACCTCCATGACGAAACACCCACATTCTTTTATTGGGTCCTCTAATCCACTAGTCACTGAGAACTAGATGATTACCATTGAAAATATATTTTCTATTTGGATGATTTTAGAGGATGTAAATTTTTTTCTATATTGTTTATCATTTGGAAGACGATGAAGAAAAATGGTGTAATCATATAAAAAATAAGAGGCCACAGTAAGAAATTGACTATCTAGATTGGGATGAGTTTAATGGATGTTTTTATTTTGTTTCACCCTTTTATTATTCATACCAGGATGGATAAGTTATTTACGAAACTCATGAATAATGGTAATTAATATATTGATTACAATGAAGATAATTTTAAAATACATTCCTAGTATGATTCCACATTAATCATTATCACTTAAATAAGATTTCATTGATTATTTTTGGGATAAAAACTAGGTATCCAAAAGTTTTTTTCTATAAAAGACATTAGTTGTTATGAAGAAATTGTTTTATGTTCAACCATGGTGGAAATAGAAATTGGAAATTCACACAATTATTATCATTTTGATAAGAAATAGATGATTTAATATCAATGAATAGAAGTAAATACCATATTAGAAAGAAATATTAGTCACATACATGCTAAAAATGTGGTAAATTTCATGGGAACTTGTTGAGTGGAATTGAGAAGTGTTCTAGATCTAATAAAGATATTCAAAGAGCCAGTGAACGTTTAAAGATTGTGAAAATGATAGTTGATACAATATTGGAATGAAAGAATCCAAATAATTTACCCCATACTTAATTTATTCCAATTATATGAGTATGGAAATTATTTTAATTAGTGAATGAATCCAATTATTTAAGATCTATAACAATACCCACATAATCCCATAGACAATGGGAAATCTCATGTGATCACAACGGCTGAAGTGGGTTATGAGAATGATATGGTGAAAGGAGGGCTTATAAACATCCATATTACTACTACTGTCTAATTTTATTTTGGATCAACACAAAATGTTACATATGAAAAATTATCTTAGGGTATCATTGTACCACCTCAATATTTTGATATTGAGTTAGATATTAAAACCCTTAATACAATGATGATTGCATATAAAGATTAATATTATTATCTAGTTGAATTTTAAGACATTTTGTCATCTTAAAATCTCTTTATTATCACTCTATTTGAGTTCAATGATAATTTGGGAATGGATTATATTTATCTATATAAATCTCACACCATTTTCCATGTAAGGAAAAATAACATTGAAATTACAAGCAAACCATTTCTCCCCAATCAGTGCAATGAAAAAACAATACCCTAAAAATTACATCCATAATATGGGTCATGAATCCTACAAAAAAAAGGCATCTATCTAAGAGGGTTGTCGAGAAAATCAACATTGAAGCTATGCCTATTCTGTGGGAGTAAATTTATGTCATTCTAGAATATTTTCTTTTTAACCCACCAAATCATGAAGTTGATTTTTCAATATAACTCACATCAAGTGAAATAACTATGTCCAAAATACAATTTAGAATGGTCTGGATTTTGTTTCAAAAATTGAAGAAGAAAATACAGGATAATGGTGATAAGGGATTCATCCAGCCATGTGTATCTCCTATGGGTCCACTAGTTATTTTTTTAACAAGAACTATATATCATTGAAAATATGTATTAATTATAGAGAACCTTATGAGTTCACTATCAATAAAAAGTATCACATGCCTCATATTGATGAAATGTTTGATCAACTGTATAGTGAATAATACATATAAAATATTGATCTATTTTATATCAATAATTGAGCTTTATGAATGAGGAAATACCCAAGGATACATTCCATAAATGGTATTGACACTAAGAGTTTAGAGAGATGCTAGTTGGTGCTACTAATTTTTCCACTATCATCATTCCATTTAAGGAATAAATATTTTATTGATTATGATGACTATTTTTTATTAGTATTTATAAATGATATTAATATTTATTTAAATAGAAAAATGAGCAGGAATATCATATGAGAATTCTGATGAGGACCATAGGTTTAAAAAAATTAAAATTTATGATGTGTGGATTATGGATTTAGAAACTATAGTTATTGGGTCTTATATTCTCATGTGATAGTATATTAGTAGATTCTTAAAATAAGTTATTGTACATTTTCTCAGACCAACAACTATGAATAATATCCATAATTTTATTGTTTTAGCAGATATTATTATAGATTTGGGTTGAATTTTTCATGAATTCCGAATCAATTATCCATGTTTAATAGGATGGTATACATGTCCCATTAGAATGTTTAATTTTATAAATATTGTAAGGAACATAATAGAAGGCTAGTCACTACACCCATTCTTACACTCCCTAGAGTGGAGAAGGATTTGTAAAATCTAGTAATACAACATGGATGGTATTGAAATGAATCCTCATGAACAATAATACAGTTGTATCTATTGTATCATGAAAATTAATGGACAATGAGGAAAATTTTCCAGATCATGATTTAGAGTTAGATTTGGTTATTTTTTATTGAAGATATAGAGGAATTATATTTATGGAATAATGTGTGACATATATGCTGATAAAAAAATATTATTGTATATGTTCACTAAAAATGAGATATACATGCACCAAAGAATATGGTTGGAGTTAATTACCGATTTTTATTGTCAAATACATTAGAATCAGTGGAATGTGACAATTGTGGTAGATTATCTAAGTCTAAAGGGTCATTATTTATTTTCAATAGTGAGGAACACAAAAGTAATAATATATATAGATTTTTAAATTTTGTATCATGAAATACTAAAGTAAGGGATGAAATACTATATTTCTCAGTAGATTGTTAAATAATATATTAACGTGAAGATTAAAGAAAAACATAAGGAAGATGTCAGGAAGTGAAAGATGGTGATAAATTTTCCAAAGTTCAACTTTTATTTATATTGAATAGTAATGTTCATGAACCTTGAATGTGTCCCTTTGGTTCCCTATTTTATGAAGGAACTAGTGGATGAAACAAATACTCATTCATTCTATATTCATCATGGAATTACAAAGAGGTATATATTTATTTAAGATGGTGTTTCTAGATGGATAGAAGAAAGAGGGATATTTTCTAGTATGTTTCTTGTTTCATGGTTTTTCATTTTGTTATATATGATATAAATAAGTATATGGGGATTCAACAACCAATACAAATACCAGAATGTAAATTGGAAAACATTTCCTTGGATTCTATCATTAGACTCCCACAACACATATAAAGGTAATAGTGTTATTTTGGTTATAGTCGCTAACTTTACAATGTCAACACACTTCATTTCTAATAAATAGTATTCCTATATTGATCAAAATACTCTATTACACATTAAGGAGGTGGTAAGATTGCATGTTGTACCGCAATCAATTGTATATGATCAAAATAATGGATTACATATATGTTTTGGAATGTATTCAGTAGGATTAGGATGCCGAATTTTTTTTTCAACTCTGGTTATATTACTTGAAAATATGGTAATTATGAGGGGGTCATTCATTCTATTGAAGACATTTTGAGATATTACTTTATGAATTTCAAAGAATGTTTGGATCAAATCCTTCCTTTTGTGGGATTTTATTACAAAAATAGGTTTCACTATATCATTCAGATGGATCCTTATGAATACCTATATAGAAAGAAGTGAATAACTTGAAAATACTTGATTGAATATTAAAAAAAAAATTGGTACCCAATCAAGATAATGAAATGAAAGGTAAGGTCAGATCTATTCAACAACACATAAGATAATCTTAGAGTTAAAAAAGTTACATTGAAAATCCTCCGAAAGATATAGAGTTTGAATATAGTGATAAGGTATTCCTATGAATATCTCCCTATAAGGGGGTTATAATATTTTGAAAAAAGGTTAAAATAAGTCCTAAATATATTGTCCCATATAAAAGTCATTATCATATCTATATAGTAGCTTATTTATTGGTGGTTCCAACGAATATCACTCAATTTCCAAATGTGATCCACATTTCTTCCCTATAGAAGTAAATATCTGATACATCACATGTATGGAACTCATAGGTTAAACTACTATATCAATATAATTATGATTTAAAAAACAAATAGTAACTTTGATCATATAAAAAAAGTGACATAATGTAATAAAACAAGCCTAGTAAATGTTTTGTAAAAAAATTACTAATTTGAGGAAGCCACATGGGAACCTTAGGCTATAATACGGTAGAATTATCCTCATATATTTATATCATAGTATCATATTTTTAGGATGAAATTTATATTAGTTGGGGTATAATGAAACACAAGGATATTTTTATGATATATTTCTCTTTAAATTAATTTATTTCATTGATAGCATGAGTTTCATGCAACAATGTGTTTAGATAAATCATGTATTATTATTGAAATGGAATGTGTTTGTTATGACCAATAAATTACATAGGTCGGTATGAATAGTAATAACTAAATTAGGAAACAAATGTGGTCTAAACCATTATAAAATGAATTCATTAGTTATAAAAACATTGTAATTAAAGAAAATTATTTGAAAAAAGTGATTTTTTCTGAAGTACAATTTTAGTGGGATACATATATTTATGTTATTGAATTAAATTAATCACTATTGGTGAATGATTTTAATGTAGTATATTATTTACTTGATCAAATAAAATTAACTATTCTAAAAATATATTCTCATGGAATATGATATGAATAAATGTAGCTTCATTCTTAAATTTATTATATTTTTAAAAACACGTTTTTGTCCCATTTTTTAAACATGATTTTAAATTAATTTCATAAAATTATAGGTCTTCAAATAGATAAAATGAACTATGTATTTTGAATTTGGATGTTAAAATTTTAATATAGGACCTTTTTATTTTTAGTCAATTTCAATAGTAATGGTGGTAAAATTTATCTCCTTGGTGAAAGTAAAACCAGTTTAATCTAGGATAAAAATAAGTGATAAAGATATAATAAAACATAATAATTCTTATTGGTTGAATTTAATTATACCCTTATCAACATAGGCTGTAAATTGAGTCGTTTAATGGGAATTTGTCCGTGAAATTAAATTATATATTATTTAAATCCACAAACATTACAATGTGTCACTACCATAGTTTTAAATATCTTTTATATATTCACATATGGAAGAAATAATTGTGAACAACTATTAATTTTAATTTTCATAGTAATTTATATATTTTCCTGATAGTTTTTTTAAAAAATAATTTGTATTTATTTAATTACCTTAAACTCTTATGCAATAATGACGCAATATTTCATTAATTAAAAAATAAAATAAATTATTTTAAGAATATATAAATATATATAAACTTTACATTTATTTTTATATTAATATGAAATTTCTTATATTGATTAATTATATTATAATTATAACTTTGTCTTTATTCCATTTATATTAAATTAAATGAATGTTGTAAAAATTGGAATTAATGAAATTAAATTAGAATAATATTTTAATAATATATTTCAAAATTTAAAAAAACTATTAAAAGTGGAAAATGGGGATAATATAAGTTCAACCATATCATCTCATGTGCATTTAAAGTCCATTTGGAACCATTTGGATTGATAAAGAATCTATTGTATTTTTATCCTTTATAAAATTACAAGTTTTTCCTTCCCCTCCATTTTAAAAGGTCGCCAATTCAATACCATATTCACACAATAATTATCCTTCTACATTTACCATAACATAAAAAATCCATTCTAAGAATACTTAGACACATTACAGATGGGGGTTTTATTGCAAAATACCAACACTAGAGCCCCTAATAAAAAATCTAAAAAATATTTAAAAGAAGCAGTAATTGACTTAACCAACAACCTTCCCGTGTATTTTTATTTTCATTTTAATTAAAATACATATGTTATATTCTTCAAAAATAATAAATTCAGAATCATTAATTTAATAAAATATCATTATGATTATGAAAGTCTCATTATTATCCCTCTTTCCAACAAATTGGGAGTGAATATATCTTTCATGCGTAGATTTGGATTACCGTCTCCACATAGTGATACTATTCATTTTCCATCACATTAATTCATGGAATGATTTAATGTTGTTTTTAAAAGTCATATTAATAAAATAATTAATCTACTAGAATTATAGAATAATATCTACCTTCTTACCTTCCAATCTTTGGGAAAATGGTAATTTCATTTTTGGTGTACGTCTCGACTACCACCTCCATGGAGTGATGTGACTTTTTCGTATTTTTTTACGATAATGTTAACAATCATAGATATAATGAAGATATATGAGATATATTATTAAATAATTATTTTTAAAAGGTTAATTATAATTTACCTTTATTATACTCAATCCATTGAAAAATGAAAACAAAATTCATGCGCACGTATGACCAACTATCTCCATATGTGGTGTAATTCATTTATGTCCCTATCAATATATATATGTGTGTGTGTGTGTTATATTATATTTTGATAATTTAAATTATTCTGGTATAGAATTATGAAATTTATACATTTATTATCCATGATTTTAGAAATATTTTTATGTAATTGGATGTCGAGGTAAGGGATTTTTGTCCCACTTCTATATCCATGGAACACATACCATATTTACATCTTTTTTCTTTTTATTTATTTATATACTACTAGTTAATGTATTTTATAGTAAATAATATGTATTTTATGTGGATTTATGTATCAATATATGTTTCTTTATTTAAAAGGTCTTACGATTTAAAAAATTCCAATGTAGTAAGTGATTATTTTACAATATCATAAACATTGTTGATTGGTAATATATATGTCTATAATGGGTAATATTTCAATTCAATATCCAAATTTTCTAAAAAATAAAAAATGTGTATAATATTATCCTATTGTTATTTAACTTCATTTTAACCAATGTTTGACTTATTACAAAATGTTTTCAGAAGAATATTTATATAATTTTTTAAAGGAGGTATGTTGTGACATTTTGAAAGAAACAAAGAGGGAATTATTTATATTAAAATATAGGTAATGAATGGATTTTCCAATACCATGAATAATCATTTCATTTTATATTAATCAACATGCTTACAGGGTTATTTAAAAATAACAGGTTTTTCTTCATATGTGCACAATTTTCCATTAATAAGTAAATTCAAAAAGAAAAGCATCTTTTACTAAAAAATATTACATGTTATCCTTAAAAATAATTTTTAATATATGATGATGTCCTTTGATGATATATAATATCTATTATCGATATTATCCAATGATAATATTAATATAATATATTTTTATGGAATATATTTTTTACTATATGATTAATATGAGACCTGTTTCTTATCCATAAGTTTTTATATGTTGAAATGTTAAAGAAATAATTTTTTATTTCAAGGGTTATGGTATGATGAATGTTTTATGATCATGGGAAATGCATATGTATGGTTTTTATTGTGTTCTGGTGTTTACATTATAACCAATGAGAGTGGATACATTCTAACATTGAATTGTGATTAAGTTATAAATAAAGACTATGTCACATTATAATCGAGGGAGTGTGTGACCTATATCCCACTCCACTGCATTAGGTAATGGTTGATATCTCAGGAAATAAAAATGACTATACTGGGGAGTGAACCCGGTTTAGTAATAGAATTTCACGACTATAATAGTCTTGGGAGAGAACCCTGACCATTGTGATGGTTTGGGGATTCAACGCATTATAATATGACAGTTCGAGCAATGATCTTAAAATAATAATAAAAATTATTTTATAATAAAGTGTGTTCTACATACTCATGTTCTATAACTATGTTATCCCCTCCTGTCACATGTTCTTTGATTCATTATGATAAATGATTAATGATTTTATATTATTTAAGACATGATTTGGGATTTCGATCTTTGATATGCAGGGTATAGTATCCAAATTTCATGTCTATGTCCACAAACCCTTGTTCTTGTCTTTTGTTTATATTATCATCGATATTTCCATTGTTTACACTTTCTGAGAATCTGAGGTCACTCTTTCCTATTATACCATTCCCTAGGTTATAATGAAAGGTAGTAAGTACAATGTGTCTAAAAATTATGTATTTTATGAATAAATATGTGTGTAACACTATAGTTACGTTATAAACTCACTTTTTTATGAGTCACGGTAACCAAAGATATTGGACCTATATGATTCTCTCATGGATTGTAATATTAATTAATGAATTATCCTATAATAATATATAATATACATGTATAATATTTAGGGAAAACTATATTATAATATTAATATTTCCACCCTCTACTAAAGATAAATTTATGAATCTTGTTGATAAAAGATATATGGAGTTTGATAGAATGGAAGAAAATTACATCATGATATACCTATCATAAAAGGTCTATAAAAATTTATTGTGACTTGAAATAGAAATGGTGATGTCGGAGAAAATGTTATGAAACAATAAAGGAAATTTCAATGATTTATATTCCTATAAGAAAATATGGAGGATAAAATTTTAAGTAATAATGATGTATGATTGTTTTTTTCTCCCACGAAATGTGGGTTCTGGTTACAAATCCCTACATCAGGGCGGTATCCATTTAATTTATTCATGGAATCAGAAACATCCAACAGTTCATCATCCAAAGGGACCTACTTTACAAAGCCATGTGTTTGTTAGGTTAAGAACTATGATACTTAAGAACATACATTGGTCGAGAGGATGGGAGGTCAGACTCATCACACCCTTTTGGGGGGGAATTATTACCTACTCTCAGAATCTCTTATATATTGATGATATTTTGTGAATCTATACTAATTAATTTAGTATAAAATAGGTTTCCTTTGAAATTTTAAGTCAACTATTAAAATGTTTGAGATTTAGAATCATACATATGTATTCAAGATTCAACATCAATGGTTACCTCTCATACACAATTTATAGATTCTTTTAACCATTGTTATGAAAATACTAGGTTTTAAGCCACTCACTTGGGCACTCTGGAATTTATTTCATCCAGGGAGACAAAATTTTGTTTTGATGTTTGGTTGTACCCATAAATGGTCTACCAACGTTTCCTTGTGAAATGAATCAGAACTCTTATAGTTCAATGCTACTTAATAGAACACATCATATCTTTTATGGTCATGTGAAATATACCTTACTGTACAGTTTAATGCCATATGGTAAGGACATATATGAGGAATGTTCTTAGTTAAAGCCTCATGTTGTACTTATACCTATGTAGCCTAAGTAACATGGAAATAATATGGGGTTCCTTGTTATATTGGACCCTATTGGGAATATGGCCTAGGAAGAATATGGTTGATTTGATGTGTTGGTTTTGAACAACAAAAAGGCTTTATATGTATCTAATTTGGATGTGAATCAATGCCCACATAGTTCGACAAGTATCATAGGAGAGTGTAGTTCATTGAGAGAAATGTGCTTCAAATTACTTCTTTAAAAGGATGTCTTTTATGGATTAAATGAGACAGATATCGGGCCTTAGGAAGGCATCCAACATATCCCAATTTTTTATAAGAATCAAAGATCTCATAGTTTATTCATAAGATGTGTTTGTGAAAATTATGTGATAATAAAAAATCTCTATTCTGATGTGATTCATTCTCGGCTTGAGAAACAAGATTATGTAAAAGATTAAACAAGGGAACAAACACCTTTCTGTTTCTATTGGTGGAAGAGGACATTCCTACGACGGCGAAGGTTCAAGAGGTCGGGGTGACAAACCTTCTATCTATTCACTTTACATTATACAACGGTCCAATGTAAGGAAGGATTGAAGGTGAAGGATGTAGAGAGAATCATGATCGCAACCTCCTACAAGAATGTCAAGGGGATTACACTGTAGAGACCCGTATCTTGTCGTACATGGACATTACATTACTTTTGCGGAATACTTAGTACATAACAAAAACACACACACAAGGACCGTAATAGTTTAGTGTCTTTGGAAACTCGGAGTATAATCTTCTAATCGTGGGGAAAGATCTTCAACATCTCCCATAAAGATCTTCCTTTTTATTTTACCTAAAACCTTTCTTTATATCCTGGGGAAAAGAAAACATAAAAGGGTGAGCTCAAATGCTCAGTAAGGGTAAACAAAGGAAATATCAATCACATAATTTTCATAAGAACATAACATTTTTGGAAATCTTAACCTGCAAAAGAGAGCATAATTTCATAACATGGGATAAATCATAGTAGTGAAATGAAATCATAACTTAAAACATTACTCATTGTGGCATACACACATAATCATAGAGAATCATTTCTTGTTAGTCAAGACTCATTGCCAAGACTATCTTAGTGGACAAAGTCCCTTTCTAAATCGATTAATCCTCGTTTCAGTCCTGTTTCACTGAACCGGTATAACCTACCATTCCAGCCATGTCTATCTCATGAGATATAAAATCTTTACCCAATGCATTGGAGGGAGATATAGGTCCCACCCATCTCATAATGATACCATTCTTATGTGTGCCACAAAATCATAAACCATACATCATAGCATAACCCATGTAATAAAAATGGGATTCTTAAACATCATGACATCATAAATCAATTCATAAAAGATAAAGGAATTCATAAAAATAATTCCATCATAACATAGTCAAATCAATGTAAAAATATGGATAGAAACAGAACCATTTATTATCTTAGATGGAAAATAATTTTGATAAAACACTTGAATTGAATTCTTGAGGAAAATATCCTTTCTTCTTCAAAATCAATTTCTTTTCACAAAACATCATGCAATTTTAAAAGAAATATATTTTATTGAAAATAGTCATAAAATCTTTTAGAGGAAGCTTCATGAAAATAAGGCTTCATAAAACAGTAGAAATCCGTTCGTGCCGTATAAGTTAAAAAAAACATTCTTTTTTTACTTTTGTCAAAAAAGTCAAAATGTACCTCGTACGAAAAACGACAAAAGATTCCTTTCATATCTTTTACTAAAAACTCACCAAAGGGTAAAATTGGATTTAAAACATTGTAGGTGGATGTAAATAATATTACATATTGAGGAAACATGGATGTGGATGATAAGATACACCCCAGTAAATACTTACGAATAAACAATCTCGGATAAAAATGAGATTGTGATATTCCCCTTACCTTAGGTCCGATTTGCTTTGTTCGGGTCCGAAGCTCCTGTATAATGGTTTAAATAATGTTATTGACTTATTCCAGAATCATATTCATTGTTATGATATCATATATGGTTCACTTATGACATTATATTACCCGTTCTTTTGTAAATTCCATGTTAAAGAAGCGTTTTGGGTAAAATCGTTTCATTTATCGTAGGTGTTTTGACTTGTTGTTCTTGACATCATTATTACTTATATCATGATTTACTTACTTCCAGAATATAAAATATGATTTATATATCATATATATTCAGTATATATATATATATATAATAGGTAGATAAATAAAATGAAAAACACCGTTCATGGAGACGGTAGTCCATACGTACGCATGAACGCTGTTTTCCTTTCCTTATTGTCTTGAAATGGAAGTAAGTAGATGACATACATATGTATATATATACATAAATCCAGTAGCTTTATAATGTCATATATTTCATTATTATTTCTTATATATACATTATAATCATTCTTAAATGGTTAACATGGAGAATGAATCTCATCGCGTCGTGGAGACGGTATTCCGTACGTACGCACGAGCGATGATATCATTTCTATAAATATTGAATTGAATTGGAGTGGATTATACAATATATCAGAATCAATATGATGTTGTAATAACTATGTATAGTTATTCTTTACACCATTATACCCATCCATGTAAGGTGGTGGTGGAAAATAGATTACACCACGGCGTGGAGACGGTATTCCGTACGTACGCACGCGCGGTGATTTCTTTTTCCGTAGGATGGATAGATGGTGAAATAGGGTTGTTTCATACTTATAATAACATATCAGTATATGAGTGATACTTATGTTATTACTTTATCATGAAACAACTAAAGAAGAAGAAGTTGAAGAAGAAAGAAATTGAAAAGATCGGTAATGGATATTACCTCTTCTTTGGAACGCCTCTTTGAATCCTCCACTTAAGGAACTAAGATTGGTCTTTGGAGAAGACCAGGACCTCTAGGATTATTCTAGGGAAGTGGAGAGGAGAAAATGGCAGGGGTTGGCCGAGCTTGAGTGCTCAAATTGGTGTGAGGAGGAGGGGGAGGAGTGTCCTTTTATAGGGGAGGAGAGGGGCACCTTAGGAATATCTCAAAATATTATTTTATATTAAAGTCAAAATCGGTTTATAATGGTTCGAAAGGGTCTTATTTCGAAGCTAATGTGGGGATGGGTCGAAATCCTATCAACCAATAGGATTTAGACAAGTTTAGGGTATTATTTTAACCTTATCAATTAGTTTTAACTCTAAGTTAAATAATTTAACTTTTACCGTGTCTTTTTGTCTTCTTTCACTATATGGTTAATAAACTTACTATAACATGCCAAAAGAACCCCAAATTGTATATTATTAATATATATATCCTTATCTAAGTCATTTGGCCGAACCTTAGATTTTTAGGCATAACATAACAATTAATAATATAATATTTGATTTAAAAACTATTTTGTGTCAATTTTGACACTATTTGATATATGATTTTTGTGAAAGTCATAACAGAATTATATGTTCGAACCAAGTTGATTAAATCAATACTAATATATCATAGTAACCTATAAAATTAGTGTAATTCATAAAAAGTCTTAAATTACATTTATTTTGGTATTTATATTATCAATTATGTCAATATTTCATTAATAAGATAATTACTGCATCATCTTTGTGTCATAAATAAATTATAATATTTGATGTCTAAAAATTACAAATAAAATACCATCATGTAGGAAATCTTTTTAGATTTCTAATGAATATTTATAGTCGAATTTATCTTATGTATAACCCCATATTAAAAATGATTTACTTATTAAACATTGACTTTAACTATTTTAACCCTTCTTTAAATAAATTAATAATAAATGTCCTAATCTAATCCAAGTGGGCCTAAATGGTCATATTTTATTCCTAAGTTTGTTTTTGGTCGAATTACACTTGTCCAATAGAATTAGGACATGTGTTAGGGTAATATTAATATCATATTTACCCTTAGTTACCCTATTTACTATTAACCGTGGTAAAAAAAGTAAAAAGTTACTATTCACCAAAAAATTATTTTCATCTCATTGAACCACATTTTAGTCCTTGATGTTAACCGTGTCTCTCGGATTTTCGAAATTCCATTCACAGAAACAGTAAAATTATGTTTTATGCAAAATTCAGTTTTTAACCTACCACTTAGTAGTTTCACTATTCATCAAAAATTGATGTTTTTCAGAACAATGCCAAAATTTCATCCCAAGCTATATTTCATATTCCGAATTCAAAAATGAAGTCTATTTTTCCAAATTCATAATATAAAAGTTGCATTAATTAATTTTATAATTAAATCCCGCTGTTAAAACAAATAGCGTGTTTTTAAGAAACAATATCTATCAAAAGATTGACACTTGTTTATGTCTAGTTTAAATGTGAAATTTCATCCAATGACCAACATTGTATTAAATTGTAAAAATATATTCTAAATATACTTTAAAACCACTCAAATTAATGATTTATCACTATTAATTATTTCGATTAAAAAAGTTGTTTTTAATTATAATTTAGTAATTTTCACTATTCATCAGAATATGAAAGTTATCCGAAAAGTACCAAAATTTCACCTTAGGCTAAATTCGATACTCCGAATCCAAAAATGAAGTCCATTTTGAGAGTTAAAATTTCTAAAATTTAAAAAGTGGTTATTACTATTCAAAACGGCTAGTTTTAATAATATTTTAATAGCATATCATTGTTTAATGAAACTCAGTATTGCGTATTACACACGCTATCGAGGAAGGTCGCAATTGCGTGTAATGCAAGGCAAGTCAAGGATGTTTGTTGTGCAAGCTCCATTTGGTGTAGCGTACAACACAAGACATTAAGAAAATTAAAAAGAATATATTTTTTTATAAAATCTTGGGCTGTTACATTCTTCCCCCCTTAAAATGAATTTCGCCCTCGAAATTCGTCGGGGTTATAAATGGTTTACTATTTGAAAGTTTCTTTAATAGAAACCCACATCGTAAAAGGGAATACCAAAACTTGGCTTTAAAAACTAAAGTATGAAATGTAACGATTACCCAAATAAACTAATCACTGGGTTTCCACATAGGTGAAAATATGGATATGGAAGAGAAATCTTACCATCATGTTCTGATGGAGAGTGGTAGAGAACATGGCTATGGAAAAGCCAGTAATCACAAATCCATAAATCTGTGACGATCTAAGGTACCATCTGATTCATCAGGTATAAGAGAACTAGGACAACATTTTTGGTTTTCAAGATCATTTCCCTAAAGTTAAAGAATTTGAATTAGAATAAATACTTACTTTATTTTGGTACAATCTCGCTGTTGTTCGTGCCTTTAACAATTTCCACTTCATCTCTTAAATAAATGAAGTTGAATTTGTTATTCGTGAAGTGTTAGCAAATCATGTGATAGAATGACGGGTCATTCCATCTGTCTCAAACAAAAGGTTAGCAAAAATTATATACATAAGTCGATCTATAGTGAGATTAATCACATATGGTTCCTAAAATGGACTTATACTTCATATATCATACTGCTTAATATAATAAAACTAGTTTCTACTAAACAGGGACTTCCTGTAGGTCAGTGGTAGGCGATAAAGGCCAGTCGCACTTCGGTTGTGGGTTCGATTCCTACAGCCTTGTCCGAAGCGATGGGCTGTCGCCCGTCCTGCAGGTTGTCCCTTTTTCTAAAACTACGTTACTATAACATCCCTTCAATAATATCGAAAATCTTCTATCCTTAAACAATACTAACTTATGTCCAACATAATCCAGTCTAATCTTTAGGCTTATAATACTGCAGTCCAATCTCATAATATAGTGACAACGATTACCAGAGATTTAAAACTGTCGTTGATCCCCACATATCATAAGATATGTCTTGTTGGTCACATTCCAAACATTCAAAGTCCTTAATCGTGTATTCTCTTGAATACCTTAGTGAAAACATGAGTGCAGTTAAAAGTTAACACTTTCCACATACCAAAATCCTCAAAATTCTATATACTCAAAACATGATATCACTTAGTCCTTATATCAATCATGAGCTCATGAATACTATCAAACATTTAATTTTCTCATTATCCCTTCATTATGCGCATATCATCTACATTCCAAAAATATCTGAATAACCATTCATGGATACTGGTAACATTAATCATATACTTTCAAAACACAAGGAAAGACAACAGTGTAACAATCCATAGATGTCTCTTTATTCCAAAATTACACATGATAAACATGTAATCATGCCACTACATTCTCAAACCATTGACCGAGCTTCAAAAATTCTTTCATTTCACATATCATTTGTAGTCTCTTCATCATCATCCACATAAATACTACCCATATGACCATACTGATTCTCTTCATGAGTCTTTCCCTTAGGGTATTTTTTTGCATAATGCCCATACATTCCACATTTAAAACACTTAACCATTTTTGATGTCGTAGCAATACCATTATCCTCATCCATGGTGTTAACCGACCCTTTTCCTTTGCACTTACTTTCTTTGTGTCCTTATTTTCCACACCCAAAGCATCTTCCAGTTCCCTTGAAACATTCTCCCTGATGCCTCTTCCCACATGATTTACATAGGGGAAATTGAAATTTCTTTCCTCTATGATCATCATGGAACTCCATCTTTCTCTTATTAGTCGAGTCAGGAAACTTACCAATTTTTACTTTATTGATCATATTATGAGATTGCTGATTCGGCATAATAATGATGTTTGGACTTCCAAATCCAATTTCATTTGGTTGCTCATAAAGAATATCATTCCATTGTCCATCATATCCTCCATTATCGTGAATCATCTTGTTTCCAGCCATATTCTAAAACCCAAATAGAATAGTGTTAGATGCAAAAATCGTAATAAAGGGGGAGTAACATAAATATCTATCATCTTTGGTTTAATCTAATATCGTTACCATAGTTCTAGAACTATATTCTATACGTATACTTATCCTTAGGGGCATCCCTAGACATACCTTAGAAATATCTCTAGGGATCTCACTAACGTTTTCGCATCCTAGTTTCCAAAGGTTGACTAAACCTTTCCTCTGATACCAACTGTAAAGGCCCGAAGCTTGTCGTACATGGACATTACATTACTTTTGCGGAATACATAGTACATAACAAAAACACACACACAAGGACCGTAATAGTTTAGTGTCTTTGGAAACTCGGAGTATAATCTTCTAATCGTGGGGAAAGATCTTCAACATCTCCCATAAAGATCTTCCTTTTTATTTTACCTAAAACCTTTCTTTATATCCTGGGGAAAAGAAAACATAAAAGGGTGAGCTCAAATGCTCAGTAAGGGTAAACAAAGGAAATATCAATCACATAATTTTCATAAGAACATAACATTTTTGGAAATCTTAACCTGCAAAAGAGAGCATAATTTCATAACATGGGATAAATCATAGTAGTGAAATGAAATCATAACTTAAAACATTACTCATTGTGGCATACACACATAATCATAGAGAATCATTTCTTGTTAGTCAAGACTCATTGCCAAGACTATCTTAGTGGACAAAGTCCCTTTCTGAATCGAGTAATCCTCGTTTCAGTCCTGTTTCACTGAACCGGTATAACCTACCATTCCAGCCATGTCTATCTCATGAGATATAAAATCTTTACCCAATGCATTGGAGGGAGATATAGGTCCCACCCATCTCATAATGATACCCTTCTTATGTTTGCCACAAAATCATAAACCATACATCATAGCATAACCCATGTAATAAAAATGGGATTCTTAAACATCATGACATCATAAATCAATTCATAAAAGATAAAGGAATTCATAAAAATAATTCCATCATAACATAGTCAAATCAATGTAAAAATATGGATAGAATCATAACCCTTTATTATCTTAGATGGAAAATAATTTTGATAAAACACTTGAATTGAATTCTTGAGGAAAATATCCTTTCTTCTTCAAAATCAATTTCTTTTCACAAAACATCATGCAATTTTAAAAGAAAGATATTTTATTGAAAATAGTCATAAAATCTTTTAGAGGAAGCTTCATGAAAATAAGGCTTCATAAAACAGTAGAAATCCGTTCGTGCCGTATAAGTTAAAAAAAACATTCTTTTTTTACTTTTGTCGAAAAAGTCAAAATGTACCTCGTACGAAAAACGACAAAAGATTCCTTTCATATCTTTTACTAAAAACTCACCAAAGGGTAAAATTGGATTTAAAACATTGTAGGTGGATGGAAATAATATTACATATTGAGGAAACATGGATGTGGATGATAAGATACACCCCAGTAAATACTTACGAATAAACAATCTCGGATAAAAATGAGATTGTGATATTCCCCTTACCTTAGGTCCGATTTGCTTTGTTCGTGTCCGAAGCTCCTGTATAATGGTTTAAATAATGTTATTGACTTATTCCAGAATCATATTCATTGTTATGATATCATATATGGTTCACTTATGACATTATATTACCCGTTCTTTTGTAAATTCCATGTCAAAGAAGCGTTTTGGGTAAAATCGTTTCATTTATCGTAGGTGTTTTGACTTGTTGTTCTTGACATCATTATTACTTATATCATGATTTACTTACTTCCAGAATATAAAATATGATTTATATATCATATATATTCAGTATATATATATATAATAGGTAGATAAATAAAATGAAAAACACCGTTCATGGAGATGGTAGTCCGTACGTACGCATGAACGCTGTTTTCCTTTCCTTATTGTCTTGAAATGGAAGTAAGTAGATGACATACGTATGTATATATATACATAAATCCAGTAGCTTTATAATGTCATATATTTCATTATTATTTCTTATATATACATTATTATCATTCTTAAATGGTTAACATGGAGAATGAATCGCATCGCGTCATGGAGACGGTATTCCGTACGTACGCACGAGCGATGATATCATTTCTATAAATATTGAATTGAATTGGAGTGGATTATACAATATATCAGAATCAATATGATGTTGTAATAACTATGTATAGTTATTCTTTACACCATTATACTCATCCATGTAAGGTGGTGGTGGAAAATAGATTACACCACGGCGTGGAGACGGTATTCCGTACGTACGCACGCGCGGTGATTTCTTTTTCCGTATGATGGATAGATGGTGAAATAGGGTTGTTTCATACTTATAATAACATATCAGTATATGAGTGATACTGATGTTATTACTTTATCATTAAACAACTAAAGAAGAAGAAGTTGAAGAAGAAAGAAATTGAAAAGATCGGTAATGGATATTACCTCTTCTTTGGAACGCCTCTTTGAATCCTGCACTTAAGGAACTAAGATTGGTCTTTGGAGAAGACCAGGACCTCTAGGATTATTCTAGGGAAGTGGAGAGGATAAAATGGCAGGGGTTGGCCGAGCTTGAGTGCTCAAATTGGTGTGAGGAGGTGGGGGAGGAGGTGTCCTTTTATAGGGGAGGAGAGGGGCACCTTAGGAATATCTCAAAATATTATTTTATATTAAAGTCAAAATCGGTTTATAATGGTTCCAAAGGGTCTTATTTCGAAGCTAAAGTGGGGATGGGTCTAAATCCTATCAACCAATAGGATTTAGACAAGTTTAGGGTATTATTTTAACCTTATCAATTAGTTTTAACTCTAAGTTAAATAATTTAACTTTTACCGTGTCTTTTTGTTTTCTTTCACTATATGGTTAATAAACTTACTATAACATGCCAAACGAACCCCAAATTGTATATTATTAATATATATATATCCTTATCTAAGTCATTTGGCCGATGCTTAGATTTTTAGGCATAAAATAACAATTAATAATATAATATTTGATTTAAAAACTATTTTGTGTCAATTTTGACACTATTTGAGATATGATTTTTCTGAAAGTCATAACAGAATTATATGTTCGAACCAAGTTGATTAAATCAATACTAATATATCATAGTAACCTAGAAAATTAGTGGAATTCATAAAAAGTCTTAAATTACATTTATTTTGGTATTTATATTATCAATTATGTCAATATTTCATTAATAAGATAATTACTGCATCATCTTTGTGTCATAAATAAATTATATTATTTGATGTCTAAAAATTACAAATAAATTACCATCATGTAGGAAATCGTTTTAGCTTTCTAATTAATATTTATAGTCGAATTTATCTTATGTATAACCCAATATTAAAAATGATTTACTTATTAAACTTTGATTTTAACTATTTTAACCCTTCTTTAAATAAATTAATAATAAATGTCCTAATCTAATCCAAGTGGGCCTAAATGGTCATCTTTTATTCCTAAGTTTGTTTTTGGTCGAATTACACTTGTCCAATAGAATTAGGACATGTGTTAGGGTAATATTAATATCATATTTACCCTTAGTTACCCTATTTACTATTAACCGTGGTAAAAAAGGTAAAAAGTTACTATTTACCAAAAAATTATTTTCATCTCATTGAACCACATTTTAGTCCTTGATGTTAACCGTGTCTCTCGGATTTTCGAAATTCCATTCACAGAAGCGGTAAAATTATGTTTTATGCAAAATTCAGTTTTTAACCTACCACTTAGTAGTTTCACTATTCATCAAAAATTGATGTTTTTCAGAACAATGCCAAAATTTCATCCCAAGCTATATTTCATATTCCGAATTCAAAAATGAAGTCTATTTTACCAAATTCATAACATAAAAGTTGCATTAATTAATTTTATAATTAAATCCCGCTGTTAAAACAAATAGCGTGTTTTTAAGAAACAATATCTATCAAAAGATTGACACTTGTTTATGTCTAGTTTAAATGTAAAATTTCATCCAATGACCAACATTGTATTAAATTGTAAAAATATATTCTAAATATACTTTAAAACCACTCAAATTAATGATTTATCACTATTAATTATTTCGATTAAAAAAGTTGTTTTTAATTATAATTTAGTAATTTTCACTATTCATCAGAATATGAAAGTTATCCGAAAGTACCAAAATTTCACCTTAGGCTAAATTCGATACTCCGAATCCAAAAATGAAGTCCATTTTGAGAGTTAAAATTTCTAAAATTTAAAAAGTGGTTATTACTATTCATAACGGCTAGTTTTAATAATATTTTAATAGCATATCATTGTTTAATGAAACTCAGTATTGCGTATTACACACGCTATCGAGGAAGGTCGCGATTGTGTGTAATGCAAGGCAAGTCAAGGATGTGTGTTGTGCAAGCTCCATTTGGTGTAGCGTACAACACAAGACATTAATAAAATTAAAAAGAATATATTTTTTTATAAAATCTTGGGCTGTTACATACACTAGTATGGTTTCACTAACATTTGTATTTATAGAGGATGGTGAATTATCTTTTGTTAAACAGGAAAAGTATGCGTGAATTATACCTTCTCAACCAGTGACCTGAGGCTCCTGGTTATAGAGAAATGATGGGGAGTCCATGACCCAAACTCTAATCCTCAGAAATAATAAATTCTAAAAATTGTTCCAGGAAGAAAGGTTCATGTGACTATGGATATACAAACCCCCAGACAGTCCATGATTCAAAACCCCATTGTAAAACAAATGTGGGAAACCTCTGATTGCAGATATACAAACTAAAATAGAATACATGTTGATGTGCCCTTACCAATGGTTTGATAAGTCGTGAGTTTTTTGTGGAGTTTTAAACATTACCACTTTCAGATATGTGAGCCAACAAAGAAAAATTCATGCCATGATTGGATTTTATGAGGGAATGATGAAAGGATTTTATATATTGATCGGATTAGGTGAATCAAAGAAGGGAACCCATGTAAGTATCTGGCATGAATTATGTGCACAAAAGTAGGATAGGAAACATTAAGTTCACTTATGTGACAAAAATCCTAGATGTTAAAACTTAGGTGAGACTTGATTAATTCCATTAAGAGTATTCACAGGTATTCCCGAAAGTGGGGCATTCAGGTTCCTTTTATAGTAATTGGTTGTGAAAAATTGTTTCTAATTTATGGAGGTCTGAAGATTTCGGCTCATAAGTGTTATGGATTTCTGAAACTAAAGGGAATTAATTCATAAGATCCTCCTTCAATTCCTCCGATCTACATGTTAATTAACAACCTTGATGGTTATGGAAGACATGGGCGAAGCACTATGGAGACCAAAAAAACTGTTGGGATTTAGGGATATTTTTCAGTTCAAATGAATCCCTAAGTGGACTATTTATAAGTAAATGAATGACCTTGGGTGATTAAGTTATCAGGTGCCAAGTGGCTTTTGGTTCATAAATGTGGAACACAAGTACCTTTTGTGCTTATGGTTTCTTGGTTTTACTATGGTGACCCAATTTTCAAGCATGTGTAAATCATGTTTTTATTTATGTATTTTCTCCTATTTTTTCTAAAACACATCCCTTTGTCACATTTATCGTTTTTTATGGAACTGATTGTCAAAAAAATCCCCCCTTTGTAATGGGATCTAAAATGAAAAAGGGTCCCATTTTGAGATAGACTTATGAAAACAGAAAACAATAGTATGATATGGCGTGTAAGTGATAGTGCATGAGGAATGGAGGCGCAAGTTTGTAGAGTGAAGGGTATTTTTCATAGATTATATATAATGTATCTATATCGGAGAAACATACAATGAACATGGGAAATCCATCTCTCGGTATGCAAGTGTTTTCGATTAGACACTCTTGTTTTTCGTGCTTCTTCTATTTGTTTTTTTATTTGCGCGCAATAACTGGGGCTCAACACTTTCTTATCGGATTTATACATCGTGCTGATCCATACATGCATGCAGTAAAGACATGGTCAAATTTTCTTAATTCCTTTGTAAAAAAATCCTAGATGATATTAAAATTATGATGAATTTTGATCGAGTATTCAGGTTCAATGGCTCCCAAGAGAATCCGAACTACTAAAGAATTCGCTAGTAAAATATTTGATCATATTATAATGATTTTTGGGCAGGAAAACTTTGTCATTTGTGACACCAATCTCCCAGACATGGAAAATCATCTATGGAAATATCACCTCAATTTTTCAAGGAGTATTTATTGGCCTCTGTAGGGTTATGGCCATTTGTAAGTTGTCTTTATACTAGACAAATAAATTAGATTCCACTTTCTTAGTTTCAATACCATTGCAATTTCTCATCTGCTAATATTTTTGTTGCGGGAACATAAATCAATTGTGGGACTGCATCTAAGGCCCATTTCATGCATCGCATCCCATGTTCTCTATGTTAGAAATCCCATAAGCCCAGGCTACATGAACACAGATATTCATTAATTTATTGATATTCGTAGAGATTCCAATATAAGGAATGGAAGAAAATTTTTAATTTTCGATCAGGAGGGTGTGTTAAACCAGCATGGATGTGTGAATATTAGGTGCACAAGACATATGTGGAATTTATGGCTAACATAAAAGGTGTTTGGATTTATGAGGCTCTATGGGTTGGGAGGACCTATTAATATAAGATTAATTATTTTTCCATAGTTACTAAAATGATGGAGTATTGAGACTAATTCCTTCCATTATAACCTGGAGAAGTAGTAACCGGTTTGTGGGATGTTTACAACATCTATGGAGCTCCAATCTTAAGAGATATGTATAATGATTTTATTCCTCTAAATGTGACATGGAATGACTCAAAAAAGACAACAGCCTTGGTTTTTGAGTTAATGAAGATATTTTATAAACTCCAGAATATGAAAACAATAATGTACAAAACAAGATGGCATGTGCACACAGAGAAGTTGATGGAAATATTCCTGGTGAAGCAGAAGGAGAAGGGTCCCACTTTCACTCGTCCAACAACCTATCCAAAAGAAGAAAACAGAGGTACACCTGACACTTTCTGGAAAACATTATGGAAAGTTTAATTTCAAAAGTTTTATTATTATGTCAATTCCAAAATTTATATAAAGACATGTCTTGACAGTTTCTTGTCCATGTGGCTCAGCGTGTATCTATTGCATGTTCAATATTTCAATGGAGGTGTAAGGCCAAGAACATTTTTTATCACATCCATGTTGGATGAGAAGAGGATGGTAGGATAAGATAATCTTATTTTGAAAAATATTATTAGGATCTTGTTTCATATCTAGAGAAGAAACTCTCCTTCCAAAATATCGGGACTATTGTAGGTGTTATGGTGATCGATCACAATACCTTTTAGAACTTATGTTGTGAAATATGGGGTACATGTTTTGGGAAGTTCGTTATGACAATCTGTTCCAGCTCTCTTTTGTATTTCACCATGTCATTGAATGATTATGTCTGTATATACATATTAAGTATGTATAAGGAATTTCATATTTTCCCTCATGGGAATCCGTCTAAGGGGTGATTTTTTAATGATTGGACGGCCATCATAGAGCTAAGGGTGTATAGTTTAGCTTATAGGGATGGCATATTATCCCCTAGGATTGAAGGAGAAGTAATATGTGAGGGCTATTATCCTTATAGATTCACACCTCAACTCAAATATCACTAAAAATTATTGTATCTCCCCGATCACATGTTAGATTGGAGAAACATCTGATGGTATTCCAACATCTATTTTTGTTGCTGAAAATAGAGAAAATTGTGGCAATATTAAAATTACCTATCATCGATGCAATAAAAAGATTGACTATATAGTATGCTAAGAAGTGGGTTGCATCAAAACCTTAAGGGGTATTGAACCATATTGTCCCTCGAGTAGGGATAAATAGAGGTAGTGGGTAGGAAGCCTCTCATTTAGAAGGTAATTCTCCATCATCAAAGGCTGATTCATTGGAGTTAGAGGGTGAAGGTGACGAGGCTCCATGATCATCGTTGTGACCTTGTTCATTATATAATAAATCTAAAAGATTCATGGAATCCACAACATCTTTCTCAACTAAAGTTGTACTAATGTAGTCTAGTCGACATTGTTCAGAAGGGAAACGTGTACCATTTTCTCATCCATCTTCTATGACTGCAGGAATCGGTAAGAAACTCAAATCTAAAACTACAGGATCATCTTCATAATCCTATGTAATATATTTTGAATATATAATACTAGAGGGAGCTTAAACATGGAAAGTATATCATTGTGATGTTGAAACCACATGGATAGATTTTTTTGAAAGGTTACAGATTTGGGGGTTAAGGGATATACTATCCTCTTCTAATATTATTTTTAAGAATAACCATTATGAAGTGAGAACTTATATCCGAGAACTAGAGATTCTCATATATGCAATTTCTGAATCATTTCCCACCACAAAAACTAGTGAATGAGATGATAGATCATGGTTCTACTAAATATATTGACCTTTCATTAGATAAATAATGGAGTGGTTTTTTTATCTTGAATATGTAATTTTTATTTTTCTTACATTATTTTATTCTTTTCTATTTGAATTTAGTCAAAGTATTGTTACTTATGGGAAATATAATTTTATCTTGCAACTAAATAAATTAAAATTGGTTGATGTTCCATCACCACAATATAGCATTGGTTGTACTACACTTGGAACTATTGGATCACTCTGTGAATTAGGAGAGATATCACCACGCCAACAGGCCATGTAGGCTGAGATATAAAGGGTCTTGAAGTCTCCAATACATGTTTTTGGAGATTAAGATTCATGTACTCCCAATAAGGTGATTAAACAGAAACATTGATGAAAGAAAACCATTTTTAAACATTTTCCCATAAGTGGTAATAATTCCTGACAACATGAATTATATCTTTCATCATAGAATGTGTTTAAACATCTTGGAACTTTAGGAACTTCTTTTGTTTCTTCTATTAGAGAAATCAATAATGATCCTCGAGGAACCATGGAGGGTGCTTCTGAAAAACCACAACTTCCTTCCAAACTAGTGATTCTTTTGACTCAAGAGGCTATTAGACCAAAGGAACCAACATCTTTTACCAACATTGCTCATGTTCCTTATACTAGGAGAGAGGATACCTCTGCTAAATCAAAAGTGATTCCTGAGAAACTATGTGTAACCATAACTAGTATCCACTCTGTTATACATTAGGGTCATATCATGGACTAGAAAATCCGACGACAACTCATGCTGACCCCATAACTATTAACGGGGAAGTTGTTTGAGGTAAAAAGATGTCATAGGAGGGTCGTGAAACAGCCACTCCAATTGCTCCAATGGGCAAGACTAACATGTTATTTGGGATATCGTTGGATTCTATGATGTATCTTTTCTTGTATTTTGAATAAAGATTAGAGCAGATTAACATGCCAAATACTTTAGAGGATTTTTATGTTCCATGTATAGAACCAAATGGACATGAGTTTTTATTGATTTTCCTATCAATATTCTTATGATTAATGTTCTAACCATGATAGGTTGAAATATGTAGTTCCATCTTAAGAAATTTTTGTAGTGATGATGATGGAAGGAAATGTCGATAGCACTGTCAATCCCACCATTGTAGATATGTTGGACCTGGTCCATATTGAAACACAAAATCAGTCAAATATTCATTGAGAGGATCCTGATCAGGTTAAATAAACCATTCCCCTACCAAGAGATGTCAACCAAGACTATTAATGCTGTGAATATTAGCGAATAGTCTTGACAAGTTGTCGACCTATTGTTAGGTAAGGGTCCCAAATATTGTTATTGTTCTCAATACTTTTAACATTTTGAAACTAAGCATAACCATAATTTTAATTAACTATATATAATTATCAACATAAATAGATATGTCTAGAGGTGAAGATTCTACATCAACTCATACAATGTTACGAAGTGAAGAAACCACTATCAATGAAGGATTAAAACACTGAACTTATTTAAGTGCAATAATCTCAGAATACCTTCCTCATTACAACAGTGATTCTGAATCATATCTGGAGCTGAAAAAGGCCCATCATCTTGCACATCTCAAGGAAAGGCATAAAATATGGAAGATAATTTTTGAAATTCCCCATGAGGAACTGTCCTCATGAATTCCATGCCTTAAATGTATGATCATTAGGTTGGTATTTGACAGTTATAAATACCATGAAATTGATTCAATATTGAATGAGATTATGCAATAAAGGGATAAAGAGAAGAAAAATCTACATGATCTAATAAAAACAACATTTTTGACCAAAATTGATGAATTCCATGTAGCATTATACCTAGCTAAGCCCAATCATACTTCAATGTTGAATGAAATCAAGCTTAAAACTGAGGAAAAGATATTTTAGAAGCTTCAACTTCAAAAATAGTTAGATATTGTCACAAGTGAGCAAGCCCAACATCATGATTCAATAGAAGAAGTCCAAAAGGATGGTGAAGAATCCATTTTAGAGGCCAAGGAAGCAGTTCTTCATACTAAAGAGAATGAGAATAGTCAGCTAACTGAACATCAACTAAGGGATTCTGGGGCTCAAGAGGCCATTAATAAAATGAGAATTTATGTATAGAAACTATTTTGATTTATAACAGAGAGACTATATTTCATTGATTCTCCTTAGTCTATTTTTTTTCCTAGAAATGAATGTAACATTGTCTTTAATCATCTATGTCTTCATCATTACTTCTTTTTTTACAAAAGCCAATGGCCCTAGAAAATGACTTCTTATTTTTACAATTGTTATATATATACCCCCACAAACTATGTATCTTTTGAAAATTTATTTCCCAATATTGAGCAAACCATACAAAAATGTATGTCTTGTGAGCTGAGACTCAACCATTTTCCAAAGTGTCCATTGTGATTTTTCAATCTCACATGTACTATGTCTCTTACTTATTGGCATTTTAGAGTCATTCATGTAGGAATAAAAAGGATGATGTTTATGTTCAAATATTTTTGATCAAAAATTTTGAAATTAGATCCCAAACAAGGATCTGTGGCAAGGAATTACTCAAATATTTATTATATAATTCCAAGGGGAATATTGGGTTATGATGTTTATGGTCACTAAATCAAAAACTTTTTAAAACATAATGGATGTATTCTTCAATAATGAGGAAAAAATTAATTGAAAACCCATTATAAGGCCTATATTATGTAGGGCCAACTAGGGCGTATTCTTCATACCCAAATAGTGGCATCTTTTGATCGACATGACTATTATGCCGAAAACTTATGCAAGGACACCTAGGGGCACGTACCTCATAGTCAACAAAAATAACTCTCAAGAATTTTACATTTTTTTGATAGAAAAATAAAAAATAATATTTGAGTGACTTAAGACCACAATGGGTGGTTTTTCTATAGAAATGGAATTTAGGAATAAAGGGTTATCCATACAGAAATATTCCCTGAAGGGGAAAACCACATCTATGCAAATTTGGTGTGTGAGGAATGGGTAAATTTGGTGATAAAGGGGACTTATGATATCATGTTGCCCAGTTTTATGTCATGAAGTGAGGAAATTAGGATGTGTAGTTTTAATTCATACTGTGAGTACATTATACTGTGCAGTGTTAGGTTATCCACTGAGGAAATTGTACTATGATTTATTAACTCTCGAAGTAATGAATTTTGATTGCTTTAATTTAATGTCTTTTAGCTTTGACCAATAGAATAAGACTCTCTAATTTCTTGATAAATTATCTAAAAAAATATCCCCATGTTTATGTATGGAATGAACGAATTGTAAACATTTATTTGGGAATTTTTGGATATGAAGAACGTAATGGGAACAGGGATAAAGAAATTATAATAAGTCTTTTCAATGAATGATGTTACCATTATTTGACAAACCCATTATGGGGTTTTTTATGCAGGACCATCTTGGGAATATACTGCATAGTCAAATGAAGTAATATTTTGATTGACATGCCTATTATGTATGAAACTTATGCAAGGCCTCCGAGGGGAATGTATTGCATTGTCTAGTAAAATAGACCTAATGATTTTTTTCTTTTATTTCTAAAAAATGGATAATGTTTAAGGAGATTTATATTTTCAAAATCATAGAGTTTGGATTATAGAGAAAGGTACCTGAATACAGAAAGAGTATATCCAATCATGATTTACAATTAATATGAAGAATATGATTTATATTAAGGTATGACCCAAATGTTGGATGTATGCTGACTATAGTTTTAGGTCATACAGTTAGGACCAAAATATAAAAGAAACAACAGATGTTATGTATCCAAAATATCTGAGGTTATTTCAATATTCATTGAACACATGGTGGGGGAAATGTTTAAACCATGGTCTTGAAGACTTTCAGATTGAGAGAAAGATAATGGGAAAAATATACATAGATGACTTCTATAAGATATAGATTCATGTATATTTCTATCAATGTTTCATGGGGAAAAATACACATTTACGAAGAAAAAAATTGCCATTATTTGAAAAATACGTTATGAGAAATATATTATGATGGTAAAACTAGGGAATATTCAATATAGTCAAACGATGACATCTTTTGACTAACATGCACATTTAGTATGCAACTTATGCAAGGCCAGCTAGGGAACATACTGCATAGTCAAGAAAAGATTTATAAGATATCATAAATTATACCCCCAAACCATAAGAAAGTTTATGAAGTTCTAAAAACATTCATAATTAAGAGTGTGAAATATGAAATGGGGGTAATGATCAATGTATAGTGTAAATATTTTATTTAACACTAACTATGTGTTTTGAGTCCCTTACATAGATCAAACTCACATGTAACATGGTGGAATTTCTCCTTTTCTAGGTCGGATATCTAAGGAGAGGTCCCAAAATGATGAATCCCATATAGATTGTTAATTATATGTGAAATAAAGATACAAATTATCCCATGTATTAGACTAGGAACTATGTCCTAGTGTTTCCAAATTATCTCAATGGGTTGAGAATCAATCCATACATAATTTTTCATGTACATTTCAGTTTAATGATGCACAGAAAGGAAATTATGTTGTGTAGTTTAGAGTAGTGCAGTGAGGACATGATGTTATTCTAACATGAAAATGGAATATCATGGATATACTATGAAATAAAACCCAGGTGTCTCTATGTATCTCATATGGATGAGAATGAGGCCAAACATAGTTCTTAAAATAGTCATTTATCACAACATTTCAGTTTCCTGTGAGAGTCTATGGCTTTTAAAAATTATGGAATAATGGTTGAACTTAAGACATAAAATGGTATAAAGGTAAAACCATGTATCTTGAAAGAGTTATCTTTATATATCTGGTTCATTAAAAGGAGGATAAAAGAGAAAAAACATTTTTGGGTTTCGGCTAGGACCAAGATTATAGATTCTATGTGTCTCTATGTATCCCACTGGAATGAGAATCATGCCACACGTAGTTCATGAAATGAGATCTCTTTGTAGATCTGATTTAAACATAGGGAGACATGGAACTCATTTTCCACTATAGAGTAGCAATGGTGTAAGTAATTATGTTGTATAGAAGCTCATATCATCAAATAAATATGATGTTAACCATAATTTTTAATGTTGTGTAGCAAGGAAAAATGATTTCCTGTAGTTTAACATCATTCGACAAGGAAAAATATGTGACACATTTTAACGTTGTGCATCATGGACTCTTATGGTTCTTATGAAATTTAATGTCTTTCTACTACGATATTGTGCTATTTACTTTAGATTCATGCATCAAGGACAGTGTGATGTGAAATTACAGAAAGTACTCCATCAAGAATATTGCATTGGATGAAGTTGTAATAAGTTCTCCAAAAATTGGGATTATAGAAAAATATCCTTTAGTTTAGACCTTATTTACATAGTAAGGTCCTTCCCACATTGGCTCATGTTTTGTAGGCTTCATTCCTAGTATCATTGGAGTCCAAAAAACTAATACCAATTCTCCTTGACGAAATTAATGGAGGAAAACATTCTTGTTAAAATCTTGTGCTATTTTGGTCTGATAGACATCCAAATGATTCAATGTAGTAATTTATTTTCATCTAATCATTCTATCTCCTCAAATAGCTTCTGAGAATTTTCATTTGTAGATAACTGATCATAGATTGTAACTTGGAGTGAAGATAATTTATTTTTAGTTAGAAAAAATAGCTTCATTTCTCTATACCAATGAATATGGATTTTCTTGAGTGGCAGTATGGTTAGTAGTTCTATAATCTAGTAAATGTTGAATAACTTTATCAATACGATATTTATAATCATTATCCACCATCATATAGAGTATATTGGATAATTTTTTTTAAAGACTCTATCCATCCATTGGTTGTTGCATGATAGTGAGATGAATGGTTGGATTTGATATTATTCCCATGATAAAATTTATTTACCTCACCAAAACAGAAATTGGTACCATTTTCCACCAATATAGTATGAGGGACAGAAAATATAGTGATGATATTAGCTTTGACAAAGATAAAAAAAATTGGCGAAGAAAGTTTTGATAGGCATTGCCTCAACCCATTTGGAGAATAAATCTAGGGTAGTAAGAGAATACTCGAACTACTTAGTCATAGACGGAGGATAAGTTCATACTACATCCATTCCCCATGTGGAAAATGGAATAGAGTATTTAGTTGTATGTAGAAACTCTGATGGTTAATAAATTATGATGGAACGCATTGTAAGGGATGACATTTTTTTGTGAAAGATGTACGATCCTACTTCATTGAATTCCATAAGTATCCAGAACATCAGATTTGATCAGAAAGCCTATGCGCATACTGGTCAGCACCACAAGCTCCTGCATGTACTTCTATCATGATAGCTATAGTTTTATCTGCATCAATACATCAGAAGAGGACTCTATCGAATTCTAATTTGTAGAGGATCTTCTAGTGATCTGGACTGTCATAAAGTGTGAAATTGGACACTCTTCATCAGATCTATTCTTTTTCATCTATATCTGGTTGATATAATCCATTTAAAAGGTATTACATGATGAGTGTAATACATACCATTGTTTGACCATATGGCTCTGAAATAAAGATAAATTTATTAATTTCTTCCATTTGAGTATGAAAAAAAGGTAAAAACTCAAGACGATGTGAAATGATGATGATTATATTATCCAGATTTGGATTTTCCAGGGTTGTGGCTGCATTTTATAGAGAATGAACATGTGAATTTTGTATTCGCAGGACATAATACAATGTTGGATCTGAGGGAAATTATTCCATTAACCCTATTACATTATCATATAAAGGGATTAACTCTTATTTTCTAAAAGAATATTCCACATTGATCTATTTGATTACCAACTCTGAATCATCTCCCACTTTTAGGTGGTTCAATTGTACCTGCATTACCAATTCCAGACCTGAAATGAGAGCTTGATATTTTTCCTCATTGTTGGTACCGCCTTCGGACAACATGATGGAATATGGAAACAATGCCATTTTTGTAGAGAAAAGGACACTTCATAATCCATATTTATTGAGATTAGGGTTTTTTATTCTCTTTCCTGTTGGACTTCTAGAAGCACCATCAATGTACATTTCATCTTTTTGGGTATTATCTTGAATAGAGAAGATTTATTCATCAGGGTGTTCAGTATTTTATGATATATCTTCTACGGATGGATATTCAGCGTGGATATCTGCCAAGTCTTGGACTTTTATTGACTTTTGAGGCACAAACTGGATATCGAACTATTGAAAAATAACTGCCCACTATTCCAAAATTCCTATAAGATTAGGATGCCTAAGAATGAATTTGAGTGGGTTATTGGGAGACACCATGTGAACCTCATGATGTTACAAGTAGTGCCTCGACCTTTGAACTATAAATAATAATGTCATAAAACACTTCGTGTTACATGAATATCAATACTATGTGTCATGAATTGTTTGACTGAGGTTGTAAATTCTATTTTCATTCCCTGAATCATAATTTTGTGAAAGTAAGGCACATAGTGATCACTCAATAGATGTCACATAAGGAATAAGTATCTTTCATTCAATAGGTGGAATTAATACTACTAGATTGAAGATATATTTCATGAGTGTATTAAATGCCTCTTGTAAGTCTTCATTATATTTATATAAAACTCCATTCTTCATTAATTTGGTGACGGCTAAACGCATGCTTCCTAAATTGGTGATAAAGAGCCAAATATAGGCCAAGTTTCTTTTAAGTCCTCTTAATTCCTCCAAACTTTGAGGAGGTTACATGACAAGGATTTCTTTTTTATTCTCAGGATAAAAATCAATGCCACAATGGCATAGATTAATACCAATTAATTATCCCATGGTTACCATGAAAGCATATTTTAATGGTCTCAAACTCAAATTATGATGTTGAAGTTTACTGAATATACACTCTAGATCATTCAGGTGATCAGAACGTTTTCTGGATTTAACTACCAGATTAGCCACATAATATTCAAAAACATTTACTAAGAAGGGTTTAATGATATGGTGCATGGAATGTTGTTACATTCCACCTGCATTCTTTAATAAATATGGAATTACTCGATAAAAAAATCACACTCGGTGGGGCCCTGAAGGATGTCGACTTATCGTGCTTTGGGGCCATTCGGATTTGATTATACCCCTTGTATCCATCCATGAAGGATATATATTCATAGCTGGTTGTTTCTTTAATAAAAATTTCTTTGATAGAAACTGGAATGTAATATTTATGACAATTCTGGTTAAGATCTCTAAAGTCAATGAAAACTCTAATTTAAATGTGCTATCTTTTATTAAGACAATGTTGTCCAGCCTTTTGGGATATTTCACCTACCTAAAAATGCTATCTTTGACAATATTTTCGACTTCAGCTTAAATTTTTGAGGCATGAGTTGGCTGTGTTCTTCTTTTTTCCTTCTTAAGTCCTCGATGTTCATCTACAACACTCGATTGATGACTAGCCACATTAGGATTAAGGCTTAGAATTTTTTTATAGTTATATGAAAATATATCTCAATGTTGCCTTATAAATGGAGAATATATATCTTACTCTTCATATGTCATGGACACACTAATTAATGTGGGGTTTGGATCTTCTTCTCTACCCCTATTTATTTCTCTGGGATCATCCATAGTAGTGGAGACGCCTTTCTCAAAGTCTATAGGAGTGTCCCTGAGATCATAATCTCCTTCTACCTTATGTGTAACTTCTTTTATTTCTTCATTTATTGTAGGTGGTGAAGAAAATTATTCAGAGTTAGGAGTGGAGTCAATATTTGAACATCCTGACGAAGAGACAATCATATCTGACCCTATTAATGATGAAGGGTCTTCCTGGATTATTAACGATAAGATGAGGGGTTGGGATTCAGCATCCTTGTCTTCATTTATTATTGATATAACATCATCTATCCTGAAGGATGAAGAAAATACTTGATAATGTTCAGTGGAGTAAATAAATACATCTCCATTTTTGCTTTCACCACTACATGGTGTCAACAATTTCATCTATGCCTCCAGACTCAATTTTCATAATTGAAATTAAGAATGTCACTGGAAGAGTGCATGGATTTTGGTATATCATTTCGATTTAATTGATATGAAACATATATATATATATATACATAGATATTTTAATTAGTTATATGGGATCATTTCCAGGCCATTCATAGCATTGATTTGTGTTATATATTTTGTTATAGACCTCGTTCCCTTTGTGTGATAGAATCATGCCTCAGTATACTAAGATTCACATGTTTTTAAAGGATCCTTTCCATGATAAAATGGCCCAATTTTAAAATCTAATCAATACTTGTGACATTGGCGATATGATGAAGGAATGTTCGCATGATGATGCAGCCACGACCTTCCAAGAAGAATGTGGAAGGTTTTGTCATGTTAGAAAACCAGAAAATATGAATTAGATACAAGATCCCCAAAATGAAATATGAGTTTGATCTTTCCAAGAGTTTATTTTTCATTCCTTTCATAAACATGAAACATTAAATTGGAAGGAGATAAGTCAGATTCAATGTGACCCAATCGACAAATTGTACTGATGGGATTGAGGTTGAATCCAAAGCAATTATCAATTATTGATTGTTGGTTGTCATTATCATTAACCCTAACAGATAGAGACAAGGTCCTCGTGTGTCCATATAGAACATCATCCATGTCATCATCCATGAATGATATAACTAGATCACATTATATAGGGTCAATCTCAATACGGTAAACCTCAGCAGCATCAACATTGGTTTCAAACTCCTAAGGACTTGACATAACCTTAATAAGTTCTTCTTCATTATCTTTTGATAGATTCAAGGCATTAAAGATTGAAAATATATCCATTACATGGGATAGCTATTTCATAACATCATACTTTTGGTACAAAAGTCTGTGTTTTACATTATGGAGATGTGGTTTAATAGGCATCAGGGACGTTTATGCTCTTGATGTAGATGTACCCTATGTTGGGGTAGAATTTTGAAATACTTATGATTTTGGTAAATTATACCAACACGGTCTATCTACTTTCTGAGAGAATGTTGGTGTAACCTCTAATCAGTACTCAAATATAATCATGCCAGGGCTGATCCTACTATGTGTGGGAGAATTTCCTTGTTCTTGTTGAGCCTCTAAAGGGATCTCCAATGATTTCCATTTACATAAATGGTTTTATGATGGGTAAAGTTAAAATAGTTGTTTATATCATATCCATAAATATTCATGTATACATAACCTTGTCTTATTCCTCTAGTTCCCTAGTCAGGTACAAGGAATTGAGGTTCATCATAACAAGAGTCGTCATATTCATAGGGGAACATTAAGTGGATAACATTAACGAAACCGAATATCAACTCATCATCTGATTATGATTCTTCTTGACATGTTAGTTCTGGTTTTTCTACTAGGTGAGGTGGTGTCCGTGATTTTTAGATGGATGGCATGAAACCATCCAATTTCAATGACGACATTAGCCATGACATGAGATCTTCTACTTATGACTGCTCTTTATCTTTCTGATCACACAGATTCTTTGAACATTGACCTTTGGAGGATTTATCTTTTGATGAAAATGGATTTTTAGTAGAGAAAGTGGAAGAAGACGCAGTCGGTTGATTCAACTGTGCTCATAGAATGGCATGAGTTTGGTTGATCATTTTCATAACCATCCAATCATAATACTTATTCACATTTTTTCTTTTGACTTCATGTCATTCGCATTCTTTCTCTAGATCAGTAGAAGTAACACATGCTACTTGGGATAATGAAAATTATAGTTTCCCTTGTCCAGAGTATAACATTTTGTTCATGAGGTCATTGAACCCAAAAAACCCTTAAAAAAGATGCCCCAAAATTTGATGAAAGGGGAAAAATTCATTAAATCTTAATCTCCATATTTGTTTGGACTCTTCGGCCTTGGAAACTGGTCCAAATTGTTTTCCAAATATCAATGTAAGTAATTGAGAATCCTTTTCATCTTGAAAGTAATAAACATTATTTGATAACTCCCCAAACTATTTCCGTCATTGATCTTTTTTATCATCCTGATGAGGTTTTCATTGTTGATGATGCTAAATAGGTGGATCCCTACTGTATGATGAAGGTTTTGATGTAGATGCAGGTATAGGTGTGGGTTTAATTATTACTATAGCATCTTATTCTTTCCCTATTATCCTTCTCAGATTTTATGGTATTAAACAAGATTTGGATTTAGTTTCAACTATTTAATCCTCCACTTGTTGGGCGATTGAAGCAAGTTTTTGAAACCCTCTATATTTCCCAGTGATTAGTGGTGTGCGTAACTAATCACACAAATTTTATACACAAATTTATAGCAAGTCTTCTTAATGGTGTTCTATATTTAAGGAATGTGTTAATTTTTTCCATCAACCAATTAAATCTAAAAATATTTAATTTTCTCATTTTTTTCAATTTTTACGATGAAAACCCGCTGTCTTTGGAAGTGTTGAGATGTATTAGAGAATGATTTTCTATCTCAGGTCTTCCCATTTAGTAATTGATCAAAACTACAAACTTGTATACCAGAAAAAGGTTGGCCCATCTATGGAATTAGCAAAGCGTCTGAGATTTAAATCTATTTGGTGTTGAGAGGTCCTCATCATGGGATCACAATGAGAAACAAAATGAGTAATGTACTACTCCAGATCACCAGAAACATTAATGATTGGAATGGTAGTATTTACAATGTTTTGTGACGGAGGGATCAGATCTACCCATTCAGGGTAAGATTTATTTTCTGGATGTAATAGTTCACACCATTCATGCATAGCTTCCAATGTAATTTTTAATGCCTCAATTTGTTCATATGAATTTGGGGAATATTTGGATGAGCTGGGACCTATATAGGTACAAACGTTGGAGCCTGAACTTGCTCGATGACTAGAAAAACCACTTCTAGTGGTGCTGCAGTTATTTTTCTAGGATAACCCATGTGAATAGGACTATAAGGATGAGTTTTATACTTACATGGATGTGTACCCAATACAGGTAATTCATTATCTGTATCTGTAGTTGCAACAAACCCTCTTTGATGAGGATTTCATACATGATGTGTTAGTTGAGGATCTTCTTGTGGAGAATGTCTAGAAAAAATGCTACTTCTATGTAACTCTAAATTGATTATTTTAAACTCTTTCATCTCCACTTCATAATGGTAAAATCTTTCTTCAAGCTAAATTGATTGACCTTATCTTGTGGAAAAGTGAGTCATGGTCTAATTTTTATCTTTCCCATTTTTAGAAGACTTTTTTAGAGGTGGGAGTTGGTTACGTTGGGGAATAACTAGATTTTGGGTATACCTCTGATTTAGGGTACGCACACCTCCATCATTTTTTTCAATGTGTTTCGTGTTAGGAGTAAGAAATTCATATTCAGAATCCATTGAACTGGAATCGTTTTTGTTGGATCTTTCATAATGCTATTAATGTCATTTATTGATTCATAATGCATTGCTAGAATTTTGTCAGTATCTTTGTAAGATCACCTCCTTCTGTGTCCTCAATGAGACTTTGTTCTCCTATATGATGAATTCTAGGGAACATTATGACAGATAGTAACCTAATGGGAATCTTTGGATAGTTCAGTTATATGTTAACTTTGTGGCTTCTTCTATAA
The DNA here is from genome assembly GCA_963277665.1 of Viscum album. Taxonomy (NCBI): domain Eukaryota; kingdom Viridiplantae; phylum Streptophyta; class Magnoliopsida; order Santalales; family Viscaceae; genus Viscum; species Viscum album. The sequence goes on from OY728143.1 coordinate 1,616,930,355, forward strand.
TCAGAAGAAAACTATCTTCTGTTGATGAGGGGATTATAGATGTGAAGAATCCCATAGTTCTACAACTAGAGTTGTTGTTGTTCTTCTTCTTCTTCTTCAAAACATCAAACATTGTTTATGGAATATGAAGGTTTAATTAAACAAGCCCCTAATCGTATAGGCTTGGGTTACTCTTGAACTACTATGGATTAAATTCGCATAGATTCTCTTCTGATTTTGTGAATTTTTGTGTGAACATTGGCTAGGTGCATTATCCGAAAACCAATTAAACAGCCTATTTTAGGAGTCCGTTGTTCAATTTCATAAATTTTGACAATATTATGGATGTAATACTCTAAGCACAATGCCTTCTTAATGTTCTCATATTCTTGATGCAATAGTATCTCAATAGAATTTTCTCTTTGGGCCTAACTCTAATGAGATCTAGTTAAGGAATGTTTTTTATAATATATCTGATAACACACAAAATCATTTTATTGTAGCCTTCCATGGGAAATAAAATTTCAGGAGACCACATTTGGTGGTCTTTGACAATTTTGGTGTGTAGTGAAATGTAATGCTCATTGCGCACCCCATGCTCTGATACAAACACCAGATGAGTTGTTAGTAATTAACTAGCATAGCCCATTTAGTGCATCAAGGAATCAATGCTAAAGGGTTACCTTTTTCTTCTCAACCTTTGTATGTCGGGAAACTGAGAGAGATGCCAAGTCAATTTGGAATTTCAACCCTTCTATTACCATAAAATGACTTTTATATTCATGATATTGTAATACATTTTATTTCAGAGGATGAAGAGTTTTCTATATGTTGAGGTTAATATCATGAATTCAATCTTCTCCAACCAATTCTGGAATGTCGTATTGAGAGATCTCGAAAGGCTAGAATGTGACTGGTATTTCACCTTTAGCCAATTATTTTCTCATATTAAAAATATCTTAATCTTCTTTTTCTATGGGTTTCTCCACATGGTCCGACTCTTATGGACGCTTCTCGATTGTTTTATTACAAAAAATTGAATCAATTTCTTTTTCCTCTACTATATTAGAAAAAAATAAGAGATGGGAGTTTTAGAGAATGTATGTATCCTTAGGATGACTTTAAGTTGATAATGTCTTCCATCTATTAGTAACAAGGCATCAAACATGACTAAGTTTATGTTAGAAAGTTCCTCAAGATAAGAGTTCATTCTCATTAATGCATTTTAAATTTTATAATTTTCATTAAAATGTGAAACACTAATGCAGAGAAAACATTGGCAGTGAATTCTTTCATAGAGAGGAACACCGTGGTGGATTACAGTAAGGGATAAATCCCCTTTCTCTTTGGTCTTTTGGCCACATGGATGGTTTTTGAGTGTCTCATCCAGAGATAGGATCACTAGATTAACCAAATATTCATAAAGCAAGAAATCATAATGAAGTGTCCGATGGGGAACATCTGAAGGGGACAAAGGTAATAACCTACTTCTTGTTTGTCGGACGTTGTGACCATTGGTTCTTTTTCCATGCCCAGGTATGAGGGACCTATGCCAAACATCCAAATACAAAAACCTCATCATGTTGGTGGTTCACTACTGTATGGTTCTGATAATGATGATTGATGGTGGGCGCCCTTGGGAAGGACCCATGCATCATTGAGTTGAGTCCATGAGCGACCTCTTGGTCCACCTTCCTATAGTATGGGAGGAACCGGTTGTGGAGTTCTAGGGATAAGGACACAAAAAGGTTGAAGATGGTGGTTGTCATCATCTACTTCTTGACCATCAGTCATCACTTTCAGGATGAGAAAGGGTTATTACTAACTTAGATAGCCTTTCGGGTAGCCTCTAGGGTTGGGATAATACCGTATTGATGGTATTACCATACCAATACATTTGAGACCCAATGTTGAAGATGATGAGTTGGTGATCGAGTCCTTTCAGTGAATGAAGATCCATCTTCAACATCGGTTGGTGCATTCATAGCTGAAAACATGAAGGAATCCATTTAGAGTTAATGGAGTTCTGAGGAAACATGAAAGACAATGAAGTCCATTAAATCCACAACTTTTTATATGGACACATTCAATAGTTATTCTGTTGTCTAGCCTTCCATTATCAAATGATATGGGCCTATCAAATGCTTCAAACTTTTAACTCAGTTAGGGATTCACATCGGTTTCAACATTTTTTTTGCTTACTCCTTCAGAATGTGTATTCTGGCAAAGAATCACTACATCTGGGACGTTTCCATTGGATTTATTCATTGAACAAGAAACATCCAATGGTTCTTCATCTAAAGGGACCTAATTTGCAAATCTAGGTGTCTGTTAGGTTTGCACCTACGACACATTAGAATGTACATTGGTCGAGTGGATGGGAATTCAAACTCATCACACACTTTTAGGGGGAATTATTTCCAACTTTCAGACTCTCTGATATATTTAAGATATTTTTGGTAATCATTATTAATTTACCGAGTATAAAATAGATTTCCATAGATATTTTTAATAATTTAGTACCATATGTGAGATTTAGAATCATCTATATGTATTTGAGATTCTTTATCAATGTTTTCCTTTCATGAACTTATTATAGATTCTTTTAACCACTTTTATGATAATACAAGGTTTTAAGCCACTTAGTGGGGCACTCTGGAATTTATTGTCCTCCAGGAAGATGAAATTTTTTTTGATGTTGGGATCGTACCCATAAATGGTCTGCCTACATATCCTTGTGAATGGAATCAAAACCCACATGGTTCGGTGCCACCTAATTGGACACATCATACATTTTAAGGTCGTGTGATAATGACCTAGTCGTATAGTTTTATTTCATGTTGTAAGGACATCTAAGAAGAAGGTGCCTAGTAAAATATTGGTGGGGGAGTTATACCTATGTAAACCAAGGAACATGGAAATTATATGCGTTTACAAGTTGGATTTGACTCTATTGGGAATATGGCCCAGTAAGAACAGGGTTGATTGATGTATTGGGTTTGAACCTCAGAGAGGCTTCTTATGTATCCCATTTGGAAGGGAATCAAAGCCCATGTAGATCAATAAGTCTCATATAAGTGTTTAATACTTTATGATAAATGACTTCAGACTTACTGAAAATGGAGCTTTTATGGATGAAATTATATGGATATCAGGTCTTATGAATGATTCTTTCGTATCCAATTTTTTAGGGGAATCAAAGTTCTTATAGATCATTCATAAGAGGTTTCTGTGAAAATTTTGGGATCATCAAACATTTCTAAGCCCAAGTGAGCCATGATTAGTGTGAGAATCATGAATATTTCAAAGATTAAACAAAGGAACACACACTTCTCCTCCTCTTCTAGTGGAAGAGGATGGGCCTACGACGACAATAGTGGAAGAGGTTGGGGTGACGAATCAACCCTCTATTCACTATACATTAAACTAGGGTACAATTTAAGGAAGGAGTGAAGGTGAAGGAAGTATATATGATTATGATTGGAACCTCATACATGAGTGGCTTGGTGCTTACATTAATATGGTTACCCGAAAATTTGCCTTATTAGGAGAGGGAGACTTCTCCTTTGTTCTAATGAAAATGTAGGTGTGAACCATACATTCCCAACAAGAGACCTGAGGTTCTGGGATTTAGAGACTAGGAGGGGAGGTCATGGCCCAAACCCATATCCTCCAAACCAAGAACATACCAACCCTATTCCTATGAGATAATTTCATGTCACTACAGATATGCAAACCCACAGACACTCCAAGAATCCTAACCCCATTGCAAAAAATATGGGAAACTTATAATTGATGATATAAAAATCCAAATTGAAGACACGTTGATGTGCCCTTTACAAATTTTTTGAAAATTTAGGAGGTTTTGATTGAGATTTCAATATAACCAATTTCATATAAGGGGGCCAATGAAGAAGAATACTTTCCATGAATGGCTTTGAATAAGGATTGATGAAAGGATTAGATACATTGAAGGAATTAGAAGAATCAAATACGGTCACCCAAGTATATATCAAGCATGCAAGTATGTGCACACAAGTAAGAATGGATGACCTGATGTTCACTTAAGTGGCTAATAACTTGGATGTTAATACATGGGTGATACTTTACTCAAATCTTCAAGATTATTCACAAATATTCCCAGTAGTTTGGATATCATGTTCCTTTGAGAGGAATAGATGGCACAAAAGTGTTTCTAATTTAGTGAGGTTGGCCACTTTAGGTGTGTAAGTGTTATGGATTTTATACACTAAGAGAAGTTAAGTCATATGACCCTCCTTTAATTCTAAATTCTCATTATGACAATTTTTGTTTCATATAGAATCTCACTAGAACCCTAGATATTTCATAGAATCTCATTAAAACTAAAAAAATTATTCATCAATGTATCTTCATCATTGTTGGCACTCTGTTCCATCACAACAATAAAAAAAATGTGAAAAAGGGATGTTACTAGAAAGGGATTGGATAAAATACATGAATAAAATCTAGATTTTTGATGGATGGAAACTCAAATCACCCCAGTCAAACCGGGGATCTGTCGACCTGCACGGTACTTCAGAACCCAATCACATTTTTATAAAACAAATTCTCTTCTTATTGTGAAATTCACAAATTGTAATGACACAATGTTTTATAAAAGAAATTCTCTTCTTATAATTTTGTCTCGTAGTATAAGAATATAAGATTTCATATCTAAAACAATGAAAACCTTATAAATGAATAATTAGTAAAATAAATGGTATCCCTATAAGATAAATATCATATACCAATGAAAGAGTAACCTGAACTTTGGAATAGTAATGTAACCATTATGAATAGTAAACTAGCCCATTGAATAGAAACCTCAATAATAAAACTATTAAATAAAATTTATCTTTCTTATAAATGAAAATATGATATATATATATATATATATATCATAATATAAATAAGTATTATAAAATTTATTATTTATGTGTTGGTATTTTTTTAGGTCATGTATATTTAATTAAAATTTTATAATTAATTTACTAATTTACTGGAAAATCTATTTTTCATAAAATGTATTCATAAATAATTATTTTCATTACGTATGATTATAAGATAATTTTTAGAGTCATTAACTGATTTTAAAATATGTTATAAAAGTAGTTTAAATTTTAATATTTGTATTATTCCTGTATATTATTATTTTTATTTAATAACATATTTCTCATATTTATAAAATTATTTTTGATAAAATGGTTTATTTGTGGAATTATAAAAATAAAAAAATGGTTAGGTTGAATTTTTGTAATTTTTCTGAAATACATAATTTTTTGACGAATAGTCAAATGCGATAATTTACAAAATACACTAATTTTATGAATTATTTGGTCATGGATGATGTTATGCTGAGGTAACAACCCTTGGTTCAAACTCAATTACCCTCTTCACTATTTTGGGTAACAAGAATAAACACTATTCATATTCCTGAGAAAAAATATTAAACTAATGATTAAAATAGTGGGAAACCACTCCTCTCCTCCCCTATAAATACAACCCCTCTTTTCCTTCTATCCTCACACCTCTCAATCCTTGTTGCTAGTTAAAATTCTACCCAAATATATAAATAAGACACTTTCCCACTTCCATGAGATTTTAGTCAAAAAACTACCAAAACCACTCCCTTTAAGAGGCTCTCAATGAAGATATATTCCAGAGGTAAATTCCTCTTTTCATTTCATTTATTTTCTATCAAGATCCTTTCATTCGTTTTCTATCCTCACATCTCCTCTTCAAAATGGTGTGATAACTCCAGTACCTTACATGTATATTTTTTTATTTTAATGAAATAATTAATAATCATATCTCATTTCCCCTTATTTTATACTAGAAATGAATACACCATCTTGTATGTGTTAATTCAACACATTCAAGGACGTCAGATTTTCAATTTATATTACCGACTTCAATTCTAACCAAGAAACCATATTTATGGGTGAAATATACAATAATATACCTATAATGTATTATTTTATGTTATGGAATTGTTTTTAAACCTGAAATTAATTTATGAAGAAAAATGAGTTCGTTGTGATAAAAAAACCGCCAATTAACCAAAACATTTATCATTAATGTTTCATATAATTATTCATCGTCACTAAAAATAACCAAATAAATTTTATATGCATGTAATATTCTACATGTTCACTAATAATATACAACTTCAATTCTATAAAACCATTCTCAGCGTACATGTTTCACCATACATGTTTATAAGTAAACCAATCATGAAAACCAAGGAAATAAACATTCAAAAAATAATGAAATTGAGCCTCTTGACCCCCCAAAAATGTAGTGAATGAAATTAATAAGGTTATAATAAATTAATTAAATTTTGAATAATTTCTTGAAATATTAATTAATTGATTTAATTTATTTATCTATGGCATTAATATCAATTGAAAAATACCTTCATACTTAAGGTAATGGATTATACCAAAACCTCCATTATTCATTCAGGTTTCTCTATCATTATTTTTACCCAAATTAAGTTATCTATTATTCTTATATAAATATTAAAAATGAATTATGAATGTTCCAAAATCATGAATCATTTTCCACTCATCATTTTCTTCTTGGCATATAATTTTTTAATTGGTTCCCTCCTCAATATATCCCAATAAGAAAACTCATTTAAGGGAACTTCTTGAATTATTACACATTTTCATGTACAATATAAAATATATTTTCAAGCCACCATTATTTTCATAAAACTACTCTTTTTATTACTAAAGTATTCTTTATTCACTGATAGTTTTATATAAAATATTATTCCCTTTTATGTTTTAATGATCTTTGATATTTTCCTTTAGCCGCACTAAAATGATTTAATTATAATGTTTCTTAAGTACTCCTTTTACATGTTAATATTTAATGTTGACATAAATTTTCGTGATATATTCCTGTAATACCCTATTATTGTCCCTGCATTACCTAATTAATATCCTTCAACAAAAATTTTATGACACTCCCATTTGATATGATTTATGACATGATTATGATACCTTATTCTTAGTATGGGTTACCCTTATCTTTATGTATGATTGATTTTGTATGATTCTATTTGTGTAAAGAATATTCCTGAACATGTTATGATTTGTATGCCCAGATCGTGATCCAATTAATTGGGTAATACAACATATCAAGAGATGTTATGTGAAACGGTCTTGGAGGTCAGCCTTAACTAAATGAGCCTTGACATGTGATAATGTAATGTTTTTTGTTGATTCCACATTACTATAACTCAATTTTTTATTATCTCATGTTTATATGTCATGAATCCATATGTTCCATGTCTTTTTATATCATTATTCCATGTCTTCTAACCCATGTTCTAATGATTCATTCGTATGTTTATTCCCTTGCTGGGCAATTAGCTCATCCCCTTATTCATGTTATCTTTAGTTTATCCTATGAAGATGTATGAGCACAATAGAAGTTAGGATATCAATATGAATAAGAAATAGAGAAATGTTTTATTTACTCCCATATTATTAATTTAATGTACCAAGTCTTATTTAAAAAAAGATATCATGATCTTAGTCTTCCAATATGATGCTTTATTATTCATAAATTCATGTAATAATATTTATAAAAGTCCAAGGTCTCTATAGTTGGTATCATCGGATAATATAGTTTTTTTTTTGGATTTTTGGTATTGGGAACATTAGTAAGAACCTTAGGCAAGATAATAAGTATAGGAAACATTTCATAAATTTTTGTAAGTATATATTAAGTAGTTTATCAAAAAATACATCTATGTCTGGATACGAACAAGTGGATGTGTCTCTAGAACAGACGTATATTTGGGTGAAACATGAAACAAAATCTTTGAGCAAGATTTGAATGGGAACGGGTTCGCGATAACGAGCATTAATACTATCCTGGATTGACACTCCTGGGGTATTTGTTTTGGTAAATTCTTGGGCTTATTAAACCCCATTAATAAGGGGGAAAAATATAATCCCATATTAGTAAATGTGATGAAGTAGATCATGTGTAACCTATATTATAACCTAGTGAATCATGTGGTAGGATATAATTTTATTTTCAGATTTTTTTTATTTCTATATTTAAGGCTCATTTTTATTATTAATCACTATGTATTCAAGAACTCTAATTGTACATTCATTTTCTTAGTTAATGGGGGGCATGGAAGAACTCGTGACAACAATGGATGTGATTGGAAATGTGATGAATGCCCTAATGATATTCCTGATATGATGGGAATGGGTTATCAGAGCATTACGATAGTACTTTATCAAGTGTAACATGATATAAATAATAACATAAATCTTGTCTAATTCCCTACTAATTCATGGAAATAGAATGTTTCAATAAAATCCTTTATGTAGAAAAGGACTCACATGTTTAGTGGATCTTCCGATCACCACCTTCCATAATAGTAGATTTTCTCCATTGAAAAGACATTCATATTCCTCCAGTTCATAAAAGAAGATAAATTTTTACTGGATGTCTATGGATTTTATGGGGAAGTAGATCCATGGTGGACACTTATCAGGAATTAAAAGTCCTCAGATGAAAATTATTCCATGTATTTTTTGGAATTCAATAACGTGTTTTTTCAAAAAATAATTCCTTGAACCTTCCATATCAAGATGGAAATAGGGCTCCTAGAACATTATAAGAAGGAATATGAGTCTATCAGGGAGTTTGAAGCAATCTTCACAAGGCATGCATGATATGCCTTTATCTTTTTCATTAACACTGAAAGCAAGGTGGATCACTTCTTTGGAAAACTATAGCCATGTTTACAAAAATATTCTGTGATTCTAGAATTAGATATTTATGGGGAGGTTGTATGTTGTGACCTTAAGGTTGAAATAGAGATACAAATCTCGCTATGGTCTCATGGGTCCAGTGAGAAAAAGAAGAAAATGGAGTATTAAATTGATAGTTAGGAAAATAAATCCCATGATGGAAATTAGATGTAACAACCCATGTGTCCAAATTGAGGGACGAATCATCATGGGAAAAATATAAAGGGAACTAGAAATTGCTTCAGATGTAGAATAATGCCACTACTGAATAAGAACTACTGAAGGGATATTAATAATCCCCTAAATCTAGAAGAATAAAGGAACTTTTAGATCAATGCTCATCTTGAAGTGTATTATTTAAACTTCAAGGATCATGGGAATTATGTGAAAATTTTTCCTAATACAAGGGTAGTTGTTGGAAATCAAAAAAAACTCAAATGAAATAAGGAATGAATTATTCTATAACTACTTCTGAGGTGCAGTTGGAAAATGATTTAGTGATAGGTCTTCTAGTTACTCATTCTAGAATAGAAAACATACTATTTGATTCCAGTTTTAAACTTTCTTTCATATCCTGTATGTTTAGTATAAGTATACCAACACCACCGCAAATTTTGGATATTGAGTTATCATTGAGAATAGGGAATGTGGAAATTAATTTTTCCATGGTTTATAACTACTCCTCAGCAAATTTTTGTGGAATGAAAATCCTAGAAAATCATTTCATACTTCCATTGGATGAGTTTTGTGCTATTTTGGATAGAGATGGGCTATATTTATACAAAGAAAAAATTAATTTTCCAGAAAGGGAGATCACTCTTCGCATCCATGATTATCATCCAATGATTATTAAGTGTAAGGAGGATGATGAATCTATTTCATAATCACAATATTATTTTTGGATAATGTTTCATTTTGAGAAAGCACATATTTCTCAAATTATTGGGACAGAAGAGATGATACTTCTTGAATATATGCCCATCGTGAGGGATTATAATAATTTATTCCCTAAACAATTTCTTAGTCTTTCTCCTAGTTAAGAGGATTATTTATCAATTGAACATGTTCCTGTATCTTTCCCTATATCAAGGAAATCATATAGACTAGCCACCATCGAGTTGGAAGAGCTAAAGAAGCAGTTACAGGAGAATCTAGACCAAGGATTAATAGGTATGAGTGCTTCACCATGGGGTGCACAAGTCCTATTTGTCAAGAAGAAGAGTAGATAAATGCCTATCAGAATAGATTATAGTGAGATAAATAAAATCATGACAATAAAAAATTATCCTCTACCACAGATAGATAAATTGTTCGATCAGCTATGTTGGGCTATTTATTTCTCTAAGGTGGACCTTCGGTCGAGATATCACCAATTAATTTTGATGTTGGAGGATATTCCAATAACTGACTTCCAAAAAAGGTATGGTCACAATGTGTTCATAGTTATTCCTTCAGACTCACTAATTCTACAACAATATTCATTGATTTAATTAATAGTTTCTTTAGGGATAACCTGGACAAATTTGTGGTTGCCTTTATCAATGATACTCAGATATACTCCAAGAGAATGGATGAACATGAGTAGCATTTAAATACTATGCTGATGACATTATGAAGGGAAAAACATTATTCAATGTATAGAAAATGTGGGTAATGGGTAGAGTATGTATCATTCATGGGGAATTTTATCACTAGGAAAGGAATAATTGTTGAACCTTCCAAGACAAGGTGAATTGAAGAGTGGCCCTAGAAAATATCTGTAATAAAGATCTGTATATTTCTGGGACTAATTGGGTATTATTGTGGATTTTTGAAGAACTTATAATGATTTTCAAATCCTATGACCAAGCCTAAATGGATGGGGGTGAAGTTTTTCTGGACTCAAGAATGTATGGAATGATCTATGGAGCCCAAAAAGAGGTTTATCAATGCACCAGTAATCACACTCCTAATATGTTGAGAACACTGTGTGGTGTATAGGGATGCTTCAAAGAAGGTACTAGTCTATGCATTGATGAAAAATGACAAAGTGATACCCTATTCCACAAAATAGTTTAAAATACATGAGTAAAACTATCCCACACATGATTTGGAGTTTGCGGCTATGATCTTTGATTTGAAAATCTAGAGACATTTTCTCTATAGGGAAAATTTTGAGATATATACTAATCACAAGAGTCTCAAATATATATTCACATAAAAGGATCTTAATTATATTCTAGTGAAGATGAATATATCTCATCAATAATTATGATTTATCAATCCACCACCACCATGATAAGCCATACAAGGTGGCAGATGCTCTATGAATAAAGGATCAGGCATCTCTACCAATTATTAGAGTTGAAAACGATACAATATTCATAGATTTGAAGTGGATGGACATGATAATCATTAAGGTAGTAACATAATAAATCCTTTCTCAAGTGGGTTCTAAACCATCCCTCATGGAGAAACTAAATATTACTCAAAGAAAAGATGTGAAAATTCAGAAAAGGGTGGCAGATTTCAAAAATGGGAAATCTGTTGAGTTCCAGATTGACAAGGATGGAGTTAGAATATTTGGGTCATGATTATGTGTACTATCTGATATAGAGATAAAAAAGGAACTTATAAATGACACGCATAGATAAACATTCTCTATTCACATAGGGAGCACAAAGATGTATAGAGATATCCGAGAGACCATTTAGTGGTACAATATGAGGAAGGATATTGTTGAGTATACATCAATGTTCCATGTTGTTTGAATGTGAATGTTGAAAGGTATAAGTCTAAGAGGATGACGTAACCACTACCCATACCAACATAAAAGTGGGAGAACATCACCATGGACTTTGTCACTGGACAACCAATGACATCTAGGGGAAGCAATTCTATATGGTTTAAGGAGGATCATCTTATAAAGATATCTCACATTATCTCATTTTGAGAGGATATCTCCGTATATAAACATGAATAGATATATAACAGTGAGTAGGTAAGGTGGCATGGTGTACCACAACCTATTGTATCAGATAAGTTTATGAGATTCATCTCGATGTTATGGAATAGTACACAACATGCTATAAGAACTTAACTAAAATTTAGTATATCCTATCATCCTTAAAATAATGGCCAATCTGAGTGAACAATTATGACACTAGAAGATATGTTGAGAGCATGTTCTCTGGACCTCCAAGGTGGATGAGACCAACATATTCCACTAGTCTAATAATCCTATAGTAATATTTTCCACTTGAGCATCTGAATGACACCATATGAATCCCTCTATGGGAAAAGGTGAAAAACATTCATGTGCGTAGAGGAATTCAGGGTGTGTAAGATGTTGGGACATAAAATAGTTAATGAAATGGTGCAGAAGCTGAAAACCATGCCAGAGATCCTCAAGAAAGCCCAAATTAAACAAAATATATGTGTTGACAATCGTAGATGAAACCGTGAGTTTAAATATGGATACATGGTATTCCTATGCAAATCTCTATTGAATAATGTCTTGAGATTTGGGTATAAAGGAATGCTAAGTCCCTGGTACAACATCCCAATCAAGATTCTAGTTCATTTCAGAGTTGTGGCCTATCGACTAGCACATTCACCTACCATGTATAAAGTATATGATGTCCTATATGTATCCCTCTTCTGTAAGTACATACCATATCCTTCACGTGTACTATATTCACAGGTGGTACAGTTAGAGAATTATCTTTCTTATGGGGAATAGATACTGAAGATCGCGGATCATAGAGATAATGGTCAATGTAAAAAGACTACTCATTTAGTCAATGTACTATGGTGTAACCATAAATATGAAGAGGAAACATGTGAACAGGAGGTAGCAATGAATGAAAAGTACCATACTTCATTACAATAGATAATATTAAATGAATTTTTGGGGGCAGAATTTATTAAGGAGGAAGAATGTAATAATCCAATGTTTTATCAATGAAAATCCCTTATTCTAATTATGTTTTATAGTATAATTATATAATATTACATATAGAACACAATAAAAACCTTACAAATGAAGAATTATTAAAATAAAAGGTATCTTTAGAGGGTAAGCAACATATACCGATGAAATTGTAATTTATCCTTTGGAATACTAATGTAGACCTTGGGAATATTATAACGAACCAATTAAATAGTAACGTCACTAATAAAATTTTAAATAAAATTTAACCATATTATATGTGAAAATATGATATATATATATATATATATCATCATATAATTAATTAAATATTATAAAAAAATTTAATTATGTGTTGGTATTTTTATAAGGCATGTATATTTAATTATAATTTTATGAATAATTTATAATATAAAAAAAATATTTTCATAAAATGAATTCTTAAATTGTTATTTTTAAAGCTTATGATTATAAGAAAATGTTAAGGCACCATAATAATATTTTCAAAGTGTCAGAAAAGTAGTTTTAATTTTAAATTTTTTAAATTTTATATAAATTATGATTTTAAATAAAAAATTTTTATCATATTTAGAAAATTATTATTGAAACTTGTAGTTCATTTTTGAGTTATTTGTGTCAAAAAATGGTTACAGAAAGTTTTAATATATTTTTCTGAAATAATTGATTTTTTGATGAATAATGAATTATTATAATGAACATAATAAGCTAAATACAAGAATAATTGAGTCATTGATGATGTTATGCTGAGGTAAGCACCCTCGGATCGAACACACAAGCTATCTTCACTATTTTGGTCACAAGAATCAACACTATTCATAGTCTTGAGAAAATAATATTAAACTAAAGATTAAATTAATTGGAAACCCCTCCTCTCCTCTACTATAAATACCACCCCTATTTATCTCATCTCCTTGCACCTCTCATGCCTTGTGACTAGTCCAAATTCATCTCAAATATCTCCATAATCCCCTCTCCCCCGTCTAGGAGATCTTATTCTTATAGAAAATTAGATCCACTCCCATAAATATTCTTTCAAGGAAGATATATTCCAAAGGTAAATTCCTCTATTCATTTATTTTATTTTCTATCAAGCTCCATTCTTTCTTTTTACATCCCCACATCTCCTCAACCAAATGGTCTGATAACTGAAATACCATACAATAATTAGGTTATGATAATGGAATAATTCACCTCATCTATCCATTACCCTCACATTATATTGAAATGAAAACACCATTTGAGATGTGTTAATTCATCACATTCAAGGACGATGGGCTTTTGATTTCCTATATCGACTTCAATTCTGGTCATGAAACTATATTTATAATTGACCCAAAAAATGATATATGTATTATTTATTATTTAATGTTCTATAATATTTTTTACACATGATTATAATTTATAACTAAAAATGTGGTCATTTTGATAAATAACTTCCAATTAACCAAAACAATTATCATTAATGTTTTTTTTATAATGATTAATATTCACTCCAAATATTAAAATTAATTTTATAACCATCTAATCTTATGCATGTTCACTAATAAATTAGAAATTCAATTATGTACCATCATTCTCATATTACTTGTCTATTCTTACATTTATAAAAGTAAACCAATCATAAACGCCAAGGAAGCAAACATCCCGAAAACAATGAAATTGAACCTCTTAACCCACCAAAAGAACATGAATGGACTTGATAATGTTATAATAAATATATTAAATATATAATATGTTCTATAATGATAATTAATTAATTTAATTTACATATCCATGACATTAAGATCATGTGAAGGACACCATCATACATAAGGTAAGGGATTCTACCCAAACCTCCATTAATCATTCGGGTTGCTCTATCTTTCTTTTTACCCAAAATGAAGTTATATATTACATGTATGTACATATTCTAATTTTTTCTCATCCTCCAAAATCAGGTATCATGGTCTATTAAACATTATTTGTCAAGGATATACATGTTTTTAAGTGGTTCACTCCTCAATACTTCCTGACAAGAAAACTCGTTTAAGGGAACTTCCTGAATTCTTATCCATTTTCAAGTACACTATATAATCTGTTTTTAAGACACCATTATTTTTATACAACCAAATTTTTCATTATGAGACCTTTTTAGTTCATTCCTGGTATTATATAAAATATTGATCCCTTTTGTGTATTAAGTGACCATTGATATTTTCCTTTAGCCGCACTAAAATGTTTTTATTCTAAATTTTCATAAGTACACATTTTACATTTTAATACTTCATGTAAAAATAAATTATCATGATATATAAATATAATACAATATTTTCTTTCATTCATGAACAAATTCCTTTCCTTCATGGAACCTTATTTGATACTCCCATTTATTATGCTTAGGACATGTTTATGATACCCTATTGTTACTATGGGTAAGCCTTATGTTTATGTATGACTGATTTTGTTATGGTTCTATATGTGGAATGCATATTCATTAACATGTTATTATGGGTGAACCTAGATACCTCTCCAAATCATTTGATAATGTTGAGCCTTATGTGATATTATGTGCAATTGTTTTGGCAGTTAGTATTGACTCATGCTACCATGTGCAATATTCTAGGTGGTTAACATTGACATGTGATCCTCTATATTAAAAGAGACTTGAATCATGATAAAGTCATGTTTTATATTCCTTCCAAAATAATATGACTCAATGTTTATATGACCCAATGATTATATGTTATGAATCCACAAGTTCTATGTCATTTTTTATCATTATGTTGTGCCTTCTAACCCATGTGTTAAAGATTCATTCGTATTTTTTTCCCATATAGGGAATTTTATTTAATCCATTTGTTAATGTTATCCTCATGTTTTTATGATCCAATGATTATATGTTATGAATCCACAAGTTCTATGTCATTTTGTATCATTATGTTGTGCCTTCTAACCCATGTGTTAAAGATTCATTCGTATGTTTTTCCCATATAGGGAATTTTATTTAATCCATTTGTTAATGTTATCCTCAGGTTTTTATATAAATATATATGAGTAAAATGAATATTAAGAGATCTATATGAAGATTAAATAAAAAAATTATTGAGTCTCATGTTCTCAATTTTTTTGTACCTAGTAAAGGATGAAAATAAACATTACAAGACTTAGAAAGGATAGAGTCACTATAAATTTGGCCCCAAATTAATTTCTTATTATTTCTTATAAACAATCTCCTACGTCTTATTCTTCTCTATTAGGACATGATCTTTGTTCATAACCTAAACCCAGTTCTCGTATCTAAATGATTCATCAAATAATTTAGTATCTACCCTAGATATGATTTATTAACACTGTAATGATTTCATTCATTATGTTTGACATGCACTGTCTAATAACCAATGATGTTCTATTTATCAATTTTATCTCGAATCATCATTTTTCATGAAGATATTGATATTTTTTACTCCTATCCATCATCACTATATTATTCTAAATACTCACTATATGTGACAACCGGGTCCCAGTGATAGCAGAGCCACCCCGCCTTAACATGGCTGTCGGGTCCTAGCCCACCAGGTACCACCAGTTGTCCCGCAGACACGTGGGGCTTACCCCAGGGTCCACCCACGTGCCCGAATGGGTCACCTGACTAATTATAGTCCCCACAGGCCTACACATGTCATTTCCAGTGTTCTTTGTCCTCACTCACACACACCCTGGGAAACCTCCCAGGAGGTCACCCATCTTGATCACTACTCCAGGACAAGCACACTTAACTGTGGAGTTCTAATCAGACAGGCTTTCGAAAAGGAAGGTGCACCTTGTTGACATTAGTCATATCATTTAGTCGTTTAACCCTTTATCATTTGGGGATGTTACAATCACCCCCCCCCCCCCCTTAGAGCATAACGCCCTCATTGTGGTCCCTACATCTCAACCCAGGCAGTGCACCGTGCAGTTAAGGCTGGGTTGCTCCTCTGATACCAAATGTGACAACCGGGTCCCGGTGACAGCACAGCCACCCCGCCTTAACATGGCCATCGGGTCCTGGCCCACCAGGTACCACCAGTTGCCCCGTAGACATGTGGGGCCCACCCCAGGATCCACCCACGTGCCCGAATGGGTCATCTGACTAATGATAGTCCCCACAGGCCAACACATGTCCTTTCCAGTGTGCTTTGTCCTCACTCACACACACCTTGGGAAACTTCCGAGGAGGTCACCCATCCTGATCACTACTCCAGGCCAAGCATGCTTAACTGTGGAGTTCTAATCAGACAGGCTCCCGAAGAAGAATGTGCACCTTGTTGACATTAGTCATATCATTTAGTCGTTTAACCCTTTATCATTTGGGGATGTTACACTTTACACTTCAAATACACCTATGGTGCTTACCTACGCATCACTACTAACATAAAATTGGTGACTATATTATTGTGTATTGTTTTCATTATCTACTATAGTAACATTGTTTCTTTAAAAAAACATTCCAATACTCTTTTTGTAACATTTATATGTATTTTTCTAAAAAATATCCAATAAATATCCCATAATCTTCATGTGATTAAAATTCCTTGTCTTTATCCTTATTAAGAATAAAACATTTACTTATAATGAATTTTAATTATTCCAATGTTGGATTATTTTCATACAACATCTCATACATAGTCTTTCATTACATTATACACAACAAGGGATTTTTTAGAAATGTGGACCGATGTCAGAACTACTTCCTTCCAATATTTCTCTAGTACATCCTTTTCAATTAACATTATTCTTGCCATGTTTTTGAGGATCTGATTTCTCCTCTATCCCACTACATTTTGTCAAGGATTTATAACCTCTTAAACATGATTCCTCATCTTATTATCAGATAATATTACACCTGACTATTTTTGAATTACATACCATTATCAGTATGAGATATCAAAATATTCTTCCCAAGCAACTTTTTAGATTCCCTCTGATGTATATTACACAACCGAACACATCGTACATGTGGGAAGTTACAAATATGAATTCCACCCTACTAAAAAATTCAACGAAATGACTGTAACAACTCTTCCCATCAATGGATCTTGGTGTGATAGTGCCAAATACATCGGGATGAACCAAATTGCAGCATTGTGGTTGAATTATGCTCTTTTTCCTTGTATATATTTACAATAATCTTCTATCATTGACAATAATAACCTTTATTTGTATGATCACATGATATCTTTGGGGATATTGATTTGTATCTTATTTGACAAGATATTCTAGAAGTGGTTGGCGTAGATGGACAACCCATTTATTCCACAACCTTTTTTCTTCCTCTTTAGATAAAATGATGATATATTTTTGTACCCTTACTAGGTATATATTTCCCTTAATTAATTTTCACATTTGAATAAATACACTATCCATTCCATTGAAAAAATCATCTTCTTAGAAAAGTATAAAGCATTCATAGAGTCACAAATTTGATTGACATAATGATAATTGTGACTGAGACATTCAACAACTAATACGTCAACCCATATCATTTCATTTCCCCCTAAATTAGACTTTATAGAGACAACAGTCTTCAATACTTCATCATTTAGAAATTTAAAAACACATTCATTTTTATCATTTATCCAGATAAAAAGATCTTTATTACATGTCATATGTGGTGTGAATACACTATGAAGGATCCATACAACATAATGATCTTATTCTTTCAGCAAAAAATCTTCACCAACAGCCTGCTAAATTATTTTCATTTGGATTCTTGATTTTGACATCATAAAAAATGGATTGATAACCCTTATCTCCCTCAGTGTGTGATAGACTAGCCTTACTTTTAAAGGTTGCAAATTTGTTTTTCATTTCATTCTTATTTGATAATACATTTAAATGTTTTTTTAAGTCCATATTCAAGGTGCTTCAAAACATTTTTCTCTACATTATTGATGAGTAATATCATTCCTGGTGAAGTAATCCTAGACACCTAAAATAATGGCCACAAAATAATGGACTAGAATATTGAACTATTTATGGATACCATTTTGGGTCTTGTTCCCTTCGGTGCCTCTTGGATATAGAACATAAAATTTTCAAGTGTTCTATTTTTTCAAAACAATAATATCTAATATGGGTTGCATTCCTTTGGGATATAACTACACTATATATTCTCCATTTGGTTCTCTGAATATAATGGTTTTAATTAATACCGAAATAATTATTCAAACCTAAAGTAGGTTCTTGGGTTTTGACATTAACCATTAATTCATTCTATTTTCAATCAAGCCCCACAACAACATTATCACTTGGATTGGACTATTACGTCTTCTATTATACACTTGTATGATTCACTTTTACTTTTTCTATTTATTGAATGATATTCATTCAAGATATGATAACAAGATTCAACAGAATTTATAGATCCTTAATGCTTCATCACAGGCTGACGAATTCTTATTCATGTTATTTGGTACATTTGATTTTATCATTTCCAATGTCATTCAGACTATAGATTTCTATTTTCCTTTATTTAATTTTGAGCTTTTAATAGACAACCATTAATAAGATAAATTGAATTGAAGACTTGATTTTTTAAATTTATTTATTCATTTTAGACATCCCTTATTTCTACTGCATCTTATAATGTATGGAAATAGGAACCAATTTGTTGGATTTCTTCATTTTGGATCTCTTGACATCTATTTCAGCAACTGCATATTCTAATTCAAACTTCATATAAACTATTCATTTGACATATTTTTTATTATCTTCACTTTATTCCCTTAATAGGAGTTACCTAAAACCACCATTATTACAATTTCTCCATGATCGTTTCAGTTCTTCAACTCTTCAACATCATATTTCTTTGAACATTCATTTTCTTATGAAATAAGATTCTTATTTATAATGAAATTTCTCTTGAACATTTTATTAAATTTCACATTTTAAAAAAACATTTTCATTGGAATTTAAATTTCCTATTTCTAATCTTCTTGAAACTAATTCAAGAACCTTGCTATAATATTTCCAACCTTTTCACACTGAAATCATGCATGTCTGAGATTCCCATTGAACATTCCTTGTTCATCATTTTAAATATGAGGAATTGAATAAAATAATATCATGTATCTCTTATTCTTCCCATCTATATTCAATGTTTAGATTCTTCATGTCCTTAAATGACACTTATTTATACTTCCCTTTTTTCATAGACTCGTTACCATCATTTCTCATCTCATATGCAACTAGAGTACTATGCAAGCTATCTAACATCAACTCATTTGGATCTTTAACATCCAATATAGAAACATTCATAATAAATTGAGTTGTAATTTTTAACAATATTCTCTTATAAATATTTATATCTTAATTAATTTATCAGAGAACACACATTTCATCCAAATCAAAATTCAAACTATCAAGAAATAAAATAAAGGAATCATTTGGGTCCATCATGAGATATTTATAATTTTTCCATAGTGCTTGGATCTTTTCTTCCCTAACATTTGAATCTCCTTCATAATCATTTATTATCATTTCATACATATCGTATTATTTTTTACATTACATCACATTCTTATTTATTTCATTGCATAGGGATCCCAATAAATAATTGATTCCTTTGGCATTATAATCCAACTCCTTATGTTCATCATCTGATAAAGCACAATTATCAATAATTGCTAAAATTCCATCCATCACTAATGTAAATAAATACATTCCAAATGATCGGATGTTGTTCTGCATCTTATTATTCCATAACTAAAAATTATTCCAATTGAAGATCAAAATTCCATTATGATTAATAACCTCCATTTAATATATTTAGAGAGATACACCGACATTAACATTTCACTATGATACCAAATATTATCCCAATAAAAATAAATACCCTAATTGGGGTGGTGAATTAGGGTATGACATTTTAAAAAAAATCTCATTCTCATATTTTTTTGTCCTTAAAATCACACTTTTGTCCCTTTCCGATAGCAATGTATGAAAATTAATTAATGAATTTACGAGCCATTAAAATTTTCCTAGGTTCACCCTCCCTAGTCTATGTCCAAGGAGCATAAAATTGTAATGTTTTGAAGTACCAAACCCGCAATAGATCACTTCTATAATACAATGTCATCTCTATATCACTTCTATTCCTAGGCTCACTGCCATTACAATGTTTAGGGTGCGCTCACTATATAACCAATGGTCACCCCCTAACACTCTTTAGAGGGATAACTATTGGTGGAAAAGATCACCATCTTCTTATTCTTTTCCACATTACTTTAGAAACAATCTAGACATAGTGAATGGACATGTAGGTTCACTCCTTATCAATAATTAACATATACTCAATTGTAGATAGATTCTATGTTAAAGACATGTTTTTACTCGGTATGTGAAATACACATTTCTATGTACTATAAGTTTGTGGAAATTACTTTCATGGACTATTTTAGTCTATTAAAGGACTTCCATTATCCCCCTATGAACTATCTTTCGTTCTCTATGAACTTTCTTGAATCCATCTCGAGTTGTATTGCATAGTGTGACACAAGTTCATCTTGATCATAGTTTCTGTCGTGGACCGCCCCTTTCTCAAGGATACCTAATTCAACCCAAACCTCATCTGTTATGCGGTACATATTCCATTGGGATCTATATATCAATGTAAACCCCTTCCAAAGAAACGATCCTGATAAATAACTCTTCCATTGAAGAATTCTCCCTCGCATACTACTTTGGAATTACATGAATTATTACATTAATGAAATTCACTAATGAAATTCAATCTAAAAAAATTATGTGTTTATGGCCCTTTACATATTAATATATATACCGAAAAAACACAAATATTACAAATACCCATATCTTTGATGTGGTACACCATTCATTATGTACTCTTAGGTGGTCTACATAGCATAATTATCATTAACAGTGGATGATGTATTCAAAAAACCCTTTGAGGGTCCTTATATCACCTCCTCAATCCTCAAATTACTATCCTCCCAAAAACTCCATGCCTCTTGTGAATAATGAACCTCCCATGGAAGGATTTTTTTTATGTGGAAAATATTGTGTGATTTGTGTTCCACACATTTCTTCTTTACAGAAACTCTTCCTTTGATAATTTTCCTTCACATTTCTGCGTACCTACTTTTTGGTTTATATAGTGTATCAGTGCTACTATGTGGTATGAGAACACCATGTGTTGATGTACAAAAATTGTGCTTCAGGGTCTATGAACTTCTATTTATGAACACCATTGAATAAAACCAAAATTTTCCATAAAACAACTCCCACTTTTGAGGCTAATTTTTTTTGAAAACACGAGGAAACTGAGCCACCATAAACAACTTCCTCAGAAATAAATACCATATTGATTCCCATTCCTATAGATTTGGCATCAAACATAATCACCCAAAAAACAACATGGAGACACCTTGAGATATTATTCCCAATAGAAATCCAAACAAAAAGGAAATATATACTGTAATCAGATTCAGCCACCTCTCAGAAGACCTTACCATACATAGGGACATAAAAATTATTATCAATGAAATTTGGTATCATATAAATATCATATATTCTTTTTATCTTATATTTTTATGGTCAATAACTTTTTTCATTATTTGAGTTGTTATATATGTATAGTAAGTGAAAATTTATATATGTTTCTTTTTTGAGGGTGTTCAGTGGATATGGTGTTGCGATATAATCTCTTTAATCTATCTTGGATAATATAAATTATGTGAATAATTAACCATTTACAATATTTAGTGCTGAAAATTTAAATATTTGTTTAGATATAATTCTTCCGAAAATTAATTTATTAGGATTTTAATTCTTAGATATTACCAAATATTTTTATATGAACATATTTTTCATGATGAAATTCAGGCTCATGATTAAAGAATGAATTTATATTTTGATGGTATTATATGAAATTAAATTATTCAATAAATTCAAGAGAATGGTTACCTATATTTTATCATTACCAAAATAAAAAAAATTCCATTTTAGACATAAAGAAAAAATATCTATGATGGTAAATTGAAATTTAGAATCGAAAAAATTCATATTTGGTTATCATAGTGTTAATATATATGTTTTCTTGAAGAAATGTTTTTTAGTTAAATCATTATACAGCTTAATGATTTGGAGAGAAATATTTTATTTTTTTCTTATCTTATTAGTTATTATATGATGTTCAAGATGTTACAACATATAATAATGGATATATTTCATTCTAGTGTTTCAGTTATAGAAGATTATTATCATGAAAAACATCTATTAGATTACATCCCCAAAATCATGGTTGCATATGATATTAGAAGGAATGAATCCAATGGAAAACAATATCATATATCACAATATATACTCCATTAAATCCAAGAAGATAAATATATACTCAATGAAAACTAATGTTGTTAGATAATAAGAGGAATAATTTGTTCAATGTTAATATATTTATGGAGATTTGGATGTAAATTTTGAAAAAAAATTGTCACTTATCTTAATGTGTGTTTGAAAAAGAAAAGGTAATTCTCATAGTAACATACCATTTAAGAGATTATGTTGTGGTGGTTTAGTATAATTTAGTTCAAATTTCCCAAATACAGATGATTATGATGTTGAATATAGTGAAGAGACATATTTAGCATTTTCAAGGAAAAATTTAAATAATTTTTAAAAATGAATTTTTTCATCAAGTAGTTCATGAAGTAACTCTTTTTATACTAAATTTAATATTAATTTTTTAGGAAACAAAAATTAACATGTCATTAATTTGATAATAATTAGTCCCAAAGTGTTATAAGTGAGAAGAAATTAAATATAATTTTGAATAAAAATGAATTAGATTATAAATTTTACTATAATAAAGAAGATTACATTTTGTTAAGAAATGATAAAAAGGAATATGAATCTCAAGTGAATATAACATTAAAAATTAATTTATGACTAGAATATACATGTTTTTCAAGTTATAAATAATAAAATGGATGAATAAAGAATATATATATTATTGTTGAATTGGATAAAAATAAATTACATAAGAAGAAATATGAGTTTCTCTCAATAGTATAAGATATAAATGTTTAACACACAAAGAAGAAGAATATGTTTTAATTTATTTTTGATAGTTTTTATTCAAATTTTAAAATTATTGAAACTATTAATACATATTTTCAAGAAAGAGATTATTATAAGAATAATTTCAATTCATATTTTTCTAGTTTCATATATAAAGTAGGATATATCTTCTAGTAGGATAATATTTTTATGGATAATGAGTGCTAGAGAAATTTTTCATAATATAAAAGTACCTTGAAAAATTATTCATGAAGATCATGGAGTCAACGGAGTAAAGGTTTAATCCAAGTAGAAGGTGATACAATTTGATGAAAATAATACAATATGTTCTTATTCATAATGTGTTTTATTATATAAATTTTGAAATTAACATAATAACATATATTTTACGTACATATTTAAATTCATTATATATATAATTAAGTGGAATAATTTATATATATCCCAATGTTTTGTTACCTTAAAGACAGTTCAAAAAAGATTTTTAAATGATATACAATACAATAGTGACATTTTTAAATAAACTAGATGATTAGGAATATGATTAGAAATATAAAATTATTGTTAGGTTAGTGGTGTCTATGAATATATGAAAAGGTATTATCAATTTATAAAAAGAATATTTTTGTCTATAAATAATTATTAAGGGGACACAGGCTAAATAACCCCAAGATAAAAATTAATTTACTCTATAATTCAATTATTTAAATTAAAATTATCACAAATAGTCACATCACCCAAGGACTAAATTCTTTAGTGTCTTAAATATTAAGAACATCAGTATCTTATATTAAAATAGTTGTTAGGATTTATCCTTAATCTCACTACTATAAACCCCTTTGAAGATATCTCACATTACATATTAATCTTCATAACCTAAGAATTGGAAGCATATGAAATCTGTTAGATTAAACACATAGTAATAGAAAAACATATAATAATGCATTAGATTATAATCAAGAAAGTGAATATGATGAGGGGACAAATAACTTATTAATAGATCATGAGAATAGCGGTGATAAGAATAAACCATTTTATGGAAAACTAAGGTCATATAAATAATTTTATATAAGAATATATGTTTTAAAATGCATCAAAATAAATTTCAATAATAATATAACATGTTTTCCTGACCTGAATGTGAAATACATTTATAAAAAAGGAATAAAATTAAATCATAGAATACATTGAGAATGAAATGCATCATGGATGTATGGAATAAAATAATAATATAATATGGAAATATTGTAAAACCATAATCATAGGAAATTAATTATGAGAAAACGCATTATGATCCCACCTATGTTAGCAAACTCTTTATGTCCACATAAAAAAATGTTTGTGAACTCACTATGCTCACACATGGAAAAAGAAACTCATTATATATAATAATTTATAAATAATTATACCCTAGCTTAAACTAAAGGATTAGAGTGTGATATAGTACCCCACCTTTCATAATCCTTACATTTTCATAGAACATAAAACAAATAATCATCATATACTAAAGAACTCATGAAAAAATAATGGGTTTCTTATACCTTTAGAAAACATCACATCACTCAATATTAATAAATAATAGGATATAAAAAATAATAATTTACAGTCAAAATCATAAAATTTTAAAATATAGATGGTGATCAAAAATTAATCCACAATACATAAAACGTAGAGTAAAAATCAAGGTGAAAATAAAAACATTTTTTCAAAACCACATTGAAATTATTATTAAATGAGAAGTGGAAATTACACGCAAAAACATTTTTTTAGAGGGAATAATAAATCATTAAAAAACTAATATACATATTTCAAAATATTGGATACTCAAAAAAGAATAAAATTTATTATAACGAATATATATTAGTAAATAATAAATATAAGTTCCTTTATTTAGCATTTCAGGTCGTTTAAATGAAAACCCAAATTAAAATAAAGGAAAAAATATAAATTAATTTCCTAAAATTAGTCAATTAAAAGGTGATAAATATATGATAAAATAAATATTTGTATTTCATTAATCCAAATAATTTCAATAGGCAAAACATCTCCATGGAAGAATAAAATAATTTGCTAAGAAAGTGAGATATTGATACCATTGTCAAACTATTATTTCAAAAAAAATTCTTCAAGAAGAGTTCGTTAACAACGAAAATTAATTTTAATGAATAAATAACATATAAAATATGGGATTGGAGGTGTCATATATTCTTAATATGTAAATTCATATAAGATAGACGAGGGTCTAGTTAATTGAAAATTGATTCCATAAAACCCTTACACTTAATTTCTGCTTAGTTGATCACACTCTAACCTAAAATGTGACTAATATGACCATATTAATTACTTATTTTATAAAATTTTCCATTTCTATAAACTTTTATTTTCGTAATTTTTAATAATTCTTAATATATATTTTAATTATTTACTATCCATTTTCTATATCATGTGAAAGTAATCATGATATTTTTCAACTAGTTTCACATTATAGGTGTTTTCCATCATTCTTATATATAATTTTATCATTAAAACGTCATATGATTTATTTTAAATGATGTTTAATGATATATTATAATGTTATAATTTCACTATATGAGTCCTTTAGTTATTTATCTAGTAGACGATATAGGAAATAGTTATGTGTCGTTGTTTAAAAAAACAAATAGTCGTATCTTAATTAGTGATTTTTATATTAATATTACAATTACAAAAAAACCAATTTAATTTTTATATAATATATCATTATATATTATAGTCTCAAAGTGATCCATAATATTATATTATATAATTTCATGAACATGCAATAATTAATATATGATAATGAGTTCAATTGAAAAATTCAACATCATGGTCTTGGGGAATACAATTCAGTTCATCTGATAATACATAGACTTACTTCTATAAAAATGGAATTTAATCAAATATTAGATCATCCCTGTTAATTTCGATCAATATTTCCTCCATAGATTGTATCTTGACCCATATTATAGAATATTATTTTACATGGAGTTTAAATTTATTTGTGTATTGATAAATAGAAAACTTTTTATCTGGGATATGAAAATAAATTTTCTTATATTGATTGTTTATATGTTCTCTATAAATAGATGGATTATCCCTAAAATATTACATTAAAATATTCCAAGGGAATTATGACTATATTTAATGGAGTATCTTCCCACAAATCGTCTTTAGATAAGAGTTGTATATCCTGTATACAACCATCATCTCACTAATATTTTTAAAATATAGTTAATTATATAGTGGATTTGGGCGTTGTCCAACATTCTTATCAGACATTATTTATACAAAAGAGTGTGAAGAACCAAAATCAAATGATTCAATTGTAACTCTTGAGTGAAGGATAAGTGTACATTTTAATAATTCATTATCATGGTCTACTTCAAGAGTAGAAATTCTATAAAATCACACTTATTCTCTTAGTTTAGATAGTTTTGGGGTAATATTATATTTATTTTCACTCTGTTTATGTAATACATTCATGCTATAACTATAATCCATGAAAATGAAGCATTAAAATTTGTGTGGAACATTTGGAGTGGTTTTCTTCTCCTCTATTGTGATAATATACCACTTCACACCACTTTGGAATTTATTAGCTTGGAATATTACTTTAGAACACTTGAAACACCTCCCTAATCCCAAGAGAAAATTACCTATGTTCTTTATTTGACATTTATTTCATGTTATAAATTCCACATTCTTTCCATTATGTGTCTTTTCATATGATATTCTAGGATTATCCAATTTTGGTTTCATTTTGTTAGAATAATGATAGGTCATATTTTTCATATCTATATTAAGATCATATTGAACAACTAATTTATTGGTACAAAAGTGTTTTACGTATAATAATATGAGAATAATAAAATTAAATATAGTGATTTAATGATTTTTCTTACTCTTAATATAATAAATTTAACCATGGGAGTTCTTAATGAATGTTTTGATATTTTATTCACAAGATAAAAATATTTGATTCTATTTTTTTAATTATTTAAATTCATTCCATATTTTCTTATGAAGAGTATGGGTAAAATAAATAGTAAAAAATATCTTTTTAAACTCATCCCATTATTTATAGTATACTTACTCTTCTTTCATGGTATTCATAATGAGATTCCATAACTAGTCATTGTCATATTCTAAATGGATGAGAAACAAAATTACCTTCTCATGGTATGAGCACTGGATAATGGAAAATGATTTTTCCATCACTATGACCAACTATAAGAAACCCTATAGATTTTAATATACACTAGAAAAGGGTGGATATTATATAATGGATGACTCGATAAAAAAATTTTACGTGTCAAAATATATATAGAATCATCGTATTCAATGTTTTATTCAATGTTAGATATGTAAGTAATCATTTCCATTAAGTTTTTCATCTGATACCCTATCTCATTGGGTTTCTCATTAGAAAATTCTCCATAATATACATTACAACAATTATAAACAAAGTTATTTAAGTTTTCCTCTATTACCTTTATGAATTGAAAATATTATTCATTATAAATAAATTAATTAACGTAAAAGTATGGAAACTATATAAATAAAACAGTATTTTATAATGTACATGCATATGCTAACCTATTAATCCTCAAACTTCACCTTCGGTTATCCATTTTCATTTATTGAACTAAAAATTTTATATATTCAAATCTAAAATAATGTTTGATAAATAGAATTTTAATGAACCAAATAAAATATCCCTATAGTGTCTATGTAGTTTTGATGTCTTTGGCTTACTCATCATGCACTAGTGTAAACATCAAGTCAATACTTAATCATCCTTTAATGTGGTGATTAACCATAGGTTAATTTTTTTCACAGCCACATCCAATTTCTTCTATTTAGATTGATATATTATTTCATGGATAGTCCCATAATATATACATTACCAATACATTAGGATGTTATCACACACTAATACTTATCCTTATTTTTTGCATTTATTCTCTTATGATGTCAACAAAACAACTAATTTAGAATAAAAAAATAATGAATATATATTTTTATTTGACTAAAATTTTCCAATATAAGCATTCATTAATAATAAATGAATTTTATGATTTAAATATTACATCTAATAAAAAGATACATTACCCAAGGACTATAAGGTTTGGTATCCTAGTTATTATCATTGAAAAAATATTTTCCTGTAATTTTTTCGATTATTTTTTTTCCTTTCCAATGATCCTATTGAAACATTTTTTTATATATCATGTGATATTATAATAATCATATCCACGATAATGTACACAAAATAATGGTTAACAATAAAGGCTTAACTAGGATTGTTTTCATATGTATCAAATCATAAACATAGAGAATATCATGTGGAGGGGATAAATATGTTTTTAAATGTTAGTATTAACATATATTATATTCTTAAAAATGGTATATTGACATAATATCTTAAAAATATCATTAATTAATAATAACGGTTACGAAATGTCTCAAAATACATCTCAAAAATCCTAAAGCATGTGAGCATTACATAAGACTGAAAAATAATTTAAAAATATCGAATGACATGAAAACATTGATTATCAAGAAAATGAATATAATAATGGTAATAGGGTTTATGTTGATAAAATAAAATGGAAACTATGTACAAGAATAATAATTAGAAAATATATTATGGGAATATTATACTAATAAGTCGTATGTGAAAAAACTCAGTACGGCAACAACTGAAAATGTGAGTAAACACATTATTCCCAAAGTTGTGTGAACAAACTAATTTTTTGAATGCCTTATTATCTCATGTGATATCAGAATTAACCATTCTATTGGAGGTTTATATAGGACCACACAAATCATTATCCCTATATTTTTATTCCACTTAAAATCAATCAACATCACATCTTAGAAAACAAATGGACAATGAATGGGATTCATAATCCTATAAAAATCTACACATATCATGAACCTATGAAATAATATAATACAAAAAATAAAATTAAAACATATAATAAAATAATATTAAAATTTATAAGGTAATTAATACAAACAATCATGATAGATAAACCATGGGGGAAAAGGGTTGAAAATAAAAATGTTTTAATAAAAACATTCATTCATTGTTATAAAAGATGAAGTGAAAATTACAATAAAAAAATTCATAAGGGAATGAAATGAACTTATAAAACCTTATTTTAATTAATTTAAAATAAATGATCATTTAAAAAATATAAAACATTATTTTATAAAAAAATTAGTCGTAAATAATGAAAAGAAATTTATGTTTATTGTTTCTTAAGATGTTTAAAAACACATCAAGGAAATTATGAAAAGATATTATTTAATATAAACAATAATTACAAAATATGAATAATATAATGTAAAATAAATATTTCTATATTATTATAAAAAAAATTTGATAGGAAAACATATAATTGGAAAAAGAATATTTGTTGGTAATAGTCAGAGTTATTCTTAAAAAAGATTTCTTTTTATCAAAAAACCTTTCATCAAATAGGTGGTTATTGATAATGGGAAGTAATATATATATATATATATATATATAAAGGTGAAATAAAATAAAAAATATGGTAATTTAGTGATAAATTAAATCTTGAAAACTATAATAATGTAAGAAATACTCTGACCTAGTGAGAAAAATCGTCTCGATGAAAGACATACATTTTATTTCAGCATGGTTGATTACACACTAACCTCCTATATAAAAAAATATTAATCACCAATTTAAGAACATCATTCATGTATATAAACTTATATATTTTTATTTACAATTAATACATCTATAAATAGAATAGTTTGTTAATATGTATATTAATATTGGGTGTGTGAAATCTAGAGTGATTTGAAATATTTTTATTATAGAGATATCACTCATAACTCCTTTCAAAACTATATAACTAATAGTTAATAAAAAATATTAAAATCTATGTTATTTTAAATTTCATATACTTATAATTTTCTTATATAATAATTTTTTTATTCTTCATTTAGATGAAATTGGAGACAATCATGTTTTTATGATTTTTAGCAAAGGATTAATGGTATATTAATTAATGAGTTTGCTAATAATATTAACATCATTAAGAAAAAATATAATATTTATTTTGAAATTTTATAATATATTATGTTAATTAAGTTCCCATAGTCATCCATTCAACTATTTTTTTACATTTTTCATGCAAGTGTTTAGACAGATCCAAACATGAAATACCATAATTAATTTATGAGTATGGTAAGGAAAGTGTTTTATTTTAGAATAATATCACTATTCTAGAATTATAATGATATTATTTAGATATTTTTATTTTTTTATCTTATTTAATGTATAAAAATTAATTAGTCCTGAAACTAGAATAAAAATGATATATGTTACATTGTGAAGGTTGTATTTCACACACGCACAACTGATATTTTTATTTTTCTTATTAGAAAAGTGTAAATTTGGTTAATAGTTATTCCTAGAAAATAATATCAAGAAAAAAATTCATTATAGATTTATGATAAAATTATATTTAGTATAGTATAAAATATTTAAAAATAATTTATGGATTATTTACTTCTCATATTGACGAAAAACGTTTTCCCAAGGAGTAATCCATGAAAATATAGGAAAATAGATATCCTGATTTTAGAAAATGTTAATGTAAATTAGAATGGATTACATGGTAAGTAAATAATTGAATTTTTTTATGTGAAAAACTAAATTTGGTGTTGGTGTTGAATATATTATGATAGGCCCCCTTATAAAGGCTGAGAATGATATTTTTGTTAATATTTCAAAATAATATAAAAAAAATAACACAATTCACTTGAAAATAAGCCTAAAAAGGAACAAAAATGGAGTTTTAGATGAAAAATGGTAGATAATTCACTAAAAATTCAATTTAAAACTATTTTTAAATATTTTTTAAATCATTATCTTGTTTAATTTTAACCTTTACCATTTTTAATTTTACCATGGTGACTAATTTTTATATATGAGATTTAATTTTAGTAACTAAAAATAAAGTGGATCTATTGAATAAATTAGAAATAGTGATTCCAAAATTTAAATCCATTTTTATATTATCTTTATATGTGTAATAAATTTCAATTTTCACATTAGAAAAATTAACGTGTAAATCACTATTGTTAGAAAAAGTGTACTTTTAATCATAGAATTCATGTTTATAATTAAATTATAAATGTTTTTTATTATCATAATATAAACTTTTATTTATATAAAAAATAATACTTATATGGTGTCCAGGTAAAAAAATATAGTATTATATAAGAATAATATTTATATCAAATAAAAGAAAAAATAGTGTTTTTATTAAAAAATAATACTTATATTTGAAAAAATTAATATATCTATTTATAAAATTTTATATAGAATTAAAAAAATTATATTTTCCATCCTTATATATATCATTGATAATAATTAAAATTTATATGTTATTATGTATTACTTACATTGAATAGAGTTAAAAAATCTATTGTTTAATTAAAAACTATATTTTCGTTATTTAATAAAAATAAAATATTTAAGATAAAATATTATAATTTATACTAAACTAATTTTGAAATACTAAAAAATAATTTCATGGTTGATTCATTCAAGTAAAAATTAAAAAAATTATAAATTTTGTATCAAAATTAAAATATACCAAAAAACATGCTTTTCTTAAAAAAGAAATGTTTAAGGGTTATGTTTTCGTATACCTTTTTTATGCATATGAAACTGATTAATATTTTTTTACTACTCATTTTATTCGTTCTTAAATTTTATTATCTAATATACTATTTGTCATTTTAATATGGTGATTCTTGTGAAAATATAATACATCATTTTTATTTAAGGATAAATGATTATAAAAACAAGGTCCTGAACATAAATAAAGGGATACATGCATTAAAATAAAATTTATTAAAGATAAACATTATTCAAAAAAATTGTGATGTTTAAGAACCATTTTGAAAACATAAATGAAATATATGGGAGATATGAATAACGAGTTCATATTACTAAATATTTTATCATGATCTAATTAATTAAATAGTTTCAATAATAACTACCTAAACAATTTTAGGAAAAATAAATGAATATCAAAATAGTTATGGGGAAGATTCCATATAACAAAAAGAAATATTTTTTGAAATTAATAGAGAGTCCTGGACATATAATTTGTGTAAAAACTATTTTTTTCAAAAAGATGATGACGATGTGATCTCAAGAAGAATATATTAGAGAATAAAAGATGATGTAGGAGATACTATGTTACAATATAATTGTAATTATTCAAAAAATGTTCATTTTAATAGAATAATGAATAAAGAGACATTTAGAATTAATTTTACTTATGTTATAAAGCAGTTAGTTACTCATGATATAAAATTATTTTTGACTAATAAAATGGAAGATCTAATTTTTTGTTATTATAATGGGGTTTCATAAAAGCCATTGAGTTTGGGGAAAATTCATATTACTTTACTCATCAATGGTTATGATATTATGAATTTATCTACTCCAATTATTAATTTATTATTGATCTCATTGTTAGAAAAATAATATATAAATGTATTTTAATTTTCCCTTTATGAATTTATAAATAGTATTTACAATGGGATATAAAACTACATATGGAAACAATCAAAAATAAGTGTTAAACCTAGTCAGGGAGAGATAATTTATTTAGGAGGAATAGGTATTTAGAGATTCCTTATAAAAAGGGTAACTTGTGAAGTTAGTATGATAATTTTTCTCACGTGTTTCATAAACATGTATAAAGAAACCTTCTTTAAATATGTTTATGGTATAATTTTGAGAAAATAATGATGGGTTTAAGGTTATCTCATAATTGGTATGTATTTTTTTCATAGATAGAATTAGGATGATTAACTACCAAGTGGTATCAAGGAATGAAAGGATGTATATATAAGTCACTATTAAAGAAAAAAAAAATTTAATGATATATATACTTGTTTTATACTATAATTTCACTCAAGTATGCCTATAATTATTTAATGGTGGTGTATTCTTAGTCGTGATGTTTATTAATGTAGATTATTCCATGGTTGAAATCCAAATCCAAATGGAAGATTTTTTAGACTAAAAAATGATCTGGGACAATATTGTTTCAATATTAAAGAGGGATAGAAGTGATGAATCGATGGAGTAGTTTTTATAGAGTGGGTTTTCATTCAATTCATAAATCATTTTCAAATTGATGTGTATTATTATTATTTACTAGATATATTGGTAATTACATGCTTTTGGAATGATTGGAATAACATAGATTATTGTTTGATGTATAAGATATTTATTTGATTTGGAATTGACATCAACACATCACGGTAATACTTAAAACAAGAATAGATATGTTTTTATGAGAAAAAACGCAATTGTTACACATTATATGGCTTTATAAAATCCATTATTTATGATTGAAGGTTACACTACACCATATTGTAATGGATTTCATGATAAAAAAGGAAATTTTGGGATATTTTCTAATGATATAAATTATGTGAGTTTTTATTTTGACAATTTTCTCAATGAAAAAATGAACAAACATTACTTTTAATTAGATATCATGTTTGTTTTTTGATGTTGGTAATCTTTTCGAAAATTCTTTAAATCAGTGTGATGGATAAGATTCACATTTAATGTTTTTATAATTATAATAACTGGTAATGTAAAGACCATGAAATTTCAAGGAAAATTTCTTTCTTAAATACTTTTTAATTTTACGAGTCTGTGGTTTCTGACAGCACTAAATTCTGAGACCCGGTGTGCCCGAAATCAATTTCTGGAGTTTTGTTCGGGTAAGTTCAGTAAACATACATGTGGGTTTTTCTATTTTTTGAACTGGTGCTTGGAATTGAAATATGAGGACACCGATGGACTCGCAGTGCTGGTATTCACTTAAGGGGACCTTTACTGTAGTTGCGTTTCATGCGGGTTGAAAGTTATAATTTGGGGGTTTATCTTGAATTAAATAAAATTGGGGTGATACATAATTTTATTTTAAGAGGTGGTTATTTTCATCCAAGAGGAATTTATGGGTGGGTCCCACACCCCACATAACCTCCCATGAGAGGATTTAATGTGGTGGGTCCCACACGAACCCAAACCCTTTAACCTCCCCTCAACTCCCTTAAACTCTCCATTAATACCCCCCTTAATTAATTTGACAGCTCCACCTTTCTAATTTGACCTCTTCAGCTCCATCTCTCCCTAATAAATTTTCCAACACCATTTTATTAATTAATTGATCCACAAATAATTAATTAATTTTAGTGTTTGAATTTTGAAATATTTATGCCATTATTTTATATAGGTGGTGTGATTTTGTTTTAGTTTGGTTGGCGGTTATACTTTGGGGTGGTTTTGGAAAATATAGAGAACTTTCTTCCAACAATGAACCTTTTTTCTCACCAACGAAAAACTCAAGGCCCATGATCGTCGTCTTCTTCATTCTTTTTCCTCTGCATCAAAGAAGAAGACTTCGCCCGTGAGGAATGACGACTATGTATCCTCCTCGGACGCATCCCGACGTCAAAGAATCAACGTCATCTATGAATCCTCTTCCCCCGACACGGACAAGCGAGCATCAGAATCAAGGTAGGGGGTTTTGTATAATTTAAATTAAATAATTATATTGTCGTTCTTGTTGAATGAAAATAATCATCAATGTCCATTTCTTACCGCCTTACACGGAGGGTGTGGGCCAAACGAACACGGCCCGAAAACCCTCCGTTGTTGCTTATTTTTATTCACGATGGAGATGGTGTTGGAAGAGGTCCAGTGACCGGAGTTGGCGGTGATCGAGGGCAGCGACGACCGAAGGAGGCGACGGAAACGGCGGCCGCGTGCTGGCCTGAAGAGGATCACGACACCGGGTGCAATGTGGAAGGGAGGCTGCGGCCCGCAACCGCGAGTAGCTCGGCCGAAGAAGGACCAGCCGGCTAAAGCCAGCTGGGCTGGAGAACCGTGGTGCCCCTTTCGCACCGCGCTGCGGAGAACCGCGGCCTGCGCTCCACGGGCCGCTTCGTCGGGTGAAATGGTTGGCCGCCTGCCGTCCGGGTTGAAGAAACCGTGTCACCCATAGGTGTTGTGCGGGAGGACAGCAGCCCGCTGTGCTGGCCAATCGCTAAGAAGGAGATTGGCCGTCTTCGGCCAGCCGTACAGGATGGGTGGCGCCGCTCAGAATGGAAATTCTAATAACTCTCTGACCGGGCATCCGATTGACATGTCGTCTATTGGGTCGAGACCCCTATGACGTGTTGGTTCTTTTGAGATACTTCCACGTAAGATTTCGTGACACTTGGAAGTATCGGCCAGTATCTCATGGAGTGGACCCTCCCCGTGATGAGCGAGCAGATTGCAGAGACCTAGTAGCTGGTTGAGACCTGACGGCTGCTGATCGATCGACTCGGAGTGATTCGGATGGCCCAGTGGGGAATTCTTGGTTGTAGCAGTAGACCCACGGTGGAGGAGTGCTTGGTTGTACCGGTATACCCACGGTACTTGATAGAAGGAGTACCTATATAGTCTATGAGGGGGAGCGCTTGGTTGTAGCGGCAGACCCATGGTGGGAAGCGCATGGTTGTAGCAGCAGGCCCACCGTACTCGACAGGTGGATTACTTCAGCAGTCTAAGGAAAGTGGGAAGTGCTTGGTTGTAGTGGCATGCCCACTGTACTCGATAGAGGGGGAGTTCTCCAGTAGTCGTGGTATCGACATCGTGAATGAAAATCCTGGTATGAGCTGAGTCAATGACCTTTTTGTTTTCCTCATGATTGAGATGGATTACATGATAACTTAGGTATATGTATGGGAATATACCTAAGTAATGGTTATCTATTGATTTCATACTTTTTGGTTTATCCTTGTTAGATTTTGTGAGACCGTGAGGGTCTCAGGGTCCCTACTGAGTATCGTATACTCGCCCCTGCATGGGCTATGCAGGCACCTTGTTGTGTTGGATGCAGACGATGGACAGCATTGACAGAGGCCGAGAGCCATCCAGGACTGGACGGTGCCTGGAGGTAGACCACTCGGCATTATGGTACACGGAGTGGATGGACAGACGTGGAGTGTTAAAGATGCCATCTGTACCTACCCTTCAGGTAGGATTCCCTGGAGGACGATCCAAGAGATTTTCTTTACTTTCAGCTGTTAGTCCCTTTACTTGTACTTGTTGTTCAGTTGGGTTTGTATACTGACCCATTTGCTTTCCAATACACTCTTTTGTATTTGGTTTTACTTAGTGTTTACTTTATGTTTCGTACTCTATTGTGTTTGTTTACTTTCATAAAGCCAATTCCTTCCTGGCTTCGGATTTACACCTTTGGTGCTAGTTTCCAGCCATTGCCCTATGGAAGGCGGGCTTGGGGTAGTAACGGCACGGGCCCAGAGGATGGGTCGTGACAAATTGGTATCGAAGGAGTCGGTTTACCGCAGAACTCAGGACTCTGATCTTTCTTTTTGTGAAGCAATAGTGTTAAGAGTACCGAGTGTTGTTTTCAGTTTAGGGATTCCAGTGTTGGTTCGGCGGCCGACGTATCCGTACACCAGGACCCAGACTACTGATTTTTGACTTAGTGCACAAAAACACTGATTGCGTGTGTGTATCAAAAGTTTTCCTTTAATTTAGCTCAAACCAGGTCAGCTCACCAGGTATAACTTTTTGATCATGAAGCACCTGTTTCTTTTTTAGGATGTCTTCACCTAGTCAGTCAGCACGGGTTCCGAGTGGAGATCGCGATGGTAGCCCACCAAGCAGCGAGGCCATGGTGCAGGGCCCCATCACAGTGGAGGCACTAGCGGTACCACTAACCAATGGTCTACCATTGCCACCAGCCCCAGCAGTAGAGGATGCACGCCACTTTAGTGCGTTACACGGGTTCCTACGATAGATGCCCCTGAGGTTTCGAGGATAGACATATTTTCAAACTGCTGGATGCTGGCTGGAGGTTGTAGCACGAGTTTTCCACATAGATGGGATACCCGCTAATTTGATGGTGTACCTAGCTGTTAGTCTCTTTCAGGGAGCAGCTGAGAGGTGGTGGAGCCCTATGATCCAGTTTTACGATGTGGTGACCCTTACCTGGGGAGACTTCGAGGGTATTTTCTGGTCAGAGTTCTTACCAGCAACTCTACGCTCCATGCGGGCTCAAGAGCTACTACTCTTTCTGTAGGACTTTCTGACCGTAGAAGAATCTTCTGTAGCAGGCTGTAGACATATGACACAGAAGTCCAAGCAGACAAGGTCAACTGGTCGGCAACATCACGATACGGGTTCGGTTGTGAGGGGCACACCAAAAATATCCAGCTATATGAGGAGCAGGCTATGCTATGCATGCGGCGGTCAGGGTCACATGGATTGAGTCTTCCTGACCCATCCTACAGATGAGAAGAATGCAGTAGAGGGACCTTCAATGCAGAGGCAGAGGTTCGACTGTGGAGGTCCACTGGGAGCAGGCGGACGTGGCAGAGGAGCTGGTCGAACAGCAAGTGGGCTGGAGCGGGACTACCTGAAGACATGGAGGCCTTTGTTTATGATTCTTATAGCTTCGTTGGTGTCTTTATTTGTGGATGATGTGTGTATTTGTACTTTGAGATCTAGTAATGAAAGACACTTGTACTTTTGAGGTTTTCTTTCCTTCCTTTTCGTGTGATTGATACAGAGAGGTTCTGGTTAAAACTGTTGACTCGACCCTCACCATCAAGATTCCTACTAGAAGAGACCCAGTAAACACAAACTACTGCCGACAGTGTGACTCGACCCGTGGAGGAAAGAGTAACGGTTGGATTCTTGGTAGTAGCGTTGAGGCCCTACGACGTCATCCATGGCATGAAATAGTATCGTTCATGTCAGGATTTACTATATTAGGAATAGAACATGGTTCATCCAGGGGACGAGACAGGGTTTCTCTTTTCACAAAAAAAAATCTTAGCAACTCTTTTAGAACATAAGCGAAAAAGGGTGCAGTTGAGTTATTTACAAATGGCTAG
The DNA here is from genome assembly GCA_963277665.1 of Viscum album. Lineage (NCBI taxonomy): Eukaryota > Viridiplantae > Streptophyta > Magnoliopsida > Santalales > Viscaceae > Viscum > Viscum album. The sequence continues at coordinate 1,616,969,139 of OY728143.1, forward strand.
TCACAACCATAGTTTGTTCAATGAATGTTTTACAGTTTACTCTAATCTCAAAAGTTTTAGGTGTGTCTTCTCGTAGAAGGACCTAGTCCTGAGATGGTGATGTTGGCTTGTGTTCCTTCAGGACTATGACTTTGAGATAGTCTATACTCCTGGGAAGGGTAACCTTGTAGAAGATGCTCTCAGTAGGAGATCAGGAATTCAGCTGCTAGGAGAGGCGACAAAGTAGCTGGTTGTGTTGCTGATATCCTTTGTGGATAGGGATGGAGCAGCCTTTCTGTAGTCTATAAAAGTCTCTCCTACACTACCTCAGTGAGTCCTAGATAGTGCAGGCTATGATGGAGAAGGTGTAGATCATCCAGGAGAAGATGAAGACTTTATAGAGCATACAGAAGTCCTACGATAATAAGAGACATAGACCACTAGATTTCGAGGATGGCGACCATGTTTTCCTACGGCTCTCACCTCGAAGAGGTCTATGGAGATATGGCTGGGGCGGAAAGTTATCTCCATAATTCATCGGACCTTTACAGGTCCTCAGCAGAGTAGGTAAGGTGGCTTATCACATAGCCCTTCCACCTCAGTTTCCCCGGTTGCATGACATCTTCCACGTATCTCAACTGACGAGATACGTGCACGACCCATCCCATATCATCGACCATGGGGAGTTATACATCGATGATGGGGTGACATTCACGGAGGACCAGGCGGAGATCGAGGATTGAGAAGATCTGGTCCAACGTGGATGGTCGATTCCTCTGGTGCGCATTCGTTGGATGCATGGGAACCTCCAGGATAGCACAAGGGAGCGAGAGGCCCATATTCGTGTTCAGTACCCCCTTTTGTTTCCCTAGTGTGTGTTGTAGCTTTACAGGGACGTAAAGCATGGAGGTGGGAGTAATAGAAAGGACCGTAAATTTCAAGGAAAATTTCTTTCTTAAATACTTTGGAATTTTACGAGTCTATGGTTTCTGATGGTACTTGATTCTGAGGCTCGGTGTGCTCAGAATAAATTTATGATGTTTTTTTCAGGTACGTTTAGTAAACGTATGTGCCGGTTTTCAATCATTCGAACCGGTGCTCGGAATTGAAATCCTAGGACACCGATTGACTCGCAGCGCCGGTATTCTCTTAAGGGGACCTTTACCGTAGTTGCATTTTATACGGGTTGAATGTTATATTTTGGGGATTTATCTTGAATTAAATAAAATTGTGGTGATACACAATTTTATTTTAAGAGGTGGTTATTTTCCTCCATTAGGATGTTAGGTTTGGGGCCCACACCCCATATAACCTCCCATGAGAGGACTTAGTGTGGTGTGTCCCACATGAACCCAATCCCACCGCACCTCCCCTCATCTCCCTTAAACTCCCCATTAACACCCCCCCATTAATTAATTTGACAACTCCCCCTTTTTAATGTGATCTCTTCACCTCCCTCTCTCCCTAACAAATTTTCCAACACCTTTTAATTAGTTAATTGATCCAAAATTAATTAATTAATTTAAGTGTTTAAATTGTGAATAGTTTAAGCCTTTCTTTTATATAGGTGGTGTGATTTTATTTTAGTTTGGTTGGTGATTATACTTTGGGGTGGCTTTGGGAAATTGAGAGAACTTTCTTCCAACAAAGAACTTTTTTTCTCATCGATGAAGAACTCAAGGCCCGCGACCGTCATCTTCTTTATTCTTCTTCATCCACGTCAAGGAAGAAGACTCCAACCACGAGGAATGACGACAACGCTTCATCCTCGGACGCATCCCAACGTCAACGAATCGAAGTCATCTTCGAATCCTCTTCCCGTGAAAGGGAAAAGTGAGCATCAGAATCAAATTAGGGGGTTTGTATAATTTAAAATGAATAATTATACCTTAATTCTTGTTGAATGAAAATAATGATCTATGTCCATTTGATACCACCTTATGCAGAGGGTGCGGGCCGAACGAACACGGCCCGATGACCCTCTATTGTTTCTTGTTTTTATTTGCGATGGAGACGGTGTTGGAAGAGGTGGCGGAGACCGGAGTTGGTGACGATCGCGGGCGGAGAAGACCGAAGGCGGTGGCGGAAACAGCGGCTACGCACCGGCCCGAAGAGGACCGTGTAACTGGGTGTCGCATGGAAGTGAGACCACGGCCCACAACCGTGGGATGCTCGGCTAAAGAAGAACCGGCCTGCTAAAGCCAGCCGGGCTGGAGAACCACAGCTCCCCATTGGCGCCACGCTGCGGAGAACCGTGGCCCGTGCTCTGCGGGCCGCTTCAGTAGGCGAACTAGCCGTCCTCCTGCTGGTTGGGATGAAGAAACCAAGGCACCCGCAGGTGCCACATGGGAGGATAGTGGCCCTCTGTGTGGTCCACTCGCGCCGGAGGAGACCGGTTGTCTTCACCCGACCAGACAGGAGGGACGGTGCCGCTCGGTGCCGCCGGTTCGGGAAAGCAGGGGGCTACACTCCCTGCACTGCTCGGCCTGCTAAGCCGAGCCATGGTCGGCCGCGGGCTGGGCCCACCCTTGGTTGTGTTAAACCCTCCGTACAGGGTCGGGCCAGGCCGGTTTCACTTAAACTGTTAAAATATCAAGACCGCGCATCCGATCGATGCGCCGTCTATGGCACTAGGATTCTCGCGATGAGGTGGTCCTTTTTTGGTACTCTAAGTGACTTTTTCACAACTTTGGAAAAACGGCCGGGTTGGTTCGAGACCGAAACTAACCAGGACATCGGAGCAGAAACACTTATAACATAAGGACCGAATGTCTGATTGACGTGCCGTCAACTACGTTGGTTTCCTTTTGATGATATGATTCTTTCTAAATACTCCACCTGAGGTTCAGACGTTGTTGGAGTACGCTCAGGATGGTTTGAGCCTAAAAACCAAACGGGACCCTGGAATGGAAATGCCAATAACTCTCTGACATGGCATCTGATTGAAGCACCGTCTATTGCGTTGAGACCCCTATGACGTAGAGGTTCTTTTGAGATACTTCCATGTGAGATTTCATGACACTTGGAAGTATCACCTAGAAGCTCATGGAGCGGACTCTCCTGGTGATGAGTGAGCATATTACAGAGACCTAGTAGAAGGCTAAGACTTGACGACTGCTGATCGATCGAATCGGAGTGATTCGGATGGCCCAGTGGGGAGCGCTTAGTTATAGTATCAAACCCATGGTGGAGGAGTGCTTGGTTATAGTGGGAGACCTACGGTACTCACCAGAAGGAGTACCTATATAGTCTATGAGGGGGAGCGCTTGGTTGTAGCAGCAGACCCATGGTGGTAAGTGCTTGGTTGTAGCAGTAGGCCCACAGTACTCGACAGGTGGAGTACTTCAAGAGTCCAATGTTATTGGGAAGCGCTTGTTTATAGCGGCAGGACCACTGTACTAAACAGAGGAGGATTTCTCCCATAGTTGTTGTTTTGGCATCATGAATGAAAATCCTGGTTTGAGTTGAGTCAACGACCTTTGTTTTTTCCTCATGATTGAGATGTGTTTCTTGATAACTTAGTTATATGTATGGGAATATACCTAAATAATGGTTAAAAGTTGATTTCATACTTTGAGGTTTATCCTTGTTGAATTTTGTGTGACCTTGAGGGTCTTGGGGTCCCCAGTGAGTATTACATACTCACCCCTGCACGGGCTATGCCCAGACCTCGTTGTGTTGGATGCAGACGACGGACGGCGCTGACAGAGGCCGAGAGCGAGCCAGGACATGATGGTACCCGGAGGTGGAACACTAGGCGTGATTGTACACGGAGCGGACAGACGGACGTGGAGTACTGTGGATGCCATCTATACCTACCCTTCAGGTAGGATTCCCAGGAGGATGATCCATGAGCTTCTCTTTACTATCAGCTTTTAGTCCCTTTACTTGTACTTGTTATTCAGTTGGGTTTGTATACTGGCCCATTTACTTTCCGGCACACTCTTTTGTATTCAGTTTTACTTAGTTTTTACTTTCTATTACGTACTCTAATATGTTTGTTTACTTTCATAAAGGAAATGCCTTCCCGGCTTAGGGATTTACGCCTTTGGTTCTACTCGCCAGCCCATGGCCTATGGAAGGCGGGCTTGGGGAAGTCACGGCATGGGCCCCCAGGACGGGTCATGACAGGTAAATAATAATTTGTATTCTATGAATCATAATCTCTTATATAATACTATTTTAAATTACTTTTTATAAATTTTTATACATCTTAAATGTATCAAGGATTCTTATTTCCATGGAGTAAAATATCTTGTTAAATTTATGAGGATCGAAAATTATTATCCACATAATGGATGAAGCCAAGGATGATGTAGTATATTATTTTCCAGATATGTTTGAGGAGAATAATCCATGTTAAATGATTTTTATTTGATGTTTTAAACTATTTTAGACTAGTTATACTAAAATGGAATTAAAAATGATTAAAAAAATTATTTCACATTTAATAGGAATCCCTTCCACAATTGTGAAGGAATATTATGTTTCAGTAAAATGAGTGTCCATATTTTGAGTGGATATGATGATATGGCTAAGTTGATGTTTCAAGAACAACCCATACTCTCAATATTGAGTCCAATAATATTTATTTTAACTATTTTGTAAAGTACAAATTAACTTCTCAATGAAAATTGGTAGAATTTATGACAATTTAATCAAGTTTTTAATCTAGAAATTTAAATTTAAATTCAAATTTTAATATGCTGATTGGACTATTATTGTTCCAGATTAATACAAATAATGAACTCACATGCATGTGTAGAATGTATGGATGAAATTATTTTATTAGTTTTACGGAAGAAAGAAAATAATTCCTAGAATTTTGGTGTGTAGTGTAGTTTGTATAATAAGAAGATAAAATATGAATAAGACATTAAGAAGTGGAATGTGAAGTTGAAGAAGATAAATAGTAATCAATAATGGTTTTTGTGTGTCATCGTCATGACTGTGATATATGGTAAGAAAGAATAATTAAGTCACACCTATTCTACAGAGAGTCTACATATATAAGATATATAATATTTTTAGGTGATTATCTTTAGAGTAATAAGGATAATGTATATGTTAATAATACTAGAAAATATATCATTTTCTTCGAGACATGTCTGTGGATATGGATAATACATTCTTACATCATGTGTATAGGATATGTCATTATTATTTTTATAAAAATAATAACTATATTGGATTTTATTTGTATAGGGTTATTATGATTTATGAAAAGTATTAAATGCATTTTTTGAGTAGTGAACCCTATATATTAAGTCAGTGTTTTCATTTCTTTCTTTTGTGTGTCTAACTATAACAAATATATCAATACCTCTAAAAAGTAATCAAAGTTGATTTTTGATGATATCATAAGTGGAAAAGAAATAAATATTATTCACTTTTTAACCGAACTTATCAGTGAACCACATAATGTTTAGGTTTAAAAAACCCTTTAGATATGAAAGTGTAGGTAGAAAATAAATATAAAAAAATTGGATTTTTTGAGTAGATTATTAATATCCCTTTCACCACATAATTTTCCTGACTGAACATTATTATTTTGATTTTATAGGATTTCCCTTTCTCCATTTTCCCAAGATCACCTATTTCATAAATAACTCATGAGCAATAAATGTGCTTCTTAAATATTTCTATAATGCCTAATTTTTTTCTGGAAACATTTTGGCTTAATTTATTATAAAATTTCCATGATGAATGAAAATAATTTTATAATGATATTTTCATAGATGAAAAACATTTTATAAGATAATTAAATATTTTTTTGGTAAATATGATGAAATATCATTAATATTTACAGTAACATTTATCATAAAATGATATAATTCAAACAAAATATTAAAAAAATTAAGAAATAAAAATAAACAATAAAAAACCTTGAATAAAAATAATGTAATATCATTATTAAAAAAATAATAAAATAGCGGTTCAACGTAATCTAACAGTAAATTATGTAGGAGAGACATTAAAATATTCCATTAAAAATCTGTAAGAAAATGACCCTTGCAAAAGAAAGTAAACATATTAAATAATATAATTAACAATAATTAAATCAATGATATAATATAAAAAATTATGAAATATGTAACACCCAAACAATTTTTTTTCAATTAATAACAAGCCTGATAAATTTCTTTACATGAAACATCAAGATGTAATAAATTAATGATATACTATACATATATTATTATTAAAATGTGACCTGAATAATTCAGCCAATGAAATAGAGGATTTGAATATGGTTATAAAAATTATATATTTTAATTATAATAATCCTTATAAGTAATATTGTATTGATATCGGTTTAGAAATTATCACTAAATATTTTGTGATGTTATTTTGTGCCTCAAAAATAATGTTCCATAAAAATTGCATTTTATCTCAAATTGCACGAGGAAATGAAAATTAATTTCTAATAATTATATCAATATTATGTTAATAAATAAACATAATTTTTGAATCATGTTATATAAAAATAACATAGGATAAAATATCGGAGTTTTAATAAATTATTGATCATTTTGAGAATTATTAAAAATGCTGGTTTTTTAAAAATTATAATTTCACATCATAATACCAATTAATTTAAAAGTAAAAAAATTCGATTTAGTATTAATTTCTCATATAAAGCCATTTAATTTTTAATAATATAGTTAATTCAATCTGAATTATAATATTAATGATTTTGATATAATATGTTTTTGTGATAAAATAATAATATTTCTAATTACTATTTTTTCAATCTGATTTAATCATTTATCTAATAATTTAATTATGCCAATTAAAGATATTGGGTCAATAAAAATTGAATCCATATTTGATATATGGATGTTAAAATTTGTTATATTTTTCTATTTTAATTTTTTTAAATAATTAATAGTAACATTGGAATATATTTTTCACCTCAACAAGGGTAAACAAGTAATTCATGGTTTAATTATTTTGATAACATATAAACACTTTTCTTGAACAATAATTTAAATAATAGTATGGGTTTATTTTTGTCATTATCATACATGTTTCAAAACTATGGGAAATTTGATACATTTTTCAATGATTATCATATTTATAGTTTTTTATTTAATGGATAAAGTCAAAAATGAAACTCTCTTAGTTTTAACATCAAGAATATTTTTAGATATGTAAAAATTAGTTTTGTTAAATTGTAAATTCTTATTTGAAATAATAATTTATTTATTTATTTATCATTATAATTCATTTATATTTTTTAGTGATGAAAAATTACCCTAATTGAATATGAAATGCTGACACAATTAATGTTCAAATAATATAGAAATCAGGTAAATGGATTTAAAAACAATAAAAGTAAAAACATTTGGATAAATTATTAGGTTCCATTAATTTTTAAGATAAATATAACATATAAATTATTTTTTAAAAATATTATACTTGAATGAAATTTCTATCTCAAAACATATAATGAAATGTAATTTGAATAGAACTTTAAATGAAATTAATAGTATTTTATGTTAAATAATATTTTATTAAAATTTGTAAAAGTCATAAAACTAAATAAATTGGACATTTAAGATGATAAATGGTATAAAATGAATTCGATTCTCACTTATGATTCAATTTTTACCTTATTATTTAAATGATAACCCTTTATAATTGTAAATGTGTTTCATGGTTAGGGATTAAAAGGGTTTATGGAGGGGGAACTAAAGAGACAAGGGTTAAAATGAGTAAAAACATTTCTAAATCATATTTGATGATTTTATCAGAATATAATATAATATTTTATTCCTTATTAATCTTTTTTCGATCCATGTGTCCATGAATGTGACATTATAATATGTTAATGTTTTGAAAAATTATAAGATAACCCCTCCCACCCTTATAAAAATAGACCCCACATTTCTCTTCTTTATAGCACATTGAGATATCTCAATCATCTAAGACCTTCCCATTTATCGTATAATGTTTCTATATCCTTGAATTATGGGTTATTTTTCTTTTTCAAATACCATTCCAAGGGTCATTGAAAATAAAACCAAATTAGGTCTATCAAATAATAGGTAATCATCTTGGAAGAATATATCAAGTAATTTTTTTTATAATTCCTATAAATATATTTTACCCATATTAAAATAATTACCCTAGATTCAGAAAAATTATGAGAATTTACTATTATTAATATATATACTTTTCTATCTCATTTCCACCAAATGGAAACTTAAGACATTACTATTGTATACATACAACTCACTATCTCCTTGGAACATTGTAATTAATTTTTCATAATCATTAAAAATTGATGATTATAAACATGGAAGTATTTAATATATATGATATTTATGAAATAAATTTTTTCTTATAAATTTACTATATTTTTTACCTTCTTACCCATCCACTTCTTATAATGTTATAATATTATTCTTTTGTACGTGTCGAATACCACCTCCATGAAGAGATGTGACTCATTTTTAATGTATGACTTTACAAGATAATTATATATATTTAGTGAATATATATGAAATTTATATCATGAATAAAATTAATGAAATAATGGAACCTTGGGAATATCCAGAAACTGATACTCAAAAACCAAAACATTCATGAATAACAAAAAACATAACACCCAGGATAGTAATTTTAATATATATTTTCTAATAAATAGGTAATAAAATATTATAATAAAACATTATATGGTATTATATATATTATTATTGTTCTATAATATATTTATCTTGTATATACATTTTTTATAAATAAGGATTGAATTCATTCTAAACAAGACATGTCTTGGGGTTATAGATGTATGTTTCAACCTCTTATTAATTTTGATTGATTATTACTGAAATCCATTAGAGGAAATTATATGATAAATATATGATCTACCCCAATAATTTTATATCCCCTATACTTATTTCTATAATTTTGATTTTTGGGTACCATTTTCATCTCCTTCTTACCCAAAATGTATCATAAAATGTATTTAATAAAAACAAACATTATTTCTCCACTGTCATGGGATACCATTTTTTATTCCTATCCATGTTTTCTAAATGTTTTCAATAAAATTTTTGTATTATTATTCACTGATTTTTTAAATTCTTTTTAAATTATGTAAGAAATTTATCAAAAAATCAAAAATAATATTCTAATTATTTTTTCAAAAGTTACTTTTTACCAATTGTGAGATAAATATTTTTAATAGTTACACCATAAACATAATATTCCACCATCATGAAGAGTCAATGATTTGAATATTCCATTATAATTTTCAATTGATAATTATAAATAATATATTTTCATTAAAACATTGGAGACATTTGGATGTTAAAAACGTTTTTCAAAATGAAAAGGGTATTTTGATAAATAAAATTTCATGTAACCATATAAATGTATTTTTAATAATATCCATATTCCATATTTAATATTATCATTTACTGGGGAAATACTCTAATAATACAACAAAACATATTCCTCTAGATTGCTTATGGTAATTTTTACTTGGGAAAGTATTGAAAATTCCTATTTTAATTCTTCAAATAATTAGTTTTATTGATTTTTAATGCATGTTAATTTTGTTATTTTTTCATTTATATGATGAATGAATTGGGTTTATTAATTTATTTGGAGATCCAAGAATTACATACCACCTAAATGAATTAGAAGGTAAAATGAGACAAAAAGTTTTGTGTTTTGGTTTAAGTCCTTACCCAGTTGGGTAAGATGTCTTAGCATGTGGAATTATCATTATGATTATGATGTATTGGAATAAGGCCTCAAAGATGTTTTTATGATCTATAACATTTTTCATTCCAACATAATGAAATTTTCTATTGTTATCCATCAGAATATTTGAATATTTTTTAATTCCATGGTTTATTTTAACGATCCTATGATTATTTAAGTAGAATTATTTGGTCACCATTTATTTATATCACATGATTCAGGAAAATTTTTAATCTATATTATATTTCACTAGATGAATTCTTGTACCAAGTATTTGGGCTCACTCCATTCATATATTTCCTTTAACTATGATATTAGGATGTGTATTATTAACACTTCTATCAAATGAAAGGGAACTAATGCTACCACTACCCTTGGTCTTCAATTGTCGAGGTCATAATAGTTGGCATTAGAAAATTGATAGTATAAAAATTATAAAAAAGATATAAAAAATCATATATTTGGGGTCAAAACACTATGATAGACATCGATTATGTGTCTAATTTAATTATAATATCCTATAGTTTTATTATAGGTATGGATTATGTGGTCTTTAAATAAATGCATACATCTTTGGACACCACATGTGGATGTTGTTTTGGAAAAGATTCATGTATGGTTAATTACCTTCAAAATGGTTGGTTGAGCATATCTTTAAATTAATTCGGGTTTATGGAAAAAAAATCTCATACAATGCACATAGTTTAAAACTCCATGGGGATTTTCTTAGGGTAATTAAAATTAAATTTATGAATAATTATGAAATATATAAATATATTTTGATGCTTTTAATATATTCCCAAAGATAATAATCTTAAGGTTCAATGAATAGTTATACATTAGTTTTAATTTTATGTTATGTGTTTAACTAGTTTTGGAACTATAAGTTATAATTTATAGTTTTCTGATTTAATTAATTGGAGTCAATTATTTAGAAATGGAACCAAGTAGAATTAATTCATGAATTTTACACACACATAAAAAATTTAGGGGTTTTCCTTTGGATAGAGTTTAAAAAATAGTTAATATGTGAGTATATTATTGATGTATGAAGATAGTTGACTCAGGTTATGATTAATGCCCTTGAACATGTCGAACAACATATTAGATCACAACATGATTCATTGATTTGAAAACCCTTCATATTGTGGAAGCATATATCCATTAATGAGAGTAAAAAATCCATTGATAGAAGAAAAGGAGATCATGTTCCTTGGAAAGATATTTTTGGATTTAAAAGTATTGAATGAGATATGTTTATTTTGGAATTTTACTATTTAAATGATGATGTTGGACAATGGAGAATATTAATTTAAAATAATAAGGAGGAGGATGAGACATTGAGAATGTAATGCATGATTTTTAAGGGGGTATTCTTTTATAAATTCATTACTCATGTGAAATGATCTGATATGGAAAGTAAATTCCTTAATTATTGAAAAAACGAAGAGGAAGTTGATAAATAGTTTGAGGGAAACATTACAATAATAGTAAGGTATTAAATACACTACATGAATAATAAAAAAATTAATATTGAAATTTAATTGATAGGGTTAATCTAATCCTAGTAAAAATATTATTCTCATCGAAATTTTCATCATTTAATGAAGCGGTATAATGTTATGTCAATACAGGGAAATAAATCTTCGAATTAGATAATTTTAAAGAAAAAAAAAGACTAGAAGAGAAGAACCGAGTACAATGAAAAAATAAATGATGTAATGAAATATAAGGGAATTAAAAGAATTCCCACATGTGTTAGTAGTGGAAATATACACCCTAGTACTTTCATGAATGGTTTGTGACTTTGATACAAGTGTGGATAGAAAATCCATCAAGTGGGTGAATGAAAGGATAAGAAATAAGCCACTAAAATTTAGTGTATAAACTATAAGGATATAGGTAACTATGAAAATATGTTCCAAATCATCATTAGAATTTATCATATAAAATGATAAGAAATACAATCTTTGATTATAGAATTACAACCGATGATGTTAAAATCTGTTATATTTAGATAATAGGTGCTTTAGTCATAAACCCGTGATTTATTTCATTCCATATCTATGCACTAACTTATAATTTATGGGGATATAAAATCATCAAATGAAATTTTAAATAAATAAAAATCAATCAATAAACATATTATGAATCTATTTTTACTATATCATGTGGTTTAAATTAAGATAAATAATTATTACCAACAAAAAAATATGTTTGTTATATTTATGATTGGATTTTAAATAATACTAATTTATGGCGATTATATAAATTTTTGAGTATTTCAAAATTAATAGATGATGAATGAAATAATATAGGAAAATCATATTGAAATATAAATTCTATAATTTTTCTTTTATTTATAATTAATTGATGGTATTGTTTATCCTATATTATTTTATGGATTTATGGTTATTAAAATTGTCATTATTATGTTGTCTATCACTCTTTATTTTCCCATCGAAGTTATTATTCCACACTATATCTATATGTTAACCTCCCATAAATTTTAGTATTTTTTGGGAACCTAATTATGATCAATTTTAGGTAACCAATGGGCTCCCCACTTACCATTTTCTAATGAAATTTTAGTATCCCCTAGTAAGATGTGGGTTTGAAACAAAGTTGTTTTCAAATATCAAACCATTTTTGAATGAGATAAAATTTTATGGGTGAATTTTATTATGGAGGAGAATATGACATATTGAAAATTTAGTTTCAAATAATCAATATCTAGATATATTTAAAAACAAGAAACACCATGGTGTATGAAAATTGAGATATATTTTAGAAATATTCAAATTTAAATGTGACAATTATGAAATATTAGTTAAATTAGATTATATGAATATAATAAAACTAATTATGAGATATATTTATAATGGTATTAAACCATAATAATGTTTTTATTAATGGGTAAAAAACATGCACTCAATTTTTTGTGACGTCATTTTATGCATCAAAAATGAATTCTCTAAATAATGATTTTATTTCTATTTTTTGAGTGATAATGAAAATTAATTTCTGTAACTTTTAGAATTTTTTTAAATAACATGAATATCATTTTTCAAATATTATTATAAAAATTAACATACAATAAAATTTTGGGATTTTTTAGAAAATAGTAATAAATGATTATTTTTCAATATAATAATTTTTTTTATTAAATAAATATATATATAATACCATTTTTATTCTGGAATCAAACATGATGTGAAATATGATCCATTTTATTTGAATTCATTTAATTAATTCCATTTGAATTATTATTATTCATTATTTTCATATAGGTATATTTTTATGAATAAAAATAAATTTCAAAAAATATATTGTTTTCCTATTGCGTTATATGTATTTTTTTTAAATTGTTTTCAAAAACATATTGACATATCATATTAATAAATTTAATTTTTTATGTTAAATTATGATGATAATAAATGAAAAATATTTCCATTTCATTGTCTATATGAAAAAGTAACCTTGGTAAACATCTAACACATCAATAAGTGTAAAATTGGTTAAATATGGATAAAACCTTGAGATAAGGATTTAATTTTTTAAAATAACATTAAGTTATCATATTGGTTGGTATCAGTTCATCAATTCTCATTTATTTATCAAAAATAGGGCGACATGGGGTTAATTTACATTGATTATAACACTTATATTACTTTATGAAAAAAATAATGTAAAAATTTTCACTTTCTTTATTTTGATGTAAATAATTTTTTTTATAAGGATACAAATAAGTTACTTTTATATATCTAGTTTTACTTGAATTATGAATTATTTTTTAATATAGAACTTTATTTTTTATTTTTATCTATTACGCCATTATATTTTAAAAGAGTTACTTATTATTCTATTTCATATATGACATGAAAGACCATGACTATGAGTGAATTTTACACCTTGATAATTTATTATATATTTCATTTTTAAATAAATTCATTTCATTTGATAGGTTCCAATGAAATAATGACTAGGTTTGAAAAAAATATAATACTCAATTAAATTATAATTCATTAAACATGAACATCATAACCTTTCTCTTAAATTTGTGAGTATAAAAAGCACTTACTAAATTATGAAAATAATATATATTAAAATTTTATAAATTAAATTAAATGGATATATATTTATTAATGGAAAAATAATTGGAATAAAAAAATGATTTCTAAAAAATGATATTTTTCTAAAAAGTGGTTTCAACATTCCTTACAAAAATTTCATAAAATTTATTTTTACCAATTTTATATAATTTATGTTAAAATTTTAAATATTTTTTTGGAATCAATATATCTATAAAATATTAGGGATAATTGTTATTTATTTTTTTGAAAATTTTCATTTTATAATGAATAGTGACTGAACTAGGTTTTATTGGAAACAAAATTTTTTTAATCATTTAAAGATTCCATTATAATTTAAAACATATTTTAATTTAATATTGGTTAAATTGTATTATAATTAATATAATCTATTTTATTTGAATAAATTTTCAATTGAATTTTTATATTAAAACTTTATATACCTATTTGAATTTTCTCTTTCAAAAATAATTCTCGTTGCGTCTTTGGGGTTCATTTTAAATTAAATATTTAATATAATGATTGGTTAATTTTATAAAATTATTTCCATATTTTTAATCTGTTTAACTTATATTATATAAAAATTTTAAATTAATTTTTTCTCTTACTGAAGAGAGAAAACTATTTTTTTAATTACCATGGTTGATGTTAAATCAATTTTACCATGGGTTTAAACTAAAACAGTAATTGTTAAAATGGCCTATATATTTATCAAAATATTATTTTATGGAACAAGTTTTAGCTTTATAAGCTTATTCTATATTTTTGTTAAATTTTACAACACTTTTCTTTGAATGTGACCTACATAAAAATTAAAATAAAGAAAAATAAAGAATTTCACCCTCTTACATTTAAATATCAAATGTGTGATCATCATGTGACAAAATAATGATGTGAATGAATATGGAAGTTAATATTGAGCATAATAAAATCAAATTGATGAGGTTGGTCTATTTTTAATTTTAATAATAATATAATAACTCGTAATTCATAAGAAATGTAAATATTGTAATTATTTAATTAATATAACATTAAAATAAATGTTACAAAAAACATTAAAAGTAAAATATGTTTAATTAATTATAATTTTATATCAATTTTATAGATAAATGTATCATCTAACACATGTTTCAAGATAATATATTTTAATTCTATTATTGTCTTGTTTTTCCTAAAATATAAATTATTTGAAAGATGTGAATATTGAAATTAATATTATTTTATAACAAATGATATTTTATTAAATGATTTAAAATTAATCAAATACCAATAAATTTTTTAAAAAAAGTTTAAAAATATAGGGTTTGGTCTATTTGTGAACCATTACATCTTTTACAATGGCTATATTGACCTCTAAATGGTAAAATATTTGTTATCATATTAAGGATAAAGTAATGTTTTTTCATGCTACATAAAATTATGTTAAAATTTATTTATTATTATATGATAAATATTATTTGATATTTATAATCATTTGGTTCAAAATATCGAATAAGATCCATTTATAGGCATAAATGATTAATTTTCCAGGTTGAAAATCTACTTACAAAAGTGAAAAACTAAAATGCTAAGAGTATGGAAACATATAAGTGAAGGAAAAACATGTTTAAAACAGGTTTTTGTTTTACTTTATAGGTTTTTGTTTGCCATATATCTATACAAACATTTTATTTCCAATTTTGGGGTAACTTTTACCGAGACTAACTTCCCATTCTTGAATAGTATTGTATATTTACAAATATTCCACTACTCCTCAATTATAAAAACGCACTCACTCCTATCACATATTCACACATATAAAGTCATTAGGATCAACTAATACCTAAAAAAATCTATTCCAAACATCCATATCCACATTATTGATCTTCTGGTCTTCCCAAATGAAAAACCCTTAGCTCCTTAATATGTGATCCAAATGAGGTTTCTCTAAGAGATTTTAATTGTACTCACAAGTTCATTCATTTTATTTCACTAATCAAATCCATCAATTATTTCTTAAAAGTTACATATAATAACGAAAATATGGGAAATATACTATTATTCTATTATTTGAATTACATTATATTTATTCTTCTTTAATTCAATGAAATAGTAAACAAAATAATCATTTGTTTGTGCGATGGGCTACCGTCGTCCGAACATATGTAACTCATTTTCGATAAATACCTCTCACCATTCGATATGATGATAGATTTAATTATATATATATATATATATTATAAATTATTATAATTAATTTACAACATCCAATATACCATCTTACATTCCATTTTGATTAAAAAAATATAATGTCACTCACATGTACAATAGACTACTACCTCGTGAAGCGATGTGATTTTTTTTGTTATGATTTACAAGGAATGTAATAAGGATTAATTTAATAATTATATATAATATATTTTAAATTATGTAAATTATGAAAACAATAATATAATATGAACATCTTTACCCTTCCACCCTTTAACTGAAGGATATCATCATTCGTAGGTATATACGACCTACCATTTCCATGATGCGATGATATTATTTTATATGTCCAAAATTAATGAATGATTATAATGATGTATCTAATAAAAAATATTTATAACATTATCATCATTATATTTTTATTAAACTATATCTGATGAAAGAAAATGTTATATTCCTGATAATACACTTAGGAGAAAACAATGCAATTAACCACCAAAACAATGAACATAGTAAAATATTATTATCAAAAGGGGGATACCATGTTATTATTGGGTCATCTATGGTCAGATATATATTATTAACATTATATAATAGGTTTATACTAAAATTAATTTTATTATATAGTAGTTTTAGAAACATTTAATGGGATTCCAACATGATGTACATGTTTTTTGTCTAACTATTACTTCAATGAGACATATGCCATATTCACCACTTGTTCCTTTGCATGGTATATTTAATACCCATTCTAATATGATATATCACTAAAATATATCTCTACATGTAATTTAATGTTAAATTAAATTTTATTTATTCCATAGAGATTATGATTTAAATGT
Organism: Viscum album; assembly: GCA_963277665.1. Taxonomy (NCBI): domain Eukaryota; kingdom Viridiplantae; phylum Streptophyta; class Magnoliopsida; order Santalales; family Viscaceae; genus Viscum; species Viscum album. The sequence continues at coordinate 1,616,985,949 of OY728143.1, forward strand.
TACCAAATTGATTGGGGTGATTTGAAAATCTCATCAATATTTAAGAATGATTTTGTTTAAGTATCGCTTAGGGGGTTATTTTGTATTAATATATTAAAATAAGTTTATTTTCTTATCCTATGGTTAATCTTGATCATACTATATAGTAGTATCATGTTTCCTTTCTTTGATAGTTACAATTATTTTGGAAATTGATTTTATGAAGATTCATTATATTTTCATTGTTTGAGTGAAAATGATATTACTTCCAATCCATGTTTTCTAAAGATGATGTAAAAAATGTTTTAAAAATTAAATAAATGGTTTATTAGAGACATATTAACCAATTTTTTACTTTTAAGAATAATTTTTAATGTAATCTTCATATATTTTTTCAATCAAGGTGTGTTTTTATTTTAGTAAAAATTTGAAAGTAATATTCTTATTAACATATATGACCTGAAAAGAATTTCCTAACATCATGAACACTCAATATTTTAAATATTACATTAGAGGTTTCCATGTTTATCCTCATGAAAAAAAATTCCTATGAACTTTTTTTAAAAATAGTGATTTTAGAAATTGAAAAAATTATTTTACTCAAACAAATTAATCACATTTTTATAGTATTTCTTATCATCAATGACATCGATACATTATTATACTTATGATATTATGGAGATATTTGGTACAATACTTAATATTTGTCTATATATTTTTATAAGGTTTACTGGATATGTAATATTTTATTATCATTCACCATATTACTCTGATTCTTTTATGATTATGTTTTTTGATTTGAGTAAGTATACAAATTTCATACATCAAATTTTCAATACAAATATTTATTTTGATTATGTTTCACTGATTTCATATTAGGAATTCATTGGAAATGTTAGGTTTTTAGTTTTCTATGAAATTACTTATCCCCAATCTATATCTATATTTCTCATCAGATAAATCATTTGTCTAGATTAAATGGGGTTTACCCATCTTTTTAAACTATACTGTGAAAGGTCCTAAGAGTATATTTATGATCTCTGAAATTAATTATTAACAAAAAATGATATTATTTATTATTTTCCATGTAATTATTCTATTAGTTAAAATATCCAAGAATAATTTTTAATCTATTGTGATGGTTGATAATGATTTATTTGATAATTATTTGTTCTAGACATATTTTTGTCATGTTATTGTTTAAATTGAATATTTCTCAGTTTTTTTATTTTCAATATTTTTTATACTTATTTATTCGTGATATATTCCACTCTATAAAAACCCATAATGAGTATCTATGTTAAACCATTTTTATTTTGTTTCATTTTACCCATGATACATGGAAGTATTTGTTTATTAGTATCCATTCATATTTTATGGGTAATATTGGCATTCTCAAAGAAAACACTTTTTTTATTTTATGTTTGAATATATAATGTGGATGTTCATGAATGTTTCTTGTTTACCAATAATATTAAAATATTCCTCCTTATGGGATATGATTCCTTATATCTAATGTTAATTTAATGAAGTAGAAACTGGCTTTGGGTCACTATATACAGGGTATTTATAATGGTTGTTAGATGATGTTCAGTTGAATCCTTATGAACGAAATTTTTAATTACATATATTAGGTAATGTAACCGTATTAATTACATTAATGATAATTTTAAAGGTAGGATATCATATTATTTTTTTAAAATATAGTGATTATCTGTTTTAACTATAAATACATCCATTTCTGAATAATATAACTGGTTGTGGTTCTTGCATTGATGTACGAAGGGTTAATATCTCTAAAAAGTCATGTTGGGATTATTTTGCACATTAGATGATATATGATAATAGGTATTACTACACACTATTATTGGAACTCTTATGAAATATGCATGGTTTAATTAAAATTTTCTTTACAAACCATTACCATTATTTAAAAAAAAATATTTCTAAACCTTACAAAATTAATGGTGTTTATGATTATGCAATGATCAATGCATTACTTTTTATAATTATTTTAAGTTTATAACTAGTTAATGGATAATAGATTTGATACATTTTTTATGAACTAATTTAAGAAATGGTATTATTTAGAAACATAACCTAATATATAGAATGGGAACTATATCAATGTACATACTCCAAAATTTATTATGATAGTTTTCATGATGAGAATAATACAATCATTTAATTGAAACTAGTATCCAAAAAAAATATGACACCGTGATGAAACAATATAATCTTTTATCATGAATGAAAAATTATTATATAAGTATTATAGATTTTATGGGAATAAATATAATTAGAGTATGTCCTGGAAAAAAATATTCATCTGTGGAATAATTGATAGAATGGTTTTCCTAAATGTGATAATTGTAGAAGAAAACACTCGGGTACTTTGTTTAAGAGAAAGTGAGTTCACTTCTAGAGAGGAAATAAAATATATATAGTGTGTGAAAAAAAGTGTACTGAAGAAACCTTTTAGGTTTATCATTTAAACTATAATGATATGGATCACTACATAAATTAATTCCCCATGAATCAAAGAAATATACATTGGAAAAAGCTAAGGGACCAAGGTCACACTTATGATATTACTAAAAATGGATTGTTTTGGTTTATGTGCTTGTGATTAGACTCATTAATTATGTTATAGGAGTATTTTATCAATGATATTATAGGTATATGAAATATTAAATGTATAAAGATGGTATGGAATCAATTTTCTTTAACGATTTTACTGAATATTCTGAATAGTACTAATGACCAAGAAATGAAATCCAGTCGAATGTTGAACATCATGGAAAATATATTATTTAGAAAGAATTTCATTTAATATTTTCTCTATGTTTAGTTAATAATGATAAAAATATATTTATGGGATAATATTGGTGACCATGGAATTGGCTATTGATTTAAAGGTTTAGGTTATCTTAATTGGCATTTTCTAAACATTTGGATTTATGGAATATATTCAAAAACCTGATATTTTAGTTTTCCAAGTATGAATGTTTTCCATACAGATTTATATTGATTAGTGTATTCCCATATTTGGAATGTGACCTTAAGAGACCCTTTGTTCTTATGGGGAATAAAATTTTGATTTAGTGACCTCCCATCTAAATTATTTCACATTGAGGTTTATGAGAAATATTATGGATGAGTATTAAGGGAAAATATATGTGGAATGTATATATTCAAATCAATTACTAAAGAAAAACTTTTTCTAACCATTTTGGTATTGAAAAAACTATAGGGACCGGAGGAATGACTTTTCTTTCATTTATTGATAAAATGATCAATTAAATATTAATTTTAATGCTTTAGGAATAAATAATCCTATTGTTGGTTGGTTTTTTGGTGTATGTGATGAAGTAGGAATTGGTTAAAGAAAAACTGAAGCATAAAATTGTAAGTAATTTTTCTAGGGTTAACTTTCATAATGGTAACAAAATTTATAAACATTATCAAAATTATCTAGAAATAGAATTGTTTTCCCAGTACATTTATTTTTTATGAATAGATCATATTTTAATTGAACATTGATTTATGGTCTGGTTTTCTATAAATTTTTCTAGATAATTCAAATTATTATGATCAATTAAATCTATTACTTTTCATAAGTTTTCACACATTTCATCAATGTCCATATATTAACTCCATTCCTATATTTTCCTACTTGGAATCCATGAAATGTAATATTAAAGAAAAAAATCATACTTCCCCTTCTCTATAATCATGATGTAGTTTTATTAACCATTTTCATCATATGGGTTTTAAAGAATGTTATTTTTAACTTTCAACACTTGATTATGAAGATCAATAATAAATGGTGAGGATACAATTTATTTTAAGGTGGTAGAATTTATCACCATGTAATTTTAAAAGAGGAATATCTTATTAAATAGAATATATTACATGTATACCAAAGATTATAAGATATTATAACACACCAAGAAATTATTATATATTTCTTTTTAGAATATATTTAATCTCTTCAATTGCATGTAATCCACACAACATCAATTTGAACAAAATACAAAACTCTATCAAAAAAATTTTATTTAATTATGACCATTATAACCTAATTGATAATTTGGTATGAATGAATATGACTAAAAAATTTATATAAATTATATAGTTTAAATAACTATAAAAAATAAATTTGTGTCTATTAATTAAAATAATAATAATATAAAAGATAGTTTTTTTCTAAAAAACTATATTTTTCTAAATTGATATTTTATCACTCCTTTCACACATATTATAAAATTTTTCTTCACTAATTTTAAAAAATATTCTTTTAATTATCATTATTTTTGAAATAATCATATTAAAATTCTTTTAGAGATGTTTTTTTGTATTTTTATGAGAATAATAAGCTCTCAATGAATAGTGAGAAATACTAATTCTTGTTGAACACTATCTTTCCATGTAAAAAATAAAAATGTTACATTATGATAAAAATTGTTTATAAAGAAAAATAATTTCAATTATATTATAATAGATATAATTAATTTTATATTAATTTATTTCATGTTGAATTTTGTTATTAAAATGCTATATACATATGAAAATTATTCCTTTTGAAAAAAACATTTTCATCACATCTTCATATTTAATTATAAATAAATGATAGACAGTTATATGAGTTGAATTTTATAAAATAGATTTGATATTTATAATAATAAAGTTTTATATTATATAATAAGGTCAACTTAATTTTTATATTAATTAATAGATGAAATATTAACAAATAATTACCATGGTTATGATTAAAAAAATTTATTGTGGTGTTAAACTAAAGATTAAAGTTTTGAATTGATATAAAAACTTCTAAAATAATTATGGGAAATCAATATCTAGATGTTGATCACTTTAGGATCATTTTTTCTGAGTTTCAGAAACACTCATCCAGAAAGTGACCTATTAAATAATTTAAGGAAAAAGAGAAAATATCACCATATTATTTCAAATATCAATTATGAGTTCACATTAGAAAAAAAAATGTGAAATATATGGATGGTCATTTTGAATATACTGAAATAAATTTCATATGGGTATTTTTTGAATTTTTAATACACATAAAATTACTTTAAATTCTTAGGAAATGAAAAAATAGTAATTATTTTATTAATAGGAAAATAAAATATATGATGTTAAATATATAAATATTAATATACATTGTAAGAATTATTTCGTTTCATTATATTTTTAGATAAATATATCCTCTTCTTTAGGGTTTAACATTATATATTTCAATTAAATAATTTTCAATAGTTTTAAAAAATAAAATTAATTGAATAATGTGGAAATTTACATTAATGTTTTTTTGAAATAAATGATTTTTTTATTAAATGATAGAAATTATTAAAAAGAATATATTCATGAAATTATTTTTTAATTGATTAAAAATATCAAATATTATACATTCATGTATCAATTTTTCTTTTATAGTGACAACATTAACCACTAATGAGTAATGCATTGTTACAACGATACGACTAAGGTAGTTTTTTTCATCTTACATGTGTTTGTGTAAAAATTAATGTTCATCAAACATTAAAATTTTATTTTTTATGATGTATTTAATAATTATAATTAAAAGGATCAAATTACTTAATTTGTATAATTTTATTTTAATCTTAATGGATTAATTTCATTTGATAAAAAGACTAGTTACCATGGTAAAAACCTAAAATGATAAAAGTAAGAAAACATATAAATTAGAAATAAAATGTTTAAAAAATGTGTTTTTTATGAGTTTGATGTCTATATCAAAAATATAATTCATACATACCTTTAATTAATAATTTTATAGCAACATGGGGTGGGAGTGGATTCCCATTTTTTAATGTTTTTTTATTTATAAAAATGTTGATCCTCAATTATAAAATGACACTCACTACCCTAAATTAATCATATTTTTCAAACCATTTAGGTAATCCCCCCTTAAATTTATCTTCCTTATATTCTTATCAACCTTATAGATCATATGGTCTTACAAAAAGACCAATCATGTGGTCCTTAATAAGATATCCAAAATAGGATTCCCTAAGAGAATGTACTTTTCTTCACTAAGCTCATTTTGTTTATTTATTATCTTACAAGAAATAATTGTGTGATAAAAAACAAATATAATAAAAAAGAATCTCCCATATAAAGAGATATTATTTTTAAGATTTAATAATATTTATCAGTCTCTATATGAATCAAATGGAAAATAAAATTGTCAATCATTGGTACATTGGACTACCTCCTCAGGAATAGATATAACTCATTTTACAACAACATATTATATATATCAGATTATAAAATTTTTGAAAAATTAATATATCATACAAATTTTAAACCATTAATTCTTTAAGAGAATTATATTATTGGTCATGTGTATAATTGACCTACCATCTCTAAAAAGTGATCATATTTATTTTTTAGTTCATATTTTAAAGAATAATTATAAGGATTTATCTAAAATAATATTCAAAAAATTAATATTATTTTATTGATTAGGGAACTATATCTTATGTATAAGATTCATTACATTCATGAGAAAACATGATAGAAAAATCAAGGAAGTTAACACCCAAAATAATAAAAATAATTAAATATGATTAACAAACTGGTTGTAAAAGGTAATAATAAAGTCATATATGGTATAGTGTATATTATTATTGTATGCCCAACTAGGTTGAATACCCTAATAGGGTGGGGTGAACCATTATATTATAGGTTAAAACAACTTCCCTTGAAATCCTATTTCATTATTAAACAAAACACTATTCCCTCTATTTCCCATAGATATGTGTGAATAGAAATTAAATAATGCATGAGACACAACAATTTTAATTTGTTCACCCTTACTAGGATATCTCTAAAAAGAATACAACGATAGTGTTCCAGTGAACTAAATCCATTAAAAGTGAACAACATCTTATAATGTTCGGAGGGGACTCAATGTCCCTCCTTCTTTACAACCAATCACAATGTGAAAGCTCATTTCTCTCTCAACTGAAGTGTTCTCTCTACTTCTTTATAAGATCCTTTTTTTATTTCTTGAATCTATATGTTTACACCTCATTTATTGTATCATCATGTTCCAATTTCATCAACATGTTAAATAACCCTTTACGAAAAAATTACTTGGCAACGTAAATCTATTACGCAACCTTTGAGTGCCATGTGCACAACATTATCACTTTCTGTAAAACATTTTCCTTTTTGTGGAAAACCAAATTTCATTAAACTATTTTATTTTGTTCAAAAACCACTTCTTATACGCTACTCCATTTCTACCCAATTCATTCAAATTATAGAGTTATGATTTTCTCCAAGGGATGAGCTTCAAAAATGAGGGGTAGCTATATATTTAAAGGCCTGGATGAACCTACACATAGGATCTTGAAGTGTCATCATATGTTCATGTAACATCATCTCATAGCACATAAAACTATTTTTTATATCACATTAGACCTGAAAATCTATTTCACATATAACAATTCATCATTATTTCTTATGTGCACACTGACCACCTTTCACACAAAAATCAATCATTCACACGATTATTTCCACTCCCATATTTTTATGTGGTGATCCAAGAACATGTCTTATGTGAAACGTTCTAAACAATCATCAATATTGTGCGCAAATTCCTTTTCCAAAAACACATTTCTCCATTCTCCATTTTGGACCCCATAATTTTTTCAAACAGTGGGAAATGATGCCCCCTTGTAAATGATTTTTTTACTGCCTCTAGATATCCTATTACATTAATATGGATCATTGTAATCAAATATTTTAATCAAAATATATGGAAATCCAAAACATAACATAGAAGTCGTCTTTTTCAACAAACACAATCAACCAAAAAATGATTCATTGTTACCTTGAAGGAATTTTTCCCAAAAATATCTCCATTTAAGTTTGTTGAAATCTCTTCACATTTTGATACCTCATTAAGGATTATTCCATATTCTAACAACATTATATTCTTGAGATTTATATAACGATCAACGAAATAATCAACACACACTCTAATCCCACATGGACCATGATCGGTGTGAAAAAAAATAATTGCATGAAAATATCATCAATAAAACACATCTTCTTGAAACTATTAAAAAACATTCATCACAAAATCAATTAGTCGTGAAATATATCCTTTGATCGGTCAGATTTAGCCTCTTTGGATTTAAAACACCCCAGGTGTCACTACTTGGGTTCTCACTAATTGGAATGCTTAAAAATGTCCTAGAAAATCTCTATGTGTTTCCTCATAATACATAATTCACATCATGTCATAAAAGTATTCCATGGTTTTTAAATGTCCTGCAACATCACTATTCCCCCAATAATATTCTCCCTCTATCATGATTAATACATTTTCTCCTAATTTAGCCAGAATTTCTACCCCTATATCAATGAACCTGAAGGTCATCCCTTTGTGGTCTGTAACGTGGTAAAGAACACAGATTGATACATTAGGGAAAAAACAACATTCCTCGTTGAGAGGGGGTCCACAAACAGACATTTCAGCTGTGGGAGTTGAATAATCTCCTAGAGCTAGTATATTATATTCAAATTCTACTTTGGGTATGTTTATTATTATAATTTCCACATACTATAGTTCTTTTAGCACATACTGCATCATTACATTCCCATTCTTCACTTTCCTTGAAAAAGTTTTATTTTATCTCAATTTACATTGACCATGAGTTATGGAATAGATTTTTTATAATATTTATATAACATGAATTATCACAATTCATTTTGATTAGATACATCAATCTAAATCCCATTTCATCAAGCTTCTGCTTCACCCATAATAACATCATGGATAATTGAGCAGCCCCAATATATTCATCTTTTGTGGTCATAAACGAAATGAAATCTTTGTTTTTACATAGTTAAGATATTTATAATCCACAAAGTTAAAATGGACAACCAGATGAAAATTTTCTATCATATGCTAATTCAAACCAATTTGTATCTTTATAGCCAAATAACTCTTGTAGATATTCGTTATTATGCAGAATCCCAAAATCAGTTGTGCCATTGATATATCAAATTATTCTTTCCACTTCTAGATAGTGGATCTAATTTCTATTTCCATGATATCATTCATCTTGGCATATAGAAAAAATAGTATCAGATCCTTTCACTATCATGTTTAATAAACTAACAATAATTTACCTATATTCTATGACATTAACTACATTGCCGTCATAATCTTGTGATTTTTCATTTGGGGAGCCATTGTAGTTGACATCTCCTTGAATTTATCCATTCCAAATCTTCTCAAAAACTCCATGGAATATTTTGATTAAGAAATTAAAGTTTCATTATTTTTTTATGTCCCCTGTAAACCATGGAAAAATGTCAGTTCACCCATCATTGACATTTCAAAATCATTTTTAATGAATCTAGAAAATTGTTTTCACTACGCTTCATCTAATCCACCAAATATTATTTCATCTATATATACTAACACAATCATCATTTTTTACTATCATTGTTGACATAGAGATTTCAACAAACTCGACCATTCTGAAAACTGTGATTCTTAAAAAAACGATCTAGTCATGAATACCATGGTCTTGGTACATTCTTCAACCCGTATGGTTCATTCTTTAGTCAAAAAACTCTATTATTATCTTCATCAATGAGAAAAACATCTGGTTGTTCAATATATACTTCTTGATCCAAAACCCTATTCAGAAACATGGAATTGACATCTATATAGAAAACTATGAACTTCTATTTCACTTATATTTCCAAGAATAATCTAATTTTCTCTAGCCTTGAAACATGTGAAAATTGTTCATCAACATCGATACCCTCTATTTTGGAGTACCCTTTAAACACTTTCCATTAATTGTTTAAAATAATTGCACCATATTCATTCATCTTGTTACGAAAGACCAATTTAGTCTCGATGAAATTTTTATCAGTTGGCCTCCAACCCATCTCCGAAATTATATTCTTCTCACTTTGATCTAGCACGTAATTCACTTACTCAACCCAGTTTTCATCTCAAGTTGCTTCACCAAAACATTTTGGATATGCTTCATATAGGAAGCATTTTTTGAAATAATGACTTAATTATTCTCATCTGAAGAGGTTCTAACTGATCACCAATGATATTATGTGGGCCAATTTCAACTCAACTCTTTGCATTATATGTAGAAACATAGTTAACTTCCCCTACTCATCATTAGTATCCTCTTCTGAGTCATCATGTACCACATCTACTCCCCATGTCTTTCATACCACTTCATCAATCTCATCATAGGAATATTCGCTGTGTTATTGAATAATATTGTAATTTTCAATTACAATTACATCATTTCTTTTATCAATCTTTCATACCCACTTTTTGAAGCATTTTTAACCGTTATTTAGTATCCAACGATTACAACCTCATGTCCACAAGATTTATATTTCATGTTTTCTCTATTGATTGAGAATAAATCACCTACTTCCAAAGAGTATAAAGTATTTCAATGTTTACTTCTTTCCATAACACATCCCATATAGATTATTTTCTTCTTTTGGACAAAACAGTGCCTAATTAGATATTTAAACTGATGTAATGACTATATCATTCCCTAATTTATCTTGTTGGTATTTTTCAATAATTATATTTCTAGACATGTTATTCATAATAATATTTATCCTATCATCCACTCCTTTTTTAAGGATTTACCACTAGTGAAAATTGATTCCTTATCCAATTTTTATATAGATAACCTTTCACTTGTATATTTGTAAATATCGTACCATTTCTAGTATGAAACATAAGATTTTTTTGTCAAAGAATCCTTTCAAAATCCCTATGATATTAATTTATGCAATTGAACACATTGGTCTTGTGGAAAATGAAAAATACCCATTCCATCCTACTAAAATCATCAATGAAATAAATTTAATTCCACTTTTCATCAATGTATCTTGGTGAAATAGGTCCATATATATCTACATGCACCAATTCCATTACATTGGTTGACTTATATTAATCTTCCCAATATATCTTTATGTTGATCTTCCCTCATTTAAAGGAACATGTACGTGTATGATAACATGATATCTAATAGTGTTCTCAAGCTACATTAAATTTTACCATATCTAACAGTAATGGTTGGAATAGATGACCATGTCTTTTATGCCATAACTTTTATTCTTCCTCTCCAGATAAAAAATCACATATCTTATTCTCCACTTACAATGTATAGATTCCCCTTTATTATTTTTTCTTATAGAACAACAATACCATCTCCTCCTTTTATGAGACAATTCTTCTAGGAAAATCTTATAGCGTGCCCTAAATCTCATAGTTGACTAACACTAAACATGTTGTGATTGATACCTTCAGACACTAAGACCACAACGCGTCTCATTTAATTTCCATCAAACTTGGAATTCCTCAAACTAATTATCTTTAGTAATTCATCATTTCTAAATTTTACATCATCTTCGTTGTATTATTTTATGCATGTAACAACATATTTCTTTCCTTCCATATTGGATGTGCATCCACTATGAAGGATCCATACACCAGAATGATATGATGCTTTAAAGGTAATTTCCATAACCACTACCATTTTATCTCTTCTCATTATGATCCTTGTTTTTTACTTCAAACTCGATGTAGATTTATAATATTGATCTTCAATAGAGTATTATGGACCTACAACATCTTTCAGATATACAAATCGATTTTGTATTTTTAACTCACCTACAGATTCATTGATTTTCTATATACGACCATTTTGGTTCTGCTTTAGCACATTCATCTGCATGGTTGATATAAAATATCTAGACATGGTCCAAATCCTCCTCCCTCAAAACAAGGTCCCTATAATGATATTCGATATTATTGTTGTCTGTTAGGATGACTCTTATATTATTATACCCTTCATTGAGTTTTGTCTATGGAACACACATTTTTTAGTGTCCCATCACTCCACAAAAATAACACCAAGTGTGTGGTTCATTCCTATTTTTCACTTATACACCACTGGTTATCCCATAAGATTTGTGAATACTATGATTCTTCTTTGAACCAAAATAAATCATTAATCTCGGATGATTTCTTCTAATAAGACATTATTCATCATAGTTTTTTTTGTCGGGCCCCATATCAGTTGAACATGATTATTTCTTTATTTCTATTTAACATCTATGCTCCATATATGTATTTTATGTCTCCTGAATGATAAGATGTCTCAATAAAATACTAGGAATCAAGTGTTTTTTATCCTAATAATTCTATCATAGTCGGACTAGTTCATCATCATGTTCTAAAACGCATTTTATTTGTTATTTCGATGTGTTATTCAAACCATTTGTCATCGTTTTTTATTATTCAATTTTGAGTCAATTCCCACTAACCACCTCCAAGTCCTCTAGAAATGAAGACTTTCAATTCTCAATTTTTTCCATTAAATATGACTTATCTTCTTCCAGGCAGTTCATATAGAGTTTTTCATAATGAAATAATTTGATGGAATTTTTCATTTTGGATATCTTAACATCTATCTCTTCAAGAGGGGATTCTAATTCATCCTGTATATAGACTCTACCTTGGACATCTTATTCATCAATGTCACTTTCTTCCTTTTTCTAGGAGTTACCTATGAGTAACATCATAGCATTCAGTCTATGATATTTTCATTTATCTACCTCTTCAACCTCTGATTGATCTAAACTATAGTTTTTCTATTCAAGAAGAATATTATTTTTGAAAAATTTCTCTTCAACTATATTTATCTTTTACATAAGATGAAGTCTTCTTCATAGGAATTTCAAATTCATCTTTATAATCATCTTGTAATTTATTTTGGATCCTTCTTACAAGATGACCAATCTTTCCACATCGAAAGCATACTAGTGTAAGTTTCCTTTTGAACATTCCTTTTCTTCTTTATAGATTCGAAAAAAGGAAAAACATCATCTAAATTATCTATTAATTATAATGAAAATCATTTTCGGTGTGATTATTCCTAGCCTTTAATGCCACCTCCTTATAATTCACTTTTTCCACAGACTCAATGTCCTCATTTATCATCTCATATGTGACAAGATTACTAAGAAACTATCCAATGTCATATTTTCTTATCTTTATCCTCCAACATAGAGACATTCTGATGGAACTGAGGTGGATGACTTCTCAATATTATATTAACGATTATTATATCTTCAATAATTTCACCAATACCATGAATTTATTCTACAACAACAATCACTCTATCAAAAATGCATCCATAGAATTAGTTGGAATCATTCCCAGATCCTCATATTTGTTCTAGAGAACATTCATTTTTTCCTCAATGAATTTTTAATCACCTTCATAGATATTATGTACCATTTACCACATGGAATTAGTAGACATACATGACAACAACATTATATAGACTACATCAGATAATTGTGCCCCAAATGTATTGATTCATCTCATCTCATCATCTAATTCCATCCTATCATCTTATAATAGTGAACCAGTTTCCACACTAGTTGTAATTCCTTATGATGCTTCTATATAGACATTCATGCCAATGGAAAAAAATGGTGTAGCATATAATACATTCAAAATTGAAAATTTTCTCCAATGAAGAATAGAACCCCTTTTTGATTGACAAAATCCATGAGAGAAACATAGAAATTAATTACTGGTTTCAATACCGATTTATAGGCCAACTAGGTTAAATTCCTTTAGAGGTGGGAAAAATAATGGTATGGAAGATTAACACAACTACCACTTAGTTTCTTGTTACATTGATAATGAATACTTTTTTCTCTCTTTAATATAGAAATGTTTGAAAAAAATACAATCATTCATCAGACACAAAAATTGTACTTGGTTCACCCTCACCAGGCTATTTCCAAGGGTTATACAACAGAAATGCGATGATGTAACAAATCCACTAAAATTTCACTATTGATTATAATTTTTGGATCTGGCTCACTATCCTTCATGGTTTATATCCAAACATAATATGAAATCTCACTATACTATCAACTGACATGTCCTCATTACTTCTTTATAATATCTTACATGGATTTCTTGAATCAATATTTTTTATAAATCATTTATTCTATCATTATGTTACACATTAATAAACATGATGAATACCCATTTAAAATAGAATTGCATGGAATTATATGTCTTTCGCACAACCATTGAGTTCCATGAGCACAACTTTATCACATTTTATGAAACATTTTCAATTGTCACAAAAAACCAAATTTTTTCCAACTTTTATGTTCTACACAGAAACTAATTCTAACATTATACTATCTTCTTATTTGTATCTCCCTTCACACACAATTTTTACATGGTTCAGATCCCTGATTTCCTCTAAGGGTTGAGCATCTAAAATGAGGGGGAAACTGTCTATTTATATTTCTGGCTAACCCTATGTGTATGATATATATGTTTCATCATATGTTTGTGTATGAATGTATCATAGCGTATAAAACAACATATGACATCACATTGGGCACATAAATATCTTTTGAACGGATAACTTCATATTAATTTACTAGGTGTGTGCAAACTGACTTTCATGAAAAACTCAATATTTCACCGGATTCATTTCTTTTCCATATTTTGATGTGGTGATCGCAAAACATTTATTGTGCACAACTTTCCAATCCACCTTTAATCTTGTATACATTTTATTCCAAAAAAATCCATTCTCTATTCTTCAGTTTTGGACCCAATAAATTTACAAAACACTGGAAAATGTTACCTCCGTGTATAAAATCTTTTTATACCCCCTCCAATGTGCCCATTAATTTTAATGGAAGTTTTTAAACATATATTGTCATCGAAATCTCTAGAATTTCTCAACATACCATGTAAACCCAATTTTTCAACAAACATAATCATCCAAGAAATGAATAAATGTTACCTTAAAGGATTTATCCCAACAATTATGATTATCTAATAGATTTACATGAAACCTATATTCATTATACAAGATTTTTAGATGCATAATATATACATATAACCTAATTTAATTTTTTCTTATCTCACTTATACTTCTATGAAACATTTTCCATATTCACTACTTATTCATTTATGTGGTGTATATACTTCCCCTTTAGATATGTTATATCATGAATATTTTATATTAATTGTTTTTAATGTTTCAGTTGTTGTTATTTCTTCCCGGTGTCTTATGATTCAAAAATAATCTTTTGATACGTGTTTAATACACAATATGATCATTATTTAGGATTGATTATGTTTACGTCTCCCTTAGGGAATTATTTGGTATTTATATCTTAAAACCAATTTATTTTATTCTCTTCTGGATAATAAGTAATTTTTCATTTATAAGTACGAATATTACTCTCTTTCGTACTTAAAATTATTAAGAAAGGATTTATTAGAAAAATAAATAAAATTCTACTTTTCGTTAAAAAAATTATTTTTTCAACTAAATACATGTTTTCTAAATATATTTTCAAAATTGTATTTAGATATCTCAGAATAATTTATTAATTGTATTTTAACCAATTTTTGACTTTTTAAAAAATTTGTTGAAAATAACATTCAATACATTTTTTAATCAAGGCGTGTCTTTTTGTTACCTTAAATGTTTATGGAATCATTGTCTTAACACGTACTACATGATGAGCATTTCCTACTATCATGACTACTCAATGATTTATTTCCTAATTAATATGTTTCAATGGTTATTTTAAAATAATGGTATTTTAAGAATTCTTAGGGATATTTTAGTTTTTTAAAAAGTGATATTAAAATTTATATTTTTATTTTCCTCAAAAACGTTTTTAATGAATTGTTGTTGTTATTTTTTTTCATAAATGAAAAAAAATTATAGTACATATGATTCAAGGGGATATGTTAAATTCATATCATCCTTACATTTTTGGATGGTTTATGATGCATTTTACACGGGATTTATAATTTTGTTAACATTTATCATTTTACTCTTGATGTTTTATGATTATGATTATTGGTTGGGGTAAATATTAAAAATTAATCTGATTGTTTTTCTATACGAATGTTCATGTTTATTTTATTTCAAAACATTGATAATAGAAATTGATAGGATATATTATGTTATGGGTGGGAACCCGAATTAAATATCTACTAGATTCTTTTCTGGGACTCTTGATAAAAATTATTTCTGTAAATTTAATGGTTGAATAACAATAGATATATACTTTCATAGGAAATATCCTAAAAATATATTTGGGATGTATGAAATTGTGAATTACAACATTATGAGATCATTTATTTATTCCATTGTGATTATTTTATTTTTAAAAAAATCCATAGATAAGTGTAAATATCATGTGATTATTGATATAGATTTATTTGATCATCATTTATTTATTCCATATTATGTTGAACATAGTGATTAAATAGAATGTGTTTTATTTATTTATCCTTCAATGTTGATTATGCTTATTTATTAAGGATATATCTAACTATTTTCATACCCTTATTGAGCATTTTAGCGCACCAATTTTCTATGTATTATTTTCACCAGGATATGAGGAAGTGTTTTATGATTGATAGGTTGGGTTATGATAAGGTAAATAATATATTTCTCAATAGAAAAACATTTTGTATTTTATTTTTTAAAATTTAATCTGCATTTTCCACTATATATCTATCATACCAATATTGTAAAAAAATTGACTGTTATGATATGATTACTTGTAGCTAGTTCCAATGTAATTAATTAAACATTATCTTTAGGTTACTAGACTCATGTTATTTACAGTTGAGATTAAATAATTACCTTAAATTCATACGCAATATTAACTTAGTGGTCATTAAAATAATAAAATATTCATTTAAATTATATTTAGATACATTGAAAGTACTAAAATATGGATGAAATATTCCATTATAATTTTATTACATAAATATAACATATTGGTGATCTATTAAAATTTTATATTCAAATTATATTTTATTATTCATAGAAATAAATTTAAATTATTTGAATTATTATTAAAATGAATTTAATAGTATTTTCTGTTATGTATTATAGTGTGAAATTATTAAAAATCATTATATTCATTAAAGAGGACATGTAGGAAGTTAATAAGTTTATGGAGTCATCCATTTTCCGTTTATGATTCAGTTTTTTACTTATTATTAAAAATACATCTCATTTAGATTGAAAAATGTTTCACCACAGTTATGTGAAAAAAGGACCCATATAAGGTTCAACTAATAGTATAATGGTTAAAATAATATAAAAACATATCTAAATATTAATGGGTGACTTTTTTTAGATCATATAACATCCTTAATTAAAAATAAATACAATTAATAACAATTATCTATAAATGTGATTTTATAATAATTTTTTGTATTTGGAGAATCTACAAGACTATCCCTTTCCCATTTATAAAAGGGTGCCCATCATTTATTATCATTACAACAAATTGAGAGATATTTTTAGAAACAAATAAGAAAATTTATCTTTTCAAATTCCTTATACACTAATTTGTTGTTCTTTTCTTCTTAAAATACAATTCCAATGGTCCCTATGTAGTTAACCAAAAGAAGTCGCTAAACCAAGAGGTAATGGTCTATACCAACACTTTCTTGATTATTTATTCTTCCAAATATAATAAATATATAGCATATATATATTAAAAAATTAATATAGTATCGTAAATATACTATTATTTTATTATTATTACGAGAACACCATTTTTCATCTTTTTTATATCTTACGACAAGTGAAAACATCACTAATTCATACGTACACCTTACCAACTCCACATAGAATTGTAATTCATTGTTGATCACTAATATACATGGATGGTCATGGATATGGTATTAATTTTTATATATGGTATTTATCACATAATTACGGTCCTATAAGTTGAATATATCATTTACCTTTTGTCCCTTCCTATTGTGAAAAAGTGATAACATTTCTCATGCATACATGTTGACTGCCACCTCCACAAATAGATGTGATTAATTTTTCATTATTTTATTTAGTGATGATTATATATGTATATAATGATTTTATATGAAATATATCATGAATAAGATTATGAATTTAATGGAATCATGATAATTTTGAAGGACCAAAACTACCGACCAAAATATACATGAATAACAAAGCAGTTATCACCTAGATTTATGATTATAGTAAATAATTTTTAATAAAAAAGTGATAAAATGAAATATTTAGTAATATATTGGATGTTATATATGATTATGGTTTTCCAATATTATGATAATAAATATATATTTATTGTATTGGAGGTTTGTTCACATAATAAAAATGATAAAATTTAAGGTATGGGATTCAATTTTCAATCTCATTTTTATCGGGATTGATAATTCTAGAATTTAAATTGATGGAAATTATAGTATTATTATATAATAAACCCCATTAATAATTATCAGACTTAGTTATTTTAGGAATTTTTATGTTTTAGTAACATTTTCTTCTTTTTATTACTCTAATTTGTTTTTTCAATTACTTTTAATTAAACATATTTTTATTTCTCCACGTTCATTAGAAAAGCTATTTTCATCACCAAAATCCATAGATTTGAATTTCCTAATTATTATTTTAAGGGGTGAGTTTAAATAATGTCATAGTCCCACAATATTCAACCCATTTAGAAAATATAAAACCTCCACCCACAACTATATTCAAGAATAGTGCTTGGAATATTTTAAAATTTTGAATTAAAAACTCCTCATCAAATGGATTACAAACCACCTGTCATTTTTCTACCCATGAAACAAACCATCCAACACCTTACCTCCATATTTTCATCGATATCATTAGTCTCATAAATACAAACCACTATCATCATCTTGTGAGAGTCTATCAAAACCACGTTGTCGATTGTCGATTCATTCTCACTGTATACCTCATGACGCTGCTCGTTTATACTCACATATCAAAGACCCCTGAATAATATTTTGTATATCCATCTTAGATAGATTGATGGAATCTTGATCTAAATAAGATAACAGAGAAGGATTACGATGAATATAAAGAAATCTAGAATGGCTGGAGACCATCAAATAAAATAAGCCCAACGTAAAAAACATCATTTTTTCATCGTCTTCCAGTCATCACCGCACTCTAAAAGAAAACTATTACCAAATACACAAACTTAACCTAACAAAAATCAATCACCATTTTATTTCATTCCTGGAGAAAAAATATTTTTCTATCCACAAATCCAAAATCCACAATGTAACCACCTCTCCAGATCCAAATGGGAGAGGTGTGGAGGAACACTATTCTAGAGCACGAACTTGAGTGATAGTGGGCTCTGAACACTAGCATCGTCAAATATACAAAAAATCGGTAGTAGCTAGAGAAAAAAAAGAACAATCTGGAAGTGATTTGAAACACATTGACCATTGATTAACATAACCCAAATCTTTGTCATTACTACTTCTCCTTCTCTGACCAGGAGTGTATTAGGGGAACTTTAGGTCATACAAATGATTCAGGAGTTGAGAGATTCTATATAATGCTAACCTCAATGGTAATACCATGTAAAATTTAGAAAATATTTCCATAGTATTTGGCACCTAATAAGAGAGGTAGAAATCATGGATAAGAAGGAACCATGACGGATAAGTAGTAAACAAAAGTGAATGGAAACACCGGAAAGGAGGATGTATTAAGCGGAGATCCACTTCCAATGAGGAGGAATTTAAAACCCTAGGAGGCGAGCTACTATAGGAGAAGGGAGTTGGGTGATTGTAGTTCCATACGACCTTTTCCCCTGATCATAAAATTTATTTTCTTACATATCAATGTTTTCTAAACTGTATTCAAGTTTTTTTGCCGATTATTAAATTAATTTTTCATTTCATTTTCATCCATTTTTTAATTTTTACAAAATTTTAAAATAAATCTTATGATTTTGTGAATACGGAAAATTTTACTAAGGGTGTAAATATAATCATTATTTTAACAATAATGACATAATTGATATTTCCCATTATTATGATCGCTCAATGATTGGGTCTTCATTTAGAAGTTCCCATGGTTATTTTAATTTAAAACTTTTTCCTTAATGTTTTGAAAATATTTGGATTTTAAATAAGTGATTTCAAATTGAAAAATACATTTTCCCAAAGATATATTTTAGTGATATTTTAAAATTATTCTCATCTATTTTAATATCCATTGATAAATCTTATATATTACTACGGTCAGAATCTGGTGATTCCATCCAATAAATATCCAGTTATTGCTTTTGATAATTGTTTACTATAGAAGGAATTGAAATTACATATTTTAGTTCTTTAAAGAATGATATTTATTGATTACAACGTAATTTGGATTAGGTTGTTTTGTTTTTAATAAAATGAATGAATTGCATTTATTATTAGAATGTTGGATCTTGAAATTACATATGTGATCAACGAATCAGTGTATTTCATGAGAAAAAAATTTATGGTTGTTTGGTCAAGGACATTACCATTTATGTAAAATTCCTTGTCACAAGGTCTTGGATATACGTTAATGATGTCTTGGAATGGGTCCAGGATTTTATTTTTGAGATATTATGTTTTATAAAGTCCAAAATTATGAAAAACGTTTTTAATTTCAGTTTTATTATTTTAATTTATATGTCATCAATGGATAAGTTTGAATCTAATGTGATTAATTATATGAAATTATTTTCTTATCATTTATTCCTTACATATTATTTATGATTTTTTATTATATATCAGCTTCCATTATACACATTCATTTACTATGCCTATCAGATCACCCACATTCGTTGATTATTTCCCATAATATTCCATTAATTGAATTAGGATGTTCTCAAAAAATGCTATGTTGTACTTAATGTTTTCAAATTTAATTTCATATTATTTTTTTATCTAGTTTTCTAATACTTCAAAACAATATTTACCTTTAATATTTTATAAATTATATCTTGTACCATTTTAGTAAATTGATTATTTTACCTATTTTTAGAGGTTCAATGTCTTTACAGTAGAAATAGATTCCAATTCAAAAATAAGTGATGACGTTTGTTAAACATTCAATCTTCACTTCAACTGATTTATAAATCAATATGAGTAAAATTTTTAAGAATAAAATTAAAACAACAAATAACAAGGGGAGATTAAAATATATTTGTTTTTTATGTTAAATAATATTCAACTTTATCTAAGGGGAAATTGGAAATATAATATACTAATTACATTATGGGATTTTTAAATAATCCTTGGATTTTAATTTCAATGCTCAAAATATTTTCTTTCCCTCCTATATAATTAACATAACAATCGTAATAACATATTACATAACATTATTCATATCGATAAAATTTATTAATTAAATTATATTATATATATATATATTAAGGAGTTATTGATTATTTAAATTATTAGTTTTTATTAGTTTTGATTATTTTATAAGAGTATCTATATAAATATGTTGATTATCATCCTTTGGAAGCATGTTCATAATTCTATTATTATATATGGTGGTGGAGTAATTTTTTCAGAATTATTTATATAGTCACCTTTTTTTTGGAATATAGTGGCATGGATAAAAAAATTAATTTAAATTTATCTTGTTTTATGTAATTTATCGATAATATTAATTTTCATTATAATGTTGATTTGGTTTTTTCAAGAATATAAAACCATATTTATAACATTGATTACTCATTAATATCTTATATTAATTATTTTAATTTCTTATTTCAAATTCACATGGTAAATGGTGATGACTATACAGAAGTGTATATTTAGGTGGATTAACTGGCCCGAATAAAAACATACTATAGTAATTTATGGGTGAGATTATAGAATTATATTATAGTAATTTTTTTCAAAATAACTATTATGTTAATATAATGTAATTATATTGTTGGTTTATATATATAGAGAGTAAAAATGAAAGGGTAATTATAAATTACTATAAAGTACTACATAATTTGATGATTTCAATCATTATAAAAATAGTTTCTATCATGAATGACATCTAATACCATAGTACCCTGATAGATGATTTGGAACTAACATAGCCCTTAATGATGTTCTAGATCCCAATATGTTGGACACTATAATGTAGAATAAAAAAATAGTGAATGATTATGCACAAAAGTAGAGTAAGATAAAGATACAAGTTAGAATTCTCAACATCTCCACAAGGAGAAGGGACTAGAAAACATAAAAGTATAAGAGAATCCCCCAATATTATATCATAAAATTACCCATTATAAAGAAAAACATACCTAAGGAAACATTACTCAACACCAAAGGATTATAAACATCAAACTCCTCCAATACTTTCCTTCCATTTACTCAAACATTGGATGAAAAAAATACAAATTCATGAGGATAAATATAGGGTGGGAGCTAAATTCCTAGTAGTGTCTCACATAGTGTTCTATAACATATTCTATAATGATAAAACAAATTATTCTATAAATGTAAATAGAAAATAATATGTAAATATATTTTCATATTTAGAAAAATCTTTAATTTCAAAATTATGGAGAAAAATTCAAACATGGATTAAATAAATGCTTTATATAATATATTTTTTACAAATAAACTTGAAAAATGAAAATAGTTTTATAGTCAATGTTATTTATAACAAAAAAATCACGAAAGTATAATGTTTATCTTCTCTATGGTATGATAGTTTCTTGTTATAGGATGATCACTCAAACAATATCAATGAAAATGGAAATATGTGTACACATGTCCTTCATGATCAGGATGAATAGAACTCATCAATATCCAAATTAGGGATAATATAATCCTAGCATGATTTATATTAATGTTTTCATAATCAATATGTTTATATAGTATAATCATAAAATTTTATTATCTCATATAATCAAATAACTACCTAGGGTCTTATGTGCACAATCAATCAATCAATAATTTTCAATTCATCAATTGAAAAAATATAATGTTTTAATATGAAAGCTCACATTTAAAACCAAAACATGGGGATTTGGTCAATTAAACCCTTTTAAAAAATCCTCTAATTGGTCTATCAAATCAACATAATCCATTTTTTAAAAATAATTCTCAAATAAATTCATCAATTAATTCAATTTCAAAATATACCCAAAATTTCAATTCCATTAGAATTTCGAGTTTACCCAAAATTCCATGACAATTCAATGATAACTTCCAATTAATATTTAATTGGGATTTTCATAAATAGATTGACTAAATATTAAATTAAACCAATAAAAATAATGTTAAATTATATGGTGAATCTCAAATGGAACCTGTAACAACCTGACACTAGTTACCTAGAGTTGGTGCATTATTACATAAAATTGGCATGATCATAAGAGATCAAGTCTTTAATGACCGATTAGTTTAGTTTCCTTGGAAGTACAAGATACATACATATGTTTTACATTACATCATGAAATAAAAAAACAACGTTGTTTCCCCTTATAATAGACCCATATCCCTTAGCCTATCCCTATAGGTCAATCATAATACACTTCTTCACATATTGGGAAATATAAAACATAAGAAATGTGTGAGCTCAAATGCTCAGTATGGATAACAATATAGCAGAATCTATCAGCAATAAGCATAAACATTTGAGGTAATGTATAAAACTAATAAATATTACTTTTAATCTAAAACTTCTATATAATATGGCTATGATATATCAAATAATTCCATTTACATATTCACATGGATATTTTACTAGTCGAATAATCACATGTAATATCAATATCCAATTTCTTAATGATGGAATGCATAATGTCGGACATCATGACCACATAGTCAAGGCCTCATGCCAAGACTATAAATTAGATTTTCTCACAACCTTGTTCTGAGACACTAGATAGTCTTATTAGACCTACCGTTTCATCGAGGGGCCATAGGAGCCCCCGCCCATCACTTACTATGTAAAATTCATTCCATGTATGAAATAGTTGAAACATAATATAAACATTTGTTTTAAAAACTAGTATATGAAATGTCAATACTTTAACCCTAAGTCATGAATGGTATATAACTAGCACATCCAAAGTCAAACATTTCACAAAACCTTTAATACAATATCGTAGATTGTCTCATAATAAATCAGCTTCAAAAAAACGTAAGATCTAGCGAAGGATGTTGAAAGAGACGAAAATAATCCAAAAAACAAATTGAGTGAAATATCTATTTCTCTTTTTATATCATTTAAATGTAGTTAAAAATAATTTCTTCAAAATATTTTTATAAGCATGTGTGGGATGATTTGAAGGTGTCATAATGGAGGAAAATAGCCACACCTTCCTTATAAGTTAAAAAACATTATTTATATAATTTGCCAAAAAGGTCATAAAGTACTTTGTTTTGAAAAAAAGTTTCCTTTCAAATAATATTATAATAATTCAAAAAAAGGTATAAATTACATTAAACCATACTATAAGAAATATTAAATGTTTTTAAATACATTTTTATGAAACACGGATATGGATGACAATGAAGTCCAAGTAGATATTTTCTTAAAAACAAACTCGGATAATAAAGAGATTATAAAATTAACCATTACCTTTTACTTTTCCATAGTCGAGGGAACATTAATGTCCTATATAATATTTGAATCAGTGTTATTAAATTATAAAATAACCACATACATAAATATGATATCATATATGATCTTTTAATATTCGTTTGTTAATTATATTTCAGTAGTGTCTTTGTTTTGGGAGTTAACTGATTCATTTTACTTTATTTGTTTTGTTACATAAGTCATGTTTGTTATGGATATGATGAATTTGATTAATATCCAGAGTTATATTAATTTCTTAAACATTATTTTAAATCATAAATTGAAAATTATTCTGGAATGGTTATGATGGGGAATAAATCTCATCACGTTCGTGGAGACGGTAATCTGTACGTATGCCCAAACGACCATATCATTCTATTAATGGTGAAAAAGTATGTAATTGGATATTATGTCACATATAGAAAATCATTATCATGTTATATTTATTATTTAAATCAATTATACTCATTATTATACCCATCTGAATAATGAATTTTTGAATAACAAACTACACCACGACGTGGAGACGATAAGCCATACGTACACACATATGGTGACATTATCATTCATATGATGGATTGAATGATAATATGGTTGTACCATGTTTATATTAACATCGTAGTATTTATAAGGTACTTTATTTATTAATTTTTTATGGAAACAACAAATAAAGAGGAATTAGAAGAAGAAAATAACTTTGAAATGGGTATTCAAATTATCACATATTGTTTGGGTTCTTCCTTTTCATTTGATCAAAAGGGATCCTTAGGTTGAATTCATGATCAACAGAAGCCTCTATGTTTAAGTGAGGATGTTTGGGAGGATATTGTATTAGTTTTTGTTTGAGAAAAATGGCTTTGGAGGAATGAAATTAATGGAAGGGGAAGAACTCTTTTATAAGAGGGATGCGGGTCACTTTAGGAAAAGATTCATATATTATTTTATTATAAAAACTTTTCATTTTATAATGGCTCTTAATGGATTTATTTTGAGGCTAATATGGGGATGGGTTGATATATTTTCAATGTCATGACCCTTCCTTGGGACCCGTGCCGTGACTACCCCAAGCCCGCCTTCCATAGGCCAGGGGCTGGCGACTAGCACCAAAGGTGTAAATCCCGGTAAAAGGGAAGGCATTGCCTTTATAAAAGAAAAGAAACACAACATAGTTTGCAAGTGAAATAAGCACTAAGTAAAACTATGTACAAAATTATGTTCTGTAAAGTAAATGGGCCAGTATAAAACCCAACTGAAAGTACAGTACAACTAAAAAAGAAAGTATAATAGTTGTAAAGTAAAGCAGCAACCACCAAGTTGTCCTTCGAGAATCCCACCTGAAGGGTGGGTACAGATAGTCTCATCGGTACCTCGGGTCCGTCTGTCTACTCCGTGTACATCCCACCATGTGGTCCACCTCCAGATACCCTCCATCTCCACAAGCCACAACCACGATCAGTGATGCTCGTCATCTGGAACCAACACAATGTAGTGCGGGCACTGCCCATGCCGGGGTGAGTATAATGATACTCAGTAGGGACCCCAAGACCCCTAAAGGTCTCCCTGAATCCACAAAGGATATATGACAAAAGAAATATACAAACAATAAGTATTAACCAACTCTACTTAGGTATATGCCCATATATATACCTAAGTCTTCAATCTCAGTTCGGCTCCAACATCCGAGCCCAAGAACAATCCAATCCTCACAGGAAAGAAATTAATCACATCAAAGATAATGATTGAAAGAAAAGACTCAGCTCACACAGGTATACTTCTTACCAAGAGGGGTGGAGATGATTATATGTATCCTTTGAATCATCTCCTCCGCTGAACCCAGAGAAGGATCCAAGTACAGAAGTCATCACAGCCGAACCCACGTAGGATCCAAGTACAGTAACCATAACTGTCGAACCCACGTAGGATCCAAGTAAAGTCATCATCGATGCCGAACCCATAGAGGATCCAAGTACAGTCATCCTTTCTGCCAAACCCATGTAGGATCCAAGTATATTCGTCATCGTCGTTGCAGTCGCAGCCAGCTCTAGGGTTCCCGTACACATCATGCTCGATTCCGAGAGGGTCCACTCCTCAATTAAAGGGGTTGATACATCAACTATCATGAAGTCCAGAGTTGATGTATCCCGAATTTCCGTATCGTCAAAAAAAACTCAACAAGAAAGATGGCGCGTCAAATGGACGCCCTGTCTGAGAGATATTGGCTTTTCCATTCTAGGGGCCTGGTTGGAAATATGCTCGTTCCAAACCCGGCTGTTTACCAACATTGTCCAAAACTCACTTAGAGTATCACAAAAGGACCTCCTCATCGAAATGGTCCCAGTTCCGCAGACGGCGCATCAATCGGGCGTGCGGTCTCTAAGATATTCGTGTTTAACTAAATAACTGGTTCGGATCGTTTAGCCCAGTGGGCCCACGGGTCGGGTTAACCCATTTTGACGGGTCCGACTCGGCAGGGGTGTTAGACCAGTCCCTAGGAAAATGCAGCTCAGCCCAAAGGACACGGCCCGGCCCGGCCCGGCGCAGCCCGGCCGGCCGGCCGAGCGGTCCGAGCCCCCCCCCCCCCCCCCCCTCCTGGGCTGTCCGAACCGGTAGTGCCAAGCGGCGCCAGACTTCCCAAACCGGCCGGCTAGGCCGGCCGGAATTTTGGAGCACGCGGGCCGCAGGTTTCTTCAGCGCGGCGCGCTCCGGGAACCGCGGTCCATCTCTACCTGGACGACCGATTTTCTAGCACGGTGCCCTCCTAGTGTCGTGACTCCCCTTCACCCGACCAGCTGACGGGCCTGCCGGTTTTTCCGCCGAAGTGGCCCGCGATGCGGGCTGCGGTTCCTCCCACTCACCCGACAAGACTTCACCGGCTTCCTTCCCCGCATTCCCGGCATAGTGCGATGGCGTCGTGGCTACTCAACCTTTGGTTGCCGATTGTAAGAATATTAAACAAGATCAAACGGAGGGTCATCAGGCCATTTTCATTCGGCCCATGCCCTCCGCGTAATCGATAACAATAGGCCATGTTATTCACTTGAATACAATGAGAACGAGGTTGAAATTTATTTTAAATAAATTAATCAAACCCCCTACCTCAAAAATTTATGACGGAAGTCGGCATCATGGTAGACGGCGTTGTGAGGTGTGGATTCATAGACGTCAACGGAGTGCATTCGAGGAGGAAGCGGTGTCTCCCCACTTTTTTCGGAGAAGAGAATGGAAGGTGTGTTGTCGTTCTTCGTGGAACCAGCATTCTTCGTCGAAGGAGATGTCATTCTACATCGGAGGCCAGTGTTCTTAAAAAATCTCAAGAGCTCTCCCAATTTTCCATAGCACAACGAAAGCTCTCAAAAAATAAAATAATTGGCTTCTCCTATTATTTTATTATCACATGTAATTTAAAATTCAAATTCAGACCACTTTATTTAATTAATTTTTGTGGTTGAATTCATTAAATTAATGTGTTGGTAAGAGTTAAAGAGGGAGAGAGGATGAGGTGAGAGGTCTCATAAATATGGGAGAGTTGTCAACATTAACATGGGGTTTTAATGGGGGGTTTAAAGAGGGTTAAGGAGTACAGGGGGAGGTGAAAGGTTGGGGCTCGTGTGGGCCCCACCATTCATTTATCCACATATGGGATATTGGGTGGGTGTGGGCCCCACCAACAACTTCCCATGGGAGGAATTAACCTCCATAGATATAGAATAAAATTGTACAAACAATTTTATTTACTTCTTTAACTAAACCTCAATAAATAAATTCTCCTCCCGTGAAAACACAACTACGGTAAAGGTCCCGTTAAGCAATTACCAGCGTTTTGAGTTTATTGGTGCCCTCAGATTTCAATTCCGAGCACCATTTCAAAAGATAGAAAACCCTGATTGTTCGTTTACTGAATGTACTCGAGCCAAACTTCAGAAATTGATTCCAGGCACACCATCCCTCAGAATCAAGTGCCGTCAGAAGCCACAGACTCGTAAAATTCCAAAGTATTTAAGAAAAAAATTCCTTGAAATTTCCAGGTCTTTACATTACTCCCACCTCATGGATTTATGTCCTCATAAAGCTACAACATAAACTAGGGAAATAAATGAGGGTACTGAGCATGAATCTGAGCCTCCTTCTCCATTGTTCTCTCTTGGAGGATCCCAAGCTGCCAACGAATGCGCATCATAAAAGTTGACTATCCACGTAGGACTCGCTCCTGTCGATCCTTGATCTCCACCGGGACCTCCATGAATGTAGCCCCTCCATCGATTTCCAGCTCCCCATGATCAATGATGTGGGTCGAGTCGGGCATGTATCTCCTCAGTTGAGATTCGTGGAAAACGTCATGCACCCAGTGCAACTGAGGTGGAAGGGCCAGGCGGTAAGCAACCTCACCCACCCTGCTGAGGACCTGGAATAGTCTGATGAAGCGTGTAGATAACTTGTTGCCCCAGCCAAATCTCTGTAATCCAAGTATAGGTGAGACCTGTAAGAAAACGTGGTCTCCATCCTCGAACTCCAATGGTCTCTGTCTCCTATCAGCATAGGACTTATGTCTACTCTGTGTAGTCCTCATCCGCTCCTGGATGATTTGCACCTTCTCTGTTGTAGCCTGAACCATCTCTAGTCCTATGAGTGATGACTCCCCAGGGTCAGTCCAGCATAGAGGTGATCTGCAAGGTCATCTGTACTGTGCCTTGTAAGGTTCCATCCCGATGGTGGAGTGGTATATGTTGTTGTACACAAACTCCACCAAGGGTAGGTGATCCTCCCAGCTACAACCAAAGTCAAGGACAGATGTACAGAGCATGTCTTCGAGTATCTAAATGGTCTTCTCCATCTGGACATCCGTCTGAGGATGAAAGGCGGTGCTCAAGCGTAGCTGTGTCACAAATGCCTCCTGCAATCCCTTCCAAAGCCGGGAAGTAAA
The DNA here is from genome assembly GCA_963277665.1 of Viscum album. Classification (NCBI taxonomy): domain Eukaryota; kingdom Viridiplantae; phylum Streptophyta; class Magnoliopsida; order Santalales; family Viscaceae; genus Viscum; species Viscum album. The sequence goes on from OY728143.1 coordinate 1,617,015,382, forward strand.
CCGAGCGTCTCGATCTAAGATTATAGAAGTTGGCACACCATGAATATTTACGATCTCTTGAACATAGAGGCATCAAAATCTCTCTATTGAGCCCTACTCTCTGATTGGTATAAAGTGGGCCGATTTGGTGAGTCATTCTACGATCACCCAGTTGGAGTCGTGTCCTATGGAAGTACGTGGAAGCCCCATCAGGAAATCCATGGATATTCCATCCCACTTCCACTCCGGAACCTCTAAGGGTTGTACCAAACCTACTGGTACCTAGTGCTCTGCCTTCACTTGATGGCAAGTGACGCATCAAGAAACGAACTCTACTACAACATTCTTCATACCCGGCCACCAGTGCTATCATCTGAGGTCCTAGTACATCTTCACCACTCCTGGATTACCGCTAGAGAGGAAGTGTGAAACTCCCTCAGCACTTCTTCCAGCAGTGCAACTGGTTCCATTGTACATCCCCTAAAGAGGATGTCATGCTCTCATCCTTCAGAAAATCCATCGGGTGCCTGCCCTATAGAAATTTGAGCACTTCACGTATCACAGTCACCATTCCCACGTTGGGCATCTCTAACCCGCTGAAGTAGTGGAGGATGACTGTATAAAGTCTTCCCCATCTCTATCCACGAAGGTTATCTGCAATGTTGCTAACTGCTCTGTCGCCTCTCTAAGTAGATGAATGCCCGATCTCCTACTGAGAGAATCAACCACAACATTCCCCATACCATAAGTGTAGACAATCTCAAAGTCATAGTCCTTGAGGAACTCAAACAATCACCGTTGTCTCAGGTTCAGGTCCTTATTTGAGAGATTTACCTGAGACTCTGGTGGTCAGAGTAGACTGTAAAGAGGTCGCCCATCAGATAGTGCCCCCACATCATCAAGGCGAAGACCACTGCTACTAACTCTAGGTCATGGGTAGCGTAGTTTTTCTTGTACTGCCTCAACTTTCATGAACCATAGGCGATCACTGCCCGCTCCTACATCAGGACACACCCGAGACCGGTCCCTAATGAGTCTCATTAAACCACGTACCCAACGCCCTTTTAAGGTAGCCTTAAGATGGGCACACTAGTCAATATCTATCTCATCTCATGAAAGCTCTACTGACATCTATCTGACCACACGAAGGGTTTCCCCTTCTTTGTAAAATATAAAATCGGTGTTGCAACTCTGGAGAAGTCTGGAACAAATCTCTGATAGTACCCAGCCAGACCTAGGTAACTCCGCACCTCCGTCACACTTCTGGGTGGGTCCCAATCAAGCATTGCCTCGATCATCGCAGGATCCACAACAACTCCCACCTCTGAGATGACGTGCCCCAGGAAGTAAACCTCTCGAATCAAAAACTGGCTCTTTGAGAGCTTACCATAACGCTGGTGCTCTCAAAGTGTGTCTAGTACAACCCACCAGTGGTAAGCCTTCTCCTCCTCAATAGTCGAGTAAATCATTATGTCGTCGATGAAGACTACTTAGAAAACGATTGAGGTAAGGCTGGAATATCCTGATAATGAGACTCATGAACACTTCTGGTGCATTGGTTACGCAGAAAGGCATAACCAAGAACTAGTAGTGACTATACCGACACCTTAAAGCCGTCTTATGCACATCCTCATCTCAAACTCTAAGCTGATGATAGCCTGACCAGAGGTTTATCTTTGAGAACCATCGTTATACCTTGATCTGATCAAAGAGGTCGTCAATACTCGGGAGTGGATATTTGTTCTTCACGGTCACCTAATTCAGGAAACTGCAGTCGACACATAGTCATAAGCTCCCATCCTCCTTCTTGGTGAATAAAATCAGAGAAGCCTATGGTGAAACACTGAGTCGGATGAATCCCTTTCCCTGTAAATCCTCCAGCTATACCCATAGCTCACGATTCTCAGCAAGAGCCATCCGATATGCTGGAGTAGATATTGGTGTTGTCCCAGGGTATAGGTCAATGTATAAGTCTACCTATCAACGAGGAGGTAGTCTTGGAATGTTTTCAAGAAAAATGACCGCATACTAATCCACCACAATAGGAAAAATCGGACTCCGCACATCAAACTCTTCTAGGATGAGACAAGGAATATAATGGGTGATCGGTTGCCCCCTCCTCTGCATAAGTCCATCATGCGCTGAAAATGCTCCCTTTTCACCAGTAAAGGTGAACCTGCGCCCATCTGTGCGAACACACCGCACTTTGCGCCTAATACAGTCGATCTGAGCATGGAAAGTAGATAAGAAATCAATGCCCAAGATGACGTGGTAAGGCCTCTACGCCGCTACAAGAAGATCCCTACTGAATCTCTCACCTCCAGGAGTAAACTCACACAACTGACACCAGTGCGTAATCGTCGAGTATGCTTTTGTAGGAGTCTCTAGTCTTAAGGATCGATCCAACGGCTCCGTCAGAATCTTGGAGCTCCAAACAATGGGAGTGGAAGTAAAATAATGATTCTATATTGTGTCTATAATGACTACAGCAAGCGTGGAGTAGACACAGATAGTAACTCGAATCATCTCAACTGCATCATGGTCGTAGGCCTCGACTGCCTGGAGCTGAGCCTGCCCTTGTCTACCAACTCCCAAGGGTTGGGGTGCTCCTCCCGGTGGTGGTCCCTCTACTTTCTGCAGCTCCTCTACATGGCAGGTCGGTCAGTCACGAGCCATGTGGCCCTGCCCGCTGCATGCATAGCACTACCTACCTCTCGTATGACTGGCTCGGCTGCGTGTGCCCCACACATCCAAACCAGCATCCTGAGGTCATCCACTTGATGGCCTGCCCCGCTTGGACCTCTGCATAATCTGTCTACTGCCTGCTGTAGAAGACTCTACTATGTGTCACCTTGTGGTGGGTCTCGATACTGGTGTTGGCTCAGTAAGAAATCTCTCCACAAGAAGGAATCACTCCAGTACTCCTTCATGCATTGGAATGCTTAGGGAGATCATCGAATCCCTAATCTCATGCCTCAGTCCCTACTCGAAATTCCAGTCCCAGAAGAATGGGTCTCATACCATGTCCATGGAGAAGCGCGAGTGGTCGGTAAACCTCACCGAGTACTAGGATATTGTCATGCTTCTATGCCGCAGCTGTAGTTACTCCTGGATGCGTACCACACAGAGGGTGGATGGAACAAACTCTAATCGGAATAGGTTCTTTAAGTCCATCCAAAGTAGTGATGCCTCATCGTGCACCTGGAGAATCAGCCTCCACCATCTACCTACTGATGTGTGCCGGAGACTCACGACAAGGATCACCATAAGGCAGCTGGTGTCCCTACCAATATGAAGACTCTGATGATACCCTCCAGCCAATCCTCGGATGTTTGAGGGTCCGTCTCTCCGCAAAACCTGGGCAGCCTCTATCACTGAAACTCGTGCAACGTACTCAGGTGGCGTGCACTCTCTACTGTTGGGGCTGGTGGTATCGGTGGCCCAGCGGGTAGTGGTACCACCGGTGCCTTCGCTGTAATGGGGCCCTGCACAGAGGCATCATCGCTCGGTGGGCTGCCATCCCACACATAACTAGGAACCCTAGCTTGCTGCCTTTGTGGGGCCATCCTGAGAATAAATTGGTGTTCCATGGTTAGTACTGTATACCTAGTGAGAAGACACAAAGTAATCACAAAGAAAACACATATGCAATCAATATTTTCGTGCAATGAGTCGGTAATCCGAAGCCAGGGTCCTGGTGTATGGGTACGTCGGCCGCCGCACCAAAGCTGAACACCCTGGACTGATAACCACACTCAATACTCTTAACACTATTGCTTCACATATAAGAGATTATCAGAGTCCTAAGTTCTGCGGTAGAACTGACTCCTCTTATACCAATTTGTCAAGACCCATCCTTGGGGCCCGTTTCGTGACTACCCCATGCCCACCTTCCATAGGCCAGGGGCTGGCGACTAGCACCAAAGGCATAAATCCCTGTAAATGGGAAGGCATTGCCTTTATAAAAGTAAAGAAACACACCAGCATGCTCAAGTGAAGTAAGCACTATGTAAAGCTAAATAAAAAAAGTAAGTTCTGGAAAGTGAATGGGCTAGTATACAAACCCAACTGAAAGTACAGTACAACTGAGAAAGAAAGTACAACAGCTGTAAAGTAAAGAAGAAACCACAGAGTCATTCCCTAGGAATTCCACCTGAAGGGTGGGTACAGATAGTCTCATCGGTACCTTGGGTCCGTCCATCCGCTCCGTGTACATCCCACTAGGTGGTCCACCTCCAGATACCCTCATGCTCCACAAGACTCAACCACGATCAGGGATTTCCGTCGTCTGCAACCCACACAACGTAGTGCGGGCATTCCCCATGCAGGGGTGAGTATAACGATACTCAGTAGGGACCCCAAGACCCCCAAAGGTCCCCCAAAATCGATGAAAGATATACCACAATGGAAAGATACAAGCACGATGTATTAACCAACTCTACTTAGGTATATGCCCAAATATATACCTAAGTCATCAATCTCAATTCGGCTCCAACTTCTGAGCACAAGCACAATCCAGTCCACACAGGAAAGAAGTCAGTCACATTAAAGATAATGATTGAAAGATTAGAGTCAGCTCACACAAGTATACTTCTCACGAATAGCGGTGGAGATGATTAGATGTATCCTCTGAATGATCTCCTCTATCGAACCCACGTAGGACCCATGTACAGAAGTTGACACTGCAGAACCCACGTAGGATCCAAGTACATTAGCCATCACTGCCGAACCCATGTAGGATCTAAGTACAATCAACATCGATGCCGAACCCACAGGGGATTCAAGTACATTCATCCTCACTGTCAAACCCACGTATGATCCATGTACAGTCATCATCATCGTTGCAGTCGTAGCCAGCTCTAGGATTCCCGCACACAGCGTGCTCGATTCTGGGAGGGTCCGCTGCTCGAGTAAAGGGGTCGATACATCAATTGTCACAAATTCCAGATTTGATGTATCTCGAAGTTCGGTCTCGTCAAAAGGAACTCAACGCAATAGACGGTGTGTCAAACGAATGCCCGGTCTGAGAGATATTTGTTTTTTCGTTCCAGGGGCCCGGTTGAAATATGCTCATTCCAATCCCGGCCATTTGCCAAAGTAATCCAAAACTCACTTAGAGTATCACAAAAGTTCTGTCTCATCGAAAGGGTCCCAATGTCGCAAACGGCGCATCGATCAGACATGCAGCCTTTATGTTATTCGTGTTTAAGTGAATAACAGGCTCGTCCCGTTTATCCCAGTGGGCCCACGGGTCGGGTTTACCCAGTTTGACGGGTCTAACCCGGGAGGGGTGTCATACCGGTCTAAAGTAAAATGCAGGTCAGCCCGAAGGACATGGCCTGGCCCTACAGGGCGCACCCCGGCTGGCTCGGCCGGCTGGCTGAGCTATCTGAGGGGGGCGCGGCCCCCCCGGCTATCCGAACCGGCGACGCCAAGCGGCGGCACCCTTCCGAAACAGGCTGGCTAGGGCGGTCGGCCTTCTGGTGCACGCGGCCCATAAGGCGGGCCACGGGTTTCTTCAGGGCGACGCCCTCCTGGCACCGCGGTCCGGCTCCGCCCGACCGGCCGATTTTCCACTGTGGCGCCCTACTGGAACCGCGGTTCCCCTTCACCCAGCCCGCCGAAGTGGCCCATGCTGCAGGCCACGGTTCCTCCCGCTCAGTCGGTGCGACGGTGCCAGCTTCCTTCGCCTTGTTCCCAGCACGGCGCGACGACGTCGTGCCTCCTCCTCCTTTGGTTGCCGATTCTATGAATAATAAACAAGATCAAATGGTGGGTCGTCTGGCCATGTTCATTTGGCCCGTGCCCTCCAGATAAGCGATAACAATAGGCCATGGTATTCACTCTAATACAATGAGAACGAGGGAGTAATTAATTTTAAATAAATTAATCAAACCCCCTACCTTAACAATTGATGATGAATGTTGGCGTCGCGGTGGACAGTGTCACAGTGTGAGGATTCGTAGACATCGATGGAGTGCGTCTGAGGAGGAAGAGGCATCTCCTCAATTGTCGCGGAGAAGAAAATGGAAGGTGCATTGTCATTCTTCGTGGAACCGGTGTTCTTCGTCGAAAGAGACGTCATTCTTCTTCGAAGGCCGGTGTTCTTCCAAAATCTCAAGAGCTCTCCCAATCTTCCTTAGCACAACGAAAGATCTCCCAAAATAATACAATAGGCTTCTCTTATTATTTTATTAACACATGCAATTTAAAATTCAAATTCAAACCCCTTAATTTAATTAATTCTTGTGTTTGAATTCATTAAATTAATGTGTTGGCAAGAGATAAAGAGGGAGAGAGTAGGAGGTGAGGGGTCTCATAAATATAGGAGAGTTTTCCACTTTTACATGGGAGTTTAATGGGGGGGTTTAAAGGTGGTTAAGGATTTAGGGGGAGGTGAAAAGTTGGGGCTCGTGTGGGCCCCACCTTTCATTTATCAACACATGGGAATTTGGGTGGGTGTGGGCCCCACCAACAACTTCCCATGGGAGGAATTAACCTCCTTAGATATAGAATAAAATTGCACAAACAATCATATTTACTTCTTTAACTAAACCCCAATAAATATCTTCTCCTCTCGTGCAAAAGCGACTACGGTAAAGGTCCCCTTAAGCAATTACCGGTTTTGCGAGTTAATCGGTGCCCTTAGATTTCAATTCTGAGCACCGGTTAAAAAGATAGAAAAACCAACTCTTTCATTTGCTGAATGTACCCGAGCTAATCTTCGGAAATTGATTTCAGGCACACCGGGCCTCAGAATCAAGTGCCGTCAGAAGCCACAGACTCGTAAAATTAAAAAGTATTTAAGAAAAAAAATTATTGAAATTTCCAGATCTTTACATTCAACCAATAGGTTTTAGACATGTTTAGGTTACCATATTAACATTATCTTTTAGATTTATTTCTTTGATTAATAGATTATCTTTTACCATGTCTTCTTGTATTTTTATATGACATGGTTAATAATAATATATAAAATTCCAAAAGAACCTCAAGTGGTTCATTAAATAACTATATATCATTATATATGTCTTTTTTCTAAAACATATTTTTTTAGGAATATTATATCATTTAATAATATTGTATTTGTTTTCAAAACTCATTTATGTCAATTTTGACACAATTATGTATTTGGTTTTTTTGAAAGTCAACGAAACATGATTACTTGGAAAAAATTATATTAAATCAACCCAAAATTTCTTATTAATAAAGGAAATTATTTTAATGCATCAAAGGTCTCAATTTACATTTATAATGATATTTATAATATAAATTATTTTAATTATTCATTAACAATGTAACTATTGAATCATCATTATGTCACAAATAAATTTAATTATTCAATATCTAAAAATTATAAATAAAATATCATGATTTATGCAATATTTTTATCTTTATAATGAATATTTATAGTAAAATTTAATTTTTTTATAACCCTATGTTAAAAATGTTTTAGTTATTATGCTTTGAATTTTACACTTTTAACTCTTCTTTAAATTAAATAATAACAAATTTCATAATCTAATTTTAGTGGATCAATGAGGATCATATTTTTTTCCTGAGGATTTTTTTGCTCTAAAAAATTATCATATATAATTTGGACATGTTATAGGTTAATTATAATATCATTTTTATCTTTAATTACACTATTTATTATTAACCATGGTAAATAAAATCCAAAATTTAATATTCATGAAAAAATTATTTTCATTCTATTGAACCACATTTTAATAAATGATATAAAATTTTTCTCCCATATTTTTGAAATTCATTTCATTGAAGTGGTAAAATTATGTTTTATGCAAATTAGTCAATGTTTCTAGAAGGTTGGTAAAAGGCATTAAAAAGTTTAATAAAATTTTATATATCTAATCTTATTATAAAATGACTCTAATGAATTATATTGAACAAATAAACGAATTATATATCAATTTTGACTTGAAATAAATTTTAATAAAATAAATAATTATTTAAATTAAAAAATTGGTTTTAAACAATAACTTAGTGTTTTCCACTATTCATAAAAAATTAAATGTTTTCAAAAAAATACCAAAAATTCATCCTAAGAAATTACTAATATTTTGAATCCAAAAATGAAGTCCATCATGAAAAATAAATTTTAGAAAACTTCCAAAAGTGGGTATAACTATTCAAAATGACTAGTTTGATTGGTCGTCGTGTGCTAAAAATCGATGTTGCGTAGAACACAAGCTATTGTATTATTCAAAGAGAATAGTACAATGGAAGTTTGGGGTGTTACATTACTCTCCCCTTAAAATAATTTAGTCCTCGAAATTTGTATAATATTAAATCATAAAATGATTCAGGTGGTTCTTGACCATTAATTCCTCAGGTTCCCATGTTTCCTCATAGATTTTATGGTTTCACCGATGAAATTTTACCCGGAGAGTCGCCTGGATTCTCAATGCTAGTTCTCTGGTATCAAGGATCTTAACATGCTCTTCACAATAAGATAGATCATTTTCTAGTTATATTTCATTATAGGTGTATACATGTGTTAGGTCAAGCATGTATTTTCTCAATAGTGATATGTGGAACACATCATGAACTTGGATGATACTTGGAAGCATTTCCAAATTGTAAGCAACAAATCCAATTTGTTCTAAAATTTTAAAAGGCCCGATGTACCGAGGACATAATTTTCCCTTCCTACCGAATCGAATAACACACATACATATACATACCTTCATGAAAACATTATCTCCTACTTTAAATTCCAAATCCATCCTTCAGTTATCGACATAGATCTTTATTAACTTTGAGATGCTTTGGTGTGGGTTTGGATAATCATCACCTTTTCCATTCTTTCCTCAACAATTTATTGGCATAGTAGTTTTCTTTCTCCAACATCTTCCCAATAAGTTGGTCTGCGACATCTCTTACCATATAATTCTTCATATGGTTCCATCTTAATACATTAATGATAGCCATTTTTATATTAAAATTCAACCAGAGGTAAATATTAATCCCACTTACCTTGAAATTCAAGTGAGAAAGATCTCAACATGTCTTCTAAGGATTGAATAGTCTGATCTAGTTTTCCATCAGTTTGAGGGTGGTAGGTAGAGCTCAAATGATGTTCATTATCCAAGGATTTATAAATACTTTTCCAGAATCATGATGTAAAATTGGGATCGTGATTAGAAATAATTGATATGGGTACACCATGAAGTCTTAAAACATCATTAATACATAGTCTTGCTAAATTTCTAAGTGGTAAATCATCTCTTACAGCATGAAAATGTGCTGACTTGGAAAGAAGATCAAAAATGTACCATATTGCATCATTACTTCATGGAGTCTTTGGTATCCCCATGAAAAAGTCCATTGTAATATTATCCAATATCCACTTACTTATGGGAAGAGGTTTCGGGACTCCTCTAAGATGTTGTCTTCTAGCATTCACCTTTTGAAAAACCATACATCTTGACACATAATAATAAATCTCCATCTTCATGATAACCCACCAAAAATTTTCCAACAATCCTCTATACATATTAGTGCTATGAGGGTGTATAAAGAAATTTGGTCTACGAGTATCCTCCAAAAAACCCGTTTTTAGATCAGGTGTATCAGGATCACAAAGTCTCTTCCCATATTTCAAAAATTCCTTCTTCATATATATTGTTAATCAATACCCCATTATTCACACCATTAATTTTCTTTGGAAACTCCACATCATCTATCTGAGAACTTGTTATCATTTCTAGTAAATATTGTTTGGAGACCATTTGAAAATGTACTAATGTTTTACCTTCAATTAGTATTCCCATATTTACATTTAATAGATCCATGATCATAGAATCCCTTTAAAATCTCATCTTGTTCAAAACTCCATGATCATTTCTAATCAATGCATCTTCCACTTTATTTTCCTTCCCCAAGTGGTAGTGTATTGTAAAATCCTAATCCCTTAGTTGTTCAAGCCATCACCTTGGCTTCATGTTTAGTTTTTTTGTGTGAAAAAATATACATACAACTGTTTTGATCAGAATAAATCTCATTTTTTTCATCATAGAGGTTGTGTCTCCTAATATTCAAAGTAAATATTACAGCTGATAACTCAAGATCATGAGTGGGATAGCTTTTTTAGGGAATTTTTAGTTGCAGAGATGCATAGTAAATAACCTTATAATACTGCATAGGGACACAACCCAATCCATTCTTTAAAGCATAACTATAAATAAAAAACCCATCATTCACCGATGGTAGAGTCAAGATAGAATCATTGAATAATCTTATCTAAATTTCTTAGAAACATTATTCAAACTATTTTTTCAAAAAAAAATTTATCCCTTTACATGTGAGCTTGGTTAATGGGTTAGCCAATTGGGAAACAATCTGGATAAAATTCCAATATTAACCTTCTAAACCAATAAAACTGCATACCTCAATTACACTAATAAGTGATGGACATTCATGGATTGCATTTTTATTTTATGGATAAATAGATATTCCATTCTTAATGACTATATGGCCAATAAAATAGATCTCTGGAAGACAGAATTCACACTTGATAAACATCCCATATAATTCATTTCTTCTAAGAGACTTTAGAATGGTGCACAAGTTATTTTCATGATATTCTTAGCTTTTGGATTATACCAATATATCATCAATAAATACAAATACAAAGTAATCATGATATCCCTTGAAAACACTATTCATTACATCCATGAAGATAGAGGGTGCATTAGTCATTCCAAAAGGCATTACTATAAACTCATAATTCCAATACCTGATCAGGAATGTTGTCTTTGGAATGTCTTCCTTCGTCATACACAACTGTTGATATCCATACTGAAGGTCGATATTTGAAAAATATTGAGATCCATGAAGTTGATCGAATAAATCATCAATGAGAGGTAGGGAATAGTTTTTATTTATTTTTATAGCATTGATCTCACTATAATAAATGCACAACCTAATGTATCCTTTATTCATCTTAACAAAATGATTAAGGGAACCCCTTGGAGAAACACTAGGGAGAATAAATCCTTTATTACTCAATTCCCATAGTTGTATCTTCAGTTCCAATAATTCCACAATGGAAATTCCTTAATGGGTCTTCAATGTGTGCCTTGAACTAGTAATTAAGTCAACGGAAAACTCAATTTATTGTTATGGAGGTTGTCTAGGTAAAACCTATGGAAACACACCAATGAATTATTGAAAAACATGTTCATACTCTATTTGATCATTAATTTCCTCACCAATAGTTATTTTCATCTTCCTACCCAATAATTGAATTTAGTAGAGCTACTAGGGGTGGATCTAGATGATAATCATATGGTGACATTTCTGATATAAAGATAAGGTATTTCTTATCAACATCAAAAATTGTAACCTTCTTCTTCATAAAATAAATTTTCACATCATGGTCCAAATGCTAATCCATACCAAAGATTATATCATATTTAGTCATGGGTATTACAATGAGATCAGGAGATAAAGCACTGTTATATGACATAATGGTAAATAATTCACAAAACATTGTTGCAATGATACTTCCCTTAAGAGTTTTTACTAACACCCCCTTTCTTAAATCAAATTGGAAATATCTAATTTTCTAGGAAAAATTAGATGACATGAAAGAATGTGACGATCCAAAATCAAATTAAGCATTGGCTAAATTTTAGGAAATAATTAAAGTGCATGCCACCACGTCATTAGGAACTTCAACTTCAGCAGTTGTGATTGCATATGGTTGACATTACTCCCTTATCCTTTTCTAAGGTATTTTTCCATGGCGCATAGGACATTCATTTGCATAATGCCCCATTTCTCAGAAATTTTAGCATTCATCAATGATAGACACTTTCTTTACCTTTCAATCACTTGCTTGGTGTCCTTTTAAACCACACTTGTAACAAACTCTCATTCCCTTCATGCAAGTTCCAAGTTGTTTCCTTCCACATTTACTGTAGGATAAATATTTAACCTTTTCCTTATTCCCTTATTTCCATTTCTTGGGTGTTAAATAGATCTTTTCTTCTCTTTCATTTCATTAAATTAATATAACTTAGAGAATTATTTTATTGTCTTGATATCACATGAGACAATATCTTCGTATGACAAGAAGGAATGTGAGAATAATTCTCAATGGAGAAATGGTTTTAACCAATAAAGGAACTGATAAATCATACATCCTGGGTTAAGTATATAATCTGTATCATGCCTTGTTATCCTTGTAATGTTAGCCTCATACTTTGTGACATTCTCATCCTCCTTTTTCTTAAGACTCAGAAATTGCCTTTCCATATCTGCTCGATGTTCATGAGTAAATTATTTTTCTATGAAATTCTATTTAAACACCCTCCATTACATATTTGATACTCCTTCATCCTCCTTTGTGTTTGAAATTAATGACTACCATTGATCTACATCCCTTATGAGGTGATAAACTACCATGAAAACATTCTCTCTTTCGCTATTCCCCAAAGAATGAAATATTTATTCTAAGGAACATATCCATTTCTCAGCTATAAAAGGATTTATAGTCCTATATAATGTTGGTGGTTGTTGACTCTTGAAGTGGTCTAACATTGATCCTCCATTTTGTGCACCAGGGAGCTCCATACGGGTAAGGTTATTATTCATTACATGGGTGAGTTGTCACAGTATGGTTATAAGATGTTCAGAACAAATTCCATAACCAGATCAACTATAATTATCTTGAGTAGGAGGTAAATAAATACATGGATTATGTTCATTTATATGATTTCCACTCCTCCCACTAGGCACCACTTCTAAACAATTTAATACACTCGGTCAGTTTACATATCACAATGCATAATTCCAAACTTTTAAAACTCATAACATAAATTGAATACTTTATGCATATAATCCATAATCATAATATATTGTTTTTTTAGGAAGTATTTACTCATAAATCCTAAATAATGGTGTTTAATGAAAATCTGAATTATCCTATGCATATCCCCTGGGAGTTTCAATACCAAGAGTGCATCAATTCTTGTTGTTGTGTAACAGGATATCTCGGGTCTTAACCGAAATTCCTTTTCAAATTTTCCACTCCTCGGTACATCTATTCCAGAGCCACCTCTACCTTTTTGTATCCACACAGGGATGTATTTTGTTTGAAAACCCACCTGATATTTACTCTACTAAATTTTTTGGATGTTCTTCTATACTAATCCTCAAAGTCTATCATAGGGTAATGTTTTATAATCATGGATTATCTAAATATATAATCCATGGTTTGTACTAAACATCCTCGGATACCAACTGTAACTCCTCGAGAATACTTACTGAGAGTTGGTGCATTGTTACATAACATTTTCATGATCACAGGAGATCAAGTATTGAAATACTAATTAGTTTGGTATCTTTGGAAGTTCTAGATACATACGTATGTTTTACATTACATAATGAAATAAAAAACATTGAATCCCCATTGAACACACTCATATCCCTTAGCCTATCCCTACAGGTTAATCATAATATACTTCTTCAAATCCTAGGAAAACGAAAACATAAGATTGGGGTGATCTCAGATGCTCAGAAATGATAACAACATAGCAGAAACTATCATAAATAAGCATAAACATTTAATAAAATGTATAAGACTAAAAAAGCCTTTTAAGTTTAAACATCAGCATAATATAGAAAAGATAAATCAAATAATTTAATTTACTTATTCACATGTATATTCTTCTAGTCAAATAATTACAGGCAATATCAATCGCAAATTTGATAATAATAAAATGCATAATGCCGGACATCAAAACCACATCGTCAAGGCCTCGTACCAAGACAAGAAATAATATTTTTTTCAAGGCCTTGGGCCAAGGAACTAGTTTGTCTCATGGGACCTATCGATGCATCAAAGAGCTATATCGGGCCCTTCCCGTCACTTACTAAGTCCAATGCATTCCTCATATCAAAATTTGAAACATAATATAAACATTCATATTAAAACTAGCATATGAATTGTCAATAATTTAGTCATAAACCATTAATGGTATAAAAATAGAACATCCAAAGTAAAACATATTACAAAACATTCAATAAAATATGTAAGATTGTCTCATAATAAATCAACTTCTAACAAACATAAGATTCAACTAATGATGTTGACATAGATGAAATCAATCCAAAAAATATTTGAGTGAAATATATTATTCTAATTTGATATCATTTAAAAGTAAAGAAAAAATTTATTTATAAAATATTCTTATAATATTTTAAGGGAACCTTTTAAGGTGTTATAATCTTAGAAAATAGTCGCACCCACTGTATAAGTTAAAAAACATTCTTTCTGTAATTTTATGAGAAGGTCATAATGTACCTTATTTTGAAAACAATAGAAACATTCCTTCAAAAAAAATTATAAAAATTCAAAAAAAGGGAATAAATTACTTTGACAAATATTCTAAGAAGTAATAAATTTTTTTAAATTCATTTTTAGGAAACATAGATGTGGGTGATAAATAAGTCCTAGTTGATACTTTCGTAAAACTAAACTCGAATAATAAAGAGATTATAGAATTAACCATTACCTTGAACATTTCCATGGTTGAGGGTATGCTAACCTCTTATATAATAGTTAAATCATTGTTATTAAATTTTACAGTAACCAATATCTTAAGTATGATATCATATATGATCTTCTAATATTGCTTTGTTATTAATATTTTAGTACTGTCATTGTTTTGGGTGTTAACTAATTTGTTTTCCTTTATACGTTTTGTTATGTAAGTCACATATATTACAGATAAGATGTATTTCATTCATATCCAGACTCATATTATGTTCTTAAACATTATTTTAAATCATAAAGTGAATATTATTCTTGAATGGTTACGATGGGGAATGAATCTCATCAGGTTCATGGAGATGGTAATCTGTACGTACGCACGAGAGAAAATATCTTTCTATTGATGGTGAAATAATATTTAATTGGATGGTATATCATATATAAATAATAATTAATATTTTTTTAAATTATTTAAATAAATTATACTCATTATTGTATACATCCAAATAATGAAGCGTTGAATAACAAACTACACCACGACGTGGAGATGGTAAGCAGTACTTACGCATGTATAGTGACTTTTTCATTCATATGATGGATAGAATAATGAATATCGATGTAAAATATTTATAATAACATCAAATTATATAGAAGGTACGGGTATTATTATTTTGGTATAGAAACAACAAAGAATGATGATGAGGAAGAAGAAAAGAACTTTGAAAGTAGTGATGAAATTATTACCTCTTCTTCAGGTGCTTCCTTTCGATTTGATCAAAAGGGCTCTGTACGATGGATATATGATCAATGTACAGAATCTAGGATGTATTAAGAGTAGTTGGGAGGACATTTTTGTAGGGTTTTTCAGAGCCAAATGGATTCGAAGGTGTGAAATTAATATTTTGGAAAGTTTCCTTTTATAAGAGAGGTGAGGGCCACTTTAGGAAACGATTGAAATATTATTTTATTATAAAATCATTTTCATTTTCTAATGGCTCATATGGATATATATAGAGAGAGAGAGAGAATAATTTCGTTATGGTTATTCATGTTCTTAACGAATAGGTTTTTTGACAAGTATAGGTCACCATATTGACCTTATCTTTTAGATTTAAATCTTAGTTAAATAGTTTAATGTTAACCATGTCTTCTTGTATTTTTATATTACATGGTTATTAAACATACTATAATATTACAAGAGAGCTTCAAGTGTTTCATTAATGTCATATATACCATTATATATATCCTTTGGATGAACCTTATATTTTTAGTAATATTATATCATTTAATAATATAGTATTTTTTAAAAAACTCATTTATTTCAATTTTGACACAATTTAGTATTTGGTTTTTGTGAAAGTAAAAATAAATTGTATTACCTATAAAAAAATATAATAACTCATTCCAAAACCTTCATATTAACCTATAAAATTATTGGAATGCATATAAAGTCACAATTTATATTTACTTTGATATTTATAAAATAAATTATTATAATCTTTAATTAATATGGTAATTACTGCATCACCATTATGTCATAAATAAATTTGATTATTCAATGTCTAAAAATTATAAATAAAATACCATGATGTTGGAAATTTTTTTAGATTTCTAATTAATATTTATAGTCAAATTTATCTTATGTATAACCCTATATTAAAAATGGTTTAGTTATCAAACTAGGAAGTTTAAAAGTTTAACACTTATTTAAATAAAATAATAATAAATTTCCTAATCAAATCCAAGTGGATCAATAAGGATAATATTTTATTCCTAATGTTTATATTGGGTGAAAATGATTGTTCTATAGAATTAGGACATGTGTGAGGGTAATTCTAATATCATTTTTACCATTAATTACACAATTTACTTTAAATGATGTTAAATAAAATTCCAAAGTTACTATTCACAAAAAAATATTTTCATCCTACTGAATGAAATTTTACTTGCTGATATCAATTATGTCTCTCAGATTTTTGAATTCAATTCACATAACTTGTAAAATTATGTTTTATGAAAATTTTCTAATGTGCCTAGAAGGTGGGTAAAAGACGTTAAAAAGTACAATAAAATGTTATACATCTACTATTATTATAAAATGACTCCAATTAATTACATTGTACTAATATAGGTATTATTAATGTTTTTATAATAAAAATAAATTTAAATAAAAATTTGGTTTTAAACAGTAACACATTGTTTTTCACTATTTATAAAAAATGAATGGTTTCAGAAACATAACATAAATTCACACTAAGCTAATTTTGATATTCCGAATCAAAAAATGAAGTCTATTTTGGAAAATAAAATTTATAAAATTTGAAAAAGTGGGTATTACTATTCATACATGCTAGTTTGATTGTTCGTGGTGTGCTAGAACTCAACGTTTCATACAATGCAAGATATTGTATTATTCAAAGAGAAGAATATTGTGGAAGCTTGGATGTTACAGAAACTACTACCATTAACAAAAGGATAACAATATAACACCCCGACCCTATAGACTAGAGTAGTTGCATTACGTGTTAAATTGGCATGGTTAGAAAGAATGAAAATCCTGAAGGGATGATCTATTTTGTAGTATTAAAAAAACTAGATACATAGATGTAACTCATATTACATTAGAAAAGTTTACAACACACAATGAATAACAATAACTCAAAATTGAATCCACAAGAACTCAATAAATGATCTCCTCTTCATATCCTATTGAAGCTAAATAACGAAATAGGTGAGCTCAAATTCTCAGTAGGGTGTTACAAATAGCGGAAGAATGAATCAATAATAACTGAATCATAAACAAATTTGGCAAGGTGATTAAATGAAAAACACACGACATTAATAAACTGAAAAAACCTCTTGCATCCATAAATTGTTTCCTAGTGAAAACCTCATGGATAGTAATGACTGAAAATTAATAAAGAGAATGGTTATTAATTTTACTATATCTAACTAGAAAATGACACCATATTTCCATTAAAACAGTTTAGTTCTATGGGTAGAAACCCATCTGGTTTTTGGAAACAAACTCGAAGGGTTTGTCACCAACTGATTTGTCTCATGATACCTGTAGATAGATAGAGGGGCTATAGCATGCCCCACCAGCCACTTCACGTCCAAACCATTCCTTTTACATTGGTTAAATACAATATAAATAGACCTTTCCAAAATCCGTATTGTGTAAATAATATAAATTAATCAATATTTCCATAGTTAAAATAACTTTCCAAATATACACCGTATGTAAAATGGAAAACGATTTAGACAATAAAAATATCCATGTTTTAAGAAAATGGATGTTTACCAGAATTATAAATTCAAATGAAAAATGATCTCCAATTGGAAGTAGATACACCACATAAGAATTATTAGTTTCACAATACAATGTAAGTAAAAATGAAGTGGGAAATTGACACAAAGCCCATTACCACATTGTAATAAATCATTTCATGTGACCAAGAATTCGTAATTATCAAATGAATTTTTGAATACCATGAAAATAACTAGAATCATGATATTATATATCAAATGTATTTACACATACACCACATGCAATAAATAAGTGGAGAATAATGGAAATCTCACAGAATTAAAAGTGAGATTAGAAACCCCTTACAACATTTCGCAATGGTAACGAGTGTCCTTGAGAGGGCGTAATGAGAGGTAAAAAGGTATCCCATTATTTATATGACATAATGTAAGTATGGGGAAGGTTAAAAAATATACCTCATCATGAGGTATTAAAAATAAAAGAGCATAATATAGGGGATATTCTTGAACATAAGTGAGAGAGAGGATCCCTTACGAAAATTCAGCAGCCTAACAGCGTAGCTAAAAATTTCATAATATCTAATGATGAGAGAAAAAGGGTATCACGTCATATTGAAATCAAAAGGAAAGTTTGAAGAACACATAAAATCAAACCCCAACATATGATAATGGAAATTCAAATAGATAACATAAAACAAGTGTCGAGTAAAAGAAGAGAATGAAGGATTCCTCTACCTTGTAGTGTAACTCCTAGATCATGAAGGATGTGACCATGGGGGATTAAGGATTCCTTGGGAGGGCTCATAGAAAGGTAAAACCACTAGATCTATGAGGATGAGGCATTTGGAATGAAATAAAACGAATGGATGTGTGGGTATTTATAGAAAAAGATAGGCAATTTTTTGATAATTTCAAAGGGACACCTCATTAGTGGTTTTTGCCAAACCACGGGCTTTCCCATGGTATTAGCCCATGGTTTTAGCCACTTGGGACACGTCATGTCATATGTTACTGTAAAAAAGTCGACCAGTCTTTTATTTTTATTATTATGTCATTATGATATCATTGAACTACCGAAAAATCAAAATTGTATTTTTACTATTCTTGAAAATTTCAAGTATTTTAGAAAAATCCCAAAAATTTACCATAAACATTTTTCGATGTGTAGAATTCAAAAATAAACTCCATTTTTGGAAAATAATTTTCTATTTTTTTAATATATTTTTTAAATTAAATCATAGTTAATTCAAAAATTAATAATTTAAATGTATAATTAGTTTTGAATTACATTGGAAAATTAATTATCTTATAATTATCTTATTTCCATAAGAAAATAAAATGTAATCATTATTTACTATTTATAAGGGTCATATTACTATTCATATTACTATTCAAAAGGGTATGTTTCTATTCATCAAAAAAACATGTTGGTTCTATTAGACTCCAAACGAATTACTTGTCACAACTATAGATGACTTTTTTTTTAATTCAAAACATAGAATTGGAGAATTTATGTTTAATGTCTAGGGTTTGACTATCTCTTAAATAACAAGGTGTTGTTTCAAAGGAACACATTGCTTTATGACATATAGTCTATTAATAGAATGTATTAAAGATAATCATACCATAAAATGTTTGGGTTGTTTTATTATTCCCTCCTTCAGAAATTTCATCCACAAAATTTTATTCATAATGCCCAGAAAAAAGATGTGGGTGGTTCTTCTTTATGAAATCCTCTGGTTCCCATGTTGCTTCATCTATATTTTTTTCTCCAAATATCATTTACTAGACAAGTTGTCTGATTTCACAATACCTACTCCCTTGTGTCAAGAATCCTGATATGATTTTCAAAGTATGAAAAATCAGGTTCCAGTTCTATTTCTTCATATGTGAGTACATACATTAGGTATATAATGTATTTCTTTAATAAATACACGTAGAACATGTCATTAACTCTAGAGAGATTTGGTGGCATCGTTAAATGGTAAGCTACATCTCTGATTCATTCCATAACATCAAACGGTTCGATGTACCTTGGGCTCAATTTCCCTTTCTTACCGAACCTTAGGACACACTTCCATGGAGATACTTTTATAAGGACATGATCTCCCTCTTGAAATTCCAAATCCTTTCTTCGGTTGTCAGCATAACTCTTCTGCCTACTTTGGGATGCTTTAATATGGGCTTGAATTGTCTTCACCTTTGTTTTGGTCTATTAAATATGTGTTGGACCTATATGTTTCCTCTCACCAACTCTATCCCAACAAGTTGGAGTTCGATGTCTCTTTCCATATAATTCTTCATATGGAGCCATTTGAATACTAGAATGGAAACTATTGTTGCAAGAAAACTCCACCAAAGGAAATTATTGATCCCACATCCATATAGAAATAGGTAGATGTTTCATCACTCCTTTGGGATGTTGTCTCTATGCCATTACTTGTTAACAAAGAAGACACCTTGACACATAGTCAACAATTTCCCACTTCTTATTATCCCACCAAAAATATTCCTTTAGATCTCTATACATCTTGGTTCTACCTGGGTTTATAGGGAAGTTTGAGTTATGGGCATCATCTAAAGTTCCCTTTTTAGCACAGGTACTAATGGAACACATAACCACTTACCAAATTTAAGAACTCCTTCTTCATAAATGAAGTCATCCAGTCTCCCATCATTGACATCATTAAATTTCTTGTGCAGATTATCATCACCAGATTGAGAGCTTTTTATCTTCTCTAATAAAGATGGTTTAGTAATCATTTGAATGAGAAAATATTTTTCCCCTTTTTTAACAATTCACATATACATCGTTAGTATATCAAAAAAATATGATCTCTCTCAATCCATATTTGAGTCAGAAGTCCATGATCCTTCCTACAATATGCCTCTTCCACCTTATTTTCCTTTCCTATGAGGTAGTATATTGAAAAATTGTAATCATTATATAATGCGAGCCATCTCCTTTTCCTCCTGTTGAGTTCATTTTGTAGGAAAATGTATTTCAAACTCTTGTGGTCCGTACAAATCTCACATCTTTCTCCATAGAGATAATTTCTCCAAATTTTCAGAGCAATGATTACAGTTTCTAACTCAAGATCATGAGTTGGATAATTTTTCTCATCGGTCTTCAACTATATTGAGGCATAAGCAATAAATTTATCATTTTTCATAAGGATACAACCCATCCTATTCTTTTATGAATCGCTATATATCACCAATCCATGACTTTTAGATGGAGGAGTCCAAATTGGATCACTGACCAGTCTTATTTTCAATTCTTCAAAGCATTCTGTGAAATCATTTGTCCACACATACTTAACTCCTTTACGTGTGAACTTGGATAGTGGGTTAGCCAGTCTATCAAAATTCTCAATGAAACCCTGATAGTAACCTGCTGAGCCCATAAAAATGTGTACCTAGGTTATTCTTTTTGGCATGGGCCAATCATAGATTTCCTTTGTCTTTACGGGATCAACTAGAATTCCATCCATAAAGAAAATATTTCCTAGAAAAGAAACTGATTGAAGCTAGAATTCGCACATGAAAAACATCGCATATAATTTATTTCTTATAATAATTTTTAGAACAATCTGCATGTGATCCTCATGATCATAATAGCATTTTGAGTATACCAGGATAACATCGATGAATACCACAACCATGTTTTCAAGATATTACTTGAAATCTATATTCATTAAATCCATGAAAACAGAGGGTGCATTATTCATTCCAAAAGGCATCACTGTAAACTTGTAATTCCCATACCTGGTTCAAAATGTTGTCTTAGGAATATCTTTCTACCTCACACGCAGCTGATGATATCCGGATCAAAGGTCAATCCTCAACAATTACTTATCTCTATTAAGTTGATCAAATAAATCATTAATATGTGGAAAAGTATAATTATTCTTTTTTTGTAATATCATTGATTTCCCTATAATAAATGCATAGCCTCATGGATCCATCGTTCTTCTTGACAAACAAGACCGGGGCTCCCCATGGAGAAAACCCAGATCGAATAAATCCTTTATCACATAACTCTTACAGTTGTTTCATTATATCCACTAACTCCAATGTGTCCATTCAATAGGGGGTCATTGATATAGGTCTTTCACCAAGAATTAAGTTGATGGAAAACTCAATTTCACACTCTAGAGGATGTCCAGGTAAATCCTTTATAAATATATCAATGTATTCTTACACTATATTGACATCTTTAATTTAAATATTTCATTCCTCACCCATAGATATTGGGTTTTATTCCTATCCAAGAATTTCATTCAGTGGAACTACTGGGGGTTGGTCTAGATTATAATCAGATGGCGAGGTTTAATCTCTAAATATAAGAGATTATACACCATTTTTAAAAATTGTGACATCCTTTTTCTTATAATAAATCATTACATCGTAGTTTCACACCCAATTCAAACTAAGATTTATATCAAATTTAGTCCTTGGTATGATTATATGTTTAGAAACTAAAGCACATTTATGTGTCATGAGGGGGAATTGTTGTCATTCTTTTGTTGCAATGACACATCCCCTAGAAGTTTTGATTGATAACTCCTTTATTAAATCAAATTGTACATATCAAATTTTTTGGGAAAACAGGGAAGATATAAATGAATGTGATGATCCAGAATCAAATAAAGTGTTGGCTATGTTTTAGGAAACAATAAAATTACCTGACACCATATCATTATAAACATCAACTTCTATGGTTGTAATCGCATTAAATCTCCCTTTCTCTCTTGTCATTTTCTGAGGAATTTTTCCATGGGACATAGGGAAATAATTTACATAGTGTCCCATCTCTCTACAATTGTATCATCGAAAATCATCAAATTGTTTTTCACCTTGCGTTCACTAGATCGATAAACTTTTATCCACACATCTAGTAGACTCCCTTTCCTTTCAAGCATTTCCCGAGATGATTCTTTCCCCAGTTCTCACATAATGGGAAACTCTTCATTCCCTTGTTCTTCATTTGTGATTCACCATTCCTTTGGTTATCTGACTACCGCTTTTTATCTTTCTTCCATTGAAAAAATTTGATCTATAAAATCCATTATCTGTTTTGATGGCAATCGATACAATCTCATCATATTATGAAAATGATTGAGAATCCACTTCCCTTCAATGTCTTGGGTTAAGACCATAAATGAAATGATCAATCTTGTATAAAGAGTCACGTATGTAATCTACGACATACCTGGCCAGCCTTGTGAAGGTAGCCACATACTCTGCAACACTTTCTTCTTCCAATTGTTTTATGCCAAAAAATTTCCTCTTCATTAAGGATTGTTTCTAATAAGGAAAATATATTTGGATGAATATTTCCTTAAAAGTATTCCATTCCATATCTTATATTTCTTATTCATCTATGGTATTCTGAATCAAGTACCCCAATTTATTAGTGTCTCCCATAAGATAATATACTGTTAGTTCTAACTTTTTATTTTCAATGCATCTTAATTCCATGAACATCATTTCAAGGTACTTTATCCATTGCTCAACAACCAATGGATTAGTTTACCCATATAAATATGGGGGCTTTTGCCACATTAAACGGTCCAACATAGGTTTTGAATGGTTATTCGTTATAACCTGAGTACGTTGTCTCAGTATGGTCATGATCTGATATTATCCAATATTGACTTTGTTGAAAAACTCAGTGGGGATATCTCTACCTTTCCCATGAGTATAGATTCCCCATCTTCCATTAGATTCCATTTCTAAATAATGGGATACACTATATTAGTTTATGAATGTCAAATAGAAATTCTCTCATCATAGATTGAAATTCTATGCATTGATTATCTTATAAACATGGTTTCCCTAAGAAATAATTTACATTAAACTCCATCATAATGAATTGTAATGAAAATGTGAATTATCCTAAGAATATCCCATAGGAGTGTCGTATCAAAGATTAAAGCAAGGCCCATTTTCGTGAACCAGTTCCCGTTCGAGTCCATCTTAAAGTGGTGTTTTGGGTTTTACAACTAGATACATCTATGCCAGAGCCACCTCTACCTGCTCTTATCCCGACAAAGATTTATTTCTTGAAATACCCACATAATATATTCCTTATTAAAATACCAATAAGCTCTTGTATGTTTATCCCCAAATACTACCTTAGGGCTTTGTTCCCTACGATACATTTCCTACTCTAGTTTACAAGTTTTCTACTAAACTTCCTCTGATACCAACTGTAACACGCCGACCCCTCTAGACCAGAGTCAACTCATTACTTGTTATTGTTGGCATGGTTAGAAGGAATGAAAATACCAAATGAAAGATCAGTTTAGTATTCATGAATAAAATAGACACATAGATGTAACTCAAATTACATTGGAAAAGTTTACAACATATAATACATAACAAAAACTAAAACCTGCATCCATAGGAACTCAATAAATTATCTCATCTTAATCACTTATTGAATTTATAAAATGAAATAGGTGAGCTCAAATGCTCATTAAGGGTTAAAAATAGTGGAATCATGAATCAATAATAACTGAATCATAAAAAAATATGGCATGGTGAATAAATGAAGAACACACACCATTAAAAAACTTAGAAAGGGTATGAATCCATAGATTTTTTCATAGTCAAAACCTCATGAATTGTGATGACTAAAAATGTATAAAGGGATGATTATTAATTGGAAATCATGTATCTATCACATGATACCAAAATACCGTTAAAACAATTTAGTTCTGTGGGTAGAAACTCACTTGATTTTTGGAAACAAACTCGAAGGGTTTGTTTCCAACTGATTTGTCTCATTAGACCTGTCGATGCATCGAGAAGCTATAGTGGGAACCACCCACCAATGCAAGTCCAAAAAAAAATTTATACATTGATTTAATATAATATAAATATTATTTTCCAAAATCCATATAGAGTAAAGAATACGAATTCATCAATATTTCCATATTTAAAATAACTTTCCAAATATACTCCGTTTGTAAAATGGTATACTCTTTAGACAATAAACATATCCATGTTTCAAAAAAATGGATATTTACAAGAATTATAAATTCAAATGAAAAGTGATATCAAATGGGAATTAGATACACCACATTAGAATTATTTGGTGCACAATACCAAGTAAGTCACAATGAAGTGGGAAATTGACACAAATCCCATTACCACATTGTAATCAATCATTTCGTGTGACCTAGAATTAATATTTAAAAAATTAATTATTTAATACAATGAAAATAATTAGAATAATTATATTATATATCAAATGGATGTACCCATACACCACATGCATTAAATAAGTTTCGAATAATGGAAATCTTACAGAATTAAAAGTGAGATTAGAAACCCCTTACAACATTTCAGCACGGTAACGAGTGTTTAAGAAAGGGATTAATGAGAGGTAAAGAGGTATCCCATTATTTATGTGTCATAAGGGTTGTATGGGGGAGGTGAAAAAACAAACCTCATCATTAGGTATTAAAAATAAAGAATCACAATATAGGGGGATTCCTGAATAGATGTGAGGGAGAGGATCCCTTATGAAAATTCTGCAGCCTAACAGCGTCACAGAAAATTTCATAAAATGAAATGAGGAGAGAAAAATGGTATCTCATCATATTGAAATCAAAAGGACCATAATAAGAACTCATAAAATCAAACCCCAAATTATGATAATGGAAACTCTAATTGATAACATAAATGAAGTGTCGACTAAAAGAAGAGAATGATGGATTCTCTTACCTTGTAGAGTAACTCCAAGATCTTGAAGGATGGGACCTTGGGGTATTAAGGACACATTTGGGAGACTCCTATATAGGTACAAATAGTAGATCTTAGAGGATGAGGGATTTTTAATGAATGAAAACGAATGGATGATTGGGTATTTATAGAAAAAGAGAGGTAGTTTTTTAATAATTTCAAAGGGACACCTCATTAGTGGTTTTTTCCAAACCATGGCTTGCTCATGGTTTTAGCCACCTGGGACACCTCATATCATATGTTACTTTAGAAAAGTAGACCAGCATTTTATTTTAATTATTATGTCATTATGATGTCATTAAACTATCGAGAACTCAAAACTGTATTTTTACTATTCAAGAAAATTTCAAGTATTTTATAAAAATCCCAAAAATTCACCATAACCATTTTTCAACATGTAGAAATTCCAAAATGAAATCCATTTTATGAAAATAATTTTATAAGTTTTTCTATTTTAATTGTTAATTACAATCATAGTTAATTCAAAAAATAAAAATTTAAAGGTATAATTAGTATTGTATTACATTGAAAAATTAATTAACTTATCACTATCTTATTACCTTAATAAAATAAAATATTATCATTATTTAAAATTTATAAGGTTCATATTACTATTAATATTAATATTCATAAGTTTATTGTTGAACTCACCTGTTTTGATAATCCCAATTATGTGTTCATATATTATGCTACTCTCAATTACTGATGATCTACATTTTAATTCTTTCAAATTAGTGATCAAGTTAATAATAATGTTTAAATAATCTCTGATTTATGTTAATCTCGATTATCCCTGTTTAGATTTGAAACAATTCTAAGTCAATTAGATGTGGTTTGCATAAGAGCCAGAGCTACCGATAGCCAGAGCTACCGATAGCCAGAGCTACCGATAGCCAGAGCTACCGATAGCCAGAGCTACCGATAGCCAGAGCTACCGATAGCCAGAGCTACCGCTAGCTAGAGCTACCGCTAGCCAGAGCTACCGATAGCCAGAGCTACCGATAGCCAGAGCTACCGATAGCCAGAGCTACCGATAGCCAGAGCTACCGATAGCCAGAGCTACCGATAGCCAGAGCTACCGATAGCCAGAGCTACCGATACCCACAGCTACTGATACCCAGAGCTACCGATAGCCAGAGCTATCGATAGCCAGAGCTACCGATAGCCAGAGCTACCGATGCACACACAGAGCTACTGATGCACACAGAGCTACCGATGCACACAGGGAGCTACCGATAAGAGCTACTGATAAGAGCCACCGATAAGAGTTTGAAGAGATACCGATGGAAGATCCCTACACCGAGTCAACCATACACGTATACAAACAAACGGCTACCTATAATGAACTGCAGAGTCAAATCCTATATCCTCGACCCTATTTGTTTATTATACTAATGGTTACATTTGTTACTTTTGATGAATTTAATGTTATTAAATGATTTGTGTTTCCATTTCAGGAAACCGTACCAAGTACAATCAAAAAGAATAATCATTCCTCAGAAAAACAAAAAGAAGCGGTATAAAGAGGACATCATGTATGTATCAAAAAAGGGGAGAGACACTAGACTAAAAGCAGATCGAGCACACAGAACACACTGGCGATCAAGCTCAAAACGTGCCAAGAACAACTGGAGAACTTGCACTCACGAGACTACTACTACCAGCCTCCAGAATATAGAGCATACATCGAGAAATCTATGCTAAAGAAGAACCACACAAAACTCATCATTCCTTGAGCCGATAAGCAAGATGAACCTCGAAGTCAAGGAAGCAGATGGTACTCTGTTTTCAAGAAAAAAACCAGAAGAAGACTCAGAAGGAATTCTAATCAACAAAAGGAGTCAAGAGCTGCACGAAGATCACTAGAGCCATTTCTAATCTCTAAATCTTTATCTCTGTGATTTACTTTTTACATTACGAGAAGTGTGTGTTATCTATTGTATTTTACACACACACTGTCTCCTGAACCTTAACTGGAGGATTTTTAAATCCTCACTCACTACCTTTTCATTCTTTTTCCCACTGTGGATAGTGGTAGTGGTCGTGTGTGACCTGGATAGATGGTTGCTGTTGTTTTGTTTCCCACGGATAACAGTGGTAGAGGTCTTGGACCTGGACAGTTGTAAACTGTTGAACCCCGATTCAGGGTGTGGATCATCCTTATATAAGCTTTTGAGAGGACTAAGTCATGGCTTGAGACTGAACCTCTTGGTTAACTCCTCTGTGTTTTTAGTTAAAATCTATATCCATACAGTACATATCTATTTCATATTCCGCTGCTATTACTTTGAAATATAATTTATCTTCAAAGCTACTTTGATAGTTAGACTCGCAAGTGTTTATATTTATTGTAAACCAGTAAGTTAGTTTCAAAAGTTAAATTAATCATTAGATTAAGTTAACTGAGAACTAATCAATCTTTGAGAAACTAATTGAACCTTTATAATCTGTATAAATTCCATACAGTTTAATCTGTTTTTGAAATTGGGGGATTTTAATAGAAATTGTTTTTAGCAGAAATTTTAATTGGAACTCAATTCAACCCCCCTCTTGAGTGTCCACTCCGACCAACATTTGGTATCAGAGGGTTTATTAATACCTTCTAAATTACTCTGTTTTCAACTGTGATTTTAGTTGTATTTTAAAGTTCTTAAAATTTCTGTTATTCCTAAATTTTTATCTCTTTAAATTTTGTTTATAATGGATAATAGACTTGAGGGTGTTGCTACTAACCGGCCACCTTTCTTTAATGGAAATAACTATGCTCAATGGAAACTTAAAATGAAAATTCATCTAGAAATCATGAGTTTTGATATTTGGACTGCTATTGAATCTGAATATAAAGTTCCCACTACTGATAGATCTACTTGGGATGAACCTACAAAGACTGCTTACAATAATAATTGTAAAGCTATGAATGCTCTGTACTGTGCTCTAGGAGATGAAGAATATAATAGAATTTCTGCATGTAAAACTGCTTTTGAAATTTGGGATACCTTGGCTGTTTCTCACGAAGGAACAACTAATGTTAAAGAAATGAGATTAAACACTTATACTATTAAATATGATAACTTCAAAATGAATCCTGATGAACCTATTTCTGACATGTATCTGAGGTTCAATGAGATAGTGAACACAATGAGCTCACTCGGAAGGATTGTTCCTGCAAAAGAACAAATTATGAGAATACTGAGATGTTTGCCAGATAGATGGAGAGGTACATCCGTTTCAATTAGAGAATCCTGTGACATTGGAACACTGCCTGTCAAGGAGTTAATTGGTAAGCTGATGATGTATGAAGAAGAGCTTAAAGTAAATAAAGAAGAATATGAGGAACCCAAAAGAAAATCTGTAGCGTTTAAAACTACTGCCTTTAAGAGTAAAGACAAGGATAATCTACAAATGGAGACTGAGAGTTCAATGAGTGAAAATTCAGAATCTGACAGTGATGCTGAGATGGCTCAAATAGCCAGGAGATTCAAAAAGTTTTATAGGAAAAAGAAGTTCTTTAGGAAACCAAATTACAAGGGAAAGTATGATCAACAAGGCAAATGGAAAAAGGATTGGAAGAAGGCTGACAGGACTGATGAAGTTGTCTGCTATAAATGCAAGCGAAAAGGACATATCAAATCAGACTGTCCAAAGTTAAAACTCAAAAAGAAATATTATTACAAAGACAAGAAGTACAATAAAGCCATGAAGGCTACCTGGAGTGCTTCAGAAGACAACACTAGTGAAGCAGAATCTTTGGACTCTGAAAGGAATCGAGCCAACATGTGTTCATGACAAATACTTCTGAGGTAACATCTGACACTCATGTTTTAAATTCATATTATTCTGGAGATGATTCTGATTCAGAAAACATGTCAAAATCTGAACTATTTGAGTACTGTGATATATTGGATGAAACCTGTAATGAGCATAAAGACAAATACAAAGGCTTAAAGAAACAGTATGCTTCAAGTGTTAAGCATAAATCTGATCTTGATATAGAAAAGGAAAAGAATGCTTAACTACTAAAGGAAAATACAGAACTGAAACTGTCAAATGAGAAACTTAGAAAGGATTTAGAAAAATTCACAAATGGAAAGGATGTGTTAACTCAAATTCTAGGAAAGCAAGTTGCACCTATATATGCTACTGGTTTGGGATACCAACCTGGACAGAGACAGTTCACTAGAACCCGATTTATTCCTAAGTCTGAAAAAAATTCTGTTAGTTCTAGTTTTGGAAATTCATATGCTTCAACAGGTTGTTCACATGGTTATAGACCAAATAAAGTTTATCTTTCAAAATCTGTTGTTTCTGTTAATTGTATGGGACCCATAAAACAAATTTGGGTACCTAAGGCCCTGATTGCTAACCAATATGGACCCAAGAAAATCTGTGTACCAAAGTCATTTCCTGTTTAAATCTGTTTTATAGGAGACCTGCTTGAAGAGCTGTCACAAGAAGATATGGTATTTAGAAAGTGGGTGCTCAAGACACATGACTGGAGATTATTCTTGCTTCAAGAGCTTAATAAAGGTTGATGGAGGTCATTTCACCTTTGGTGACAACTCTAAAGGAAAAATCATCGGCCTAGGCCAGATTGGTAACACTGACTCAGTATTAATTTCTAAAGTTTTATTCGTTGATGAACATAAATATAACTTGCTTAGTATATCTCAATTATGTGACGATGGTTTCAATGTCAAGTTTGAAAATGACTCGTGTGATGTTTTTAACTCCAAAAACTCTTTAGTATTTTCTGCTCTAAGGAATGAAAATGTTTATGCTGTTGATTTAAATTCTTTAGCCAAACAAAATATTTATTGTTTGAATGCTTTCCATAAAGAATCTTGGCTATGGCACAGAAGATTAGGACTCTGCAACATTCACTCACTTAGAAAACTGGCTAGGAAATACTTAGTTAGAGACTTACCTAAGTTAGAATTCCCAAATGACAAAGTGTGTAATCCCTGTCAAAAGGGAAAACAACACAAAGTTTCTTTTAGATCAAAGAAAGAAGTCTCAACTTCTCAACCAGTTGAGCTGGTTCACATGGATTTGTTTGGACCATCAAGAGTTTCTAGTTTAAATGGGAAGCATTATGTCTATGTTCTTGTAGATGACTTTTCTAGATATACTTGGGTGTACTTTCTAGCTCACAAAAGTGAAGCTTGTCCTTACTTTATTAAATATTCCATGTCTGTAGAGAACCTTAGTGGACTTAAGATTAAGACCCTGAGAAGTGATCATGGTCGTGAGTTTGAAAATCATGAGTTTGAATCTTATTGCTCACACAATGGATATAGTCACAATTTTTCTACCCCTAGGACACCCCAACAAAATGGTGTAGTAGAAAGGAGAAACTGAACCCTTCAAGAAATATCTAGAACCATGCTCAATGAATATGAACTGCCTATTTACTTTTGGGGTAAAGCTGTTAATACAGCTTTTTATGTTATCAATAGAGTCTTGATCAGACCTATTCTTAAGAAAACCCCATATGAGTTATGGAACAATAGAAAGCCTAAGGTTAATTACTTCAGAGTTTTTGGTTGCAAAGTCTTTATACTTAATACTAAAGATAATCTGGATAAGTTTTCTCCTAAAAGCGATGAAGGAATTTTTCTGGGTTACTCTATTTCAAGTAAAGCTTATAGAGTTTTCAATAAGAGAACCAAATGTGTGGAAGAGTCTGTTCACATCAAATTCGATGAAACTGATCCACATGAGCCTAAAATCTCTCTTGATAATCTTGAAGAAGATTTGTCTATTCTGGACCTTAATGATAAATCTAAAGAACCTATTATAAAAACATCTAGTTCTGGACTTTCTCCAGAATCTGCTTCTGTTGAACCCGAACCTATAGATGAACCTGATGTTTCTAGTCCAACCTTTACCAAATCGACTAAGATTCTAAAGAATCATCCTTTAGATGCTGTTGTTGGTAATCTTGATAGAGGAACACAAACTAGAGCTTCTCTAAGGAACCAGATTGAACATCAAGATTTTCTGTCATAACTAGAACCCAAAAATATCAATGATGCCATCAATGATGAATTCTGGGTAATAGCCATGCAAGAAGAGTTAAATCAATTTGAAAGAAACAAAGTCTGGGAATTAGTTGACAGACCCAAGGACACCTTGACAATAGGCACAAAATGGGTTTTTAGCAATAAAGTTGATGAATCAGGAAACATAGTTAGAAACAAAGCTAGACTTGTTGCATAGGGATATAGTCAAGAAGAGGGTATAGACTATGGAGAAACTTTTGCACCTGTAGCTCGACTGGAAGCTATTAGGATCTTACTTTCATATGCATCACATCTGAATTTCATGTTATATCAAATGGATGTCAAAAGTGCATTTCTAAATGGTTTTATAATTGAAGATGTTTTTGTGGAACAACCACCTGGATTTACAAATCCTCATTTTCCAAATCAAGTTTTTAAACTTTCTAAAGCTTTATATGGTTTAAAACAAGCTCCAAGAGCTTGGTATGATAGACTCAGAAATTTTCTTATTTCAAAAGGTTTTACTAAAGGGATCGCTGATCCAACTCTTTTTATTAAAAGAATTTCTAAAGATTTTTTAGTTGTACAAATCTATGTTGATGATATTATATTTGGATCTTCTAAACACTCTTTATGTACTGATTTTTCAAAAAGTATGCAAAATGAATTTGAAATGAGCTTAATGGGAGAGATTAAGTATTTTCTTGGTTTTCAAATTTTTCAAACTAGTGATGGAATTATTTTAAATCAAATTAAATATACAAAAGATCTTTTAAAACGTTTTGGATTGGATAGCATTAAGGAAAATGATACACTTATGAGTACTACCTGTAAGTTGGATACAGATGAAGTTGGGAAACCAGTGGATCAAACCAATTACAGAGGTATGATTGGGAGCTTACTTTATCTTACTGCTAGTCGACCAGACATTATGTTCAGTGTATGTATGTGTGCTAGATTTCAAGCTAATCCTAAGGAATCACACTTACTGGCTGTTAAAAGGATTTTTAAATATCTTGAGCATACTGTACATTTAGGTTTGTTTTATCCAAAAGGACAATCAATTGACCTAACTAGCTATTCAGATGCTGTCTTTGCTGGATGTAAGTTAGAAAGGAAGAGCACATCTGGAACATGTCATTTACTTGGTAAATCCCTAGTGTCATGGTGTAGTAAGAAACAGAACTCAGTTGCATTGTCTACTGCCGAAGCAGAGTATATAGCTGCTGGTAGTTGCTATGCACAAATTCTGTGGATGAAACACACTTTATTGGACTATGGATTTAAGTTTAAACATGTTTCAATTAACTGTGACAACACTAGTGCAATAAACATATCTAAGAACCCTGTATCTCACTCTAGAACCAAACACATAGATGTAGGACATCATTTTCTGAGAGATCATTATCAAAAAGGTGATATTACTCTTGAATTTATTGGCACTGAACATCAATTGGCCGATATTTTCACTAAACCTTTAAGTTCTGATAGGTTAAGTTACATTAGGCACGAGCTGGGGATGATCAATTCTCACCGATGCTGAAATTATCACTGATGATCAATTCTCACCGATGCTGAAATTCTCACTGATGATCAATTCTCACCGATGCTGAAATTCTCACCGATGTGAAATTCTCACCGATGTTGAAAGTCTCACCGATGATCAATTCTCACCGATGCTGAAATTCTCACTGATGATCAATTCTCACCGATGCTGAAATTCTCACCGATGATCAATTCTCACCGATGCTGAAATTCTCACCGATGTGAAATTCTCACCGATGTGAAATTCTCACCGATGTTGAAATTCTCACCGATGCTATTTTAAAACTTCTGTCTGCCGCCAAAAATATGAATCGTTTTATTTTTATGTTATTTTACTTTATTCGTTTATTTATGATTCCTACATGATAAAACTAAGCCTAAACCGCTTCTCACTCCACCGGACCCAAAACCTTTCACCTTTGAATCCTAGCTCCCTAATCGACTGAGAACCCTAAATCCGTGATGGAAAAAACCAAGATTCCTGCCAGCAGAGATGATAGTGTAGAGCCTAAAACAAAGAAGCAGAAAGTGCAGCAACAAGCTCGTGGAAGTAATGTCAGAACTAGGTCGGGAAAGTGACCGGTAAACCCTCATTTGCAGAATAGAGATATTGTGATTGAAAAGGAGCTATGCGTAGATTGGTTGCTACCAAGCAAGTCGTTGGGGCTTGCAATTCTGGAAGATCAGAGATGGGTAGATTGTTTTTCAAATAACAATGGTCCCTACTACCCAAATTTAGTGAAACAGTTCTACGAATTCGTATGCTTCGAGAAGTCTGAAAATGAGAATCGGGTAAGTTCTTTTTTAAATGGAAAAGAAATGTCATTTTCTTTAGTAGAGTGGGAAGAATGTTTAAAATTCCCCCATGAAGGTGTATCCGGGTATGTCTCAAGAGAAATTCCACCTACCAGTAACATCTTTGACTATGAGACCGCTTTAAAAGAACTAACGGGAAATGGAAGTCAAAGGCAAGTGGTTGCTACTGAATTGGATGGAGAGAACAGACTGATTTTCAAATTTGTTCAAAATGTTTTGATACCGATGAGAGGAGATTTTTCTCATCTGAGATATCAAGATATTTATCTTCTACATCTGTTAAGACATGGTGTGAAAGTTAATCTGTGCAGACTGCTGTTGAATCAAATGGAAGACATGATTAGGCCAAAATCAAAGACTAATACTTTATTTTTTTCCAAAATGATCTATGTGATGATAAAAGTGAAAGGGATAGCTGAGTCTCGGGATGAGACAGTTGTAGTTAAGAATAACTTCTGTATCACTACTACAGTTTGTAAGTACATGAAAATCAATTGGAACCCATGGAAAGGAGAATGGGTCAGTGATGACCAGAGGGTGTATGATAAGTTTAATCCTGTGGATTATCCTTCAAGGCCAAAGGATAAAAGAGATCCAGGTTTAGGATCTGATGAAGAGGAACCCGAGTAAAGTGATGAGTCAAAAGAAGAAGAAGAAGAAGAAGAAGAGGAAGAAACTCCTATGGATATTGGAGGAGATCCAGACTTTCCCCCAAGTCCTGTTACTGAGTTTGTATACTCAAGAAAAGGAAAAGTAGAGGAAGTGTTATCTATTCATGAGGAAGACCAGCCAATTACTCAGCAAGAAGGAGAAATATAGAATGTATCTGAATCGTCTGATTCTGCTAGGTTGAGTTTGAGTCCATTGATTGAAACCTCAGTTGTGCCTACTGATGAAGTAGAAAAAGAAAGAGAAGAAGATGTACCTCTTCCAGAAAATCTCTTTACTACTGCTGAGATGGAAGCTGTTGTGGAAGATTCTGATGAAGAAAGACCATCAGAAAATGTAGGTGTTGTACATAGGAATTCACCCATTGAGGGGGAGCATCATTCCAATATTGGAAATGTTACAGTGACTATTGAGGTTGAAGACTGGGTAGAAGACCCAGGTTTTATAGTCCGTGGTTTGGATTATCCGGATTTGGATAATGAAGTATCCTTGAATAGACCAAAGAGCAGCTATGACATCAATTCTGAGTTATTGCCTGATGATGTGGTCCGAGTACCTGATTTAGATGTGCTGAAATAAAATCTCAAAGTAAGTTTTGTAGAAGAAGTAAATACAATGGAATCTTTTTTAGTTTCCTTGATTCAATCAGTCATGAATGATTCAGTAGTCAGCTTAGCTTCTGCAAGAGTATCTACTACAGTTTCTCCTACTGATTTTGTTACAAAGTCTGATCTTGAATCCCTGAAGCATGAGCTGAAAGAATCCTTCAGTGCCTCAGTTAATGAGATGAAGCACTGTTTTCATGAAGAAATGAAGTTGTTAGAACAATCTCTTGAGATTTCTCTTGGTTTCAATCTGTCAACTTTTATGGGTGAGCTAATGGAAGCAGTCAAAGAGTGCGAGACCCAATCTTCTAGAATAGAAGCAGATCTTGAAGCCTTAAAGAAGTCTGTTTCTACTTTAGATTCTTACATGAGCTCAAAGCCTCAAGCTGATAAGGATTTAGTCTATGTGAAAAGTGTTGTAAGCCAAATGGTCTCAGTATTTGAAGATTTAAAATCTTCTATAACGGATCATGTTAAAAATCAGGACTCTCAACTGAAAACTCTAATTAGTGGTTTGACCAAAAGTTTCAAAGAAACTGTATCGTTCTCAGTTGGTCCTCTAGCTTCAAAACCTGCATTTGATTTGAATCAATTATGAGCTATGATGAAGGAGGAGCTTGGTTCTATTTCAACCAGTGGCTCTGTGGACTCATCAGATCTAAGCCGGTTAGTGCTCTCTACAAGAGATTCAGTAAGGGAAATAATGAAAATCGTCCACGACACTATGAAAGAGGCCTCTGCCTCTCAGGAGGAAATAAAGAACAAGGTGGATTATTATTTCCAAAGGATTTTTACAAAGCAACAACTCACCCATCATTTCAAGCTGATGTTGGAAAACATGAAATTACCCCCTATAACTCAAGCCTTCCGAGAACAAGTGAGCAAGCTAAGAGAGCTGACTCCTGCCTTAGAAATTTTTATGGAGAACAAAGATGATTTTATATCTGTTATGGAAAGAGGAGGAGGTATCATTATGGATTTCAGAAATCTGTTACTGCCCTTTTTGCATGTTGATTCCAGACCAGTTATTGTCCCTCCTTCCTTGCCTGCCTCTGCCTCTACTGAGTCTCCAGTCCAGATGACTCATGCTCAGGCCATCCGAAGCCTCACACCTATGATCACTCAACAAACTTCCCAATACAGTCCAGGCACTGTATCAGTGGCTCAGCCTCCTGTGATCATTTCTGGGATTCCAAAGCCCTCACTCACATCCTCACCACCTGCCTCCTCTTCTGATCCAAAAGGCAAATCTCATGTTGAAGATCCGGATTGTTGAAGTGGCCAGGCTGTTTGATAGGATTTTTTTTCCTTTTTTTCTTTTCTATTCTGTTTATGTATGTTTTTTTGGGTCTAATACAAATGCTTTTCTTTACACTATCTCTATTTCTCAGTTCTCTCTGTCTGCTTTCCCACTTGTTGATTATCACAAAGGGGGAGAAAATTATAAAGGGGGAGAAAATATAAAGAGAGGGGGGGGGGGGGAAATATCAAAGGGGAGAAATTTTGAGCCTTTGCTGCTATTCTTACATTTCATTCTTTGGTACCAACTCTTTCAAAGCTTATCTCTGATACTATTGTATTTAATACATCCTATGATAACTTTTGATCTATTTCATTCTATTACTATTTCCTCTATTTCCTCTGATGGATTTCTTTGAGAAATTATAATATAAACGTTATATTCTCTTATACTATATTCTCACTATTTTTGGTCATATCATAAGTCGTGATTATCAAAAAGGGGGAGATTGTTGACCTCACCTATTTTGATAATCCCAATTATGTGTTCATATATTATGCTACTCTCAATTACTGATGATCTACATTTTAATTCTTTCAAATCAGTGATCAAGTTAATAATAATGATTAAATAATCTCTGATTTATGTTAATCTCGATTATCCCTGTTTAGCTTTGAAACAATTCTAAGTCAATTAGATGTGGTTTGCATAAGATCCAGAGCTACCGATAGCCAGAGCTACCGATAGCCAGAGCTACCGATAGCCAGAGCTACCGATAGCTAGAGCTACCGATAGCCAGAGCAACCGATAGCCAGAGCTACCAATAGCCAGAGCTACCGATAGCCAGAGCTACCGATAGCCAGAGCTACCGATAGCCATAGCTACTGATAGCCAGAGCTACCGATAGCCAGAGCTACCGATAGCCAGAGCTACCGATAGCCAGAGCTACCGATAGCCAGAGCTACCGATAGCCAGAGCTACCGTTAGCCAGAGCTACCGATGCACACACAGAGCTACTGATACACACAGAGCTACCGATGCACACAGGGAGCTACCGATAAGAGCTACCGATAAGAGCCACCGATAAGAGTTTGAAGAGCTACCGATGGAAGATCCCTACACCGAGTCAACCGTACACGTCTACAAACAAACGACTACCTATAATGAACTGCGGAGTCAAATCCTATATCCTCGACCCTATTTTTTTATTATACTAACGGTTACATTTTTTACTTTTGATGCATTTAATGTTATTAAATGATTTGTGTTTCCATTTCAGGAAATCGTACCAAGTACGATCAAAAAGCATAATCATTCCTCAGAAAAACAAAAAGAAGCGGTATAAAGAGGACATCGTGTATGTATCAAAAAAGGAGAGAGACACTAGACTAAAAGCAGATCGAGCACACAGAACACACTGGCGATCAATCTCAAAACGTGCCAAGAAAAACTGGAGAACTTGCACTCACGAGACTACTACTACCAGCCTCAAGAACATAGAGCATACATCGAGCAATCTATGCTGAAGAAGAACCACACAAAACTCATCATTCCTTGAGCCGATAAGCAAGCTGAACCTCGAAGTCAAGGAAGCAGATGGTACTCTGTTTTCCAGACAAAAACCAGAAGAAGACTCAGAAGGAATTCTAATCAACAAAAGGAGTCAAGAGCTGCACGAAGATCACTAGAGCCATTTCTAATCTCTAAATCTTTATCTCTGTGATTTACTTTTTACATTACGAGAAGTGTGTGTTATCTGTTGTATTTTACACACACATTGTCTCTTGAACCTTAACTGGAGGATTTGTAAATCCTCACTCACTATCTTTTCATTCTTTTTCCCACTGTGGACAGTGGTAGTGGTCGTGTGTGACCTGGACAGCTGGTTGCTGTTGTTTTGTTTCTCACGGATAACAGTGGTAGAGGTCTTGGACCTGGACAGTTGTAAACTGTTGAACCCCGATTCAGGGTGTGGATCATCCTTATATATGCTTTTGAGAGGACTAAGTCTCGGCTTGAGACTAAACCTCTTGGTTAACTCCTCTTTGTTTTTTGTTAAAATCTATATCCATACAGTACATATCTATTTCATATTCCGCTGCTATTACTTTGAAATATAATTTATCTTCAAAGCTACTTTGATAGTTAGACTCGCAAGTGTTTATATTTATTGTAAACCAGTAAGTTAGTTTCAAAAGTTAAATTAATCATTAGATTAAGTTAACTGAGAACTAATCAATCTTTGAGAAACTAATTGAACCTTTATAATCTGTATAAATTCAATACAGTTTAATCTGTTTTTGAAATTGGGGGATTTTAATAGAAATTATTTTTAGCAAAAATTTTAATTGGAACTCAATTCACCCCCCCTCTTGAGTGTCCACTCCGACCAACATTTATGTTACTATTCATAAAAAAAAGTTCATTCTATTAGGCTCCGATTAACTTACTGGTCACAACTCTAGAGGACCTTTTTTTGAAATTCAAAACATAGAAGTGGAGATTTTATGTTTAATGGCTAGGTTTTGACTCTCTCATAAATAACCAAGTGTTGTTTCAAAGGGACACAATGATTTATGATATATAGGCTATGAATAAAATTTATCTAAGATAAGAATACCATAAAATGTTTGGGGTGTTATAAACAATTAAAAGATCAAAACCCGCATTGGGATTTCCCAATTAAAAATGACCGAAACCAAAATCAAGCAAAAAAAATAATATATATCTTTTTAAATGCATTATAGATCTCTAAAATATGCATTGATCTATAAATTATTAAGGATAAAATTAGGATAAATATGTAGAAAGCAAGGATAAGATTCCCATATACTAAGAGGAGATTGAACGTGGTTAATCATGCTCAGATCCATCAAGAGTAGGGGTTTGAGGGGTAAAATCCACTTCATGGGAGTCTCTATAACAAAGGAATAAAAATTAGGTTTATCAGGGGTAACATGTGGAGGTTAAATATGGGTTTTAGTAAAACTGTAATAATTTTTCAGAATATAATTTTCACACAAAGATGATTAGCTTTGAACGGTTTCATAGTAAAAAAACTATCCACCCTAACTGTGAACCCGTATACTATAGTTCTTGGTTTCTACTAAGTCGTCACATAGTTTCTAAAAACATGCACCAATAGTGAAAATAACCACTTTTTAGTGATTCACAATCTTCACTATATGGGCCCACGGTTTTCCCAAACTATTCACCAAGCATGCACTATCCAAATAGAAACCATATTTTTCCACATTTCACATGAAGCACCCCCTAAATATGGTCATTAATTTTTTTTTATAAATTAGGCTCAAGAATACCTAATAACCAGTAGTAGGATGTTAAAAATTTCTCAACATAGAAACATTATTTCCCTAGAGTACCTGGCAGGAAGTTTCCAAATCAAAGATACAAGGCCACTACTCTCTCATTAGTTCCTCCCCCTAAAAATTATTATGTGAATGAAAACCATGATTCCATAGCACATGGACCAAAAGTATCATCGTTCCATGAAGTAATATTGTCTTAGAATCAATTATCCTGACTGGATGATCAATCATAGATAAATCAGGCTCAACATCGAGTTCACACTAGCTAAAAATATGATATGGATCAGAAATAAATTTATGCATCTGTGATAAACGGTACTTCTTATGTGTCGATTAAAATAATGATGGAAGTGATTAATGGTAATAATTTATACCCTACTAATAAAAAACAAAATAATGGTCTCAAAAAATAAGTATCATTATTCCCTTTCCTCCCAAGATATTAATGGCCTAAATTGGGAGAAAATTTCAAGAACACCTGGTCACCAATTGAAAACTCCAACGGTATACAAACAAAGAGAAGAATAAGATTTAAAAATTCTATATAAATTAAATATTATCTAAAAATAGACAAAATATATTTTTTTGTTTATTGAAAAATGAAGAGTCTAACTGAGGAACATTCACCAATCTATGACCAAAAAAATAGCGACTTTCAAGACCGAACATACATGGCCTCAAAATTATCCATTATAATTTTTGAATTGTAACTATTATTATTAGTATAATCAACCAATCCTAAATATTTGTCCCAAACTTTACCAAACTGTGGACACATTCACAAATTATATCCTAAAAAATGTTTATATTCCTCTATATCTTTCCATCCATCTATGGATGGTATATAGTATTAAAATGAACATGATATCATTGTACATATTGAAGGCCTCACAAAAAAATGAGTGGGAAAATAGGGATCTAAATCAGAGACTATAAAAATTAAAAATTCATGAAAATTAATATTCTCATTCATATATATATTTCCCAACTCCTCAATATTGGTTCTGTAGTGAATGGAAAAAAAAAGTAAGACAATTTGGTATTAATTTCTTCTTTCCATTGATAAGAATCAACCCGACTTCAAAATCCATTAATATCCCAACCCAATTACAAGTCAGTACTAGATGTGGATAAACTAACCCCAATGTTATATGATTCTCATCCATGAACTATTATGATGTGTTCTAAGAAGAAACAAAGTAATCGATGGCTCGTATCATAACCATCCACGAGAATCCTCATTGTGTCTCATAAATCATCTCTTTTGTTCCTTAGTTCATAACTTATTGGGAATTATGGAAACCCAGTTCATATATTTCATTATAGGTGAAGGAACAACATACCAATTCAGGAACCATAAGATACTCTCTATTGAGAAATAAATCATAAAAATAGTATCCCCACCATAAAGAGAGTCTCTAATTCTACATAACTCATAATAAAGCTTCTTACCTCGAAGAACCATCTTGATAAGGGTGTAGGTCAACAGAACACTAGACATGACATCCCTGACCCATGATTCATGAACTCCTATAAGAAGTGGTGAACAATGATCCATCATGTACCAATATTCCAATGATTATTTCATGTCCCCGGTTGTATGTTTCGTGCTAAATAAATTAGCAATGATATTCCCATTCCCAAGGGTATATGGGATTTCAAAAATAATAAATTATAGGTAATCCACTCAATGGCTTTGGTAGAAATTCTAATATTTTTGAATGAATATATCACAGAAGAACATATTGAATGAATACATTGTAAACCATTCCATGAAAAGGTAATGTCACTAACTCTTATGTTCATACATCACAACTGCAAGTTATAGTTCCCGGGTTGGATAATTAATCTCATGTGTCATCAACTGTCAAGGTTCATTGGATACCATGTGATAAAACTAAAAAATAATACATCCCAACTATGAAATGGATACGTCATAAAATAGAACAAATCTATACTCGACTTTAGGAAAAGTTAACATTGACACAGAAGTCAAAATCCATTTAATTTCAATGTAATAAATCTTACATTTTTCATCCCAAATGAAATGTAACCACTTCCAAGTGGGTGTGGTCATAGAAGAGGCCAATTATGAGGAATATTTTTCAAACTGTTATTAATACCCTAGTAAACCCTATAATCTCTCAATGTTGAAAACATTATGTGGTTACTCCAATTTCATAACAACTCTCACCTTTATAAGGTAAATTGAGATAAAATTTTCAATGACCATATATCCCAAAAACATCACTTCTTTAATATAGAAATC
Source organism: Viscum album (assembly GCA_963277665.1). Classification (NCBI taxonomy): domain Eukaryota; kingdom Viridiplantae; phylum Streptophyta; class Magnoliopsida; order Santalales; family Viscaceae; genus Viscum; species Viscum album. Next base: position 1,617,057,382 of record OY728143.1, read on the forward strand.
AAATTTCAATATCTTGGAAGAAATTCATTGATTTCCCAACAATTCTAGGACTACTATTAGATAATGTACATGATCCTCTATTGACCTAATGTAAAACAATAAATTATCTACAAATTACACCATATAAATATAATGATACTCATTGAAAATCCTTTTAAGAAAATCCTTAAGACACTAAAAGCATTGGTTAGACCAAAATAGAGTGAAAATGTACTAATAAGGTAGGTACATTCTCCAATAGCTATTTTTATGAATTTTAGATTTCTTTATTCTTAGCTAGTGACAACAAAACTGAATATAAATTGTTAAAAACCCATTATTCCCCTTTAACTAGTTAAAGGTATCACAAATACATAGAAATCTATACTTATTCATTACAGTAAATCTACATAGATTTTAGTAATTTACACAAAATATTTTCCAGCTACTTTATTAAGAAAGAGAAAAACCACCACCTGTGGTGACACAATCAGGAATATCAATACTTACTCTAAAAATCATCCAAAATACTCATCAAATCATTCATTTGAGCTGGTTCTATGACGTATGAAGAAATAGAAAGTGGTTGACTATTTGGTAGAAAATAAATATAAAACTATACCTTTCTTATTAGTATAAAACCTGATTATTCATAAGGAAACACATCGGGAAACATAAAAAAAACTAGAGGGAGATCATCAATAAAATATCCACTCCAAATCAAAAGAGAACATTGACATTACATTCCCCAAGTCTAGATAAGCACGGATGGTTCTACTCGACCTCATTCCCCATTATCCCAGGATGATACGGAACTCCCAATCAGGCATAGTATGGGAGATATGATGAATATAGAAGTCAATATGGGTTTATTAGAAATGATACCATCCATATAAAAGATGACGTCAATAATTTACATATAAAGAATCCAAAATTCCTAGGTAAGTCCAACCTTTGAAAATGAGTGAAAGCAAGAAGGACAATAGAGACCGTGTACTCACTTCATTTTGAGGGGTGTACTAATATCCATCACCTAAGTCAAATGTTTTGAATTATGATTTATGAAATTCGTGATAAAAGTCAAAATGAACAAATGAGATTCATTTTTATCAAGTAAAGGAATCACTATTAATGAGGATATAGTGATGGTACCTCTCACAATCATTGGAGCCATATCTACTTCCTATAGATACTCTTCAACTCTTTAAAATATATTCATTCCAGATGTATATGGATGGAACCCTTTTGTTCATGATGTGTATAATTTTACTTTAGTAAATTTATGTGATAATGATAATGTTATACTATATTGTGATGAGAAGATATAACAAAATTTCTACAATTTTACTAAATTCCCATAGGATCTTCTAATCCACAGTTCCTAAAAAACCATTTCGAACACCCAATATTTTCACACTGGAAGAATGTCAAAGGGCCTCTTCCAGGAAATAACGGAGTTCTAGAAGAACCCTTTTTTTAGATACACCCTAGGTATAATCACACATTATATTCCCTTAATGGGAACTCATAGAACATCCATTCAGATTAAATGGATCTCTCGTAGACCCTATCATACTCTCCAGGTCAAGATCATCCATCAACGACATATCAAACACATCGTAATAAAAGTAATTCATTCACGAGAAATACTAAGTATTAATATAAAATCATAGACCCATACGTAATGGTTTATTCATTATATTTTCATTTGTTACAACCTCGAGATAAAACTATGAAATCATGAAAAAATAGTTTTAATATTCTATCATGATCATGTCATCCTGCATGAGTTTGAAAAACTCTATAGCATTATCCATCACTAAGAACCTTTTGATATAACTGGTAACATAAAATAAAATTTAATTATATCCACTCTAAACATTCATAAAAATTCCTTATCACTATCGAGTCCCACCAACTCCTACTAGGTACCCCATTATTTATAGTGCACAATTTATAATTATTGAATCATGTGTTTATAAGAACTCAATTGAAATTTGAATCTTCATAAAACAATCATCAGCCTCTTAAGGATCATTTGAGCCTTAGAATGGTGGTGTCATCTAGTGAAGGAACACCTAAGAATGATTCCATATTTTATCCCTCTATGGTTCCACGGTTGGATCCTGAATGGAAATGGTTGAAGGTGGTTATCCCAGATCTTGGATAACACACACAATAACCATAATGAGATCTTGGTCCACAGGGGGATTTTCCCAATGTGGTTCACCAATAGCTTCTTACTGGGGGATTTTCCCACTTCTTCAAGGAGGAATGATGATACACAACATTGTCAAACATCATTATACACAACCAAATATTACATATATCAACAACTAAATCAATATCAATGTTATTATTAATCCCATCATATAAGAAAAAAGAATTTGGATTTCAACCTATAGTAATAAAATATAAAGAAAAATTATAATTTGTTCAATTTTTTCAACAATATTCATTTTCTAAACCACAAATGATAATGTATGGCTCGTTTTTGTGATATACGGAAACATACTCACATAATAATACCTCCTAAGTCCAGATAATATACTGTAAACTACATACTGGTAACAAGGAAAAATGTTAAACCTCCCAAAGAAAAAAATTTGTTGAGAACTAGGCCAGTTACCACGGAACCCTAATACCCAATACAGAAATGACATGGACCAAAGGGAATTTATAATTCCCATAGATTGGTGACTAGAATGTATCATTATAAAAGATAAAATATGGAACACATTTTCAAATAAATACCATAAGATAAATATATAAGTTTGTATGCTCAAAAATCCATTGGGAGGAAGTACAAGAAAAAAACTAATATAAAAAACACAAAATAGTGACTCATCAATGTACTGAGTTGGATGAAAAACATCACAACATTAACAAAACTCTAAGACCAAATAATAAATAACATCCACACCTCAAAGAGGATCTATCCTTTTGCTCAGACCACGAACACAGAAATATAAAAGTTCTTGATGGTAAATGTAAAGTGTTATCTAAAATTCCATTAGGGTCTCATCAAGTGTTCTATAATAGATTACATAGTAATAAACCAAATCATGATTAATTTTAAATTAATTGGGGCATGGAACTAAATTTTCATATTAGAAAAACATTCATCCATTTTAAATTTATTGAAAACATTTCAAACATAGATTAAATAAATAATTTATATAATTTTTTTTATCTAAATATAATATCATGAAGAAAATAGTTCTACAGTCAATGGTATATATCTCAAAAAAATAATATCAAGCAACATGGACATCTTCCCTATGGTTTCATAGTTTCGTGTTATAGGACCCTCACAAATCACATATCATTGATCATAGAAAGATGTGTACACAAGTCCTTGAGGTAGTGGGTGAATATGGCTCATCAACATCCAATCAAGGATAAGATCTTCCTTACTAGAATATTTTAGAGTCTTTATCATAAATTAATTAATTCAGAATAATCATTCAATAATGCTTTCCCCAAATAACCTACTAAAATCCTAGAATAGAATGTTATCAATCAATCAATCAAAAATGTAAAACCTGTTAATTTCTAAATTTTCATTTTCAATAGTCTAATATCCATTCAAAAAAACATGGCATTTTCATCAATTAATTCCATTTAAAAAAATCCAATCATATTTTTTTATCAACACAATTTAATCTTTTTTTCTCAAATCAATTCTCAAATCAATTCATCAATACATCAAATTCAAAATATTCTATAATTTTCAATTCCACTATAATTGTTGGTTTTCCCCTAAATTAAATTCCAATTCAAATAGCATATCAAAATCATGATGAATTGTGTTTTTCATAAATTAGATGAAAAAAATATTAATTAAATCGTGAAAAAGAATGGTTATTTATATCATGAAACTGAAACAAAACAACCAATCATTGTTCAAAAGATTGAAAATCTACGATCGACACCCACAATGTTTTTTTATAAATAATGATAGAAACATAGATCATGTATCCAATCCTAGAAAAAAGATTCATTAAAACTGTGTTTTGATACATCCAATACTACATGAAATATCAAACTCAAGGAGGAAATAATTAAATATCAAAAGAAACTAAGGAGAAGTGATCAATATACCTACAAGAGATTGAATGTGATAAATAATACATTGATCAATAAAAAAGGTGTTCTAGGGTCCAAAACTTCTTCTTGAGTGGATTTCTAGACATGTAATCCGAATTAGGTCATGCGGGGGTTGGACAAAGGTGAAATCTGGTGTTTAGGTAATTTTCAAGGATTATTTGACATAAAAGAATCCCACGTACATCGTTAGCTTGGAGGGTTTGAATGGTAAGACTAATTGTGTCTCCAAACCATGATACCTCATATTGGGGTTCATAGTTTCTACTATGTTAGATCTGAGTTTTTTATACCATGTTCCAACTGTGAAATCACATACTGTCCAGGGGTTTTATAGTTTATACTAGGTAGTAGCACAGTTTGTGAAAACTATGCACCAACATTTCACAACTGAAAGAGCTTCCAAAATTTTCAAATTTCATATGAGAACCCTTAAACACAAACCAACCACATAATGTTAAAATGATCAGTGATGGAGTACCTAAAAAATTGTAATATGATGTTACAAGTTCGTTCAGAATAATGGATTGTTCCCTTCTCAATGATACTATCCATCACTAAATTAGTAAGATGGGGTAATGATGGGTAATTTCTTAAGGTTTTCATTAGATAAAGAATGAAAATTTTGGTGTTTTTTTGTATAGGATGGGTGTTTCTATAGATGATCATGAATGGGTTGTTCATGGGTACCTATTCCCTGATGTGTATATATTGAATTCTTACCTAGAAAGCGGATAAAAAGACAAAATTTAATAAGAATGGGTCTCAAATGCCTATTAAAACCCCAATAATATATATATATATGGTTATATATATTTTTGTCATTTACCCAATAATTTAATAAAAGTTACCTCATTTTACATGTATCGTTGTAACTTAATTTCTCTATAGTTACTTAGTTTAGTGCCAAAAATTTAGATTTATCATCTTACTAAATATCAATTTTCAAATTTAAAAAATAAATCCATTTTATTAATTAATGTTTTTTATAAGTGATTGAAAAAAAAATTAAATATAAAATGAAAAAATGGAAAATTATTTTTTGGAAAGCTACATTTTATGGTTAATGGTAACTTTAGTTTTGTTCCTTATAAACTATTAATCATTAAACAAGTATTTATTTATTTTTTTTAGTATTTATTTAAATAAATTGTAAATTAAAATTCATACTTCATATATGAGAATTTTTACTGCTAAATAAAAACAGATAAAATAGAATAAAAATAATGTTCTTACGTAATTTAGTTTTTATTGATCATGTTTAATTAAATTATTATTAATTATAACGCTATAATTATTTATTTTATTTTTTTACCTTGTTTATTACTAATTCCATTATTTTAATCTATCTAATTTATGAATGAAATAAATTTTATTTAAAATTTTTTATTCCCCAGAAAATTACATTAAATTAATAGATATTATCAAAAAAATAATTGGTATATTTTTATTTTATTCCAATATTATTACTGATAATTTCAAGTCAAATATTCTTTGCATAACACATTATCTTATTCTAACTACAAATTACTTAATATACATGTTGACTACATATATACTATAACACCAAATTATTTTTATATATATCTCCATTTAAATAAATACTATATCGAATAATTATTTTCACATGTTATATCGAACTAAAATTGACCCCAACAAATTATTCTGACATAATGTATTGAAATGAAAAAACATATTAATAGATTATCTGAAGATAATATAGAGCAACATTATGAATCCATAAGAGGAATAAATCCTTAGGTATATAAAAATAAATTGAATATGAATTCTCTATCATTATGGTATATTAAAAAGATCATAACTATAATACTAACATATAAAATTAAAAAAATTGTTTAGAAACATAATAAGGACATTGAGATAGAAATAAATTAATATGATGGGTGTTTCTTATGATTTCTAATGCAGTATATAGGAATGAAATAATCCATTTTATTTATATCCATTGTAAATATGACTATTAGAAATATTTCCATTGGATATATAGTTGTTGGATATATTAAAAGATATCATTGATGTTTTTTAATTAAAATTAACATATTAGAAGATAATATTTCAATAAAATAATATGGGAATATTTAACTAAAATATTTCATACTTTTTTCTATTAATTATTACATATAATTTTTATTATTTAGAAAAATAGAATGATATAAAATATTTATACACTTCATAAAAACATTTTAATAAAATTTTATTGATAATATTGTAGGGTTAACATATACATAATTAATCTCAATGATATGTGATTAAAATCCAATAATATTAAAATTGTATATTTGTGAAACTATTATTGTTTAAATTATATCTTATAATTATCTTAATAAATTAAATTGATCAATTTTAAAGGGTTATTCAAATAAAATTTATAAATGTACAAAAAATATATGAATAGTCTATTAATTGGAAATTTTTATTAAATGGGATTAAGAAAATTTAATGTTTATAAATTAATTTTTCAATAAACCATTTCTTTCTATATGTTATATGTTTTCAGTTAAATGATTAATTTTTTAGGGTTGAAAGTGAATAATATCCACTGGAGTCCAAAATTATAATCATCGTATTTTAAAATATGTTATCTAGAAAATATCATTTGTATGTATAAATGTATGTTATCGATGTTGTAAAATGTAACTTTCCACAATAAAGGAAATATTTTCTAAAAAATTGAATTAAATAGTAAAGATATAAAATATTAAGAAATATTATATCTAAATTATTTTTTTGAATGAATTCCTGACCAAAATTCTATAGTTTGTACTCTTTTTATCCATTTTAATTTTAATATAAAAACCATATGTTTTATAAAATGAATATTTTTCAAAATTGAACTCAACACACACCTATTAAAGGGACCCTCCTTTACCCCTATCAAAAAATTATTTTACATGAATTGTATATTGAATATATTCCAATTATTAATATCATAAATACACTATAGATGTTGGGATTCTTCTAACCCCAAAAATAATCCTAAATTCTTCATTTTGGAAGATCTTATTTTGAGGAGCTAATCCATCAAGTAAGTTTCATTCTTATTTAATATATTTTGAAATTACATTCACACATCCACTATTACTAAATATTATTTTCAAACATAATGATTTTTTAATTTAATAATTATTCTTCTTTGAAAATGAAACATAAATTATCTAAATCTATTCTCCAAATCATTTTATTAGTATATACTGTTTTTTGGATTGGATTAACCAACTATATGGATGGTGTTATGCCAAAATAATCATTATCATCTGGAATATGAATCGAGGTGTTAATAATGGAAATATATATTATTAATATAGTAATATATGACATGAATATTTTTGGGAGGATGACTAAAAATGATCATACATTATAATCTTACTCGTGGTTGTTGTTAAATTACCTAAAACATGTTTTTCATGGACCGCATTCTTATAACCCATATTGATTTCATACATTAAGATAACAAAATACTATAATATAATATAAAAAATTATTCAAATACCATGAATAATACTGTAATGATGATGTTTTTATTAAATAAGAAGGATTATCATCTTTATGGTGAAACTAGAAATAAATAATCGGTACTATTAATATTTGATGATGAAAATAATATATATCTAAAAATATATGTATAATTAATTATCATAATAAACTATAATATAGGGTAACGTATATGAATAATATTCTAAAATATTGATTATGATTATTATGTTTATTATACAGTTGGTTAAAGAAGTTTTATATAAGTCAAGTGTAACGGTATGGGTTTTATCATTAATCACATTTGAAAATTGTGAATGTCTACATTTGAAGAATAAAATAGGGAAATTATATATAACTTCTCTCTAAAAAATTAAATTTATTTTACTCTATTAATTTATGGGTTTTAAACAAATTCTTACAATTCTATATAACTGTAGTAATGCACAAGAATGGGATACAAACATCACTTATTTTCAGTCGATAATCTTTATCTTGTTCATCTATATTATTTATAATTATTTATGAATATATATATATCTATACATATATCATTACATAAGTTAATTTTCTATTAAACATTAAATTCTTTATAATATTTTTAAAGGATACATTTAAATAATTTTATTTCATATGTTATTTTCAACTCTCTTTACTTTCTTTAAGTGTAACAAGAATCATTTATTTTGAACAAATCCAACATGAAAACATATTCATAAAATCTACCTCAATTTACTTTAATAATAATAAAATATAGTTTTTTATAGTATAAAATATAAACTTAACTTCAATTATTTTATAAATTATTTTCTATTTGTAATAAATGATGTATAAAAATAAAAAAAAGGTGATTCCATTCTATTTATAAAAATAATTCTTAATACATTAAAAAGTATTCTTCATCCATGAAAATTTCATTTTATATTTATTATGATTCACTAGGTATATACAGTAATGATACCATTGACCTTCTTTCATTTTATTTCTTTTGATCATGTTTTATTGAAATATAATTGAAATTAAGTAATCTCTCACACATTTACTATTTCATGAGGAGATTTATAGGTCATAGTGGAATGATAAACCAAGAGGGTGAATTAATATTCAAAATATAAACATTATCCTTTGTAAAATTATAGACTTAAAATCCCTCTATTCAGAACATATCTGAGTTCATAAATAAAGTATATATTGAAATTTATGTATTTAGAAATAGATTCTCAAAGGTTAGATCAAAACCTATATTAAAACATAAAATTACATTAGATTTTGAAATGATTCCTCTAGAACCAAACACAATAAAAATACCATGTATAAATCCAATCTATAAGTTATTATATTACTATTATTGTTATAGACACCCATTATAATGAATTTATATTTTTGAGTTAAATTAAAATAGGATGTGAATGCAAAATTCTGAAATAATTAGTTTCCTTAATTAAGACATTAAATCTATTTTAGTGATTAGTCCTCTCATGTTGAATGAAAACTAATATAAATAATTTTTGAAAACATAAAAAAAATCATCATGTTTGATCTATTTTAATAAAATAAGCAACACACAGGGTAGTCCAGGCTATTCACAACCTCTTCCAGAGTGACACATGTGATAATATATGTTATGAAATGAAAGGAGTATAAGATAAATCCACTTTATAGTATATTTAATGTTTTATATAAATATTAATAATAACATTCATAATTAAATATGAAAACTAAAGAGTGAGAGTGATGAAATTGTGGGAGGATCAATGTATCTCAATATCATATCAAATTTGACTTATCAGTACGGTTAACCTCCTTGGATGATTATCTGGTAAAATTTGGATGTAAAAATTTAGTCAATTATAAAATATTTTAAATTTTTCTATTCTCATCTGAAAAATATGGGGTTACATTGTTGAAAATGGTAATATTGATATCATAAAACCACTAGCTCATTTCACAAGTGATTTTTCCTCTTACGTGTAGAGAAAGTAGTTTTTTTGTAATATTAATAATGAAATCCTCATTCTGAGGATTAATAATATAATTCCAAAATAGATACAACATATCATTATATTATCTATAATATTGTTACATGAGTATTTTAATGAATTATTTTATCTGAAATAATACAAACAATGTATGACCTTCAGTGTTACTTATACATGGAAACTTTATTTCATCCTTGAAATCAATGTGTTTCATAGTGAAGAAGCTTCTGTACATAGTGAAATATTGAGTCTGGAATGGTCAGATGAAACTTATTTATATGTTAACTTGAAATACTTCTTTTGGGTTCTTTATATGATCATGCAGTTTTGATACATTATTATATGTTTAATTGCAATACCATAGTCTCAACTTGTAGTCATTCCATAAATCCAAAATTTTTAACATGTCCATCATATTATTACTGGATCTCAGCATCTATTATATTATAAATAAGGTTTGGCTATTTGATATTATCATGTTTTCACTATAATTTCTATTGTGGTATCTTGAGATATTTTTCATAAATTTTATTCATAATTGGTTAAATAATAATGTGATGGCTCTATATGTTTCATACGATATCTTCAAAATGTAAAGAATATTCTTTTTATATGGAATGGTTACTTATCATATTAGGTAGAGTGTCTCTATGTGTTAGCATCATATAATATCTATTACCCTCGAAACGTATCCATTTTTCATGTATTTTCAAACAAATAGTTTACTAACATATGGATATGAAATCAATAATAATATAAGAATCATTATTTTAATCATTAATATAATGATTTGGAATTACCCACAAATGACTCATTTTTTATTATCAAAATTCATTGAATGATAAAATGTAGAGTGAAACATTTATAAATCAGAGCATATACTAATTAAAGTGTATAATTTTCAAGTAAAACATTATATATATTTTTAACAATAAACATCTTATATCTTACACTTTTAATTTTCATAATATTATCTCGACAATTTATTATTATATAAATTAGAAACTAATGAATATAAATAACATGAAATAATATATTTAATGAACTAAAATGGTATAAAAATTATATCACATTAATCTTAGATGTTTAGAAAACCAATAATATGAAAATAAGTATTATAACTATCATGTATCCTCATCACAATCTATGGAATCAGTATCTATTATAGAATGAGGATCAATAAAAGAATTTCATTTGAACTATGATGGATGAGAGGTAGTATGAGTTGTTTTCTATGTCTGGTACTAGGAAGGTATAAAAATTATAATTACCCCCAAAAAAGTATAAAATTTTGAAGTTCATGAACATGATTAAATATAGAATGGGGGAAAAATAAAGGGAGGGGGGTTTAATGTAGTGGCAGAGACTGGATGCACTGAAGGGTGAGGAAAAGATGAAGGTTAATCTATGAATTTTTTAAAAAGATATTGATATTCATCCTTAATTTGGGTAAATACCTTCATAAATAGAGATTATTTCATACTAACATATAATCATTATTCATTTTATCCCATAATTATATCAAAATGTATTTCCAACACTTGTTCCTTTTAAACAAGATATTCAATTTCATTAGTAATTAATAGATTCTAAAGAACACCAATTAGATAGTTAAAATGGCCATCAAAATAGAGTTATTTTTGATTCATTTTAGGTAATTATAAATTCATTTTATGATTTTATCCAGTCCCTAATATATTTCTTATAAATAAATCATACTAACACAAGGTTATTAAAAACATAGGTATGGTAATAATAAATAATCATTTCATTAGTTATTTCAAAATCATCCAACCCAACTCTGATATCTTTCTATATATCCATCATAAAAAAATTAATATTAATAGAAGAATTAATGGCTAATGAAGGAGGATAAGGTTTACTATAATGGGAATCATGTCCCATGGAATTAAAACATCATCAATCGATAATTTAGATCAATTCAAATAAATCATCCTATAGATATCATACTTTTAATCCCAAACATTAAATCATTTTATACATATGAACAACCTTGAATATCCAATTAATATGGAAATGGAGATAAATAATAAGGGAAATATCTTATTCTCGTTAATATTATAGTAAATATAATTTAAAAAAACAATTACTTGATCATATTCATCAGATCAACATTGAATTAAAATAAATTGTGTTAAAATATATTGAAATATATAGGAGAATGATGTGATGGTTTGGTTGGATCATGAGGTGATTTTCCCTCAACTGATTATTCTAACAAATATGTTTTCTATATAAAATTAGACACCCTAATATCTTGATCATCTTCTTTTATCTGAAAAATAAATAAACTTCAAACATCATTTAAATCAATAACCCCATGAACCTCAATCCAATCAAGATCATCATGTTATTTCTCACTATAGGGAGTAAATTATTTAGTATTCATTTAATTAGTAGGTCTAAACATATTTTCCATTAATTTGAGAACAATTTTATTGTTCTCAAATTCTATAAATGAAATAGGAGAACTAAACACAATTCTACCATCATGTTCAATTTGACCAAAAGTTAATCTCTCCTTACTATTGGATAGAGTAACGATGGTCTATCAACCATGCCTAGGATGACTTCCCCCTTCATTATCATCACTTATATAATAATTAGATTCTATCCCCTTAGTATATGAACCCTTGACAATATATTAGGGCACACCTAATATCTGAATCATGTTAGTTGAATAATGAGTAGACTAAAAAACTATATAGATGCATGAACAGACTGCTATCTCTCAACATCATCAAAATATTATTCATTAGAAGGTAGGGAGAGGAATTGATTATGTGAGAAAATGGATGTAACCATAGGATAAGGTATTTACATAACATCTAGATTAATAGAGTCTCTTTATTCATCATATTCCTTTTTAGATTCTCCATGTAGGTAAATAACCTAATTCCCTTATTCATTATATGATTCTCTTAAGAATTAGGGATCATGATTATCTAATTCATATAAAGAATAATATTCTATAAATTTATTAGTTTCTAATGCTATATTATATATGCTTTATATCCTTATATATTTATTTTCTAGATTAAATCTCTCACATATATTTTTTTATGATCATAAAACCATATTTTCTTCCAACTATTTCATATTACCTTTATCATTTTAAAAATTATTGATTTCAAGAAACTCTACCAGAAGAACTCTAAATATACTTCACTTTAGGTAATACAATTTTAATTCTAATAAAGAATCAATTAATCTGTGATATCAAAAAGTATTAAATCAGGAAGTAGACTTAGAAAACATCATCATATACCTCATAAAATATGAAGGAAGGGTAATATGCACACCATACTTTATTAAATTTATAATGAATATATCCTCATTCATCAATAAGATGAAATCCCCATTTCATGAAAAAAATGGATATTATATAAACTTTATAAGAACATGGATTTGACATAAATATCCTCATAAATAATCAATCCATTATTTTTTCCTTATTTAGAACTAGAAAAAAAAATTAATTTCAAATTAATAGTAATTGATAGGTTAAAATATTCATAATACCCTTTTTGAAGAATCTTCAAACACTGAGACCATATATTTGATGAAAATTATATTATCTCTAAATTCACGTTAAATAAAATAGGAACTTTTTTCTCAATAGCTTTGAATTCCATATTTATATAAAAATATTTCAATATCCTTTGAAAACAAGTCTTTTTTTCTTAATTAATTAGAAACTATATACCTATTATTGTACATAGTCCAAAATAAGAGATAAGTTTGATCTTATCCAGTATGCATCCACATCCTTTTTAGGAATTATTATTCAATTCTAATGTTGGGACTTTTGAAGTTCCTCTGTCATTCTATAGTTAAATTCCTGTCTCATTAAAGGTGGTAAAACTATAAAAAATGAGTTCTCAAAAGGTATCTTCATTATAGAAATATTATAATGTTATTTGGAGTTATGGAGTTAATGGATAGGTTAGAGAAAATATATCAAGAAAGAGGTCTTGGAAATCCAAATAGTATATAATTTTTTGGGAGAAAGAAGTGCATTGATATTATGATTTATGTTATTTTAAATAATCGAATGTTTGGAAATTTGTGAAGCGTAGGTAATTAAATAAAATATATTTATAAAAACTATAATTATTGAAATTTTATATGGTTTCTTTAAAAAAAATAATAAAAAATTGTTTAAAAATTTAGAATATTTTCTTTACTTAGCATGGTAGCATGATGTTAAGCATGAAAAAATTCCATGATAGATTAAGGTCCTACAATAGTTAGACATACTAGAAGAATTTTTTTTCAAAACACCATATCTTCATATAGTATCTTAAGATCTTATGCTCACTTTTTTTGGATACAATTTCTATATTAATATTTTGTACTTTAGGCATACTCAATTCTTAAAAAAATCAAAAAATCAAATATAATAATAGAATTATTATAAAAAATTTCGAGAACATATTCCATGTGAACAATAGAAAGAATAAAATAGTATATTCCCCAATAAAAAATTAATGTGTAATTAATTACTCTTATATTATGTATTATATAATTCAATGAATCTAAAATTAGAGACAATTTAAAATGTCTTATTGAATAGGATTATTAAAATTGAACTCTATAGTGATATCAAATTTTTAAAAATTGTATCCCAAAATGTAATTTTTTATAACAATATATTTAGTCTTGGAAGGTGATACAAGGTTTGAAAAAATATTAATGGCACTTTTATTGTCATATTTTATAAGTACATTTTGATATTCATACCCATACTATTGTAATGTTATTTTCATCTACCAAGTCTATGAATATCAACATATATATACCCATCTTACTCTATGGAGAGTGCAATAAAATATTTCATATTGTTACACTATGAAACTATATTATTTCCCAAAAAAACGAAACATTATATAATATATTCTCCTATATAACATAAATCAACCACATGAAGTATTGGAATAACATAATAATAAAAATTAATTTCATATAGAGTAAAATAATGAATGATTGGTAATATGTTTTCTGTATTTAAAAATTATTTTTAATGAATTTAAATGTGATTAATGTTTATCTCATTGAAAACATGATTGAATGAACACCCTAATTGTAATATTTGGATTACTACAAATTAATTATGTTAAACTCCATATCTAATCCCTCTATTCATTTTAGTCAACTATTGTTCTGGTTTTGTAAAAATATAATTTTAATCTTTTAATTATTTGAGTGTCACATTATTTTGTGTTATCAAATCTAAATCATATAAAAATATCATTTGTATAATTAATTTTTATTCAAAATAATTCCACATTTTTATTAAAAAGATTAACTCCATGAAATAAATTTAACTCAGTCATAAAACACTTTTATAATTCAATTTACATTATCTACCAAAAATCATTACAAAATTACTTTTTGGGTGAACCAAAAATAATTTCATAGATATATATATTTTAAAATAAAATATATTTTTGAAATAATTATCATAAATAAATTTATATTGGCCATAATTTTGTAAAATACATATGAAATAAAAAATTAAATAATCATACCATACCAAGATATCAGAGCTTATCTTAAACAATAATGTTCTTTTTTAATTTTTAAACACGTTATTCATTAATAGTGTGTTTTTAAATATATGTGTAATTTCAACCAAAATATCTTCAATAATATAACCATTAATGAATTCACATGAATTAGCCTATTAATATAGAATAAAATTGAGATATTCTACATATTTTATTAGTATTATAATATATTCAATTACATGAAATGATGAAAATATTTCATGATATTAAATACCTTCCTCTTAACTATACCATTTTAAAACTAATATAGATTTATTTTTAACTATATTTCAATATTCAACAATATTCTTTATATACACCCATTTTGTGTTAATAGTCATATATTATTTATGTCTCTCACCCAGTTCCGAAACACTATTTATATAATTCTGATTACATTGTCCTCCCATAGTCATTAATGATCTTATATTGTTTTTTATCGTTCTTGTAGTAAAAGTGTTAATATGTGATGAATCATTTTATGTCAATATGTATTGGAGAATAATAATATGGTATATTTCTACTAAATATCTCAAGAAATTTTTTGAAGATGAGTTCCATCCATATATGTACAATGGTCATATGTTATATTATTTATGATGTGAATATAATTATTTTGGTTATGAAGTGGATTTAATTAATTCAATAAATTGTCATAATGTGATATAAAAAGATTGAAACATAATAATAAGTGAAGATAAATCATATATTAATTATTTCATCTGAGTATTGTATATGGATAAATTTTAAGAATGATGAATTAAATGAAATTTCGCAATAATTGTATAAGGATTTTTGATTAATTCCTTTTTTTACTTTTAGAAAAAGATGAATTGAAATTTGTTTTTAAGGAAATGAAAAACATAAATATTCTCTTGATAAATCATTTAAAATAATAAATTTATATATAATTCCATACCTTTTAATTACCAATTACCTTTTCGGACTTGTGTAATGATTTATCCAACCAAGATGTCAAAGCATGTCTAGATCGATCCCACACATGTGGAAGATGGTTGAATCATAGGGGAGATCCTTACCAAGAATCTATCCATGGTAGATGGTGTGGGGATGAATTTATGTTTCTCATATAAATAATTCATGAAATGGGTAGATTATTTATTTCTAATTTCATAGTTCACCATTCAATAGTATCATGCCATCGTTATGGACTTGTGTGTGTAGGTGTATCAGCGTGCTGACCCAAAATATTCCTCAAGTAGTTAAAGAAGCAAAAATTACACTTAAGGGATTATAGAATGGACTAAATAGATATGTGTGATAGGAGATAAATAGGTTTTTGTTTTTTTAGTTTTTAAATATGGATAGAAGAAGGACTATATGATCACCATTGATATGATGATTCACAGTTTTCTACGTATTTTTCTTCAACCTCTACTAATTCGACACAATTATTATATCATTCATTCGATTGTTTTGAGGGATTTATGTCCTCCATTTCTATTGGTCATGTGAATAAAAAGATTATATCAAATGAATTATTTGGGAATGGAAAAATGTTGAAATACCTTGCCTACAATATCAATCATGCATGCGAGAATTTATTATAAAAATTAATCATCAAAAAATATTAAATGTCATGTTTAGTATAGTTTATCATGAATTTGAATGGATTTTATGTATTGGAATATTTTTATATGAAAAATTGGGTGTTTTTCATGATCAACTAAGGTGTTATCATAATAGAATAATTTTTTTCACAAAGTTGATAAAACTACTTTTTTTAGCATCACATTTCTTGGAATATCTATGATCGTCATAAGTAATAAAAATAGTTTTTAACTCAACACTTACATTGGGAACTACACATTCTTTCTAATTGATAATTATGGTGAAAATTAATTATATATAATGACATAACTGAGGTAAGATATTCTACTAAATCCAAATAATTGTCTCTAATTTTTCAAAAAATTATAGTGTCTTGTGCCATCGATTTCATGAATGAAGCATATGTGAGAATTATAGATACATGTTGAAGATTATGCTCAATTAGTGTGTGATGAAGTAGATGAAAGGAACCACATTACAAATGACTAAATGATATAGATGTTCCACACACACCTATTCCATGAAGAAGGATTAAAACGGTACCACGAATTTCATTTTTAATGATAATGATATTCCTCCATGTAAACAAAACTTTACAGAATGAGGTTCTATACTAAGTCAACATTATGAGAGTAAGAAATCGAGAATCCATATAATTTTCCATGTGAAGAATAAGGTTTTTTCTTTCCATTTTTTAGATACATTTTAGATCCCAAGTTCTTTTCACATGGTGAAATAGAAGAAAGCAAACAATTATTATCATATTCTTATTTTTGTTTTTATAAGAATGAAATTCCATGTGTGCATGAAGGAGTGCATAAAACACATATTCACATATTTTGATACAAGAATCCATTATTTACAATGCATCATGGTTTTATTTTGAGATATTCAAAATAACAAATAACATTAAAATTAAATAAAATAATGAGAATAATAAACGGGTTATATATAAGTGTTTATTCAAATATCATGCACCAAGAATTAAAAATTAATTAATTAGTTAAATTTTAATGAATATAAATAAGGATAATATATTATTTACTTTAAAATTTATAAAATAGATTCATATATTTTGTGAAAGGTAGATTTAAAAAAAAAACAAATCAATAGTGTAGTGTGATTTATTTGCATAAACATTTTCGGTAATAATAGAAATTGAGGACAGGATATACAATTAAAATTGTTGGTATTTTTTATTGAATAAGTATTTGATATCCAATAGATAACATATTCGTATTATTATAACATAAGAAGTGTAATAAACTAGAGCCCATTTGATTACTACATATTGGAGACAACATATTCCTTATTGTATAAGAGGTGGCTCTTATTTTTTCTACAATTTTTTGAAGATGGTCAAAGTTCATTTAAGTCTATCGAAGTATTCATAAATTATAATTATAATATATTAAATATGAATTCTTAAATATCATGTATACTTGTGGGTTGATGATAAATATTCATTGTATGTAATTATTTCAAGGAAAATGTGTCCTGGTAAACTCTATAGGATATGATTTCTTTGATAATATAATGTAATTAGTGTGCATTTGGGATCAGAACAACCATAGATAGGGGAAATAGTTATTCAAAGTGGAGGTGAACCTAATTAACCAAAGATATTATTATTTATTATTTTTTGTTCATTATTTACAACTAATTGATAAAAAGATAATAGAATTAATCACTAATTAAGTGACAGTGTAATTAAATGTGAAAAAATATTTAATCTGGTAAAATGCATCCTATAATGATTAACCCTCCATGCCTCTTAATGTGGTCAAACCAATGTGATCTTTACCATTTTTATTATATCTAGTCACACATCTGTTTGGGTTATCTATCTGGAATATTTTTGAAGATTTTGGTTATCATATCACTTCAAAATGAATTCCCCACATAGAGGGGTTGTATCTATTACAAAATGAAAATTATATAATAGAAAAATAATTTTATGGATATAAAGAATAAATATATGAGAAATATGAAGACGGTATCCCTCTTGGTTAAAACATAATAATAATTTGTTACCCCATGTAGCAATTCATATAATGACAAGACCAATACGGATTAGTTAAGATCTGATGGTGCATTCTACTGTCGAAAATATTGCATACAATTCTATGTCTGATGGTTATAAAGAGGTTTTAGATATATATTTACAATATTTTCTAATAAGAAACACAATCCATGTTGTTAATTTAATTCTTCAGACAATGATAGTTATATAGATTGGTGGATGAATTTGGAAGAAGATACCAGGCATCAAAAGAATAATATAATAAATGAGAGAGTGAAATAACACAAAGGGTGATGAAATGTGTTAAAATCTCTATAAAATATAATTACAAGAGTGCTATAGTTTAGGATCTAAAATAGAAATTACAAAACTTCATTAAATATTATTCAGAAATAATGCTTGATATTATTAATGGCTCTAAGAAAATTGTATCAATGTAACATGAGATTTTTGAAATTGAAGAAATAATCTCTATTTTTAAATAGTAATGAATTAATGAATTATATTTTAAAGATTATTCCCCTAAAAAATTTGATATTAAGGTCCATTCACTAGAAGTAAATTATAAATACATATTAGGATTCAATAATACTTCACCTGAGATTAATAGAAATAAGATCAAGTATCTTGACACTTTTTTACCAGATATGAAAAAATACATGATGATAAAGAAAGATAAATAATAATTTGGGGAGAGATTAATAGTACTAGAGGATGTGAAATACATTGTAAAAATTTTCTGTCACAAACTCGGAGTCGAACTAGTAAATATTTAAAATAACATAGAAGAGTATCCCAAATAAGATGGAAACAAATTAGTGTCTACAAGAGCTTTAACAATACAAATTTCCAAGGAGTACTCTAGTTATAAAATACCTCTACCTTGTTGGATTATCAATTTTAAATCACTCAATTTTCACTCTCATGTAATCCCAAATAAGTGGATACCAACCACCTATGATTTTAAAATATGTGGTATTTGTGTTCTATATATAGTGTAGGTTCAAAATCAAAATTGTATAAAAATTTGATGAAGGAAAAAATATTAGTACTCACCACTCTATCTATGAGATGATATATTAGTTTTCAAGTGGTTCGTCCTACAATAATTTAATCATTTAAATAAAAATAATAAACAAGCAATTCAATCCTTCTATAGTATTACTTAAAGTAAAATATGATGATTTTATGGCTATCTTCAGTATTGTAAAAGATTTCAGAATATATGAAATTACAGTAAGCATAATATAATAGAAAATGAAAATAAAATAATGACACAATAATGTTGGAGATAAGAATAAATTATGTAAATTCCATAAATGAAAGGAAGTAATCATCCTATTTTAAAAAGTTTTTAAATATTAAAAAAACCTATTTGGTATTTTCAGTGGAATTATTAATAGTTATGTCGTATGAAAGTATAAATAATTAAATAATGGAAATGGAATATTTTTGAATAAAATATTAATCTATATTGATAATAGTTTTAATTCAATATTGGTAAAGAACTAGATTAAATATATTCTAATGAAGTCCAATAATATGGTTGAAAAGTTAACGATTGTTACCAAAATATGAAGAATGATACCGATAAAAATACCATGATTTTGATTAGGATACTTAAAAAAAATAGAATAAGATACTACTTTTGTAGAAGAATATGTAACACCATGGATCACATTAAGTAATCCATGAACTGTAATTAATAAAGTAAAGTATAATCAATAAAGTGAGAAACCAATTAAGAGACAAATAAAGGGAATAAAAATTTACATTTCACTATTAATAAATCATGTGAAAAACCCCATAAGGTTTTCTATATTCAAAAATAAGTGTTTTAAGTTTTCCATCTGACAAGGAGAGAAATTTTAAAATGGAAGAAATGAGGTCGAGTGTAGATGATAAGTGAACGCCAATGATTCAACATGATGAAGTTAAATTTTAGGAGAGGATGTAAAAAATTGATGACCATAAAACATTATAAGTACTATATAGGAGATTAAAGATGGTTGAAATATCATTGATGAGTTTTTTTTCATAACCCCATATCAGGATGAAATAATAAATATGAAATATTATTCTCCTGGTGGAGAAGTTTCTTTCATAGCTAGTGTAAAAGGAAAATTCCACACAATTCATTCAAAAAACAATGTCAATATATGATTATAATAAAAAAATTCAAGAAATATAGAATAATCATCACTAAGTGTTAACCCTCACATTTAGGAGCAATGAAAGACATTTTATGTTTGAGAAATAGTTCTAAATCTTTTTTCTCACAATGAAAAATATAGGATATCCTCCTTTTTCCTATCTAATTTTTTTTCTCTTTATTTATAGGGAATATAAGTTCAAGAGTATACTTTAGGGTTGAATTGATTAATAATTCATATTTCAATGCATAAAATATTGAATATTATTTTTAATAATAATATAATTCACAATCCAATTTTTATCTATATGATGATATCGTAATGATAATGTGTTGAAAAAGATCTAACATGAACCTTGATGAAGATGATAACGTTATCATAGTTGGTCAGAAAAATTATTTTCACCATCATTAATGTTATCAAAACTATTGGGATTCAAATTAATTGGAATTTATAAGAATTACTGATCAAAATATACATCATGATGCTGTCAAATTATGGAACATTCTTTAATGGGGTATCTAATGAATACCCCAGTGGCAATATTTTTTCCAAACTTATATATATGAATGGTACTTGTTCAAAAAATCATTGATGGGTTATGTAGAAATAACAACTTGTCCATATTTAAAAAGAGGTCTGGTCTAATTGTGTAGAACAAAAATGAATTTATTCCTTGAATAAAAAAATATTAAATTTGGTTCACAACTGATTTTATGAACATTACCAGACTATTAGAATTGACTATTTTTAATATTTGTGTTGAGATGAGTGTGGAAATTTTAGGTTTAATGTATGTTGATATTTTTAATTACAATTGGTATTATACAATATCAAATTATTTTGTATCATTTGGAATTAATCTTTTACTATCAGCTTATAGTAGTTGAACAAACTCTGAAGAATGAAATGGGTTATATTCTATCATTTGGTATTATATTCTAAATTATTAATGGACAATATTTATGTCTAAATTAGTCCCCCCTTATTTTCTAAATCAATAATTTTTCATATACATATAAAGTGTAATAACTTATGAGACATTTCTAATGAAAGAACTGCTATTTTCCACTCTCATCCATCTTTTATGTTTTATAAAAAAAGAGGAGATATGTAAAAAGGAAATAATTAAAGAGAATATATTTTCAATCCTTTTTTTAAAAATTGTCTTCACAAAAAATAAAAAATGTGTGGTTAATGATCATAAATTTTATTTTACTTGTATTGGTTTTAAATTATTTATTTTTTTATTAATCATTTGGTGTTAATATATATTTGAGGAGATGTATAACATGGTAGAATATTAGAGACTCAAAGATTGTTATTAAAGAAGAGCTTCATATATGGATGTTATGAAGTATTATATTATATTTTGTATGAATGTATTATAATACCTATGATTGTTAAAATGGTCATCATTAACTCATTAACATGTGAAAATTTGTTTCAAATTATTTAAAACATCAAAGTAAATTGATAAAAGTCATATATTAATTATTTGATATTAATATTTTTAATATTTATGATTTATGATGGGATAATTCCATGAAAATTTCCAATTATGTAATGAGGATTTGTAAATAATTATTTAAGTAAATTATAAGATGAATAATTAAAATAATTTGTAATATAAAAGTACAATATATGTATTATTCAGGATGAATAATTTTGAGTAATGCATTTGGGTTGATTTCTATACTTGGTAATAAATAAGTATCTTTTGGGAATAAAACAAAACATTTGACATCCCAGTTGGCTAAGCATGGCCAACCTGATCCCATGCATCTAGGATCATCTTCAATCACTTGTTAGATCCATCCATTCCAACCCTCCTTGGAAGTTTTTGTGTGTGGTGTTTTATAGAACCCACATGGGGCATGCAAGGTGTTCCCAAAACATGCATCTGTAATGGCTTGGTGAACTATAAAATGGTGTTATATGGCCCCTATGGGAATGTGTAGTGTGTTTGGGTTAGGAACTCGGTGCCTACTCATGTAGATAATTATATGGTTATAATTATTAAGTGATTATATATAAAATTCAATATTGATGTGGGACGGAGAATAAGTGGGTTACTGATCCTCCACTAAAAATATATATAGACTTAAGATGTGTTTTCCGATCATTAGTATTCCAAGGATCCAATAGCCTTCACGTAGTCATTTTTAACATCCACATGAACTAGTAGTCTTAGATTCTTCTTAATGCTACAAGTTTAAGGAAGATATGTCTTCCATTAGTGGCGATCATCTGAATAACAAGATGGTTTCAAAAATATAAATTCATGTTATAAAAATAATGAAATATCTTATATGTAATCTTGATCATTTTGGAAGAAAACAGTATTTGAAAAATATAAATTCTTCTGATGTATAACATTAAATTTTAGAGATAATATCATGAAATCAAATTCATGGTTTTCTTTTTATTTATTTATGATGAAACATGCGATGTTTTTCATGATCATGTGAGGTTCTTGCATGAAGGGAAAAATCTTATTTCATGAAGAAGAATAAAGAGAAACCACTTTTATAGAAATATACTGGTCTTGAATATCCAAGATATTTGGGAATTATTAAATTATATTTTTACTTTCAAATTTTGTTTTTCTTGAATTTTTTTCTAGATGGGATGATCATGTGAACCTCATTTATAAATACTGTGTCACCTGAAATGAGAGATGTTGCAGAATCCTTGAGAATTATTTCCCATTTGTTAAAATATAGTGTTTCCATTTCTATATCATGAATAAATAATAATATGTTATCTTTATAGAAACATGAAGAAATTTCACACTTAAGTATTGTGTAGGGAAGAATAATTAT
Source organism: Viscum album (assembly GCA_963277665.1). Classification (NCBI taxonomy): domain Eukaryota; kingdom Viridiplantae; phylum Streptophyta; class Magnoliopsida; order Santalales; family Viscaceae; genus Viscum; species Viscum album. The sequence goes on from OY728143.1 coordinate 1,617,081,082, forward strand.
GGTTCCCCGAGAAATGTGGCTACACAAAGGTGAACTTTCATGCTCAATTATTGCGTGAATATCCTTAAAACAAAACCATAAATTGTAATGTTTACAAAAGTCGAAATAACTCCATTCCACTAATATATTCACAATAAAAGTTCTATAATGACTCTCATTTTTGTGAAGAACAAATATATAATCCATGTTATTTTTATGTGTAATAATAAGATTTATTATAAATTGGTTTATAATAAGGAGTAAATCCCAAGTTCTTAGTTCACACGAAGAAAAATAATAGGAACTCTAAAAATTAATATCACATACTTGTTAGGGTTTTCACTCTAAAGAAGGTACATCCATGCATGAAGGAGTTCATGTGACTGATATTCATGATTTAGGGTTCATGAACATGTTTATTACAAGGAAGTGTGATTTGATGTTGATATATTATGTAATATCTTTGATTATTCCATATATTACTTCCGAATATTAAAAAGATTAATTTTACACATATGCAGTGAGATAGTGTGAGATCCCAAGGCTATGTGTGCCCAAAAATGAATTTTTAAATTTTATTAAATATATTAATTATAACTTGTGTGTAATTTTCCGGAAAAAGTGGAATAAATCCTAAAAAGGGGATTATATTAGAAAAATGAGGTAGCCATTGTGTTCAGAAAATGTGATTTATCCTAGAAGGGTGATATTATATTTTTTAGCGTTTGGTTTTGGATAAAATCCATCATAGGGGTAAATAATAAAATAAATGAATTTGTTTAAATATTATATTTGGTGAAGCGGTGACCTAATTATTTTTTCTATTTAAACATTATTATGGTCAATTCTTATATGTGGTTGTATAACACAGGTAATTCTGAGAAAGTATTGGAGAATTTATTTTCGAATGATGATGATGGATCAAGGAATTTTGTGCCATAATAATTCAAAAACTCACTAATGGCAATGCCATAGATTCATTCTTTATCAGTGATCAATCCCTACTGAGGTAGGATGTTTTTTCATTCATATTCATCCTCATTTTATTATTCCTATAGTGAATGTGAATCAATAATCTAAGGAATAGATTTGTGTTTCCTTCGTAGACAAGGTGTAGGCATATTTTGAATGGACTTTTATTATAGATGGTATATTTTTTTATCATTGTTTGATATTATAACAATAACTGATTCAGCCCAAAACAAACCTATCCCGGGTTCGTAACACTTTTCTTTTTCTTGGTTTTCTCCCACTGCTAATTTTATGTACATCATTGGTGTCACTTTTGAACAGTGGTCTGATAGATTCATGACAAATCAATTTTTATGCACCCATTTCATGGCGCACCAGATTAATATTTCAAATCCAAGTTTGGATCGATGATGACATCATGTTGTGATGATGGTAAAAATATGTTGGAACAAGATCATGATGTGGACATGTGGTTTTTTGAGAATTTAATGATGATACATATATGGGAAAATTCTCGAGCAACTAATATGGCTAGAATTCATATCTTTGATTTAGATCGAGATAATTTGAATCATATCAAGTGTTTTTTTGTGAGAATCACAGAGGGAAAAATCATTAATTGTAAAGGATGTATGAGTGGAAGGACCCTTGTGAACTATGAAATTCTTCCCTACAAAATCTATAACAGAAGAACATACATTGTTTAAAGGACCCTTTTCGAAACTAGGTTTTCTATGAGATGAAAAATATCCAACAACATTGAAAACTATCCCATGGTGTTTGTCCCTTACCTAGTGGATCTACACATACCTAAGAGGGTACATAGACATGGTAAGTAACACATGAGCTTGGAAGGACTTTGTAATTAGAAAAAAACATGTGCGGTCAGACATGGGTAGAAGTCCAGAAGATTAGACACACCTTATACCTAGACATGTACAATATAAGATACACATTGGAGTAGACTGGCATGTTGTCAGGGAAACAATCCATGTATATTCAATGCACATTTTATACTCTATCATATAAGGTGTCAATCCCTTAATCGCCTTATCTTTGATTTGTTTAATTAGAATATGTTCCCCATATTCTGCAATAGGGGGATTATTAAATAATCATGCCCTAAGAATATGATGGTAATCCCCTTTTAGTAACTTCATGTTTAGATAGATTTGTTTGAATACCTTCATGTTGACCAATTTGAGATCCTCCATCATCATAATTTCCCTTGGGGGTTCTTGGTTTATTCATGAACAATATTATGTGGTCTTTGATATCATACTTAGAGGATTATTATAGATTGGGTTTTTAGTATACCCCTTAGAAATGGTTGTGATCCCCATCATTGTATAATTATATTTAGACTTCTAGTGTGTACTTATTTGGGGGAGACCAAACGATCATGAAATCTAATAAGGACCCCATCAATTCTATCTGAATCAAAGAGTGTGTTCTCCCAAATTAGTGCTATGTGGTGCCTTTTATCTGGAATTCTTGTCTAGAAATAATATTGTTATCTTACTTGAGACTATGGGTTTGTTATTAGTATATCTAGATGTTCTTCTTGTATTCCATTGACATGTATGTTTTATGAGATGAATATTATTATTGATTCTATATTCTTAGTTATTTTATGGTGTCCTAATAGTTATTATTATACTCACCCATTCATGTGATTTACCTACACATGTCATCTCTAATGAATATGATCAATGTGTTGATGTAGTCCTAGTGGGATAAGGACCAAGAAGATCCTAGTGAGCTGGAAAGACTAAGGTGTGTTTATGATGTTACTGTGACAGTTTTCCAAAACCAATTTATTGGTAGGAAATGATTTTAGTTTATTTGTAGTGGGTTTTTATTTGGCCAATTTGTCTTTCTAGTACTTGTTTTTGTACTCTTATGGTGGAATTTTAGTTTTATTCATTCATGGTTATCAGTTTTTTTACATTTAACCATTGTATGGGCATGGATATGTGTGTGTGTACATGTATATTATGATATGGCCTCCCATGTGTGTGATATGAAAACATGGAATTGGTCTCCAGTCCTTGGCCTATTGGAGGAAGGCTTGGGATATCGTGGCATGGGCCTGAAGGGATATGTGATGATAGAATGGTATCAGTGGTTTTCAGTTCTACCATTGGAGAAAATTCAATGATATTGGATTATTGAAATAGTGTAAATTGTTCCAAGTTCAAATCTCATGCTTGGATCTCTAGTGTTGGTGTGATGGTTAACATATCCATACACCATGACTCAAACAACCTTCATGTCGGATTTTACATTTAGAAATTGACTGGGTGGAAAAAATTAATGCATTCTTCATATATGATTGGGTTGTGTGTAACGACCCGAAATTTTGAATAAATTTTGTTTCATAATTTTGTGTGTTATTTTAGTTTATACCCAACCAAAATATATTCATTAATTAATGAAGTGAGTATAATTAAAATGAGACTGTTGGGTTTTGACTATTATATGACTGTTGGTCAATATGACCATTGGAAACTAAATGTTGTGATTTTTGTCTGTAAATACAAGTGTTCTTGGATAATTAATATAGAAAGAAGATTTGATGGCCACATCTAGTATCCTAGAGGTGATCGAATCCCATATGACGAAGCATGGGAAGGAGGTAGCACCATTGGGATTTTCTCTAGACCAAACCCAATCTGAACTTCTTCATGTGAAGCAGGAGCGGAATCGCCTTCCGGAGAAGTTCAAGCTTATAGAAATCACTACTCAGGCAATGTTGGTCGAGCCACCCTCAGATTCTCTCACCTTAGAACACCTTACACTTTGGTCCTATGTTGGGGTTATAAGGGGCTATGTAACGTGACCGTAGCTGCTTTGTGTAATCCTTTAAGATAAATAATGTTGTGATTTCTTCGTATGGTGAAGTTTGTGTTTTTTATATGTTCGAATAAATATATGATGTTTATTGATGGATTTTGGAGAAAGGGGTATTTTAAAAATATTTTTGTAAACCTTAAATAATTAATAATGTGTACTGATTTTTAGAAAATGGTCTTCTACAGTTATGTTCAGTAATAAATTTAGAGTCTAATAAGATCAACATAATTTTTGATGAATAGTAAATTATGAATAGTGATTTTAAACTTATGATTAGTAATGTGATCAAATGGATTATGTAACCTCACTTAAGAATGTATTAATATAATTTAGGAACCTTGATTAAGTAATGTTATTTAATAAAATATGTAAAAAACTGCTTCAGAAATTATTGGTTAAGTATTAGTTTTTTTCAGGTGAATAGTTTTTTATTTAAAAATTAAATTAATAATATTTAGAAAATTATTTTCATAAATATGTTGTGTCTTATAATTTATTTCTCTTTATGTTGATGGTATGTTCTTATATGTTCTCATTACTATCCATTTCATGTCTAATTGTTGAGAGACCATTTCCACTCTCATCAATTTGTTTTCTGGATTTTTAAGTGATGTCGTTAGGCTGCCAAATTTTTCGTAAAAGAAATTACATCTTCTCCTTTCATTCATGTTTAATTTTCATGTGTTATGTCGTTAAAATATCCATACCATGATATTATTCCATACCCATACTGTATTATCAGTTATTTATGAGTGTTTGACCCATTTCCCCTCTATTTTCAATGTTTTATAAAACCATGTTATATAGCCGTTATGCTGCAGAAATTTTGTCTCAAAATTTCTATCTCTTAAGAAATTATATTGTTTATTTATGTGAATACCCATACTTATTTCGTTTCCATGGGTGTTCATAAATATATAAATATGATATATTTGATTCTTTAATTGACAAAAATATAACCCTCACTCCCTTTCCATGGGTTATAAATGACATAAGGATCATATTTTTAAGCTCTTTATAAATGTCATGATTTTGACATGAAACCCATTTCTTTGATTCCATTTGGGTTATTTATGAAATGCTTGATTATGATATATGTGGATCATATGAAAGTAAATACATATTAAGGATGCACCTTGATAGGGATTCAATTCATTGGGTAAAGATCTAATCTCTAGAGATGACAAGTTTCAAGATACCATAGTGAATAACCTTGGTAATTTTTATGACACCTTGGGGATGGACCTTGGTGATATGTTCATGAATGTCTAAATTAAATGTTGTAGCCAAATATTCAATTAATGTTTCAAGTTCTTTTCATTATGATATGCCTATACTTCTTTTGCTCATATCTTTATGTTGTTATTCATGTTCTTATTGATATCACAAGTACATTGATTTCCTTATTTACCCTTACTCACCCTTCTGCTCACCCTTTCCTTTGATGTATGTCTCCAGGATATGAAAGGTAGTATTTGTACTTTAGATGATCTTATGATGAAGCCTTAAAAGTGGATTAGAATAATTTTTTATGTTGTATTCAAGTTTTATTGTTCCTGATTTCCAAGACACTAGACTTTAAAGATCCACTTTATGTAAAATGTAATGAAAAGTTATGTATTAAAAAGGTGGGATGCTATAGTTGGTATCACTGTATAGTTTAGTTATTTATGGAAATTAGGCTGTGAAAACTTTAGGAAGAACCCTCTAGAAAAGATAAAATATAAGAAAACATCCTGGTATTTTGGTGAGTATAGATTTAGTGCTTTATCAAACAAATACATCCCTGTCTGGATACGAGCAGGTAGAGGCAGATCTGGCACAGATGTACATAGGTGTAAAACCCGAAAACACTACTTTGAGATAGACTCGAACGGGAACTAGTGCATGACAACGGGCCTTTCTGCACTCTTGGTTATGACACTCCTGAGGGATATGTTTGTTTAATCACATGATTTTTATGAATCATTACGAATGAATTATAGATAAATATAATTGTTTATGCATGATGTTTTAAGACATAAAATTATTTATAGTTAAAAGATTCATAAATGAAATAAGCTTCTCATAAAGGATTTATTCTTTTAGAAAATGGCGGGCAGTAAGAGGAATCGTTCCAATGGTGACCGCAATGGACCTTGCACTGACGGCCCTCCAAAGGAAGGCGGAATGGAAACATTCATGCAAATGATGAACCAACTAACTCATGTTATGGGAAATAACATGAATCAAGCTAAGAGACTGATCTCACCACGAAGGGAACAACATTCTGTTGATTCCTTTATGCATCAATGACCACCAACCTTTAGTGGATCGATTGACCCTTTGATTTCTAAGCACTGGATTAGCTCCATCGAGAAGATCGTTTTTGTGCTCCACTGTTCAGAGCATAAGAAGGTCACCCTGGCTATCTATCATCACCAAATGCCTTTATTTTATTATGTAAAAAAGAGGAAAACATCCAAAATACAAAAAAAGGTAGAGGACAGGAGGCTATGGGGGCCTGAAGTGATGAAGTCCAAGGGAGTCCCCTCTAATAAGATTCTTCCCTTCATTTGAGAGTGAATTCAAGTATGATGGAAGGAAGATACAAAGACCCTGCGAGGCCAAAGTGACAAAATGATCTACCACCATATTTCCCTCCCTCCAAGTATGAAGGACGTCAGTTTCAACACTGACCAGAGATATTCACTTTCTAATAACATAGGAAATTGACCATGGAGTAATGCATCTGCCCATCATGGAGTCATGGATAATAATAGAATCTATTTCCACCGCAACCAATCTGATATGCTTGTTCCTACAAATCTGAAGGCTAGTCAACAACACTAGAGCCTCGGCCCTAAGTGAATGCCCTTTACCAAATTGGGAAATAATGGTTAGGACAACTCGTCCCCCTGAATACCTTACCACACCACCACCTTTCATGACATCTAAGCAGCAAGAACCATCTGTATTGAGCTTCAGGTCCTGGTGGTGTGGGAAACATCTTACCCAACTCCCATTATTCCTCAGACCATTGTCAACATCGCCCATATAGAAATTCTTGAGAGAGGGAGCTTCGAGCGAATATTTGCTGGATCAAATCATATCCATCAGAAGGAACATAGTTCGTGACACCACCGCCTGACCCGAGCACCAAATCGCATTGTGCTTTGCTTTGTTCCTTTCCAGCCAAATACACTAACAACCAGCCACCAGTAGGACTACACGTGATTTACTCTCGATACCAATGTCTCCTACCCCATCAAACTATTTGTCCATAAAGGGTGAATCCCTCAAAGTCGGAACAGAGATTCCTGTGAAGTCCCCAAAGGACCGCCACACCTGCTGGGCCCAGTCGCTATTAGTGAACAGATGCTCTGAACTCTCCTCTGTATAAACCCTGTAGCACATGCATCTAGAAACTAGAGAAAGTCCAGTCTTCTTAACAATCTAGTATGTGTTAAGGACATGCTTTCTGACACACCACACCAGAAAATTGATCTTAACCGGGATTTCCTTGATCCACAAAATGGAGTCTCAGGGACCCTGTTCAGTCATTGTACTGATCACCCTCTGATAGTCCCTTACTGACAACGTTCTTGATGAAGCAGAAGTGAAGACACATTTGTCCGGTTCATCCATGAGAGCAATAGTATCAAAGACAGATTGTTGGTCCCTATCAAGAACCAAACTAATAAAACCCGGGAACCTACTGGCCTGCTTGAAGGTGATGCCCATAACCAGGATTCCGGGGAACTCCAGGGGAGCTCCGGCCCAGTTCTGTTGCCAAAAGTAAATCTCCCCATTCCCCACAATCCATATATTGTGGGGTAGAAGAGATTGAATGTGGGAATAAGACACAACATGCAACGAGGCTTGAACACTGTTAGCTCTACTTCCACCTCCGCTAAACATCGTGGCCATGAAACTGCCCCATAATGTTCAATCCCCAATAGCCTCCCAATCCAGCTTCACCTGTACCATAGATGTCTATCACATAGAGGGAGAAGAAAATCAATGGTGGGAACTGATAAAAAACATGAGGAAAATATTAGTGGTTGAATCTATGGAGTGGGAAGACTTCAGAATGATCTTTTTCAGTAATTATTTCCCTTATTCCATGAGAACAAGAATGGAGAAGGATTTTCTCAAGCTTATGAAGAAGGAGAATGAATTTTTTGGAAGCTACGAGATGAACGTCATAAGTCTTTCATGATATACCTCTAGCTTTTCATGGATCCAAATTGATAGGTTGATAGATTCTTCAGTGTACTGAGACCTCATTTTCAGAAGAATCTAGCCAACCAAGACTCTGATAGCTACGAGAAGATCGTGCAGAGTGGGATGAATGTCGAGTTAGTGTTTGGTGAGGCGTAGTGGTCTCATAAATCAAATTACATGAAGACATCAATGGATCACATCTTAGGGAGGGCTTTCGATTTGGGGTTAGGAGGAAAGAAAGTTCAACTTCCCACGTGTAATAAATGTGGGAAGAAGCATTCTAGGAACTACCTGCTCGAGAATGGTAAGTGATACAAGTGTCGTAGAGATGGCTACACTTTGACAAATTGTCATGGTGAGGTGAAACCTCAACTTCCAAACACAAAAGGCAAGGGGAAGATGGTATAGGACCTACCTGATGTCCAGTAATTCAAGTGTGGACAACGTGGGAACTTTTCTAATCACAGTCCAAATCTAAGGATAGTGGAGGGGAACCACCATCTGCCTCAACAAAGGACAAGGGAGCAAGGCCATGCTTTTTCTATCATGACATCTGAAGTTGATGCTTTGAATGATGTGGTAGCAGGTACTCTTGTTGTCCTCTCAAAGTTAGAAAATACATTGTTTGATTCTGGTTCTACGCATTCCTTTATTTCCTCCATGTTTGAAAAGAATTTAGATCCAACCCTGATTTTCAAAAAGTAGAGTTATCAGTCAAGACTCCTGGTGGGACTATCCAAGAATTTTCAGTGTTTAGAAACTCTAGTATTCACTTTAGTGGGCATAGTCTTATCAAAAATCTAGTTGTCATTCCCATGCTGTAATTCAACATTAAACTAGAGATGGACTGGATTTCAAAGTATAATTCTAAGATCAATTGTAGAAGCATGGAAATATCAGTAGTATTGAATGGAAAACCTACAGTTATCTTCCAAGGAGAGATATCTCAACCTGATCTTTTTCTAAAATAACCCCCTATATCCTTTTTTATGGAGTTGATCGGTGAAGAAGAATAAGATTATGAGAGTTTAAGAATAGAAAGTGTCCCCATCATCTAGGAATATGTTGATGTATTTCCTAAGGAGTTTCCTAGACCTCCCCTTGAAAGAGAGGTAGAGTTATCTATTGAGCTCATACCTGGAACTCATCCAACATCCAAGACCCCGTATGTGATGGAAAATGTGGAGTTGGAGGAATTAAAGAAACAAAATGAAGATCTTTTGGAGAAGGGGTTTATCCGACCAAGTGTTTCTCCTTGGGGAGCACTAATTCTTTTTTGAAGAAGAAATATGGATCGATTCAACTATGAATTTATTATAGAGAAGTGAATGGGATCACAATGAAGAACAAATACCCTCTTCCAAGAATTGATGAATTATTTGACCAACTTCGTGGGGCTCAATTCTTCTTTAAGATTGATATTCGATCTGGTTTTCATCAATTGAGGGTGAAGAAATAATATATTCCAAAAAATTCCTTCCGATCAATATATAAGAATTATGAGTTTGTTGTTATGCCCTTTGAACTGACTAATGCACCTACTTTTTTTAAGGATTTGATGAATAGAGTATTTAAGGACTACTTTGATAACTTTGTGGAAGTTTTTATTGATGATATTCTGATATATTTCAAAAGTAGTGAGTAGCATGAGGATCATCTAAGGGATATTTTAAAAACACTATGGAAGGAGTGGATTTTTGGGAAGCTCAGTAAATGTGAATTCTGGTTACAACAAGTTTCTTTCTTGGGGGACATTGTTACCAATGAAGGAATCACAATTGACCCTGCAAAGACAAAAGTTGTAGAGGAGTGGCCTCAACCTACAACAATAACTATGATTCGTAGTTTTATTGGATTTTCAGGATATTATAAGAGGTTTATGAAAAAAAATTATTATGACTTTCTAATCCATTAACCATTTTAACATTCAAAGGGGTCATGTTCATCTGGAAAAAAGAGCGTGAGTAATGTTTCCAGGAGCTGAAGAAGATATTGGTTACTACACCTGTGTTAACTCTACCCTCAAGTGGAGATGGATTCGTTATTTTTAGTGATGCATCTCTAAAAGGTCTTTGGTGTGTCCTCATGAAAAATAGAAAGGTCATTGCTTATGCATCTCGGTAGTTGAAGAGTTATGAGCAGAATTATCCTACACATGATCCGGAGCTGGATGCAGTCATTTTTTCTCTGAAGATATGGAGGCACTATCTTTATGGGGAGAAATGTGATATATACACAGACCATAAGAGTTTGTAGTATATTTTCACACAAAAGGAATTTAACATGACAAAAAGGAGGTGGTTGGAACATCTTAAAGACTATTATTGTTCAATTCATTATCATCCCGGAAGAGAAAACAAAGTTGTTGATGCATTAAGTAGGAAAGACCGAGTTTTTCTTTCCATAATGAGGATTCAAAAAGAACCTTTGATCAATAACCTAGTAAATATGGACATGGGAATTATAAGGGAAAGGACATCATCAACCCTAACCCAAATGATTTCTCAACCATCGTTACTAGAGAAGATCAAGAAAGCTCAGAAAGAAGATCATTTGTTACAAAAGAAGTTTGAAGCTGTGAATGATGGGAAGTTTCCGGAATTCAATATTGATCAAGAAGGAGTACTAAAATTTCGTACAAGGCTATGTGTTCCATATATTTTGAAAATAAATAAGGAGATTATGGATGAAGCTCTTTTCTCTAATTTATCTATACATCCTGGAAGCATAAAAATGTATAGGGACCTTCGTGATCATTTTTTGGGGGATAATATGAAAAGGAAGATTGTTGACTACAATACAAGGTGCCTAGCCTGTTAGCAAGTGAATGTAGAGCGAAAACATCATAAAGGGGTGTTGCAAACACAACCCATACCAGCATGTAAGTGGGACAATATCACTATGGACTTCGTCACTGGTCTCCCAATAGCTTCCAAAGGAAACAATGAGATATGGGTTATTGTGGACCGTCTCACTAAGACTGACCATTTTATCTCAATTTGGGATGATTTCTCTCTGGATCAACTTGCCTGGATTTATGTGAAGGAAGTGGTAAGGATGCTTGCAGTTCCACTTTCTATCGTATCTGATCGTGATCCAAGGATCACATCAAAATTATGGAGAAGTATTCAACATGCTCTGAGAACTGAATTGATTTTCAGTATGGCCTATCACCACCAAACTGATGGCCAATCTAAAAGAACTATTCAAAAAATCTAGGAACTACTGAGAACGTGCTCATTGGAATTTAAAGGTGGATGATATCATCATCTCCCTTTAGTTGAGTTCTTTTACAACAACAACTTCCACTCGAGCATTCAAATGTCACCCTATAAAGCTCTATATGGGAAGCGATGTAGAACTCCTACTTGTTGGGATGAAGCTGGTGAGAGAATGTTTCTTGGGTCTGATCTTGTGCAAGAGATGACAGAAAAAGTCCATGCCATCCAAAAACACATTAAGGATGCTCAGACTCGACAAAAGATCTATGCCGACAACCGTCGAAGGCACTTGGATTTTGATGTCGGTGACAAGTTATTTATTCGAATTTCACCATAGAAGGGAGTCATGAGGTCTGGGAAGAAAGGGAAGCTCATCCCTAGGTACATTGGACCCTACAAAATCCTTGATCGCGTGGGAGCATTATCCTATCAGGTTTCACTTCCTCCAAATCTAGCACAAGTTCATGAGGTCTTCCACATATCGCTCTTGAGAATGTACATACCCAACCCTTCACATGTACTAAACCTAGAGATGGAAAAACTAGAACATGACCTCTTTTATGAGGATAATCCATTTGAGATCATGGATCATAGAGATAAGGTTCTACGCAACAATACTACCCACCTTGTTAAGTTGTTGTGGAGGAACCACAAATGTGAAGAAGCCACGTGGGAACCAGAGGAGTCTATGAGGTAGAAGTACCCACACATTTTCTCTTCTGTGGGTATGAGTTAAAAATTTTGGGGATGAAATTTCTTAAGGGTGGGAAATGTAACGACCTGAAATTTTGAATAAATTTTGTTTCCTAATTTTGTGTGTTATTTTAGTTTATACTCAACAAAACTATATATTTTAATTAATGATGTGAGAATAATTAAAATGTGACTGTTGGGTTTCGACTGTTATATGGCCATTGCTCAATATGACCATTGGAAACTAAATGTCGCGATTGTTGTCTCTATATAAAGGTGATCATGGTTAATTAATACAGAAAGAAGATTTTATGGCCTCATCCAGTAGTCTCAGGCCGATCGAAGCCCATATGGTGAAACATGGGAAGGTGGTAGCACCAATGGGATTTGCTCTGGACCAAACCAAAGCCAAACATCAATGTGTGATGTTGGAGTGGAATCACCTTTGGGAGAAGTTCAATCTTATAGAAATAACTACTCGGGCAATGTTGGTCGAGCCACCCTCGGATTCTATCACCATAGCACACCTTACACTTAGGTCCCATGCTCGAGTTATAAGGGGCTATGTAACGAGACCATAGCTACTTTATGTAATCCTTTGAGATAAATAAAGTAGTGATTTCATCCTATGGTGAAGTTTGTGTTCTTTTTAGATGTTCGAAGAAATATAGGATGTTTATTGATGAATTTTGGAAAAAGGGGATATTTTAAAAATATTTATGTAAACCTTAAATAATTAATAATGTGTACTGATTTTCAAAATATGGACTTCTATAGTTATGTTCAGTAAGAAATTTCGAGTCTAATAAGATCAACTTAATTTTTGATAAATAGTAAATTATGAATAGTGATTTTACACTTATGATTAGTAATGTGATGAAATGGATTAAGCAACTCACTTAAGAAAGTATTAATATAATTTTGGCAACCTGATTATATAATGTGATTCAATAAAATAGGTAAATAACTGTTTCAGAAATAATTGGTTAAGTATTATTTTTTTCGGGTGAATAGTGTTTTTTATTAAAAAAATTAAATTAAAAATATTTATAAAAAAATTCATAAAATTGAGTTTATTTTTTAAATCAAAGAATAAATATTTGGTTAAGGTTATTTTTGGGGATTTTTCTGAAAATTTTGAAGTTTAGGTGAATAGTGAAAATACAGTTTTTAGTTTCATTTGTTTAATGACATCATTAAGGATTTAATAATTATGTAATATTTTTGGTTGACTTATTAATAGTATGATAAGGTATGAGGTGTTCCATGTGGACAATATCATGGGCAAATACCATGGGCAAGCCCATGGTTTTTCCAATACCACTTATGAGGTGTCCCTTGGCCATTAATGACTTGTCCCCTCACTTGTCCTAAAAATACCAAGCCATTCCCTCATTAATTTCATTTCCAAATCATCTCCAAAGATGTTCTAGTCTCTTTTCCTCCCAATGAGTCCTCCTAAGGTTCCCTCGGGCCTCCCAAGGTCCCGGGCTTTAGGCATTCGAAGTTACTCTTCAAGGTAAGGGATCATCTCACCTCCTCTTTTAAGTCATGACTTCTTTTATGTGGTTTCTTATAATTTCCATCTCATTATGTTCAAGGTATGTTATTATATGTTATCATTTCGTTCCATTTCATGTCTAATTGTTGATATACCCTTTTCGCTCTCATCAATTTGTTTTCTGAATTTTTAAGTGACGTCGTTAGGCTGCCGAATTTTTCGTAAAAGAAATCACATCTTCTCTTTTCTTTCATGTTTCCTTTTCATGCGGTATGTCATTTAAATATCCAAACCATGATCTTATTCAGTAACCATACTTTATTATTAGTTATTTATGAGTGGTTGACCTATGTCCCCTCTCTTTTCAATGTTTTCTAAAACCATGTTTTATAGTTGTTATGTTGTAGAAATTTCGTCTCCAAATTTCTATATCTTAAGAAATTCTATTGTTTATTTATGTGAATACCCAGACTTATTTCACTTTCATGTGTGTTCATAAATATATAAATATGGTATATTTTATTCTATAATTGACATGCATATAACCCTCACTCCCTTTCTATGAGTTATAAATGACATAATGATCTTATTTTTAAGCTCTTTTTAAACAATACAATATTGACATGAAACACATTTCTTTGATTCCATTTTGGTAATTTATGAAATTATTAATTATGAGCTATGTGGCTCACATGAAAGTAAATACATATTAAAGGTGTGCCCTGATAGCGCTCCAATGCATTGGGTAAAGATTGAATCTCTAGAGATGACAAGTTTCACGATACCTTGGTGAATAACCTTGGTAATTTTTATGACACCTTGGGGATGAACCTTAGTGATATGTTCATGAATGTCTAAATGAAATTTTGTAGCCACATATTAAAGTTATGTTTGAAGTTATTTTCCAAATGATATTCCTATACTTCCATTTCTCATATCTTTATGTTGTATTCAAGTTCCTATTGATATCACAGGTACACTAATTTCCTTGTTTACCCTTACTGGGCCTTTTGCTCACCCTTTCCTTTGAAGTATGTCTCCAGGATATGAAATGTAGTATTTGTACATAGGATGATCTTATAATGAAGCCTTAAAAGTGGATTAGAAAAAAATTTTATATTGTATTCATGTTTTATTGTTCCGTATTTCCCAAACACTAGACTTTAATGATCCTCTATATGTAAAATGTAATGAAAAGATATGTATTAAAAAGGAGGGATGATATATTGTGTTTTCAATATACCTATTGAGTCAACTATCTAGATATAATCATAGATTGTGGTGAATTTTAATTATTTTTGGATTACTTCAAAATGTTTTGTAGATAAGATACAACCTTATGATCATGATTATAATCCCTTCAGCAATTATTCTTTAATGCATGGACATGTTTGGTAGGTGTTACCTATAAGTGGTGAACTAGTGTTACCACCACTTGTTAAGATGGTAATGGTACTAGTAGTACTAGAAGATAAGGTGAAAAGGCTGGGAGAACATCACGAATTTAATAGAAAGTGACCCCATTATTTCTGAGGTATGCCATTCCTCTAGGTGGATTAGGACTGGACAGAGGAGGTGATGTGAGCCTTTCTTCTTGTCGGTACATGTACATACGTGATGTTTTTCCGATAAGTGAGAATTTTTCATGGTGTTATATGGTGGAAGTGGGTATTTGTGATCCATTCATACGAGTATATGAGTATAGAATTGTCATATTTTCAGCACCTTTTGAGAGAGGTGTTTTATACAACTACATTATGTTATGTGCTCATCCATGAGATTTTGGTGCTTCAATGGGAATGTACGAGTATGGATGGTTATTCCTAGAGATTCACCAACCTCTATCAATAATCACTGGATATGGTGTTTGATTAGTTATTATGGGATCATACCATCAATATAGGACTAAATATGGACTTCTAAAAAATCATGAAACCTCTATTTAGTCATACCTATTGTGGGGTTCAATATCATGTTATTTCAGTCTATTTTTTATGGGATGAGAAGATGCTAACAATTAGTTCCCAAATTAGGGACACATGAGTTACGATTTTAGAGGAAGGGAACTGATGATAGACCCAAGTACCAGACATGTTAGACATTTTTGGAGGAGGACCTTGGATAGATGTTCTTGGGTTTTGGGATGACCTGATGGATCCTGTCACCATATGGAGAGGTGGTTCTACTCCCTTGATGGAACAAAACATATAACTCATAATTTTACAACCTTTAGTATAGATGATAGAGAGATAGTGGATGTGATACCTTGATATAAAATACAACAAGAGTTGCTTGGTTGTTAGGGAGGGGGAAGTATCATAGTAGCTTGGAGACGGCTTAGAGGTGGAATATTTTATGACTTGTTTCCACCACTACCCCCAGGTGGTCCATTCCAGGCATAGGGAAATTGGTAATATGGTAAAGGTAAACTATTGTTGGTTGAGGATCATAAACTAGAGGCTCTAGGTATTGTATGATATAGGATCACTTTCCTCTCTACCATGGTTATAGTAATGATATAAACAAGATCAATTCAATCCTTTATTTTCACTTATCTATTTTGAGACATAAATATTGTCACAACCCACCCTTGGGGCCCGTTTCATGACTACCCCAAGCCCGCCTTCCTTAGGCTAGGGGCAGGAGACTAGCAACAAAAGTCATATCCCAGAGAAAAGGGATGGAATTGTCTTTAAACCTGCAACACACATGGACTGTACACAACCAGAGATAACCAAAAAGTACTAATATAGTAAAATAGTGCTGAAAGTAAATGGGCCAGTATACAAACCCAACTCAAGTACAAGTTCAAGAAAAGGAAAAACAACTCTCGGATCATCCATCGGGCAATCCAACCTCAATGGTATGTACAAATCTCAATAAAGTCGTCCCTGAGGTACATCCCATCTATGTCCATCTATGAGCAGCCTCAATCACTGTTGTCTGTCGTCTGTACAGGACACAACAAGGTGTGAGAGAAACCTGTGTAGGGGTGAGTATAACGATACTCAGTAGGGACCCCAAGACCCCCGAAGGTCTCCAGAATCCACTAAGGATAAACAACAGTAGTAAGGATACAATCACAAAATATCACTAAACCCTACTTAGGTATATGCCCATACATATACCTAAGTAATCAAATGCAATTTGGCTCCAACTCTTGATCCCAAGCATAACCCGTTCCACGAAAGAAGAAAGTTAACTTGTTGATAACAACATGAATTCTAGACTCAGCTCACACAGGTATACAACTTATATAGAGAGATAGAGATGATTAGATGAAGCCAATGAATCATCTACTCTTTTGAACCCACGTAGGATCCTTGTATAATAATCAGAGCTGTCGAACCCATGTAGGATCCTTGACTAGTAGTCGGAGATGTCGAACCCACGTAGGATCTTGGAACAGCAGTCAGAGCTATCGTACCCACATAGGATCCTAGAAGAGTAGTCAGTTCACATTGGAACCCTTTATCACAATGCAGCCAGCCATAGGGTTCCTGCACAAAGCAGGCTTGATTCCGGGAGGTTTCGCTCCTCAATCCAAGTGTTGACACATCAAATACCATGAATTCCCCAGTTGATATATCTCGAAGATCCGCCTTTTCAAAAAGAACCCAATGGGATAGACAACGCATCCATCAGACGACTGGCCTGAGAGTTATTGGCATTTCCGGTCTGAGGGCCCGATTGGATTTTAGTTCGATCCAACCCAACCGTACTCCAAATGTGTCCAAATATCATGTGGTGTATACCAAAAGAATAATCTCTCTCCAAATATTCAATCTCCATAGACAGTTCATTAATTGGACTCACGTAACTCAAGTTACAGGCAAAAGAGTGGAAATATGTCAAAGTGGGTCCAGGTCCTGTCCGGCCCAGTTGGACCGACCTGACCCGACCCGGCCCAACCCTGGTCCAGATTAGGGTCTGACCTGGTCCGCAGGTCTGACCCGGCTCGCATGGGTGGCCCAGCCCATGTGGGGTCCGGTCCGCACTACGCCCGGACCATGCGAGGCCAGCAGTTGGCGGCCTTCATGGGGTCCGCCCTAGCCATGTCTAGGGGGAAGGCTGCACCCCTGGAGTCCCGAATGGAATACACATTTAGGAGGTATGGATTTGTCACCACGTGGTGCAGGTCCGTGTCATGTGGGACCCACATGGTGGGACCTGCTGTTCCCAGCCAACCAAGCAGCCAGACGCCTCCTACGTGGCGCGGTTGCGTCGCGCCTCCTCCGATGGCTGGCCCTGTCGGCCGCTCGTCCTCTGCCTTTGGGTCCTTTGATCCTCCGCATGGCACGTGCTATTTCGTGCCTTCCCCGGCAACCCAGTGGCCCGAGCCGCTGGTTCTCTTCTCAGCTGGCCTTGCATCACCCGTCGTCGCACCACCACGGCCTATCGGCCGCAGTCCACTCCTCCAATTGCACGATTGCACCACTACCGTCCACGCGGCCGGCTGGAGTGTCGGCTGCCTTTCCCTTCGTTCTACTAGTGACTTTCACTAGTTTCAACTGCCAAAAAATCTTCCGCGGGCCACCGGATGTGTTCTGGTGGCTCGATTCTTATTCTGGATGTAGCCGCACACTCTTCGGGACGTCGCATTCAATCTACAACCATCATTGACGAAATTATCTCAACACGTACTCATTCCATGAATAGTTTCAAAATCCACAAATCAAGTTGGAGGGTTCATGCCATATTCGTTCGGCCCGAACCCTCCACGTTACAGTGATTGCATGCTGCTTCGAATCTTAATCCATGATGGAAAAAGAAGAATGAGAAACAGTTGAGAATTCATGAACCCCTACCTCAGATTCTTTGTCATCAGGTATGAAGATGAATAAGTCAAGGATGACGTCATCGACATTCTTCAAGGATGGCATTTCCTCCCTTGTTTGTAAAGAGATCGAAGAAGAAGAAGTTTGTTGTTGGCGGAAGGAGAGTTCTTCTTCCATGTATTTCCTCCAAGAAGAGGTTTTCTCCAGACAAAGCACCAATTCCATCGACTTACAAAGGAGGGGAACACACACATGAATTTGAGGAGCCTACCCCTAATCACATCATTTAATGAAGGAGGGGGTTGGTATGAATTAATGTGGGGGTTTAGTTCAGGTGGACCCCACTTTAATTCAAAAATGCTTGAATAAAATAAAATTTATGTTTAACCAATTTTTATTTCATTCTTCTTTTTCTTTATCCTCCAAGAACGGTTGGAAAACAAACATCCATTCATGACCAAACACAGCTGAGGTGAAGGTCCCCCTAAGAAATCACTGGTGCGGTGAGTTCTACAGTGCCCTCAGATTTCAATTCCATGCACCGGTTATAATGTTATGAAAACCCACTCTTAAGTTCACTAAATGTACTCAGAAACTTTGGAAAAAAATTATGGGCACTCCGGGCCTTGGAATTACGTATTTTCCAAAAACCACAGAATCTGAATAATTCCATATAATTAAAAATAATTTAATGGATTTTTGGGTCTTTACATTCTCCCCACCTTAGGGCTTTGCATCCCTGAAAGCCAAAACTAAAAAACTAGGAAAACAAGTGGGTGTATTGGGCACGAATCAGAGCCTCCCGCTCCCATGTGCTCTCTTGGAGGTTTTCGTACAGCCATTGCATGCACACTAGAGGTATCAATCACCCAAGAAGGAATCTATCTTTTTGATCCTTGATCTCCTCTGGAACCTCTGAAAAATTCGCGCCATCGTCGATGTCATGCTCTCCCAAGTCTATGATGTGAGTAGGATCATGCACGTATCTCTTCAGGTGGGATGTTTGAAAAACGTCATGAACTTGGGGAATATGAGGGAGAATTTCCACATGGTAATCCACCTCGCCTACTCTAATAAGGACCTATAATGGTCCGATGAACCTTAGAGATAACTTTCCACCCCAGCCAAATCCTCGCAAACCTCGTCGAGGTGAGACCCGTAGGAAGATGTGGTAACCATCCTCGAACTCCAAAGGTCTCTGTCTCCTGTCTGCAAAGGACTTATACCTTCTCCGTATAGTCCTCATCCATTCCTGGATGACCTTCACCTTCTCCGTGGTAGCTCATACCATCTATGGTCCCATGAGTGCTCACTCCCCTGGGTCGGTCCAGCACGGTGACGATCTGCAAGGTAGACCATACTAGGAATGAGAAGGTGCCTTCCTTATGGTGGTGTGATAGCTATTGTTGTATGAAAACTCCACCAAAGGAAAGTGGTCCTCCCAGCTGCGACCGATGTTGAGGACGCATGCACAAAACATGTCTTCGAGTGTCTGAATGGTCCTCTTATTGCGACCATTCGTCTGAGGATGGAAGGAAGTTCTCAAATGAAGCTACATCCCAAAAGCCTCCTGCAACCCCTTCCATATCCAGGAAGTGAAACATGTATCTCAATCAGAGACAATCATCAAAGTCACTCCATGAATTCGTACAATCTCATATACGTAGAGGCATCCCAATCTATCCACTAAACCCTGTTCTCTGGTCGGTAGGAAGTGGGCCGACTTGGTGAGTCGGTTAACAATCACCCAGATTGAATTGTGACCCCTGTATGTATGTGAGAGTCCTGTCATGAAATATATGGATATCCCATCCCATTTCAACTATGGGACCTCTAAAGGTTGAGCCAATCCTGCTGGTACCTAGTGTTATGCCTTCACTAGCTGACAAGTGAGGTATCGAGAGACAAACTCGGCTACTGCCTTCTTCATACCTGACCACCAATACCGTCGTCGAAGGTCCTGGTACATCTTCGCCACACCTTGATGTACCACTAGAGGTGATGTGTGGAACTCCCACAACACTTCCTCCTGAAGCGACACTAGTACCATGGTATGTCATCTGAATAGGATGACGTGCCCTAGACCTACAAGTAAATCCATCAGGTGATGGTCCTGTGGATATCTGTGCACATTCAGCCTCAGAGTCAGCATCCCCACGCAGCGCCTCCTTGACTCTTTAATGGAGTGGGGTATGATTGTAAGATACTCCAAGAAAGCTACTTCATATTGGTCCACATAAGAAATCTGCAAAGCGACTAGCTACTTAGTCGCCTCTCCTAGTAGCTGAATATCTGATCTCTTGCTGAGAGCATCTGTTACAACGTTCCCCTTCCCATGAGTATAGACTTTCCTGAAATCATAGTCCAGGAGGAACTCAAGCCAACGTCATTCTCTCAGCTTAATATCCTTCTGTGAGAAGATATACTTGAGACTCTGGTGGTCAGAGTAGACTGTGGAATGCTCGCCCATCAGATAGAGTCACCACATCATCAACGTGAAAACCACTACTGCTAACAGCAAGTCATGAGTAGCATAGTTATGCTCATCTTGTATCTACTGACGAGAAACATAAGTTATCACTGCTCGCTCTTGAATGAGGATGCATCTGAGCTCGGTCCCTGATGCATCATAGTAGACCACATACCCAACACCCTCCTCTTATAGCCTCAATATGGGCACAATAGTCAGCCTCTTCCTTAGCTCCTGAAAACTTAGCTAGCACCTCTCTGACCACATGAAGGGTTTCCCCTTATTTATCAATGCTGATAAGGGTGCTGCAACTCTGGAGAAGTCTAGCACAAATATCCGATAATAACCGGCCAGACCCAGGAAACTTCATACCTCTATCACACTCCTGGGTGGCTCCCAAGCTAGAACAACCCCAATCATCGATGGATCCACAAAAACTCTATCCTCTGAGATGATGTGTCCCTAAAATTGAACCTCTCGGATCCAGAACTGGAACATCGAGAGCTTACCATAAAGCATGATCTCTCGGAGTTTGTCCAGTACTATCCGAAAATGATAGGCATGCTCCTTATCGGTAGTTGATTAGATCAGAATGTCATCAATGAAGACTACCACAAAGTGATCAATGTATGGCTGGAAGATCTTGTTCATGAGTCCCATGTACACAGATGGTGCGTTGGTTATGCCGAATGCCATAACCAAGAACTCGTAGTGGCCATACCAACATCTGAATGTTGTATTTTTAACATCCTCATCTCGTCCTCTGAGCTGATGGTAGCACGATCATAGGTCTATCTTCAAGAACCAATGTGCTCCCTTCAGCTGATCGAAGAGGTCATCAATCCTCAGAAGTGGATACTTGTTCTTTATGGTCACCGAGTTCAGGTTCCGGTAATCCACACATCGCCTCAAACTCTCGTCCGACTTATTTGCGAACAAAATCAGGGCTGCCCAGGGTGAAACACTGGATCTTATGAACCCCTTTCCCTGCATGTCCTCCAGATGTACTCACAGCTCATGAAGCTCCGCTGGATCTATCCGATACACTGGTATAGATATCATTGTCATCCCGGGATACAAGTCGATGTAAAAGTCTACCTCTCTACGAAGAGGTAGACATAGAACCTCACCAGGAAAAACATCTGCATACTAATCTACCGCAATAGGATAGATCAGACTCTGCACATCAACCGCTTCGAGGATAAGTCTTTCCAACTGATGAGTGATCGTCTACCCTATCCTCTAGGTACGTCCATTCAGTGCTGAAAAATATCCCTTCTCGCCGGTGAAGGTAAACCTAGTCCCATCCTCACAGACACACTGCACTTCCCACATAATGTAGTCGATATGAGCATGTTAAAGAGCACTCTTGTGGGCTCCCTCAAATGATTAGTGGTTTTTGGTTTACATAGGTGCAACAGATTGGTTGACCAAGGTCGTCTCTCAAAGGAGGAATTAAATTAAAACAACTTCATAAAGGTTTTCTAAAAATAAAATAGAAAAGACTTAAAACACTTCTTGAAAGGATGGTGGGTTGTTTATCCTTTAAAAAATTTGGAGATGTTTGTTGGAATAAGATTTAATATTATTTTGTTTTTAATTTTGAAATGTAAGTTGATTAACAAAGCACAACAAGAATATGTTTTTTTCTAAAACTATTTTTAGAATGTGTAATCGATCTAACTCTACCTCTTCAGTAATTTATTAATCATTATTATTTAAATTAATATACAATTAATTATGATCCCTTGATTTTTTAAATCCCAAACCCTATGATAATTAACATTACCTCAAAGAGGAAGTGAATTTTACCCTAGGCTAACTTCAGAACATCCAATCGCAGCACCCTGCTTTGATTGATGTTCTAATTTTAGCTTATGTTCAGTGGTAAATTAAGGCCCATATCTTCTCTAGAAATTAGAATTAATTGAGTTTAAGGATTATATTTGAACAATAAAAATTTATCCCATATGGTTTTGAATTACCAATTAAGTTCTCTCCCTCACAATTCACACAATTCTTGACCTTGTGTGATTTGTGTTTATTGTTCAATTGCTTGCTTAGTTTCATTTAAATTGGAAACTCAATTAATAGATCATATTAAGTGAATTATAGTATCTCATTGATTCAAAATAAATGAATTAATAAGGTAAGAGATAGATCGATTATTATAAATACATCTCTTCCATATGTGGCGTAATCATTGTAGAATCGAATTTCATTTGTGATGGTTTATAATGGGTATAACACAATCATGCTTCTACTCAATAATTTCAGCCAAAAGAGAGAGATTATGAGAAGAAAATATTTGAATAAAACATAAGAAAATAGATGAAATAAAATAATAAAAATGATGTTTAATACACAAATGAAAATATTACAACATGAAGAATAGAAGGAGTCTTTGATGAGGGATCCTTGCTTCAAGAGCTACCCCTCTTACAATGGTTGGAGAATTTGGGTGAAAAAAAATCTCTTCTACCTCCAATCTCCTAATGCATGTCCCAACCCCTCCAAATGTGAAAAACAATAATTTATATATTGGAGGGGAACCTTGGTTACTAGTGGTTTCATGTGTGAATGGGGAAATTCGGCCAAATATTTTAATCCAACTTGCACTGCACATTTGACCATCGAAACGCGTGAACTAGCACTCCCTTCAGAATGAGTATTTCTGAAAAATTAAATCCCAGTGCTCCTCTAAATATTTGAGCCTAATCGAAGCTGGATGATGATGTTATGGCCCAAATACAGAACTCATGTCCATACTGGTGAGTACCGCCCAATATTGCGTTCATGGCCCATTTGTACCAACCAAATGCACTATTTAGCTCTAGTGTCCTAAATAAAAGTTGTGGAAAATTATGCAAGGAACACTGTTAAAAATATTTATGTTCAAATAATTCATATTAAAATATTTATGTGAGAAATACTGTTGTTCATTTTAAAATGGTAAAACTAGAATTTTAATGAAATTTTCAAATGAATGATCAAATCCCAAATATTTCATAAATGAACATATTTAGCACAAAATGAGGATATTATGTCATTTATTATCAAAAAAATATTCAACAAAATAGTTTTTTATTAACTCCCCCACACTTACCCTTTTGCACTCCTAAGAAAAACCTTATATCAAGTAAATATCAATATTAAATCAAAACAATTTTAAAACATATATCATTGAGATCCATAAATTCCACACCAAGAATCAAAATATATCACGCCTCATAAAAATCATATTTCATATCATTCAACATATTTCCACTTCATTTATCCTCCAATGCACAAAACACTTACCTCGCTTGAATTTTCCCTTATCACACAATTGTCAATTTTTTAGCAATGTATTTCTCATCCAAACTCATAAAAGGCTCACCATTGGCTTGATTGTAACACCCAAATATTTCAAAGTATGTTATTTCTTCAAATTAATTCAATAACTTGCATTACACACAACACCGAGTTCAAGCGCACCACAACTTACCAAACTAGCTGTTCAAAAGCAGTTATGAATAGTATTAACTAAATTTTGAACTATATATAATCTTTATAATTTTAGAATCCATATAATGAGTTTATTAGGCATAATTTAAGAACTAATTCAATTTTTTTAGATAAAAGAAGTATTTTTTAAAAAATGCACTTTTACCGCCTTTTAATGGTGAACCCTTTTTAAATCCAATATTTGAAACTTTTATATATTCAATTTTACAAAATAAACTTCTTCTTTAGAATCGGGATATAAGAATTTAGTTTTTATAAATTTTTGGTTTTTATCTGATAACTTTCATATTTGGGTGAATAGTGAAAAATACTATATTTTAACTAAAAACAACTATTTTAATCAAAATAATTTATAGTGTTAAATTATAAATTTTAATGGTTTGGAATTATAAATAGATTATATATTTACTATTTAATCCAATTCTGGTTATTTTAAGTAATTTCACTTTGAGATTGGATATAAAGAAGTGTCAACCTGTTGATAGATATTGTTTCTTAAAAAATACGCCTTTTGGTTTTGACAACGGGAATTAATTTTAACTTAATAAATGCAACTTCAATGTTTTGAATTTGGCAAAATAGTCTTCATTTTTGGATTTGGAATACCGATATTAGCCTCCGGTGAATTTTTTGTATTTTTCTAAAAATGTCCAATATTTTATGAATAGTGAAAAAAACACTGAGTTATCATTTAAAACCGAATTTTTATTTAATTATTTATTTATTTTATTTAAATGTATTTTAGGTCAAAATAGATAAATAATACCTATATAAGTTCAATGTAATTCATTGGAGTGAGTTTATAATAATTTTAGAAATATAAAAATTTAATAGAACTTTTCACCGTCTTTTACCCACCTCCTAGGAGAATTTGCAAATTTACATAAAACATAATTTTATTGTTCCTGTGAGTTGAATTTCAAAAATCCAAGAGACTCAGTAAATATCAAGGAGTAAAATTCGGTTCAATAAGATAAAAATAATTTTTGGTGAGTGGTAACTTTTTACTTTTATTTACCATGGTTAAAAGTAAATAGGGTAATTAATGATAAAAATGATATTATTATTATCCTAAAACATATCATAATTCTATTTAATAAGTTTTATTATACCAAAAACAATCTTAGGGATAAAATATGACCCTTTAGGTCCACTTGTATTAGATTAAGACATTTATTATTATTTTATTTAAAGAATAGTTAAAAGAGTTAAAATCAATGTCTAATAACTAGACCATTTTTAATATAGGGTTATACATAAGATAAATTCAACTATAAATATTCATTAGAAATATAAATAGATTTCCTAAATAATGGTATTTTATTTATAATTTTTAGAGATTATATAATTAAATTTATGAATGACAGAATGATGATGAAGTAATTACCTTAATAATGAAAGAATCAAATAAATGGTATTATAAATATTAAAATAAAAATAATTTAAAAGTTTTTATCACATCCACGAATTTTATAAGTGAATCTTTCATGTTAGGATTGATTAAATGTATTTTTCTTTTGATATAATCATGTTTTTAGTAATTTAACAAAAAAATATCAAATAGTGTCAAAATTGACATTAAATAGTTTTTAAAACAAATATTATATTATTAATTGATATAATGGTCCTAAAAATCAATGGTTCGTCCAAAAGACTTATATGATAATATATATGACATTAATTAACCAATTATGGTTCTATTGGCACTATATAGTTCTTTTATTAACCATATAGTGTAAGAATACAAGAAGACATGGTAAAAGTTAAATTATTTATCATAGAGTTAAATCTAAATGATAACGTTACAATGGTAACCTAAACTTTTCTAAAACCTATTGGTTGATTAGATTTAGACCCATACCCACCCTATCCTCGAAATAAGTCACTTTGGATCCATTATAAACCGAATATTAATTTATTATAAAATAATATATTAAGTTTTTTCAAAGGTGCCCATAACCCCTATTATAAAAGGGCACTTCCCCTTATCTAAAATTCACACCTCCAAAGCCATTTAGATCAGCCAAACCCTGACCAAATATCCTCTCAACTATCCTAAATTTATCCTAGAGGCCTTCATTTGGTTAGAAATCTATCCTAAGGATCCCTTTTTGATCAAATCAAAAGGAAGTACTCGAAGAAGAGAAAAGGATTTCACCACCCTCTTTCAAGTTCTCTTATTCTTCCACTTACTCTTTCTTTGATGTTTACATTATAAAATAATAAATCCAGTTTCTTATATATACTGTGATGTTATTATAAATATGTAACAACTATATTAATTATTCTACCCATCATATTAATGATAATGTAACCATGGTTGTGTACGTACGGCTTACCGTCTCCACATCGTGGTGTAATTTGTTATTCAACACTATGTTATTTTGATGGATATAATGATGAGTAGTTTGTATATAAATAATGAAAATAACATTCTAATGTCTCTTTAAAATTAATATAACATAAAATTCCACACCATTAAGGAAATGATATTGTCACTCGTGCGAACATACAGATTACCATCTCTACGACGCGATGAGATTCATTTCCACGTTCACCATTCATCGACGATTATAAAAATATATATTACTAATAAGTATGATATATATTACATAATAATGCTAATTGAGATATATATATATATATATATGTACTTACAGATAACTTATTAACTTAGTTTCGTTCAATTTGATATGAAAATGGAAACTACGTTTATGCGTACGTACGGACTACCGTCTCCATAAACAGTGTTTTTCATTTCATATATATGTCTATTATACATATTTATATTCCAAATATATAAGATATATAAAAAAATTATAGGCTGAAAGTATTTAAATTTTGTTCTATGTGATATAATCAAGAGTAACAAGTTAAAACATGTATGATAAAGGAAGCGATTATTCCCCGAAATATTAATTTAACATAGAAATTATAATAAAATGGGTAATGAAATAAATTATTCATTTATGATATCATAAGTATTAATATGGTTCTGTTATAATTTAATAACATTCTATGTTCTTCATATAGGAGGTTAAACGTACCCTCGATTAAAGGAAAGTGCAAGGTAAGGGTTAATTTCACAATCTCTTTATTATCCGAGGTTGTTTTTACGTAAGTATCTTCTGGGAGATATTTATTATCCATTTCCATGTTTCATAAAATAGTTTTAAAAGGTATTATTTTATGGAACTTTTTACTAAAACATCAATTTAAATAAGTTAAAGAATAATTATCTTAAACCATTCTCATTAATGTCCATGTTTTCAAAATGGTTTTAAGGATATATTTAAATGGAAATGAATTTTTTAAATTGTTAATTACTTTCAAAATTTTCAAAGTGGTATGGGACACTTTGATTCAAAAATTTATTTAAATTTCTTCCTTTCTAAATTGTGTGCCCTTTAAATGTTTTCATGAAAAATTTATATTCCTCTCTAAGAGTTTTACAAATCATTTTCATCTATGCCAAAATCCTTTAATTGTTTTTTAAACATGATTGAAGTTGATTTGTTATGATACAAGTATTCCATATTGTATTGATGGTTTTGTGATATGTTTGACAGTGGATGCATTATTTTTATACCATTCATGGTTTATGGGTAATGTATTGACATTTCATATGCTAGTTGTAATAAAAATGTTTATGTTATGTTTAATCCTTTTCATATGAGGAATGCATTGGATTTAATAAGTGACGGGTGGAGCCCGCTATAGCTCCTCATGGCATCGGTAGGTCTCCTGAGACAAACTAGTGTCTTGGCACAAGGTATTGAAAAAATATTATTTTTAGTCTTGGCAGAAGGCCTTGATTATGTGGTTATGATAGTCTGACATTATGCATTCCATCATTATGAAAGTGGCTATTGATATTTCATGTGATTGTTCGACTAGTAGAATATCTGTGTGAATAATTAAATGAAATTATTTTATCGAATCGTTTCCATATTATGCTGAAGTTTAAGTTTAAAAAGGCATTTGTTTTACTCTTATACATTTCCTTAAATTTTTATGCTCATTTATGAATGTTTCCGCTATATTGATATCCTTACAGATCATCTGAGCTCACCCAATTCTATGTTTTAATTTTCTTAGTTTTCCAAGAAGTGTATTAAGATTGATAAGCAGGGCTAAGCTAGGGGGTTAATGGAAGTCTCAAAGGATCATTTATGATGTTTTTTATTTTCGAAATTGTAATATAATGTCCATGTATGTAATCTCTTTTCTAAGACTTCTAAACTGATCGGTCATTCGGGACATGATTACTTGTAATCATGGCATTGTATTAAAATAATGCACCGACTCTAGTTAATTGGGGTCGAGGCGTTAAATTTGGTATCAGAGGAAGTTTATCAATAACCTTGGAAACTAGATTTAGAAAAACTCTCATTAAATCACATTACCGTAAGATAGACATTGATGATTAGTATACAAGAACTTCCTAAAATTTTGGAAATGTGGATATTTTTTGAGTTTTCGAAGAAAATACATCCCTGTATGGATTCGAGTAGGTAAAGGCGGCTCTGGCACAGATGTACCTATGGGTTAAACCCTAAAACACCACTTTGATCTAGACATGAATGGGAACTGGAGCACGACAATGGGCCTTGCTACACTCTTGGTTATGACACTCACAAGGGATTTGCTTTGAATAATTCTCATTTTCGTTACAAATCATTATGAAGGATTTACGAGTATATATATCCTCAAAGAAAATATTTTTATGGATTATATCCATAAACTGTTCAATTTATGTTAGGTATTTTTCATGTTTGGAATCATTCATTGCAATTCATAAACTGACCTAGTATACACCATTGTATAGAAATGGCGCCCAGTAGAAGGAATGTGAACTCCAGAAATACGTATGATCCAAAGAGTAAGAAGGATCATATATTTCATAGTATTAAGCCAACATTTATAAGGGAAATAGTATACCATGTATTCTCAACATATGATGAAATAGTATCTTGTGTTAATAAGATAAGTAAAGAATTATCTGAGTCTTATGGCTTTTAATGGAAGCAAGAGATAAAAAGGATGAAAGAGAGAAACATGGATAAAGGGAAGAGGGAAAAGAAGGATATTCGAATATGAGATAAATGTGGAATGAATCACCTTGGTAAATGCTTGAAGGGAATGGGAGTTTTTTATAAGTGTGGAGAGAAAGGACACCAAGTACATGATTTCATGGGTAAGGAAAAGTTTTCAAATGTAAAATGCTTTATCTACAATGCGTTGAGACACTATGAAAATCAATGTCTCGTTCATGAGAGTATACTGCAAATGATGTTATTGGATAATAATCAAGTTATGATACTACCTCAGATGAAGAGGAATGACTATTGTTCTTATTTTGTTATTATAGAATTATTTAATTTCATTGTTGTATCAATAGTATATTGGTTATATGAATTATAGAAGATAAATAAAGAATGTACTGTAGTACTATTTTATTGAAAATTTGAGATTACATGGTTCTAAGAAAAGTGACTTAATAGTAAGCTACACTTTTTGGAAAATACATGGTTGAAATAAAGTTAATCCTTAATATGGTCCTAATAATGAGGTAGTGATTTTTGAATAAGAGACAGATGATTTTGGTAATTCAGGATGTTGCGGTGTTGTAAAAGAATACATGATGAACGCATTCACATGTTATTACCAGGAAAAAATGATCCTCATTATGTTTAACTTCCTTATAAATTATGGACTGAGAGTTTGGATATATGTATTTTGGATAATTCTAAAGGATGTAATGGATTAAGTTTGAAATTGGATACTATTGATAAGGTTATTTTTGCATTTCTATAAAAATGACAACCCAGAGGTCGGGCGGCAACCCGTCGCATCCGGAAAGGCCGCGAGACTTGAACCCGAAAAGGAAAGGAGACAAGGGTGTATCACCTATCACTGACCCACGTGATGTCCTGGATTGAATAATTTAGTATTTTTAAAAGGTATGATAGATGAATTATAAATTCATTTTTTCTAACCCTAGACGAATAGGATAAATAGAATATATTTTTTAAGCTCTATTATCTTTTAGAGTGAAAGATGAGTTTGTGATTGAAATTAGTTAAAGGATGAAACTCTACTTTTCAAGTGTGTATATATATATATATATATTCCTCTTATTTTATGGATAAATTAATTAATAAACATTAGGGAAGGCATCTTTAAACCAAAAATGTGTTATCCTAATACCTTACGTTTTGTTGAACCGATGGTATTTTAAATCATCATACATTGGTGGATTTGAGGCCCACGATTCTACAATTGTTTGTGACTAATGACCTCAATCACACCCTATAAATATTTACGTTTTTCCAACAGTTATGTTTCTCTAATTTCCACCAATGTTCTACAAATCGAGATCATAATTTGGTGGTGACTTTTTCATTCCCCTTTTCCACTTATTATGACTAAATTTTATTAACCCAATTTCCGATGTGGGTTTTCCAACAAAGTTATGTTCTATTTTCAACCTTTTATTTTTGAAGAACAATTTCAAATTGTGAGGATGAAATTTATTGAAGGAGGGAAGAATGTAACTCCCCAAGATTTCAATGTATGTTATTTCTTCAAAGTAATTCAATAACTTTCACTACAGGTAACACCGACTTCAAGCGCACTACAACTTACCAAACTAGCCGTTCAAAAGCTGTTAAGAATATTATTAACTAAATTTTGAACTATATATATTCCTCATAATTTTAGAATCCATATTATGAGTTTCTTAGACAGAATGTAAGAACTAATTCATTTTTTTCAGATAAAATAATTATTTATCAAAAATTTCTCTTTTGCCGCCTTTTAATAATGAACCCTTTTTAAATCCAATATTTGAAACTTTTATATATTCAATTTGACAAAATATACTTCTTCTTTAGAATCGGGACAAAAGATTTTAGTTTCAATAAATTTTTGGTGTTTTTCTGATAACTTTCATATGTGGGTGAATAGAGAAAAATACTATATTTTAACTGAAAACAACATTTTCAATCAATATACATTATAGTGTCAAATTATGAATTTTAGTGGTTTGGAAGTATAAATAGATTATATTTTTACGATTTAATCCAATTCCAGTGATTTCATGTAATTTCCTTTTGAGATTGGACATAAAGAAGTGTCAACCTTTTGATAAGTATTTTTTTTTAAAAATACGCCTTTTGGTTTTGACAACGCGAATTAATTTTAAATTAATAAATGCAACTTATATGTTTTGAATTTGGTAAAATAGACTACATTTTGGATTTGTAAAATCTAAATTATCCTAGGGTGATTTTTTGGTATTTTTCTGAAAACGTTTAATTTTTGATGAATAGTGAAAAAACACTAAGTTATCGTTTAAAACAGAATTTTTATTTAAATAATTATTTATTTTATTTAAATTCATTTTATGTAAAAATAGATACATAATACCTATATAAGTTCAATTTAATTTATTGGAGTCAGTTTATAAGAATTTTAGATATATAAAAATTTTATTGAACTTTTCACCATCTTTTACCCACCTCCTAGGAGAATTTGAAAATTTACATAAAACATAATTTTACTACTTCTGTGAGTTGAATTTTAAAAATTTGAGAGACACAGTTAATTTCAAGGAGTAAAATGTGGTTCAATAAGATAAAAATAATTTTTGGTGAATAGTAACTTTTTACTTTTATTTACCACGGTTAAAAGTAAATAGGGTAATTAAGGGTAAAATGATATTATTATTACCTAACACATGACCTAATTATATTGGATAAGATTAATTCGACCAAAAAAATCCTTATGATTAAAATATGACCCTTTAGGTCCACTTGTATTAGATGAAGACATTTATTATTATGTTATTTAAAGAAGATTTAAAAGAGAAAAAATTAATGTTTAATAATTAAACCATTTCTAATGTAGGGTTATAGATAAGATAAATTCAACTATAAATATTAATTATAAATCTAATAAGATTTACTACATAATGGTATTTTATTTATAATTTTTAGAGATTAAATAATTAAATTTATTAATGAAAAAATGATGAGGCAGTAATTACCCTATTAATAAAAGAATCAAATAAATGGTATTATAAATATTAAAATAAATTTAATTTCAACATTTTTATCACATACATGAATATTCTAGGTTAATATGACTTGTTAGGATTAATTGAATGTATTTTTATTTGAAATAATCTTGATGTTATTATTAAAAAAACAAATACCAAATACTGTCAAAATTGACATAAAATAGTTCTTAAAACAAATATTATATTATTAATTGATATAATGGTCCTAAAAATAAATGATTAGTCCAAAAGACTTATATGATGATATATATGACATTAATGAGCCAATTGGGGTTCTATTGGATGTATATAGTATGTTTATTAAACATATTGTGTAAGAATACAAGAAGACATGTTAAAAGTTATATTATTTAACATAGAGTTAAATCTAAATGATAAGGTTAAAATGGTAACATAAACATGTCTAAAACCTATTGGTTGAGTAGATTACCACCCATACCCACCCTATACACGAAATAAGGTACTTTGGAGCCATTATAAATCGAATATGAATTTATTAAAAAATAGTATTCTAAGGTTTTCCAAAGGTTCCCATCATCCCTCTTATAAAAGGGAACTTCACCTTCTCTCAAATTCACACCTCCAAAGCCATTTGACTCGGTGAACCCCTGAACAGATATCCTCCCTACTATCCTAAATTTATCTTAGAGGCCTTCCTTTGGTCAGAAATCCAACATATGGAGCCCTTTTGATCAAATCAAAAGGAAGAACCCGAAGAAAAGGTAATGATTTTACCTCCCTCTTTCAAGTTCTATTATTCATCCTCTGACCCATTCATTGATGATTCCATTCTAAAATAATAACCCTAGTATCTTATATATAATATTATGTTATTATAAATATGGAACAACTATTTTCATTATTCTACCCATCTTATGAATGATAATGTCACCATGCGTGCGTACGTACGGCTTACCATCTCCACGTCGTGGTGTAATTTGTTATTCAACACTATATTATTTGAATGGATATAATGATTAGTAATATGTATATAAATAATGAAAATGACATGGTAATGTCTCTGTAAAATTAATATACCATCCAATTCCACACCTTTAAGGAAATGATATTGTCCCTCGTGCGTACGTACGGATTACCCTCTCCACGACGCGATGAGATTCATTTCCACGTTCACCATTCATCGACGATTATAAAAATATATTTTACTAAAAAGTATGTAATATATTACATAATAATGATACTAGATATATTTATATTTTTATATTTATATATATATATTTACTTACATATATCTTATTAACTTAGTTTCGTTCAATACGATATGAAAACCGAAACAACATTTATGCATACGTACGGACTACCATCTCCATAAAAAGTGTTTTTCATTTCATATATATGTCTATTATACATATTTTTATTCTAAATATATGATATATATATCATGTTTTATATTATGGAAGTTTTTAAATCTTGTTCTATGTGATAAAATCAAGAGTAACAAGTTAAAACATGTATGATAAAGAAAGATATTATTACCTGAAATATTAATTTAACATGGAAATTATAATTAAATTGGTAAAGTATTAAATTAATCATGTATGATATCATAAATATTAATATGGTTCTATTATAATTTAATAACATACTATGATCTTCATACATGAGGTTAAATGTACCCTCGACTAAAGGAAAGTGTAAGGTAAGGGTTAATTTCACAATCTCTTTATTATCCGAGGTTGTTTTTCCGTAAGTATCTACTGGGATCTATTTATTATCCATGTCCATGTTTCATAAAATAGGTTTAAAAGGTATTATTTTAAGGTTCTTTTTACTAAAACATCATTTTAAATGTTTTAAAGTTTTATTCTTCTAAACTATTCTCATTAATGTCAATGTTTTTAAAATGGTTTTAAGGATATATTTAAATGAACATGAATGTTTTAAAATGTTAATTACTTTAAAAAGTTTCAAATTGGTATGGGACACTTTGATTCAAAAATGTATTTAAATATCTTCATTTTGAAATTGTGTGACTTTTAAATTTTTTCATGAAAAAGGGATATTCCTTTCCAATAGTTTTACAAATCATTTTCATCTATGTCAAAATACTTTAATGGATTTTAAACTTTTTTGAAGTTGATTTATTATGATACAAATCTTTCATATTATATTGAATATTTTGTGATATGTTTAACTGTGGATGTGTTATTTTTATAACATTCATGGTTTATGGGTAATGTATTGACATTTTTTATTCAAGTTTTAATACGAATGTTTATGTTATTTTTAAACCTTTTCATATGAGGAATGCATTGGACTTTGTAAGTGACGGGTGGTGCCCGCTATAGCTCCTCGATGCATCGATAGGTCTCATGAGACAAACTAGTGTCTTGGCACAAGGCCTTGACAAAATATTATTTGTAGTCTTGGCACAAGGCCTTGACTATGTGGGTATGATAGTCTAGCATTATGCATTCCAACATTATGAAAGTGGCTATTGATATTGCATGTGATTATTTGACTAGATGAATATCCATGTGAATAAGTAAATGGAATTATTTTATTTTACTTTTTCCATATTATGCTGAAGTTTAAGTTTAAAAAGGCTTTTGTTTTAGTCTTATATATTGACTTTAATGATTATTCTTATTTATGAAAGTTTCCTCTATATTGTTATCCTTACTGAGCATCTGAGCTCACCCCTTTCTATGTTTTAATTTTCTCAGGATTCCAAGTAGTGTATTATGATTGATAAGAAGGGTTAATCAAGGGGATTAATGGAATTCTCAATGGTTCTTTTAGGTTGTGTTTTATTTTCTAATGTGTAATGTAACATCCATGTATGTAATCTATTTTCCAAGACTGCTAAATTGATTGGTCTTTTGGGACTTTATTCCTTTTAATCATTCTAATGTATTAAAATAATGCACCAAATCTGTGTAACTAGGGTTGGGGCGTTACATTGATAAATTCCTACATTGCTACCTAATGTGAGTAAAGGGTATATGTTTATCATGAGAAATTTTCAGGGTTGTTATGTGGCTTTTGGTTGGTAGGATTTAGATGTGAAAAATTCAGAGGCAGAATGAGGAGGGCTTAACTCTTTTTGAAGAAAAATTTCATTATTCTAATTTTCACATAAATATGGTCTTCTCCTCAATCAACATAGCATTGATTAATGTTAATCATTATTAAAAATAAAGGAATATGAACACCATTCCACATTTCAGCAGTAAAAATGTCAATCTTCTCGAACATGATTTTCTTAAAAGCTTCAGATATGCACAACTTTCCCCCTCTATTAGAATCTCCAGAAAGGCATAACTTCTTTTATCATTAATTCTCTATAAAGGTAAAGATTTAAATATAATGATTTTCTTAAGTAGAAAACACATCTCTATATAATTTAATTTTTCACCTGATGTATCACAAAATGTGGTAGCACAAAACAAGACAA
The DNA here is from genome assembly GCA_963277665.1 of Viscum album. NCBI lineage: Eukaryota > Viridiplantae > Streptophyta > Magnoliopsida > Santalales > Viscaceae > Viscum > Viscum album. The sequence continues at coordinate 1,617,116,766 of OY728143.1, forward strand.
CATCCCCCACACTTAAGTTCATCTAGATTATGAAATTTCACATCAAGAGTTGGTTGGATAGTGAAAATTGGCATGTAAGGTGGTTAACCTAATAGGTTGTTCATGGATTCTAAGGGCTACAAGGATTAAATATTCAAGGTGGGACATTATAAAAAAGGATTCTTTGAAATAGGTGCTTTAATACCAAACAAATGTTTTAATCATTTAAACATAAGTTCCTCAAACCCTCATGTTTTGACAAGAATAAATCAAATTATGGTTAAATCAAGCATGATTTGGTTCTCTCAAAAAATGAGGTGAATGTAAAGTATAATAAAATAATAGTTCAGAATCCTCATAAGAAAGTGATTTCAAATAAAAAAACAGTGAGATGTGTCATGGGATTCAAAATTCAGTGTACATTTCATGAAATTACTATATATTTGAACTTGAAACAAAGTCATTTTAAGCATTAATTTAAGCTCAGTTTAAAAGGATAAATTTTTTTACTTATTGATATGAATTTAAATATGGTTATGAGAATTGTTTCATCTCCAAAGATTAAAAAACACACAAAAACGGAAAAATAAACACACAAAATTTGAAAAACATAAATTTTTTGTTTTTTTTAACAGGAAAACAATTGAAATTACTAAACTAAAAGGTTCCCTCCCCCACATATAAAATATTTCATTGTCCTTAACGTGAACTGATGAGATGATATATGCACATGAAATTAATAATTTTAAATATGAAAAAGAATAATAATGTTAAAGTGTTAGTAAAGCATGATGTGCTCAAGTGGTGATGGGATCATGCAGCGTGATAAAATCCACTACATTAGTAGGAAGTACCTCAATGTATCTCTTCCAATGTTTCCCATTGACTGTAAAGAACCTTCTTATGTCCTCTTGTGTGATCTCCACTACACCATACGGAAAAAAATATGTCACAACATAAGGACCTAACCACCTAGAACAAAACATACCAGGCATTAGCTTCTGTCGTGAACTATAGATAAGGACATTCTCTCCAACATAAAACTCATTTTGTTGGATAATTTTATCATGAGATGATTTTAGTTTTTCCTTGTAGAGCCTTGAGTTCTCATATGAAGACATTCGAATCTCCTCAATCTCTTGAATTTTCACCTTCCTTTGGATTATAACTTGGGCCAAATCTAAGTTGCATTTCATTGTAGCCCAATAAGCCCGATGATCAACCTCCAATGAAAGATGACATGATTTCCGAAAAACAATCTGAAATGGGGAAATACCAATGGGTGTTTTGAATGTTGTCCTATAAGGCCACAATGCGTCATCCAAATGCTTTCTCCAATCTTTCATATTTGGCTGCACATTTTACTCGAAAATTTCTTTCAATTCCCTATTTGAAACCTCAGCATGGAAATTTGTTTTATGGTGGAATGTGTTGATGTTTTTATGTCACCCCATACTTCCGAAGAAGGGAAGAAAAATGCCGATTTTTTAAGTGTATCCCCTTGTAACAAATGATGGCCTTCAATATTCCAAACTTGCACGAAATATGTACTTTGACAAATTACACAACAACATAATAATAATCATTCCTGGTGGCCCTAGATTCCACCCATTTACTCACATAATCAACAGAAACCAAAATATATAAAAATACAAATGAACTAGGAGAAGGGCCCATAAAATTGATCCCCCATACATAAAAAATCTCACCGAATAGTATGGGTTGTTGGGGAATCTCATGTCTTATAGAAATGTTCCCAGTGTGTTGGCAATGAGAGCATGACTTAAAAAAACATGGGAATCATGGAATAAGTTAGGCCAATATAATGAAGATTCCAAAACATTCCTAGATGTTTGTTGGGGTCCAATGTGTCCACCACATTCAAGTGTATGACAAAATTGTACAACAGACTCAAACTCATGATCTTGAACACACCTCATAATAACTTGGTCACTACACATGCTCCATAAGTTGGGATCATCCCACACATAAAATCTAGACTAACTCTTTAACATTTTTACTTGATGTTTCTTTAAATTTTTATGTATTTCGGATGCAACAATTTAGTTCACTAAATATGCATACCAAGGATGCATACCTAAGATGGAATAAAGATGCTCATCGGGGAAAGTGTCCTGAAGTGGTTCTTGGTCCATGGTGTCATCCTCTAGTGTGTGAGTTAGCATAATCATGTGGTCCGCCACTAGGTTTTCCAACCCCTTTTTCCATTATATCAATGTCAAATTCCTAAAGAAGGAGCATCCGTTGGATTAGCCTGGGATTTGCATCTGGCTTCTTCAAGAGGTATCTCTGAGCTGCATGGTCAGAAAAAACAACTACTTTAGAGCCTAATAAATTTGAAAAAAAAATTATCGAAAGTGTATATAATAGAAAGAATCATCTTTTCTGTGGTTGTGTAGTTTTATTGGGTAGAATCTAGTGTCCTTGATGCATAGGAAATCACATGTGAATGTCCCTCCACCCTCTGAGATAAGACATCTCCACCTGCGAAGTTGGAGGCATCACACATAATCTCTTAACGAATCTCCCACCATGGGGGCCGTATTATCTGTGGAGTGGTTAGACACTTCATTATCTCATCAGAGAGAGTTCTGTAAGAATCATAAAACACAAAATTAGAATCCTTTTTAAGTAATCGTGACATAGGAAGAGCAATCTTACTAAAATCTTTGATGAAGCACCGCTAAAATCATTCATGCTCGGGGAATGATCTAAAATCACACACACATGAAGGATATGTCAAAGATGAAATAATGTCAATATTTGATCTATAAATCTCTATCCCATGTTTTGACACTACATGCCATAAGACAATGTCATGCTCTACCATGAAATGACAATTTTCAATGTTCATGACTAGATTCTTCTCAATACAACAATTCTACACCTTTCCCAAACTTCTTATACATTCATCAAATGAGGATCCATATACTATAAAATCATCCATAAATACCTCTATGAAGGTCACAATAAAATCAGAAAAAATACTGACCATGCATCACTAGAAGGCACCTGGGGCATCGTAAAGTCCAAATGGCATCCTCTGGTAGGAAAATGTGCCAATGGTATAGGTGAATGTAGTCTTCTCCTGATCCTTGGGAGCTATAGAATCCTTAAAATATCCAGAAAATCCATCCAATAAACAATAGTGTGTCTTCCCAGCTAGTCTCTCAAGAATCTGATCAATAAATGGGAGGGGGAAATGGTCATTGCGAGTGGACTTGTTTAGTTTCCTATAATCAATACACACACGTCAAGTGTTTTGTACCCTCATTGGAACTAACTCCTCTTTATCATTTTTTACTACTATAACACCACTTTTCTTAGGAACAACATTAATAGGACTCACCCATAGGGAATCATAAATGGGACAGATTATACCAGCCTCAAGCAAATTTTCAACCACTTTTTTAACAACCTCCAAAAGTGTTGGATTGAGCCTCCTTTGTGGCTACATAACCATTTTAGACCCATCCTACAAAGGAATCATATGAATTCAAATGGAGCGGCTAATAACTGATATGTCAACCAAGGTCCACCTAATTTCCCTAATGTTCTCCCTCAAAAGATTCAAAAGATCTTCATCATGTTCAAAATGGAGATTGTTAGAAATGATAATAGTTAATTTCTCACCACTTAACAAGTATGAGTATTTGAGATTTGGTGGTAATGGCTTGAGTTTTAGTGTAGGGGGGTGGTGTATGGATAGAGACATAGAAGGAATTGAAATATGTGCACAAAGAGCATCAGTATCAGAATATACGTCTTCAAAATCAGAGAATAAAGCATATAATCCATCAGCATACTCAATAGCCAAGTCAAAATTAGAGATCACATGATCAAAATCAGAATCTAACTCCATTTAAAAATCAAATCTAAGAGAGTATTTTTCATTTTTATTAGGTGTGGAAGTACTCTTATACATCATACCAGAACCAATACTCATAATTTCCCTAAGCATAGGACAATCAAATTCCATGGGGTTTTTATTTGGTGGTTCAAAATGGGAGATGACAAATGCCGAAAGATCCTCTAAGCAGTACTTCATGGAATCCATAACATTAAATATCACAACTTCATACCCCAATTACTTGGAAAGTGTTCACTCATTAAAATTTGTGATTTTTTTCAGTTTTGTGGAAGGTTCTACCTATGATAATGGGGGAATGAGAACTCACATGATCATCCTCCATGTTAAGTACGTAGAAATATACTGGGAAGATCACGTCTCTTACCTATAAAAGTACATCCTCAAGAACTCCCACTTGATATGGTGTTTCTATATTTTCCAACTGCACCACAACTCTCATCATTTTCTGCTCACCGACCTGCAAAGAAGAGAATATCGAGTGAGGAATCACATTTATGGAAGCTCCCAAATAACAAAGTGCATCATAAAAGTGAAAATCCTGTATGGTGCATGGGATGTTGAATGTCCCTGGATCATTACATTTTTCCAGAATTGATAGAGTTGGTGTAATGAGTGCTGACACATTCCTTCCAAGATTGATCCTCACATTTCTCTCGAGCACTCTTCGATTGGTATAAAGTTATTTTATGAATTTAGTATACCTTGGGATTTTCTTGATGGCTTCAAGTAAAGGTATCTTGATCTCCACAAGCTTGAATGTATCTAAAACATCTTTTTGCATCGCCTCTTCACCCATCTTCTTGGTTTGTACAACTCTATTTGGAAATGGAAGGAGTTTAGGAGGAAAATCAGGAATATTTTTCTTACCTTTATCTTTATTCTTGGACTATTCATCAGTTGGTATATAATGCGGCTTCTCCAGAATTGAGTTGAGTCTAGGTGGAACATTAGTTATAGATGTATCAGTTTTTTTCTTCCCACTTCACAATGTGATGGCACTAACATTCCCTTTTGGATTTGGAGTAGGATGGGATGGTATATTTCCAGAATTATTACTTACCAGTTCATGGAGGGCAGTGGAAATCTGGCTCAACTAAGTCTTCAACTCCCTCAGCTCTGAACCTTGAGTCTTTAACTAATTCTATTTATTATGAACAATTTGTTTCAAAATATCATTATTATTATAATCTACCTTTGATGGGGGATTCCCTTGTTGTTTGCTTTTTGATGTTTGGGCTTCAAATATTCATTGGGGTTGCTAGAATCCCTGCTGGTAAGGCGGAGTCTGCTGGTAGTTTTTTAGAATGGGTGGCCTTTGTTGTTGTCCAGAGCCATACCTCATATCTGATTGATCCTTCCTCCCTTGGTTATATATTGGTGTAAAGGAATCAAGCTTCTTTTGGGGAAATGGTTTTTGCTGCAGATAAGGTCACCCAGGAAACACTGCTGCACAATCTTCTATTTCTTATAGTCGGGGGAAACAGTAAGTTGGGTGTCTTTTCATGGTGGAAATGCCACAAGGCCATGAAGGAGTGTGTTGGGGTGTATTTTTTTCCAATGAAATCTGTCTCACCATTTTAGTCAATTAATATAACAAGGTATCAATGAAATGCCTATCAAGAGAAGAATGACTTACCTGATGTACTCCCCTGACATGTGGTGTACCTCGGTCGCCAAATTGTTGGGTGTTTTGGGCCATTTTGTTGATCAATGCATGTGCAGCTACTAGTGTCTTGTCCACAAATGCTCCTCCGGTTGTGCATCCACCATGCTCCTCTCCATAGGTGTGAGTCCTTCGTAGATGTATTGTATAAGAATTTTCTCACTAATTTGGTGATATGGGAATCTTGTGCACAACTTCTTCAATCATTCCCAGCAATCTTACATTGACTCTCCTTGGGCATGCTTGATCCCCAATATCTCTATATGAATGGAAGTGGTCCCTGATTCTAGAAAAAATCTCTTCACAAAAAGACGTTTCAAATCGTTCCAACAAGTTACATATTTAGGTTGTAAATAATACATCCAGTCTTTCACTGCTCCATCAAGTGAGAATGGGAATGCTCTCTTAGTTTGATTTGATCTTTAGAAATATTTCAGGGTTTAAGGGTTGATCAAACCACATTACATTCATTAAAAAAAAATTTGGATCCTCACCAGATAATCCATGAAACTTTGGAAGAAGATGAATTAACCCAGATTTTAGTTCAAACTCTGATTCGAGATTCGGGTATGCAATACAATTTGGTTGATAGTTGTTATATGGTGCACCCAATTTTGGAATAGGTATATTAATTCCATTTCCATTATTTTCAACCATTGGTTCTTCTTTTATGTTGGATTTAGAAGTGTTTACAATTTCAATGTTCATAGAGTAGAGAAATTCTCTAACTATTTGAATGTTGAAACTTCCCATAGACTGAGAGTGTATGATTTAATCCCTAAGGTTGTGTTCAATCTCAGGGTCAAGATATAAGAGATCTTCGGGAATAGTTCATGTCATAAATCAAATAAAAATAAAACTTAGGAAATTTGACCATAGTAAAATAAAAATAAGATGTTTGAGTTTATGGTACAAAAAGAAGTATAAGAAAATAAATGAAGAAGAAAAAAAATTTGATTGGGTGAAGAATAAAGAAAGAAGAGTGGAAGAGAATAAAATGTAAAATAAAATATATACCTATAATTGGTTGAAATAATTACTTTCCTCCCCCGCAATGGAACCAATTTTAAGATCATTTTCGTGGGCACCCTCAAATGATTAGTGTTTTTTGGGTTACATAGGTGCAGCAGAGTGGCTGACCAAGGTCTTCTCTCAATGGATGAGGTAAATTAAAACAACTTCTGAAAAGTAATCAAAAAATAAAATAGAAAAGAATTAAAACACTTCATGAAAGGATGGGGGGGTCTTTTTTATCATTTATAATACATGAAGAATTTTTTTGGAAGAAGATTGCATATTTTTTTTGTTTTTAATTGTGAAATGTAGGTTGATTAACCAAGCATAACGCGAATTTTTTTTAGAAAACTGTTTTTGGAAAGTGTAATTGATCTAACTCTACCTCTTCAATCATTTATTATTCATTATAATTTAATTAATATACAATAAATTATGATACCTTAATTTGTTAAATCCCGAACCCATTGAGAATTAACTTTACCACAATGATGAAGTGAATTTAACCCTAGGCTAACTTCAGAACATGCAATCGCAGCACCCTGCTTTGACTGATGTTATAAGGTTAGCTTATGGGAAGTGGTAAATTAAGGCACATATCCTCTCTTGAAATTATAATTAATTGAGTTTATGGATTATATTTTAACAATACAAATCAATCATGTGTGGTTTTTAATTACCAATTAAGTACGCTCTCTCACATTTCACACAATTCTCGACCTCGCATGATTTGTGTTTAGTGTTCAATTACTTGCATTGTTTCAATTAAATTTAAAACTCCATTAATAGATAATATTATTTGATTTAAAATTTCTCAGTGATTCAAAATAAATGAATGAAGAAGTTAAGAGATATATCGATTACTTAAAAGACTACTCATCTATGGGTGGTGTAATCGTCATAGAAGCGAATTGCATTTGCAACGGTTTATAATGTGTATAACCCAATCACGATTCTAATCAAGAATTACAACCCAAAGAGGAAGATTAATAGAAGAATAATTTAGAATAAAAATATGAAAATAGAATAAATAAAATAAGAATAATGAAGTTTAATACACAAATAAAAATATTACAACATGATGAAGAGAAGGAGGTTTTGATGATGGGATCCTTGCTTCAAGAGATACCCCTCTTAAAATGGTTGAAGAATTTGGGTGAAACCCATTCTCCTATGCCTCCAATCTCCTAATTCACGTCCCAACCCCTAAAAATGATAAAACTACTAATTTATAGAGTATAGGGGAGGCTAGGTTACAAGTAGTTTCAAGTGTGAATGGCGAAATTCAGCCAAATATTTTAATCCCAATTGCACCGCCCATTTGACCACCAAAACGCATTAACCAGCTCTCCTTCCAGAAAGATGATTTGTGTGAAAATGAATCCCAAATCTCCTCTAAAACATTGTAGTTAATCCATGAACTAATGAATATGTTGTGGTCCAAATACATAACTCGTGTCCATTCAGGCGAGTCCAGCCCAACTTTGATTGTATCTCCCATTTGAAAAAGCCAAATGAACTCTTAAGCTCTAGTTTCCTGAATAAATGTTGTATCACATTATGTGAGGAAGAATATTACAAAAATTAATGTTCAAATAATTAATATAAAAATATTTATGTGCAAAATACTACAGCTTATTTTAAAAGTGTAAAAATGTAATTTTATTCAAATTTTGAAATGAATGATCTAATCCAAAATATTTAATAGGTGAACATTTTTATCACAATTTATGGAAATTATGTAATTTATAATCAATAAAATATTCAAAAAAAGTGCTTTATCAGCATGAACTGTGGATAACCAGTCCATAACTAAGATGACGTTGTAAGGGCTCAATGTCGCTACTAGAAGATCCCTGCTGAAGCTCTCGCCTACTAGAGTGAGCCCACACTACTGAAACCAGTGTGTAATCGTAAAATCCTCTCATGTAGGAGTTTATAACTGTAATGATCGAGCCAACGTATCCACCGGAATCTCCGAGCTCCGTATGAGGGCAATGGGAATAAAATAATGACTCACACTTGTGTCTATAAGTACAAAAACTTTGGTGGAGTAGACACAGATCGTACCTAAAATCATATCAAGAGCCCCATGGTCGTAGGCCTCAGTCACCTGGAGCTGAGCCCTCCTCTATCCACCTTATCCCTATGGTCGGGGTGGACCTCTTGGTGGTGGTGGTGGTGGTAGGACATCGAAACGTCGTCTACCACCTACTGCTCGACCAGCTCCTCTACCATGTCTGTCGGCTCCATGCGGACCACCATGGACAAACCTCTACCTTCGAATGGGAGGTCCCTCAATTGTCTACTAATTATCTGCACGATGGGTCGGATAGTCACGAGCCTTGTGACCCTACCCGCCGCATGTGTAGAACTACCTACTATTTGAATGACTGGCTCTGTCTTATGTGCCCCACAAAACCGAACCCATATCCTGAGGCCGTCCACCGGATGGCCTGGTCTGGTTGGATCTCTGCTATATCTATCTGCTGCCAGCTTTAGAAGACTCTGCTACGTGCCGCATGGTGGTGAGTCTTGCTACTAGTGACTTCTCATTAAGGAATCTCTCTACTAAGAGGGCTCGCTCCAACACCTCCGCCTGTGTCAGGATGATGAGGGAGATCATTGGCGACTTGATCTTTCACCAAACCCCTGCTCAAAGGTCTGGTCCCTGAATAATGGGTCATGCACCATGTCTGTGGAGTTTCTTCAGAGTTCGGTGAACCTCGCTGTGTATTGTGCCACATTCATGCTACCCTTCTTCAGATAAAGTTTCTCCTGTATCTGCACTGCACGTAGGGTGGTTGGGACAAACTCCGCCTGAAACAGGCTCTCGAAGTCTGCCTAGAGAAGTGTCACCAAGTCATGCACATGGAGTATCAGGCTCCACCATCTTCCAACTAATTCTTGAAGGAGACTCGTGACAAGGATCACCATAAGGTCAGTTGGTTTCCCTACCAGTTTGAAAACTCTAACCCCAACCTCCAGCCAATCCTCATCTGCCTTCTGGTCCATCTCACCCCTGAACATGGGTGGCCTCTGGTGCTAGAACTCGTGCAACACGATTAGGGGCATGCACTCTCTACTGCTGGGGATGGTGGAATCAGTGGACTAACGGGTAGTGGTACTGCTGGTTCCTCCACTGTGATATGGCCCAGCACTGAGGTCTCATCGCTTGGTGGGCTTCCATCTCATACGAAGCCTGGAACCCTGGTTGGCTATCTGCTTGTGGCCATATTGAAAAGATACAGGTGCACCACGGTTAATAATTTATACCTAGATAGTTGACTAAAATATATCACAATGAAAACCTTTCAAATGAAACACACATTCAATCAGGGTTTTCGTGCACTAAGTCAGAAAATAGAAGTCATATTCCTAGCGTATGGACACGTCGGTCGCTGCACCAACACCGGTTTCCCTAAACTGATAACCACACCCAAAACACTTGATATTATTTTCATTAAAATATCAGAGTCCATGGTTCCAAGGTAGAACCAAATCCTTTTGATACTAAATTTAACAACTTGGTCCTGGTGATAGCATATCCACCTCGCCTTAACATGGTCGTCGGGTCCTGGCCCATCAGGTACCACCAGTTGCCCCGCAGACACATGGTCCCCACCCTAGGGTCCATCCACAAGCCTAAATGGGTCATCTGACTATTTTTTTCCCCACATGCCAACACAAGTCATTTCTAGTGTGTTTTGACCTCACTCACACACTCATTGAGAAAATTTCTAGAAGGTCACCCATCTTGATCACTACTCTAGGCCAAGCATGCATAACTATGGAGTTCTAATCAGACAGTCTCCTGAAAAGGAAGGTGCACCTTGTTGACATGAGTCATATCATTTAGACATTTAACCCTTTATCATTTGAGGGTGTTACAATCACCCCCCTTTAGAGCACAACATTCTTGTTGTTGACCCTACATCTCAACCCAGGAAGTACATCACTCTAAAGGTTGGGTACCACCTCTGATACCAATTTGTCACAACCCGTCCATGGGGCCCATGTCGTAACTACCCCAAGCCCACCTTCCTTAGGCTGGTGAATAGTACCCAAAGGAATATCCTCGAGAAATGGTAAGGCATTACCTTTATACTGGAAACTCAGACAGACTGTACACAACAAGAGATAACCAAAAAGTACTAATATAGTAAAATAGTGTTGAAAGTAATTGTGACAGTATAAAAACCCAACTGTAGTACAAGTGCAGAAAATGGAAAAACAACTCCTAGATCATCCACCAGGAAATCCTACATGAAGGGTAGATACATATCTCGATCAAGTCATCCCTGAGGTATGTCTCGTCTAAGTACAGCTCCGAGCAGCCTCCAATCCATCTCTCTTAGCCTCCATCACTATTGTCTGTCGTCTGCACATGACACAACAAGGTGCAGGAAAATCCCATGTTGGGGTGAGTATAACGATACTGAGTAGGGACCCCGAGACCCCTGAAGGTCTCCCAGAATCCAAAAAGATGAACCACAGTAATAAGGATAAAATCACAAAGTATGATTCAACCCTACATAGGTATATGACCATACGTATACCGAAGTAATATAATATAATCTGGCTCCAACTCTTGATCCCAAGAACTACCCATTCCATGAAGGAAGAAAGATAACTCTTTGATAAAAACACGAATTCAAGACTCAAATCACACAAGTATACAACTTATGTAGAGAGATAGAGATTATTTGATGTAGCCACTGAATCATTTACTATATCGAGCCCACATAGGATCCTGGTACAGTAATCAGAGCTGTCAAACCCATGTAGGATCCTGGAACAGTAGGCGGGGCTGTCGAACCCATGTACGATCCCAGAATAGTAGTCAGAGCTATCGTACCCATGTAGGATCCTGGAATAGTAGTCAGTCCACAGAGGATCCCTTTATCACAATATAGACAGCCACAGGGTCACCGCCCAAAGCACGCATGATTCCAGGAGGGTAAGCTTCTCATTCCAAGAGTCGATACATCAACTACCATGAAGTCCCATGTTGATGTATTGAGAAGACCCATCTTGCCAAAAGAAACCCAACGCGACAGACGGCGCGTCAATCGGACGCCTAGTCTGAGATTTATTGGCATTTCTGATCTGAGGTCCCGATTGGATTTATGTTTGATCCAACCCACCATACCTCAACTGCTTCTAAATCTCATGTTGGGTACACAAAAATAACCATCTCTCTCCAAGGTTTTCATCTCCATAGAAGGTTCATCAATCGGACACCTATAGCTCATGTTATGGGAAAAAGAGTAGAAACAGGTCAAAGCGGGTCTGGGTTTGGTCCAGCCCAGTCGGACCGACCTGGCTTGATCCAGCCTAGGCCGACCCGACCCAGTTCAGGTCGACCCAATCTGCGAGAACGACCTGGCCCACGAGGGCAACCTAGCTGGCGGCCCCCATGGGGTCTTCCCTAGCCGTGTCTAGGGGAGTGGTCATGGCCCCTATAGTCCTGAATGGCATAGTCGTTTGGGCGGTGCGGATCTGGCGCCATTTGGTGCCGGTCCGTGTTACGCGAGACAAACGAGGAGGGTCCCGCTATTCTCGGCTGGACACGAGGCCAGCCACTTCCCGCGCGGCGCGGTAGCACCGCGCCTCCTCTATCGGCCCACCCTGCCGGCCACCCATCCACCGTCAACGCAGCCAAGGCCACATCCTTTTCTTCTCTGCGTGGCGCAGAGTGTGTCGCGCCTTCCCCGACAACCCGGCGGCCCAAGCCGCCAGTTATCTTCGCGGGCGGCCTCGTGCCGGCCACCGCTACTCTATCATGGCCCGTCGGCCACATCCCACTCCTCCGGAAGCACGGTTGCGCCACCGCCATCCACGCGGTCGGCCGAAGTGTCGGTCGGCCATTCCTTCATTCTACCAGTGACGTTCTCCGGTTCCGACCATTGAAGAACCTTCCGTGGGTCACCGGACGAGTTTAGGTGGCTGACGCTGGGGAAGAAGATGTTGAAGTCGAGGACGATGTCATCGGCATTCTTCAAGGACGAGGAATCCTCCCTTGTTCCAGAAGGCGATTGAAGAAGAAGAAGTTCGTCGTTGGTAGAAGGAGAGTTCTTCCTCCAATTATTTCCTCTAACAAGATGTTTTCTCCAGCCAAAGCACCAATTCCAGCAACTTCCAAAGGAGGGGACCAAACACTAGAATTTGAGGAGCCTCCCCCAAATCGATTCATTTAATGAGGGGGGGGTGGCGAGAATTAAAGTGGGGGTTTAGTATGGGTGGACCCCACTTTACTTCAAAAAGGTTTGAATAAAATAAAATTTATGTTTATCCAATTTTTATTTTATTCCAATTTTTCTTTATCCTCCAAGAAAGGTTGGAAAACCAACTTCTGTTCATGAACAAATGCAGCTGAGGTGAAGGTCCCCCTAAGCAATAATTGACGCTGCGAGTTCAACAGTGCCCTAGAATTTAAATTCCGAGCACCAGTACTAATATTACCAAAACCCACTCTTGATTTCACTAAACATACTCCGAAACTTCGTAAAAACATTTCGGGAACTCTGGGCCTCAGAATTACGTGTCGTTAGAAACCACAGACTCGGAATAATTCCTTATAATTAAAAAAATTACATGGATTTCCGTTTCTTTAAAAATATCCTGGCTGAGACTTTTTATCATCCCTTTCAATTAGAGACTTCAACATGGGTGAATCAATGATCAGACACATCTTTTGGTGGTGTAACCTATCTCCAGGATATGATAGTTTCATTCACGGTCTCTTTGTAGTGTCTATACAACCGTACAATGTCATAATATGTATAGACTGTTTATTTTTAGTTCATTCCTAGATAGGATATTTCATGTGAAGGATGTATTGTGTTCATTATAATGTGATATGGTTTTAAAATATGTTTTAAAAGGAATCCTAGGTGGATCAGGATGGACTCATGCATAAGAGGGTACAATAGATCAATCATCAGAATGCTAGATTGACCCTTTGCTTAGTGGATGCTATGTGTTTCCAATTTCTTACAGTGGTGGTAGAGTAATTGTATGTATTTCAGGAGTACATTCCAAAATTGCCTCCCCGCTAGGAGAAAGACTTTTTATTGATCTACACCCCAATAAAAACCTGATATCTTTGTGGACATAAGATATGGACTCAGAAAAATATTCTTGGGTTGAGGGTGTTGTTGGTGGGATTTTATAGAAATGGATTGGTTAGACATAGTTTTTCTCCCTATAAATCCCAAATATTATTCTCCAGGTAGGAATAGGATAACTTGTGGAATTATTTTTATTACTCTTACCAAAACTAGGTGACCAAAAATTAAAAATTATACACTATCTAAAATCAATGCCATCTTCGATGATTTGGGAGGAGGATGATAGTTCTACAAGATTTAACTTATATAAATCTAGCACACGTTTCAAGTATGGGACCCAGATATATTGAAGATAGATTTATAATGTATTCATCATTTCTATGAGTACTGGGTGATTCCATATGACGTGATGAGTTCTCAGTAGGCTTCATGGGACTCATCAAATAGATATTTTATCCCTTTCACTAGTCATAGTTGTCTTCATCAATGATATCCTAGTGTAAACGAAATCATTGGAGGAGAACGTGAGAGATATGAGGATGTTATTCGATATAATAAAAGAAATACTGCTTTAAAGGAAGCTCTCAAAGATCCATTTCTAGATTCAGGATGTCCACTTACTTGGAAATGTCATCTCAACAGATGGTGTAATAGTGGACCCAATGATGTTCAATGCATTGTTAGTTTCAGATCCACCCAAGATTATGATGGAGGTGTGAAGCTTCTATGGGTTGGGAGGATACTATAGGATATTGATGATAGAATTTCTCCTGATATCATCTCCATTAAAATAACTATCCTGAAAGGTTCATCCTTTTATTATGGTACAGATGTTCCACTGGTCTTTTAATGAGTTATAGAAAAACATATGCGTTAACCCATTTTGTTATTTCCATAGGATGGTGTAAAGTTTGTTGAGTTTTATCATAGAACATTATACAGAGATATTTTTCATTTTATATAGTTGAAGAATGTGATTTTCTATGGTTCGTGTCAGTTGATACCAAATGAGAAGATATATATGACCCATGGTCTTGCGCTTGAAGTGATAGTGTTCACACTAAAGACATAGAAACACTACCTTAATGGTGTGTGATTTATCATATATTCAGCCCATAAGAGTCTCAAGTATATTTTATCTCAAAGTGGAATTAACATGATATTAGTGATATTGCTAGAGTTCCTCTAGGATTATGACTTTAATATCATTAATACCCCTAGGAGGGGGAACATGGTAGTAGATGCTCTCGGTATGAGATCTTATTCATAGTTTACAAGTGAGTCATCATTGTAATTGAACATGTTGAAACCGTTATTTTTAGATATGGATATAACTGTTTATCTTCAGTTGATATACGTTAATACTATTTTTTAACTATGATTCTAGGAGGAACCTCTTCGAGATAACAACTGTGAGTCCCTATGTACTCAAATATGTACGGGAAATTCTCTTAATGATTTATCTAAGGTTAGGAAGCATGTAAATATTTTCATAGGATATACGATGGTCTCATTGATGTTGAATAAGTAGTTTTTATGGGATTTTCATAAATATCCCTTGAAAATACATCTAGATATAGTAATGATATACGAGGACCTTAGATGTTCATTTGTGTGTCAAGGGTTGAAGAAGGAAGTTTCGGATTTTCCCTCTTGATTCCATACTTTTCAAGAAGTGATGGTTGAGAACCAGGTTCTAGTTGGTTTTGATCATTCCTTTGAGGTTCTAGGGTGGATTTGGGATGTGATATCCATATAATTCTTGGAAGGTTACCACATATGTCTAGGGTATACAATTCCATTTGGGAGATCATAAACTGACCTAGAAAGTAATATAACTTCCTAGATAATCGAGAGCACTATTCAATAGATTTTATGAGATATCTATTCATGTTAGAGATGGTCTTACTCCATGAATTTCCCTTGATTATCATTTTTCACTATGATTTTTGGTTCATATATCAGTTATGGATGGTCTTCTAGAAGGCCATTGGGATTCTTTTGGGACTGGGAATGGTGTTTCACCCCAAAATTGATGGCCAAACTGAGTGGACCATTTTTGTCTGGGAGAAAATGTTATGTCCTTTCATGTTATACTTTCGGAATAGTTGGAAATATCTCATATAATTGGTGTAGTTTTTTTAGAATAATAACTACAATTCCACAATTAGTATGCATACATTCGAGTCCTTGTAAAGGATACCCTGTAGGTCAAACCTATACCGAACCAAGACGAGAATGTTAAAACATACGAGCCCAATGTTTTCAAGAGACACTGTAGAGAATGTGTAAGTAAATTTGTAGTAGATTAAGAATGGTCATAGCTGTTATAATTCCCACAGGGATAGAATATAGAGGTCCTTGGAGTTCAAGGAGAGATACCATGTGTTCCTATGGTTTTCACCTAAATGTAGGTTGTAGATATTTTTTTGAGGTGAAAATATATATTGATGATTAATTGAAATATTATAGATTCTTTGTAGAGTTGTAGAGGTCATGTACCTCTTAAATCTACTACCATAGTCTGGTTGGGTTCATGATTTTTCGATGTTTTTTAGAAGAGGAGGTATGTGTGAGAGGTATCACATGTTATTGACTGGGGTGAGCTGGATATCATTGATGGAGATACCATTGTTTATTACCCAATAGAGACCGAGGACTGTTAGGATAGGATTCATCATAGTGGATGGATTCCCTAACTGTGTGTCTGGTGGTAGCATAAGAATAATTAGGAGAACACCTGGGAGTGGGAGACCCAAGATACAAGCTCGAAACCCACATATCCTTTTCATAATCTTTTGTTTTTATTTTTGGGAAATAAACCCACCAGGATAGAAGAACATTATTACATAGAATTTTACATTTATTACATTAGAATATGAAATAGATTAATTTTGAAGCTAGGAACTGAGAAAAAGTGAGACTCTAAGTCCAGATGATCTTAAAATTAATTTTTAAAATATATTAATTATATTAACAATCATGTGTATGCATTTTCTATGATAAAGTGTAACAACTTATAATATTGGATTTTATTGAAAAAATATATCCTATTTTAATGAACAATAATGCTCTTTAACCAAGTTATGAAATAAATTTGTTCATCATTGGGAAGTTGGTGAAAATTCGTCATGGATTTAGATAAGAAATTAAATTTATTTATGTAAACATTTGTCATATTAAGTGAAATAGTGAACTAATTATTTTCTCCATTTAAACATGATTATGACCAATATCATGTTTTGTAGCATAACACAAATAATTGTGAGAGATCATTGAAGAAGGCATTCATGAATGAAGACAACATATCAAGTATCTTTATTCCATCAATATTCTTGGATCCTAGGAATGACAATGAAATAGATTACTCAAACATTAGTGATCAATCCATATCGAGATAAGACATTGTTATTTTTTGAATTTATCCTTATTTTATTATTCTTTATAGAATTAATATCAATCAACTAACAAATATTTCTATATTTTTTTCCAATTCCGGGTGAATTATTTTTTTCCTTGAATTTTTAGGAGAAATTGTTTATTTTCTTTTAAATATTAGAAATTGTTCTGAAGACAATAGATTGAGGCCAACCCAGACATGGTTGTAGTTAATTCCTCTTTTCCCCCTTTTTTCTCACACCAATATTCTTGTGTTTATCACAAGTTTTATGTTTTATGAGTGGTTCAAAGGAATCCTAAGATATTAATAGTTTGACAACAATTTTCTTGGGTGAATAGATTGATATTTCAAATCAAAGTTCGGAACGATGATGGGATTGATCCTTGATGATTGTTATATTGGATTGGGGAAATATCAAAAGGATCACATGATGGTCTTGGATCATGTTGGTATTGAAGGTCTATGAGGTGGTTCCCATGTAATTTTGATGTCTAGAAATCAAATCTATTGTGGTGATCGAGATCAGTTGAATAAAATCTTTAATGGGTGGAGATAATCATGATGGAAAATAGTTTAGTTATGGCGAAAAAAGAATATTCATTATGAAACATAGGTTCTATTAAATTATGTACTATATAACATGTAATAAATTAATACACAACATGTATGGGGACTTGTATTGTAAGATGGTTTTTGTGTGAATAACAATATCACAGGACATATGAATTTTGTCGCATGTCATGTGACCCATAACTGGCGGCTCGACATGTACTTCCACGAGTACACAAACATGGGAAGGAGTAAATTGGATCAAGCACACCATTTACTCTTATATGGAAATGGTTTATCAGATATTGGTAGGAGTATGTAGGCTCAGACATTCCATGAACAAAGACATGGAAACAAGTAGACAGACACAAGAACGGACTGACCAAGTGTTGAGGAGACACGATGTGTACATTTAGTTCATGTCGTGTTCTCATAAAGAGAATTCATAGAGCCCTTAGTCTCTTATTTTTGGATATACTTCCTTATGATACATTCTATTGAACATTTCCCTAAGGGTTTATTATAGAATCTACTCATGTGCATATGATGGTGATCCCATCTCAAGAAAATCTGATCTTTTTGTGGGAATCCCTTCATAAAGATTAGAGTGTGATCATATATCCTCATAATTTCCATATGTGGTATTCTTTGAAACATAGTGAAAAATAATACATGGGTTTTGATCCCCCTACGTATTTGTTTAATACATATTTGGTTTTTGGTACACCCCATGGCCTTAGGTTTCATCCACTTATGTGTATCGATATCTTCAGACATCTGGTGTTTACTTCTAATAAAAAGACCCGACAATAATGATATATTGGACATACGCCATAAATTTTATATGACTTTTTGAAGTGTATTGTCCCAGGCAATTACTATGTGGAGAATTCATGTAGTAATCCTAGGCTAAAAATGCAGTAGTGATTTTTCTTGTGACTGTGTGTATACTATGAGTATATATAGACGTTCATGTTATCTTTTGTAGATATTTATCTATGATAAAAATATTATTATTCATTATCCTATATGAATAGTTATTTTAGGGTCTCCTAATAAGTATTTTTATACTCACCCATGCAAAATAGTTTTTTCGAATGTGTTGTGTCTTATGCAGACAATCGTCTTTTTGAGGAAGTCAAAGATAGACTAGAACATGGGGAATCTTACTATGCCAGACAGACTAAGGTGTATTCCTTTAGATAATTTTAAAACACTCCTCACCCAATTTAAAGGTTGGACATGTTTTTTTTCCATTGTGGTGGGATTTTATTTTTACCTTTTACAATCTAGTACTTGTTAGCATACTCTGATGGTGGGATTTTAATTGTATGCATGGATTCTTAATAGTTTTCTAACATTCTCGTATTCTATGGGAATATAGATTTTTAATATTTTTATAGGTAAATTAGGATAAGGCATACCCATAGTGTGAAATCTCTAGTTGGAATTAGCCTCCATCCAGTGGCCTATTGGTGGTGGGGTTGAGATAGTCATGACACGATCCCTACTAGGATGTATTATGAAATTTTAAATAAAACAAATCACATAAAAATCACATGATATAAAAGGAATAATAAAATGTTTGTGTGTATTATTTTATTAAAATTTCAATCACCATACAATAGGTAATTCATGTGTGAAGTGTATTTGAATAAAATAAATTCAGGATTGGAAGTTATAGAGTTGAAAATTCAAAAAGAAGTTTGGATCAGTTTGTTCATTGTTTATCATGCATTAAATAATAGACATTTTTTTTTGTGACTCAACTACATAAAAGTTTTCATCACCATGAATAATAAAGGTGAATCGATACAGTTATAATTGATAATATTTTCTATCAAAGAACTATTTGATAGTCGTTCTACAACCCTTATTATTATTATAACTGCATTATAAAATAAATATGTATCCTGGTTTATTATTGTATGCTTAATAAATCCCTTTCATTGTTCTATTACGTATATCCCTAGTGACTGCTTCATATTGAGGGTGATTTTCTGAGTTCAATAGTTGTTATACAATAAGAATAATATAACTTTTGATCACTTCAACAGGGATATCCCAACATCTAATATTTTTTTGATCTACTGAAAATTTATTCATTGTACATGGTTGGCTCATGGATAACAGGTCTTAGGAAAATACATTTAATATGATTTCTTTAATGATAAATTAAGTGAAATGTGTCTGTGGGTTAACAAACACCATACATCGGGGACATATTCATTGACATAGAAGTTAAAACTCATAAAGAAACCATGATTTTATCAGCCATTTTTAATTCGGTGTCCATTCTTTATAAACACAGTTGAGGAAGAAAAAAAATAAAAAATCCATCAATATGATACACAAGAATTTAAATGGATAATTTTTTTGGTTGCAAAAAGTTATTCCATATTAATTCAATAGGCCCCCTCCCCCACTTACTTTGGCCATCAAAAATGAGTCATAAAAATTTATATCATAGCTAGGAACACCTCATATTGGATTATATTTTTTGGAAGCATGTTTCTATTTTCATTTCTCTTCTCAAATTTTAATGGAGTGAAAACATAGAGAAGTCTTATATATTACAGATCAAGAATTGTATCATTGTCAATACGTTTAATAATATAAATAATAATGATTTGATAAATATGAAAAGTACATACTTCTTAATTAATTATAATGAAGCATCATTATCCCATGGTATAATCATAAGAAATAATAGTTTAAAATGAAACAAGAATATCCGTTAGCATAATATAATATCAAGAATATGGAAAATAGTTCAACCTGAGATATTGATGAAGAGTTATGAGATATGTTAATATATAATTTTCCTACAAATAACTCAATCATGAGTGTTGGTGATAATTCCAAATTTAATTAAAATTTTACAGATTGGATAAAGCTATTTCATGAATATATTACCCATCTTGAATAAGTATTTAATAAAATAGAGTGTGAATTCCCTAAATGGGTGATGAAATGTGTTTATCTCTCTAAATGATGTGATTCAAAGAGTTCTAGAGAATGGGATATTAAAGTATATTTATAAAACATGGAGAAATAATTTTAATTATTAATACATAACAGTATTAAACTCCCCATTAAAATTAGAGCCAAAGAATAATAGATTATTGAGCTTGAAGAAAAATGATCAATTTTTGAAGAACAAGGGAAGTGAAATTTATAATAAAAATGTTTATGATAATTAATTTTATAAGATGTTACATGAATTAGAAGAAAACAAATTCCATCATAGATGTAAATAATGCTAAATATGAGAAAAATAAAATAATATCATGTATCGTTACACATTATTATATGTGGTGAATAAAATGAATGATGATGAAACTGAAATTATGAATAAAAAATATTAACATACATTGATTTTTTTTGAACAATAATAAATTCATCCTACATGTCAAATATATTTATCTTGGATTAAAATTTGAGAATATTGAGAACTATTAAGATAAGTCTTCCAAAGAATCTAAAATATGAGTTGTTATAATAATAGCTTCATTATCACAAAGTTCTATGGGGGGCCATTATTCTGAAATTCATATAAGTAATGGAATGAAAATATTGAAAATAAACATTTTTAAATCCCAATTCATCTCAATGAAGCGTGTACAATCCACCTCAAATAAAAAATTTGGATTGAATTCTTATTCTAAATATTTTTTACACTTAATATCGAAAACATTCTAAAAATTGATGGAGAATAATGATGAATTAATCACCACTACATATATGGTGAAGAACAATAATTGTAAAATATTTTTTCCCTTAAATAATATCATCAAAATATTGAAAATAAATATAAATATAAATCATTTAAATTAGGAAAAATAATTACCCAAAATAAATGATCAATAATTATTATATCTTGTCCGTGATTTGAATGAATTAGTAACATAGGATATGATTGTCAGTAAATTTTTTATTATTTTTAAATCAATTTTTTTCCACATCCTGGGGAATAAAATTTTTCCTGAATCAAATTCTATAGAATAATTGAAATATTCTGTTAGTTAAAAATAGTTTTAAATGATTGAAGATCCAGTATAGTTTTTTAAAATGTAATTTTTATAGTTAAGAAGAAACAATGTATAAATAATTTAATAATGTAACTAAATAAAATTAGATGAAAATATCAAAGGAAATGGTTAATAGAGATTTTTCATTCATTGGAACGATCCAGATGAATACTATTCCAAATAAGTAAACAAAGAAGTCATATAAGTCATCCATGGGTAATAAACAAAAGAATAATGGTAATAAAAAAATAATATGTTTACAAGCGGTGATACAAAAAAATATAATAAGATACCAATTATTCATAATATGATGTCACACCATGGATATCTATACTATGGTCATCTATATCATTATGATTGGAGGAAATATTATGTGTCTAAGGGAGTAACTATTCAACGAGGAAAACAAAAAGATTGAAATTATATAGAGATCAATTTGGAACCCATTTTAAATAATCCATCATATTTTTTATATTCAAAAAAATACATGTAATTTTTATATCAAATTTGGAGAAATAAAAAAAATGTATAAGAAATTAGGATGAAGAAAAATGATAAATGTAAGAAAAAGATTCCACGTGATGATGTAAAATTTAATGAGAGGTTGTCAATAAATGATAATCAGGTAATCGTTTATCTACATTATGGGTGGTGAAATAATGATGGATATATCATTATTTATTTTCTATTTATAACACCAAATCAATATGAAATACAATTAATAAATAAAAATCACTAGGTGGTGAATGTGCATTAATGGCCTTTATGAAAATGAAAATTACACACAAGGATGTCATAAATGAATTTGATGAAACTATGATAACCAAAACATGTACAGAATTTAAAAAATATTGCATGAATTGTTTATCCTCATATTAGGGATAAATAAAAGTAGATTTATGGATGATAATCAATTCTCAACCTTGTTTATCTCACTGGATATCCAGGGAGATCCATATTATTCCATTTTATATTTTTTTTCTATTTATTTGTAGGTAATATAATTCAATGAATATATTATCTGGGATAATTAATGAAAAAGTCATATTATTATACCATAAAGATGGAATGTTATTTGTAATCACTATGTAATTCACCATCCTAGTTTGATATATCATCTAATATCTTAATGTTATTTTTTTGGAAAACATCAAATTTTGACCTTGATGAATATGATCAATCCATTATAGTTGATCAAAAAAATTATTTTCCATATTGGGTGATATGAAAACAATTTGTATGCACATTAATTTCCCTCATGAATAATAGCTACTGAAAATATCTATCCAAATTAAGTGACAATGGATATCATTCTTTAAGGGGTACTATCTAAAGAAATTCTTATACCACTATATTTTCACAACTACTCTATATAAAATAAAATTGTTAAATAACATTGATTTAATATATTGTAACACTCTCATAGCCTTATCCAAAATAATAAATTAATTTTTTTTCTTAAGGGGGAATATAAATTAATAAACGAAATCAAAAAAATAATCATGAATAAGTAGAATGAATTATTTCGTAATCATTACCTATCTATTAAATTATATTATTTTAAATCCTTATGTTAAGATGGGTGAATGAATTTTAGGATGAATTAATATTTAGAATTTTATTTACAAGTGGTATTATAAAATAGATGCTTTAATTATATCGAATGGTATTAACTAATTACTATCAAACTGGAAATAGTGGGAAATTCTATGAGTAAAGAAATAAGTTGTGTTCTATTATTCGGAATCATTTTCAAAATTTTGAATGGAAAACATTAATGTCTTAACTATACACTCTTATTTTTTTGAATAATAATGTATCATATATACACAGATTAGAATAATCAATGCTATAATTCTTAATAATGAAATTATACTATCATATATAATTTTTTTTAAATTTTTCATGAACAAATATAATATAAGAAAATGAAAAAACAATATAAGAAATATATAAATATTATTTATTTACAATTTTATAAAAAATTGCAAATAAAAATAAAAATGTGTGATTGATTATCCTAAATTATGTTTGTGGTTAATTTAGTGTCAATTAGTATGTAAGAAATTAATTAGAAAAGGTCAATAAGTATAGTAATTGAATAATTTCATTGAGGTGATCTAGAGATACCAAGAATGTTATCAAAGGTGAGTTCAATCGATGGAAGTTAAAATGTCATATATTATATTTCATATGAAGTGAATATATTTTTGATGATTGATTAATTAGTATTCATTATTTAAATAACATGTTATAATTTGATTCACATGGATGTAAACACCATAATAAGTGAAGATAAATAATCTATAAATAATTTCATATAAATATTGTTTAGTTTTAGGATTTAATAATGAATAAGGCCATAAAATACTCCAATTCCTGTATTAATATTTTTCATGAATTATTTGGTGATTTTTCATGAGTTGATTCAAATATATTGTGATGAAAATAATATAAATATTTTCATGATCAATAATTTA
The DNA here is from genome assembly GCA_963277665.1 of Viscum album. Classification (NCBI taxonomy): domain Eukaryota; kingdom Viridiplantae; phylum Streptophyta; class Magnoliopsida; order Santalales; family Viscaceae; genus Viscum; species Viscum album. The sequence goes on from OY728143.1 coordinate 1,617,140,847, forward strand.
GAAGATGGAATTTTTTTTGGGTTTCCATGATCATTAATTTGAATAATGCATTGAGAGAATAATATGGATGAGTTATGTAATATAAATCCCACACATGTTGGATAAGGCTCAAAAATGTAGGAGGAGGCTACCCATACCTGGAGGAAGGGTTGAGCATGTTTTCATAGATCACATTGGGAGTGCACATGGAGTCTCCCATGTGGTAATAAGTAATCGATCTATGGACCATGATGTGGTGTGGCACATCCTATGTGGGTGTTGTTTTCTCAGTGTGTATAGCTTATGATCCCAATGCATTCTCATATAGTGGATGATGTGTCATGTATTATTAAGATATTACAATCCAAATAGAAGATCAATGTGGGATAAAATATTAGTGTGATACTATTCCTCTACTTAAGATATACATGGATAGAAGAATGGACATTTTATAATTGATTATAAAGTGATTTAATGGCCTCCATGAATTATTCATCATCCTCTAAATTTATACCACACTTATGAGCTCCTCAACACTACGGGTTAGAGCTCGTGATTTCCTCTATCTATGGAGATTGTGTGACTAACAATATGAGAGTGTACATAAAAATTCAAGAGATAATAACTATAAAATATAATTAAGTCATTATATATATTGTATAAAAGTAACTAATCATAAGATGGATCTTCTACCAAGATGAAACATGGAGATACAATGAGTTTATCATGCATTAAAATGTATGGTTGAGTTTATATTCTTTTGAGATAAAAATGGGTTATTTATCTTAATCACGTGATATTTTTATGTGGGGGAATAAGTTGTGTTTGTAATGAATAAAATTAAACTTTTAATAATGTTTCAGTGTCTTGATAATATAATATCATTAACATTTTTTAAAATTTATGTCCACTTTCTAGTTTTAATATATATTTAATGTTTTCTACATGGGAATATGTTGTAATCTTCAGCTATAAATACCAGGGTATATAATCTAGAGATTCTTGAAGAAACCACAATTATTCTCTCTAAATATTGAAAATAGAGAGTTTCTTATGTCATATTCTTTGAACATGAATAATTTATGAGTAATATAGATAATAAAAAACGTTTCATGCTAATATGTTCTGTGAAAAAGAAGAGGAAATATTTCACAAACCACTCTTCTACATGGAGGCAAATTTTCATTCAGAACTATTCCATGAAAAGGGCTTAAAATAGAACTATGAGTTACATTATTTAGAAAAGTGTAAACATATCCCTGAAAATAATGGTTCCACTAATGGTCCTTTATAATAGATCATAATTTTTAAAAGAACAAATATAAAATATAACTGATTTTCCAGGTGAAGAATAAGATTGTCTCAAAAATGGTTTATATGCTATTGTAAAAAAAATTTGCAGAAAGGGAATAAAAAAATATCTCATGAAATTAATATCACATACATGGTCAGTATTTTCATATAAATTAACTGAGTACATGTATAAATTATTGAATTATACACATTGACATGGTTTTTTGTACTTGAACTTGTTTGATGCAAGGAATAATGATTTGAACATAACATATAAAGTAAAATAAATGTCATGAAAATAACATAGAATAATGTAAATAATAAAAATTTTATGTGTAAGAGTTTATTAAAATTTCATATACCATGAATTACATCTTGCATGAATGTAATGCATTTAAATAAATATAAATGAGAATTAAATGTTCTTGAGTTGAAAATTCATGAACATGTTCCACAATGTTTCTAAATGGATTATCTTTTATAATGTAATATCAAATTTGTAGTTTGATTTTATTTTAAAAAATATGTATTTCATTTAGAATAATTGAGGATGAATATTACAATAATAATTTTTGATATTTTGTACTGAGAAATTATAATATATAGAGTCCATGAAAATTTAATATTATTCTAATTGGAGAAGGAAAAAATAAAAGGCAACATATTTGACTATTTCATATTTAAGAAATCTTGTTTATAGTTGTAAATGATTAATCCCTTGAGATTAATGTAGTTTGAGGAGTTAGAGTTGATTTAATTAGTGTTTATTAAAGAATACATCTTTTTCAATTCTGTTCAATTTGGGAGGGCATACTAACATCCAATAATCCTATGATTCAATGAAAAATCGTTCATTGTACCTTTCTAATGCCAGGAATATTGGTCTATAGAAATTAACTTACCATTTATTTATTTGATAATAAAAATTAATCAGTGTTCATGTGGACTAATAACCAACATAAACTCAGTACATAGTTTTCCACATCGGAGGTGAAATAAATTATTAAACCCTGCTGTTCTTTGTGATTTATTTTTTTTTTCATGCTTTCAATACATATTTTTATAAGATAGCATAATCATCCAATGAATAGTTAATAGAAGTATTAAAAGTGTTAAATATCTTAATATGGTCAAATTTCATCATAGACTAATTCAACCCATGTGTGGACATCTCAAAGTGATCGAAATAATGGGTATATGATCTTTTCACAACACTAATTAGATTCTATAGCTGAAATAATTTTGAATAATTTATTTATATTATCAAATCAAAATGGATTGAACACATATATGAGTTGTATCTATTATAGATCAAAAATCCACATCATCGAGGAATTTTAAGAACAAAAGGAAGAAAGATTTTAGAATGATAAAAAAGTAATACATCTTTATCAAAGAGTATGAAGCATTGATTCCTCCATATATAAGTTCATAGAAACAAATATAATATATAATCATAAAATCTAGTACTAAAGTTTACTAATATGTACATGAATAATAGTTCTTAATTAGTTTTTGATGATGAGGTATCAAATATGATATAGTTTTTTACAATGAAAAAAATCAAACACAAATGTTGAATGTAATTTAACAGACAATGATTGTTATACAGATTAGAGTAAGTCCTCAGAATAAGAGATCACTCATCTGAAAGAATAAGAATCTATGAAAAGAGATATTGAATTGATATAAAGAGTAATGAAATGTGATGACCTCATTAAAAATGTAATGTATAGATTTTTATAATTTATTAATCATGAAAATGATTTAGAAAAATTAGAGAATGATTTTGAATATTTAATGCAAGCCAATATTATGTTTCCAAAAAAAATCAGTTTCAATGATGAAGATATTTTTTAATTTTAAGTAATATGCTCCATGTTTGAAGATCATTGGATAAATAAAATTTAGGTGAAATAATATGACATTAATTAAAGTGATAATATTGTTGATTCATTAAAAATAATAAAATACATTATAGATTTCATGAATGATCAATGTCAGATCAATGAAAATAAATTCAGGGATCTTGAGACTTTGTTATGGGAGTATAATAAAATTCATTATTATAAAATTGAAAAAATAATTAATTAATTTTATGGTAAATTCTAATTATTGGATAATGAGAAGTTCATCCTAATTATGAAACATCTAGAATGTTGTGTTAACAAAGGAATACATAAAAAATAAGAGGTGTGTCTTCAAAAAAATACTGTAGAAGATTCATAACGACAAGAGAGACCATTATTTTTTGTAAGGGTCAAATTGAAATCATCCATTTTTCAATCTCTATCATTTTCAAAGAATAATGTTCCATTCAACATTGTTAAAAAAATATTTTCTTATTCTTGTTCTATATATAGTACATGTTCATATCCATATCACTGCAAAAGTGGATGAAGAAAACTGAAGAAGTGGTCACCAATAAAATTGTGGTAAAGAAATTTATGTATGAATGAAATTTTTCCCAAAAATAATCCCATCGTAATAATGAAAAGAAATATAAATACAAATCCTATAAATCAGGATAGACTATTTCTAAAATAAAGAAAATTATTTGTTGGAAATTGTTGGTGTTTTGATAGATTCAATAAAACATAATATTATTGTTTGTATAATATTTAAATATAGTAAAATCAAATTATTCAAACATAAATTTGCATCGGACTAGTGATGAGTCAATGTAAAAAAATAATGGAAATAATCTTCAAATTAAAAATAGATTTGATCATTTAAATATAACATTTGGTATTTTCAATTCCCTTGGTCTCAGAAAATATGTATGAATGTATACATAATTCAAGAATGAAAATAAAACAATTTAGAGGAAATTACCAAAGGAGATATACAATATAAAGAAGTCACCATTTAAAAAGAACAATATGAATATTGTTCCCAATAAGTCAACAAAGATGATAGATATCTCATGCTTGGGTATGAATCAAAAAAAGAATGATACACTAAGAAACCTATGAATTTAAAATGAATTTCTTAGTAAAATAGAATATTTTTATTCTTTAGTGGAAGAATAGGCCACACTATAGATCATTATTATAATCCTATGGATATACTAATTAATGGGGTAAATCATGTGTAGTCGTGGGAGAAACAAGTCTATGAGAACAATTAAATAACTAAAATAGTAAATTAGACACCTAAGAAACCATGTAGAACAATCCATCCTATTGATCATATTTAAGATTATATACAATAAATTATTCTATAAAATTTTGTAAGTTGAATGAAAAATGAATAAATAAGGATGATGATTGATGAAAAATACAAGCAAAATATTCCACATTATGACGTCAAATTTCATGACAGGATTTTAAAAAATGATGATCATAACATATTCTATGTATTGTGTGGGGTGTTCTAGAAGATTTTATATATATTTTATGTGTGTTTTTTATAATTATATCAAAGTAAGAAATACTAAATGGTGAATAGAAGGAAAATGGATGTGAATGTTCCTTTATGGATAGTTTGAAATAGAAAAATCCACAAAAAGTTCTTTAAAAAAAGTAAATATTATATGCTACCCAAAACATTTGATAAATTTAGAAAATTCATCATTAATAGTTATCCATCTTATATAATAGAAAATAAAATAGTTTCATTGTCGATAAATGTTTTTACCTTTTTTATTATTCTGAAAATTCATAGAGACTAACCTTATTACTATTGAATTTGTGTTTTCTCTTCATTTATAAGTAATTTATGGTAAACATAAAATCTTGGGGAAGATTAATTATTAAACCATATTTTTATAACTACATGATGGAATATTCATTCCATGATTTATGGACATTACTATCCATTATTGATCCATCTTCTGATATCATGAAGATAATTTTTTAAAGAAGATCATATATCATCCTTGTTAAAGATGATTTGGATATCATTGTTAAAAAATAAATATTAATTCACCATCAAGGATGATATGATAATAATTTTTTGTTACATTAATTTCAATTTATATGAAAAAATTAAAATATCCACTTTGATGGACTATAAGTGGATATTATCCTCAATTAAGGAGTGACTAATGAATTTCATATAATACTATATTTTCCAACATGATTTCCATGAAACATAATTATTCATGAAATCATTGATATGTTGTGTGTTATAACTCCTATATTGTTATTAAAAAGTATAAAATTAAGTATTATAATAAATTGGATAGCATAAATTAATAAACAAAATGAAAAAAATAATCATGAATAAATTATCAAACATATTTCATGAACATTATTTTATTTTTATAATTGAATTGTTTTAATCTATGTTAATATATGTGAATGAATTTCATGTTGAATGTGTCATGATAATTTTCTAAACAATCGGCATAAAAAATTCAATGTCTATTTTATTAATTTGTATCACCCATTTTCAATCCACCTCCAAATAGTTGAACTGTCTCTGAGGAATTAAACATGTTGTGTTATATATTTTGGTTTCATATTTGTAATTTTTAGTAGAGATCATTGATCTCTAAATTGAGCCCTCTTTTTTCTACACTGATTGGGTCAACTGTATACTTAAATTTTAATAATTAGTGGAAAATTGAAAAAGAAAGATATTATCCCCTCTCATCAAGTTCGTATTTTTCATTAATAATTAGGATAAAATAAAAAAAAGGATTGATGAAAAAAGATAGAATATTGAAATCCCATATTTTTAAATTCTATTGAAAATAAAATAAAAATGGGGATAATGATCAACATGGGATAAGATTGTGTTTATTTTTTCAATGAGTTAGTATGTTTTGAATAACATGATGTCAATATATATTAGAAAATAAGAATTTATTAGATGTCAACCAGATATCCCAAACATGTTTTTGAAGATGAGTTATATATATATAAGTTCAAAAGACATATATTATTTTTCATGAGAAGTGAATATAATATTTATTATTGAAGAACTGGTATTCATTTATTTCATATCATGTGATACTTTTTTTAACATTTTTTAAGAAGTCATAATAAGTGAAGAAAACTATGAATTAATGATTTCATATGAAAATTTCATATATTGATGATTTAAGAAATAATAAGTCCATGAAACATACCTATTATTAAAACAGTATTTTTGAGGAATTATTTAAGTATTTGTGAAAATAATGACTTCAAATACCATATTAATCCATTAAAATAAATATAATATCCATGATGAATTATTTTTTAGAAGCCGTTTAGTTTTCTTTTCAAACATGGTAGTTACCATGTGTCATTATTTCCTTAACATAAAATTTATTCATCCAGGCTAGATACTCTAGGATAAATCGATCCCAAGCACGTTGAAGTTTTTTCAACTATGTTGGAGATATCGACAAAGAATTAGGTGTGAGTAGGATTACATACTTCTCATAGGGAGTGTGCATGGAATGAACAAAGAAAACACTGGTAATTTTTTGGTGGACCACACAATGGTGTAGTGCGGGCCACTTTAAGATTTGTGTGTAGGTGTGTCCACATGTCAAACCTAATGCTTTCTCTTATAGCTAGAGATATAGAGATTATTTTAAGGAAATGATAGTTTGAGAAAAATAGTTATGTTGGATGGATGATAAGGGTATTACTATTACTCTATATAGAAATATATGGATAAAATAAAGGGTTTTTAATCATCAATGGTCTGATAATCCATTGGAATCCAGGTCTTCATATTTTACCTATACTCATCCACTACACTTATGAGCGCATAAACACTACTGTTTTGGAGCTTATACATCCTCCATCTAGGATGATCATGTGACATAGAACATGAGATCTAATGTTTGAATTATCTGGATAAAAACTATGAAATGTCATTCATGAAATCTCAGTCATGCATTTGATAAAAAATTTTGAAATATAGTGAACATTAGATGAAGAAAAAATAACATGAAGAGAATTTTTCATGAATTAAAATTCAATTCTGAGTTCAGATTTAGTAACACCCCAAGATTTCATTGTACGCTATTTCGTCAAAGTAATTCAATAACTTTCACTACAAGCAATATTGAGTTCAAGCACATCACGACTTACCAAACTAGTCATTCAAAATATATTATGAATAGTATTAAATGAACTTTTAACTTTTTATAATTCTTATAATTTAAGAATCCATATTATGAGTTTCTTAGACATAAGGTAAGAACAAATTCATTTTTTCAGATAAAAGAAGTATTTTTCAAAAAAAACGCAATTTTACCGCCTTTTAATAGAGAACCTTTTTTAAAACGAATATTTAACAAAGTTATATATTCAATTAAATGAAATTAAATTATTCTCTAGAATCGAGACATAAATATTTAGTTTGTATAAATTTTTGATGCTTTTCTAATAACTTTCATATTTTGATGAATAGTGAAAAATACTAAATTTGAACTGAAAATAAATTTTTTAATCAAAATAATTTATAGTGTTAAATTATAAATTTTAATGGTTTTAAAGTATAAATAGATTATATTTTTACCATTTAATCCAATTCTGGTCATTTTATGTAATTTCACTTTGAAATTGGACATAAACAAGTGTCAATATTTTGATAGTTATTATTTCTTTAATATACGCTTTTTGGTTTTGAAAACGGGAATTAATTGTAAATTAATAAATGAAATTTCTATTATTTGAATATGGTAAAATAGTCTTCATTTTTTAATTCATAATATCAAAGTTATTATAGGGGGAATTTTTGGTATTTTTCTGAAAACTTTTAATTTTTGATGAATAGTGAAAAACACTAAGTTGTAGTTTCAAACCGAATTTGTATTTAAATAATTATTAATTTCATTTAAACTTATTTTAGGTCAAAATAGATTCATAATACCTATATAAGTTAAATTTAATTCATTGATGTTAGTTTATAAAAATTTTAGATATATAAAAAGTTTATTGGTCTTTTTACTGTCTTTTACCCACTTCCTATGAGCATTTTTAAATTTACATAAAACATAATTTTAAAACTTTTTTGAGATGAATTTTAAAAATACGAAATACATGGTTGATATGAGTAAGTAAAATGTGGTTTAATAGGATAAAAATATTTTTTTTGAATAGTAATGTTTTACTTTTATTTAACACTTTTAAAAGTAAATATGGAAATTAAGGGTTAAAATGATATTATTATTACCCTAACACATGTCCTAATTCTATTTTATAAGTATAATTTTTCCAAAAACAACATTTGAAATAAAATATTATCCATTAGATCCACTGGGATTAGATTAGGACATTTATTATTATCCAATTCATATAAGAGTTAAAAGTGTTAAATTCAATGTTTAATAACTAAACCATTTTTAATATAAGGTTACACAAAGGATAAATTAGACTTTAAATATTCATTATAAAGATAAAAATATTTCATACGAAATGGTATTTAATTTATATTTTTTATACATTAAATAATTTAATTTATTTATGACACAATCATGATGAAGTAATTATCATATTAATGAAATATTAAAATAATTGAAATTATAAATACCCAAATAAATGTAATTTGAGACTTTTTTGAATTCCTCTAATTTAAAAGGTTTATATGACATATTCGGGTTGATTGAAGGAGTTTTACATGAAGTAATAATGCTCCTATAAATTTATAAAAAAAAATACCAAATAGTGTCAAAATTGACAAAAAGGAGTTTTTAAAACAAATATTATATTATTAATTGGTATTCTATTCCAAAAAATCTAATATTCAGACAAAGTGATTAAATAATATTATATATGTCATTAATTAACCACTTTGTGATCTTTTGGAAGTTTATAGTATGTTTTTTAACCAAATAATATAAAAATACAAAGAGACATGGTAAATATCAAACTATTTAACTAAGAGTTAAATCTAAAAGATATGGATAATATAGTGACCCAAACCTGTACAAAACCTATTGGATGAGTGGTTTTTGGCCCATCCCAGCCTTATAATTTAATTCATTTTGGATCCATTACTAACCAAAAATGAATTTATTATAAAATAATATTTTGAGATTTTCCTAAGGTGCCCCTCACCCCTCTTATAAAATGACACTTCACCTTATCACACATTCACACCTCCAAAGTCATTTGAATAATCCCACCCCTACCTAAATATCCTAAAATCTATCCTACCCACATCCTAGAGGCCTTCCTTTGGTCATAAAGCCAACCTATGGAGCCTTTTTGATCAAATCAAAAGGAAGAACCCGTAGAAGAGGTAATGATTTCACCACCCTCTTTCAAGTTCATTTATTTTTCCACTTACAATTTCTTTGTTATTAACATACCAAAATAATATTTATAGTACCTTATATATACTGTGATGTTATTATAAATATGGCATAACAAAATTCATTATTCAATCCATCTTATGAATGTTAATGTCACCATGTGTGCGTATGTACGACATGCTGTCTCCACTCCGTGGTGTAATTGTTTATTCAAAACTATGTTATTTGGAAGGACATAATGATGAGTAATATGTATATAAATAATGACAATAACATGACAATATCTCTATAAAATTAATATACCATCCAATTCCACACCTTTAAGGAAACGATATTGTCGCTCATGCGTACGTACGGATTACCATCACCACGACGTGATGTGATTCATTTCCACATTCACCATTCATCGTTGATTATAAAAATATATATTACTAATAAGTATGTAATATATGACATAATAATGCTACTGGATATATATATATATATATCTGTATATGTACTTACATGCATCTTATTCACATACTTCCATTCAATATGATATGAAAACAGAAACAACGTATATGCGTACGTACGGCCTACCCTATCCATAAACGGTGACTTCCGTTTCATATATCTATCTATTATAAATATTTATATTCAAAATATATATGATATATGAATCAATTATTGTATTATACAAGTATTTAAATCATGATCTAAAAGATACGGTCGAGAATAACAAGTTAAGATACATATGATAAAGAAAGCTATTATTACCCGAAATGTTAATTTAACATGAAAATTATTATTAAATGGGTAGTATAAAGTCATAAATGAATTATTTATGATATAATATATATGTATATGGTTCTGCTATAATCTAATAACTTACAATGGTCATTATACAGGAGGTTAAATGTACACTCGACCAAAGGAAAGTGCAAGGTAAGGGTTAATTTCACAATCTCTTTATTATCCGAGGTTGTTTTTACGTAAGTATCCACTGGGACAAATTTATTATCCATGACCATGTTTCATGAATAATTTTTCAAAGGGATTATTTTAATGGAAATTTTTAAAAAATCATTTAAAATTTTATAAATATTTATTCCTCTAAATCACTTTAATTAATGTCCATGTTTTCAAAATCATTTTTAAATATTTATCTAGATGGACATATATTATAGATGGACTTCTAATCTCTGAATAATGCGTCCCACGCGCCAGATGGTTTTCAATAAAATTCAACCGTTACCGCTCCTTCGAGCAGTACCATCCCAGCTCTGCCGGCTCTGTCTGTGCTTGTTTCCTTGGCTCCAGCGTCGCCGGCATCATCAGCGCCTTTCTGTACGGGGTGGTCGTTTCGGGACGCGGTCATAGGCTCGGGGGTAGGAGATCCTAGCCCTTTATTCCCAGTCATTACTCCATTTTCTCACTCGGTGGGGAGGGATGGGTCCTCTATTTCACTAGTTTCACTGGAAATAGATTTCAATGAGGTGGTTTCGGGTTTAAAATGGACCCTGGTGGCCAGGTTCGGTTCTCTGAAGCCCTCCCTCCCTGTTTTCAATTAGTTTGTGGCTTCCTGGGGCTTTTAGGGGAGTGCTCGTGTGTTGGTGCTTTATTGGAGCTCTTTCTGCGTGGAGCTCGCTTCGGAGGCGGATTTTGTGTAGGCGTGGTGTAGGGATCCCATGGATTTTGGGCATTAGCGGTTCATCTTGTCTCGTTGGTCGATGGAGGTTCATCAGTGCTAGGAGGGCCCCAAGGCCGCAGTTTGGGTCAGTATACCAGGCCTTTCACTCCCTTTCCAAAAAGGTTCCTTTATAATTGCTATCGGAGATGCTCTGGGGTTTTTTTGTGTTCGGTAGAGAGTACGTTTAACGGTGTGGAGACCCTTATGGCTAGGATCTGTGTGGAGCTGGAACACTCACTATCGGTTCTGGAGAAGATTAATATGTCTGTCTCGGGTACTGTGGAGTGGGTGCAAGAAGTTTTCTCGCCAGTGTTTCCATGTTACTGCTCGTCTTGTATATTGCAGGGTCACTAGTTATAGGCCTTCCGCAAACATCTTGGTGTTCGTCTTCCCGATGCTGATTCCAGGTTCTCTGTTCGGCCAGCGCATGCTCGTCTGGGGCACGCATTATCCCCTTTAATGCTCCCAGAGATCGGATCCCATGTTTTTGGGTTGGCATTGGCATAGGGAGATGTTCCTAATGGATCTGAATGGTACTCTTCTTCTATTGGTTGTTGGGAGTATGTGCCTTCTCTTCAGGTTCCCTTGAGGGTCTATGGGGATTCAGATCCGCTCTTGTCGTGGGGTGGTGTGCTAGGGTTGTTTTTGAGGTGTTTTAGGAAGTCTTCAGTTCTTCTACCAATCCTACTTATCCTACCATCTGTTTCTCTTGTGGTTTATAGAGGAGGGATTATGATGGATATGGGGGGTGGTGTTCTAGCAATGGCCCTTCCCAAGGGTGGTTTCAGTGCAGTTTTGATCCCTCGGGCCGGTGGTGTTTTGGTTGGGCTCTCTGGGGTAGGAAGGTTGTCTCTTGTGGGGTCTGGTAGTGTGATGCCAGGAGTTTCCCCTGCTTTTACATGCATAGTTGAGGATCGGGTTTCAGTGGAGGAAGGTGGGGTGTTCAGGGGGGCGGAGGAAAGGAAGGCGAAGGGTCCCCTTCCCCTTCTCACAGGAACTCCCTTTCTATTTCTAATAAGCAAGGTGTGAGTCCTAGGGTGACCACCAGAATGATGTTAAAGAAGAAGCTAGGAAGGGTGAGGTCCCTTTCCCCCATTCGGATGTCTTTGCCTCCTGGGGCCAATACCAACCAGCATGTGTTTTAATGTTTCTTATTATCATATGGAACGCCCGTGGGATTGGGGATAGGGTCAAAACAAAATTCATTTCTTCTGAGGTTAGGAAGCATAAAGTGATAATGGTGGCCATCATAGAGCATAAGCAGAGAAGTGGAAAGATTCCAGATTTTTATCGTAGGATGAAGATGCATGCAGCCATGCATGGGGCCCCGGTGAATAACCACATATGGATTTTTTGTAAGAGAGGTGTTTCAGTGGACCTGTGCCAGGTAGGGGACCAAGTTAATATGTCGAAGGTGGCATGTGATGGCTTTGAATGGTTTTTGTCGATTGTTAATAGAAGATGTGATGCTCGTTGTAGGGAGGTGCTCTGGTCAGAGCTTTTTGGGTTCGACCCGAGGGATTTGCCTTTGATGGTGGGAGGGGATTTCAATATTGTTGTAGGGCCTAATGGGAAGAAGGGGAGGGGTGATTTCCAGAGTCAGGCGAGCTTGGCGTTTGTTCACTGCATGGATGGGAAGGGACTCTAGGACGTTGGGTTCTAAGGTGACCCTTTTACATGGTGCAATAATCGTAGAGGGGAGAGTCGCGGTTGGGGTAGGCTGGAGAGGTGTTTTGTGAACTTATAGGCCATTGAGGTTTTTTTGGAGGTGAAAGTACTTCATTTATCTCAGGGTTCCTCTGATCACTTGTCGATTCTTATTTCGTTTGGGAAGGCTGAGTGAACATAGGAAGGGTTCAGGTTCGTCAATCAGTTGATTGAAAACTAGGATTTTCACAGGTTGGTTTCGCAGGTCTAGGGAAAACCATCTAGAGGGTACTCTAAGGTGTATTTTCACTTCAAGTTGCGGCGGTTGAATCAGGCGCTTGTGATTAGGGCTAGATCACTACCGGCATGGGGTCGAGAGATAGAGTCCTCTAAATAGAGTATAGAGCTTCTGGATGCTAGTTTAGAGGGCATGTGGGATGCTGATATTTTTTAGGAGCTCACGGAGAAGGAGTCCTTGGCGGTGTTGTTGCTTTATCAAGAGCGTAGAGCAAAGGATTGGTCGAGGGTGAGATGGCTGAGAGAAGGGGACAAGAACTAGGATTATTTCCATGCATGCATCAGGGAGAGGCGGCTGGTTTTGAAGCCTTACCTGGGTTTGGAGGATGGTACTTTCTCGGATGACAGGGAGGTGGTTGGGGGTTTGTCCTTGGCACATTTTAAGGATCTTCTGGCAGGACTGAGTGGAAACAGCTCGGGGGGTACCTTACCGGAGATGTTGTGCTTTGGGAAGAGATTTGTGAAGTTGTTTCTGTGTAAGAGAGTGGGCAGTTTGAAAGCATTCCAGATGAAGTGGAGGTGTAGGAGGCTTTGTTGCAGTTGAACCCGGACAGTGCCGCGGGTCTGGATGGTTTCCCGAGTGGTTTTTACAAGGGTTGCTGAAAATATGTGAAAGATTATATGATTTTGGCCATTCAAGATTTCTTCCGCGGGGGTTTCCTTCCTCTTATAGCGTCGGCGACAACGATGGTTCTTTTTCCTAAGTGCAAAAATCCCTCCTCCCTTAACCATTATCGGCCAGTGAGCATGTGCAACTTTCCTTACAAAGTATTGGCTTCACTGATCAATAGATGGTTGTCTAGCTATCTTCTGTGGTGGGTGTCTGTGGAGCAGCATGGGTTTGTGCAGGGGAGGTCGATCCAGGGAGCCATGGCGCTGGCACAGGAGATGATGATGGATCTAAATGTGAAGGCTCGTGGTTCTAATATGGCACTCAAGCTTGATATGAGTAAAGCTTATGATCGGATGGTGTGGGGTTTCATAAATAGACTCCTATGGAGGATGGGATTCTATATTTGGGCAGGTGACATTATTTTGAGGTGTGTTAGTTCACCGTGGATGGTGGTGACTTTCTTGGGGAGAACTCATGGGTTCTTAAAATTTGTTCGTGGCCTGCGGAAAGGGGACCCTTTATCACCAAGTGTCTTCATCCTGATGCAAGATACTCTTAGTAGATTACTTAACAAGGGTATAAGCAGGGGGAAATTTTGTAGTTCTGCCAGAGACATGGGGGCCTCTTGATTTCACACCTCCTGTGCGCAGATGATACCATAATGTTTTTGAATGCGGGAGTGAGATCTGTTAGGGTGGTTAATAATATCCTGAATGAGTACTGTAAATGGAGTGGGCAGATGGTGAACCAGGAGAAGAGTCGTTTCTACATTGCGGCTTCATGTGGAGCGGGTAGGGTGGATGGGGTGAGATCTGTGTTGGGCACGGGGAAGGAGTCTTTTTCTATGGAGTTCCTAGGTTCTTTGGTGTCTTCTGGTCAGTTTCGAAATAGGGACATTGACAAGGTGGTGAACAAAATGATGGCTTGTATTCTGGACTGGGAAAACCACTTTCTGTCCTTTGGGGTGTGAATTGCATTTGTTAATAGTGTGCTTTCAGCTGTCCCGGTTCATGCGATTGTTTCTAAAAATGTACCGAAGGTCATCATTAGTTCCATTGACATGGTGCTTACTCATTTTATCTGGGATGCCTCGCTTGAGGGGAAGAGACATTGGGTTTCGTGGGGGAAGATGGTGTGGCCGATCAACGAAGGAGGAAACAATGTCAAGAGTATGGTGGATACGGTGCATTAATTACGTGCGAAACTAGAATAGGAAATTATAGAGGGAGGGATATTGTGGGGCAGGTGTATGTTGAACAGGTATGAGGCTTTCGTTGCTGACCTCCTGGCTATAGGGTATTCTATATGGGTCGCGGTGGGTAATATTGTCCCGACGCTCTAGTCCCACTCTCAGTGGATCATTGGGGAGGGGATGATCTAGTTCAGGGATCACAACTAATCAGGTCAGGTGCATGGATACCCCGGATGTCTGGCCCCCCTTATCTCCTTCAAGGAGGCCAATTTACATCCCATATTTTTCAGAGCGGTGCTGGATACGGCGTCTCAAAAGCCCTTTGATCTTGTTGTTATCAACCATGAGAAGGATAGGTGTGTATACACGCCATCGGCGTCAAGTAGGTTCAGCTTAAAAGACTTTCGTAGGAGTAACCATGCACATCGGCCTTAGGAGTCAAGAAACAGAGTGGCGTGGAGTAGAAGTGTCCATACCAAAATGAAATTCCTGACGTGGAGGATCAAATATAATGTTATTCCTTCGGATGTGAACCTTAAAAGTATGGGTATTAGCCTGGATTCTTGTTGTCAGTGTTGTAAATGGAGGAGGGAGGAGATTATGGAGCATATATTCTTTGAGGGGGACTGGGCTCATTTGTTTTGGAGCTTTTTGGGAATGAACACGGGGTACTCTTCAGATGCTAACACTTGTGACCGGCTTATGGTTCAATGGTTTCAGGGGTTTGATGGAAACGAGAAGGAGGCATAGGCTCGTGCTTTATTCTATAATATGGGTTGTTGGGTCTTATGGGAAGCTATGAATCATGCCAGGTTCGAGGGATCTGCATCCACTGGGAGGGCGGTGGTGGCAAGGATCAAGTGTATGTTGGTTGATTTGGTGGGTCCTATGGATTTTGGGGAGGAGCTCCCATCTTTACGTGTTTTACAGTCCCATGGGTTGGTGGTTAGGCAGAGGGTTAGGCAGAGGGTCTCCAAGGTGCGGGGGAGTTGGGTCTGCTGGCTTCCTCCAGGGGAAGGTAATAAGTTGAATGTTAATGGAGCATGTTTTGGGGATAACATGTGAAGTGGGGGGGGGGTTCTTCGCGATTGCAGTGGTAGTGTGGTGATGGCTTTCTCGACCCTTTATGGGAGGGGGATCTCGGTGCAAGCGAAGGATTTGGCAGTCATTTTAGGGGTGACACTGTGTACTGAGAGAGGGCTTGATGTGGTGCAAGTTGAAATAGACTCTAAAATTATTCATGATGATTTTCATGGGAAAGGCACGACTCCATGTGTGTTTTCCTACACTATTAGACAATGGAAGGCCCTTATGAGCAACAACATCAGGGTAACACACACCTGGAAGGAAGGCAAAAAAGTAGCGGATTATTTTGCATCTATTGCGGTTCCTGGGGATCCTATGGTCTGGGTGGATAATATGTCTCCTATTAGACCTGTGGGGGTGAATTTGATTATGGGAGATGCCCTTGGGTTTCATCATTTTCGCCCCCTTAGGTGGGCTTTCTTTGTTTGTAGTTAAGTGCTTCTGGAATAAAAATCATAATGTCGGATGGATCTAGAAGGACATGAATGCTTCTAAAATTTTAGTTCCTTTCAAAAAATTTAAATTTGTATGGGAAACTCTGATTCAAAAATGTGTTTAAATTTCATCCTTTCTAAATTTTGTGACTTTTAAATGTTTTTATGAAAAATGGATATTTCTCTCAAAGAGTTTTACAAGTCATTTTCATCTATGTCAACATCCATTGATGGATTTTAAACTTGATTGAAGATTATTTCTTATGATACAAATCATCCATATTTTATTGAATGTTTTGTGATATTTTTGACTATGGATGTGTTATTTTTATACGATTCATGGTTTATGGATAAAGTATTGACATTTTCTATGGTAGTTATAATATGAATGTTTATGTTATGTTTAAACATTTTCATATGATCAATGTATTAGACTTAATATGTGACGGATGGAACCCGCTATAGCTCCTTGATGCATCAGTAGGTCTAATGAGACAAACTAGTGTCTTGGCACAAGGCCATGACAAAATCTTATTTGTAGTCTCGAGACAGGCCTTGACTATGTGGTTATTAAAGTCTGGCATTATGCATTCCATCATTATGAATGTGGCTACTAATATTGTATTTGATTATTCGACTAGTAGAATATCCATGTGAGTAATTAAATGGAATTATTTTTATTTTTAGTTTCCATATTATGATGATGTTTTTGTTGAAAAGGCTTTTATTTTAGTTTTATACATTTCCTTAAATGTTTATTCTTATTTATGAAAGTTTCCGCTGTATTTTTATCCTTACTATGCATCTAAGCTCACCACTTTCTATGTTTTATTTTTACCAGGATTCCTAGAAGTGTATTGTGATTGATATGTAGGGTTAAGCTAAGGTAATAACAACATTCATAAAGGATTATTTATGTTTTGTTGTATGTTATAAATTGTAATGTAACATTCATGTATGTAATCAATTTTCCAAGACTGTTAAACTAACTAGTCCTTCGGGACATGATTCCTTGTAATCATACCAATGTATTAAAATAATGCAATGACTCTGGGTAACTGAGTTCAAGGAGTTACAGTTGGTATCAGAGGAAGTTTAGCAATAACCTTGGAAACTAGATTTATATAAACTATTATTAGAGCACATTACCCTAAGATATACTTTGAGGATTACTATAGAAGATCTTCCTAGAATTTTGGTAATGAAGAGATTTTGTGATTTTTTCAAACAAATAAATCCCTATCTGTATAAGAGAAGATAGAGGCGGAACTGGCACAGATGTACCAAGGGGTAAAACCATAAAACACAACTTTAAGCTAGACTCAAACGGGAACTGGTGCACAACAATGGGCCTTGCATCACTCTTGGTTACAACACTCCCGGTGGATATTCTTAGGATAGTTCTCATTTTTTAAAAATCATTATGAACGATTTACGAGTATATACCTCCTCAAAGAAAATATTTTTATGACTATGGATTATATCCATAAACTATTAAATTTAAATTTGGTATTTTACAAGTTTGGAATTATTCATTTCAATTCATAAACTGACCTATTGTATGCCATTGTATATAAATGACACCTAGTAGAAGGAATTTGAACTCCAGCAATATATAAGATCCAAAGAGTAAGAAGGATCATATCTTTCATGGCATTAAGCCAAAATTTATAAGGGAAATAGTCTCCCATGTATTATTAAAATATGAATAAATTTTATCATGTTTTAATAAGATAAGTGAATAATTATTTGAGTCTTATGGATTTGAAGAAAATCAAGAGATGAAAAATATGGAAGAGATAAAAATGGATAAAGGGAAGAGGGAAAAGAAGGATTTTTCCATATGTGACTGTAGAAAGATTCACCTTGGTAAATTCTTTAACGTAATTGGATTTTGTTATAAGTTTGGAGAAAAAGGACACCAAGTACGTGATTTCAAGGGTAAGAAAAAAGTTTCAAATGTAAAATGCTGCATCTGCATGTTTTTGGGACACTACGCGAACCAATGTCTCATTCATTAGAGTATACCTTAAATGATGTTATTGGATAATAATCAAGTTATGATACTCCATTATATGAAGAGGAAAGACTTGTGTTCTTATGTTGTTAATATAGAATTATTTCATTTGCGTGTTGTATCAACAATATAATGGTTATATGAATTATGGAGATAAATAAGGATTGTACTGCAATACTATTTTATTGAGGATTTGAGATTATATGGTTCAAAGAAAAGTGACTTAATAGTGATCTACACATTTTGAAAAAATACATGGTTGAAGGAAATATAATCCTTAATATAGTTCTGATAATGAGGTAGTGATTTTGGAATAAGAGATAATTTATTTGGCTAAATTATATTGGATACTCTTGACTTCCATAGAACTGATTAATAGTTTGTTTATTTCATCATTTTTTGAATATTCAATATTTTTGGATATAAGGAATATATCCAGTATTATATAATTTATAAGAGAGAATGAATTTAATCAATAAGGTTTTATGATAATTTAGGTTGTTACCATGTTTTAAAATAAACATGAAGAAGATGTTCAAATGTTATTACGTGGAAAAAAGAATCTTCATTGTGTTTAACTTCATTATAAATTTTGGACTGTGAGTTTGGATAGAATAATTTTGGATAAGTATAAATGTTTGAATAGATTATGTTTGAAATTGGATACTATTTGTAAGGTTATTTTTGCATTTTTCTAAAGGACAACAAGTAGACCATGTGACAACCCGTCGCATCGGAAAAAACTACAGGAATCGAACCCACAACCATAGCGTGATTGGGATTTATCACCTACCACTGGACAACATGAAGTCCATGGATTTTATAATTTACTTTCCTCTTATAAAGGGTCTAATAGGTGAATTATAAATTCATTTCTTTGTAACCCTATACAAATAGGATAAATAGAATATTTTTTAAAGTTTTATTATCTTATAGAGTGAAAGATGAGTTTGTGGTAGAAACTTGTTAAGGGATGGAACTATACTTGTAAAGTATATATTTTTCCTTCTATTATTCTATGAAGAAACTAACTGTTAAACATTATTTAAGCTATATTTAAACTAAAAATGTGTTATCCTAATACCTTATGTTTTGTTGAACCGATAATATTTTAAATCATCATAGATTGATGGCTTTAAGGGCCTAAATTCTACAATTTTTTGTGACTGATGACCTTAATCAATCCCTATAAATATTTATGTTTTTCATCCAGTTATGTGTCTTTAATATCCACCAATGTTCTCTTAATCGAGATCATAATTTGGTGGAGACTTTTTCATTCCCCTTTTCCTCTTATTAAGACAAAATGTTCTTAACCCAATTTGCGATGTGGGTTTTTCCACATAGGTATTTTCTATTTTCAAACATTTATTTTCAAAGAACAATTTAAAATTTCTAGGACACAATTTATTAAAGGAGGGAATAATTTAACGCCCCAATATTTTATAGTACGTTATTTCATCAAAGTAAATCAATAGCTTTCACAACAAGCAATACTGAGTTCAAGCTCACCACGACTTACCAAACTAGCCGTTCAAAAGTGGTTATGAATAGTATTAACTGATTTTTGAATATTACATAATTCTTATAACATAGGAATCCATATTATGAGTTTCTTAGACATAATGTAAGAACAAATTCATTTTTTCAGATAAAAGAAGTATTTTTCAAAAAAAATGCAATTTTATAGCCTTTTAATAGAGAACCTTATTTTAAAACCAATATTTAACTGTTTTATATATTCAATTTAATGAAATTAAATTATTCTATAGAATCATGAAATAAAAATTTAGTTTGGAAAATTTTTTGATACTTTTCTGATAACTTTCATATTTTGATGAATAGTGAAAATACTATATTTTAACAGAAAACAACTTTTTTAATCAAAATAATTTATAGTTTTAAATTATCAATTTTAAGGTTTTAAAGTATAAATATATTATATTTTTATAATTTAATCCAATTCTGGTCTTTTTAAGTAATTTCACTTTGAAATTGGACATAAAAAAGTGTCAATCTTTTGATAGTTATTATTTCTTCAAAATACAGTTTTTGGTTTTCACAACAGGAATTAATTTTAAATTAATTAATGAAATTTATATGTTTTGAATTTTCTAAAATAGAATTCATTTTTCAAATTATAATATCTATTTTAAGTTAGGGGGCATTTTTGGTATTTTTTTAAAAACATTCAAATTTTTATGAATAGTGAAAAACACTGAGTTATAGTTCAAAACCGAATATTTATTTAAATAATTATTATTTTTATTTAAAATTATTTTAGGTCAAAATAGATACATAATACCTATATAAGTTCAATGTAATTAATTAGAGTCATTTTATAATAATTTGATATAGGTAAAAGATTTATTGATCTTTTTACGGTGTTTTACCCACTTCCTAGGAGAATTTTCAAATTTACATAAAACATAATTTTACAACTTCTGTGAGTCGAATTTGAAAAATATGACAGACACGGATGATATCAGTATGGAAAATTTTGTTCAATAACTTGAATTTTTTTGTGAATAGTAACTTTATACTTTTATTTACCACGGTTAAAAGTAAATAGTGTAATTAATGGTAAAAATGATATTATTATTACCCTAAAAAATTCCCAAATTCTATTCGATAAGTTTAATTCAACTGAAAACAACCTTAGTAATAAAATATGATCCATTAGTTCCACTTGGATTAGATTGGGACATTTATTATTATTTAATTCGAAGAAGAGTTAAAGGTGTTAAATTAGTAGTATAATAACTAAAGCATTTTTAATATAGGGTTACACATAGGATAAATTTGACTATGAATATTCATTATAAAGATTAAAATATTTAATACATAATTTGTTTTATTTATAATTTTTATACATTAAATAATTTAATTTATTTATGACATAATCATTTTTCAGTAATTACCTTATTAATGAAAAATTAAAATAATTGATATTATAAATAACCAAATAAATGTAATTTGAGACTTTTTATAAATTTCAGTAATTTTCAAGGTTAATATGACATATTAGGGTTGAGTAAATGAATTTTATTCTAACTAATAATGTTGTTATAAATTTAGCAAAAACAAAATTCCAAATAGTGTCAAAATTGACATAAAAGAGTTTTTAAAATAAATATTATATTATTAATTGGTATTCTATTCCCAAAACTATAGTGTTCATCCAAAGGGCTTAAATACTGTTATATATGTCTTTAATGAACCACATGGGGTTCTCATGGAAGTTTATAGTATTTTTATTAACCATATAATATAAATATACAAAAAGACATGGTAAATGTCACCCTATTTAACAAAGAGTTAAATATAAAAGATAAGATTAATATAGTGACCAAAACCAATCTAAAACCTATTGGTTTAGTGGTTTTCGACCCATCCCCACCTTGAACTTTAAATAATTAATTTTGGAGCCATTATAAACCTAAAATTAATTTATTATAAAATAACATTTTATGTTTTTCTTAAGGTGCCCTTCACCGCTCTTATAAAAGGGAACTTCCCCTTCTCTCTAATTCACACCTCCATAGCTATTTGACTCAGACAACCCCTACAGAAATATCCTCCCAACTATCCTAAATTCATCTCAGAATCCTTCCTTTGGTCATAAATACAACCTATGGAGCCCTTTTGATCAAATGAAATGGAATAACCCGAAGAAGAGGTAATGATTTCACCACCCTCTTTCATGTTCTTTTATTCTTCCACTTACACTTTCTTTGTTATTACCATACCAAAATAATTACTCTAGTACCTTATATATACTGTCATGTTTTTATATATATGGCATAACCATATTCACTATTCTATCCATCCAATGAAGGATAATGTCACCATGCGTGCGTACGTACGGCTTGTCATCTCCACGTCGTGGTGTAATTTGTTATTCAACACTATGTTATTTGGAAGGATATAATGATGAGAAATATGTAGATAAATAAAGAAAATAACATGATAATGTCTTTTAAAAATTAATATACCATCCAATTCCACACCTTTACGGAAATGATATTGTCGCACGTGCGTACGTACGAATTACCGTCTCCACAACACGATGAGATTCATTTCCACGTTCACCCTTCATTGATGATTATAAAAATATATATTACTAATAAGTATGTAACATTTGACATAATAATTCTAGTGGATATATATATATATACTTATATATATCTTATTCACATACTTCTATTCAATATGATATGAAAACAGAAATAGCATTTATGCATACGTATGACCTACCGTCTCCATAAATGGTGTTTTCCATTTCATATATCAATCTATTATAAATATTTATATTCTAAATATATATGATATATGAATCAATTATTGTATTCTGGAAGTATTTAAATCATGATCTAAATGATACGGTCAAGAATAACAAGTTAAGATACGTAAGATAAAGAAAACGATTATTACCCAAAATGTTAATTTAACATGAATATCATTATTAAATGGGTAGTATAAATTCATAAATGAATCATGTAGGATATAATAAATATGAATATAGTTCTGGTATAATCTAATAACATAAAATGGTATTTATACAGGAGGTTGAACATACCCTCGACCAAAGGAATGTGCAATGTAAGGGTTAATTTCACAATCTCTTTATTATCCGAGGTTGTTTTTACGTATGTATCTACTGTGACAGATTTATTATTCATTTCCATGTTTCATGAAATAGTTTTCAAAGGGATTATTGTAAGGGACTTTTTTTAAAATATCATTTTAACTATTTTAAATATTTATTCCTCTAAATCATTCTCATTAATGTCCATGTTTTCAAAATGGTTTTGAAGGATTTATCTATATGGACATGAATGTTATTAAAATGTTAATTACATTCAAAAGTTTCAAAGTGGTATGAGACACATTGATTCAAAAATTTCTTTAAATGTCTTCCTTTTTAAATTTTGTTACTTCTAAATGTTTTCATGAAAAAGGGATATTTATCTCAAATAGTTTTACAAATCATTTTCATCTATGTCAACATCCATTTATGGATTTAAAACTTGTTTGAAGATGAATTATTTTGATACAAATATTCCATATTGTATTGAGGTTTTGTGATATGTTTGACTGTGGATGTGTTATTTTTATACCATTCATGGTTTATGGATAATGTATTGACATTTCGTAATCTAGTTTTAATATAAATGTTTATGTTATGTTTAAACCTTTTCATATGAGGAATTCATTGGACTTAGTAAGTGACAGGTGGAGCTCGTTATAGCTCCTCGATGCATCGGCAGGTCTCATGAGACAATCTAGTGTCTTGGCACATGGCCATGACAAAATCTTTTTTTTAGTCTTGGCATAAGGCCTTGAATTTGTGGTTATGAACGTCTGGAATTTTTCATTCCATCATTATGAAAGTGGCTATTGATATTTTATGTGATTATTCGACTAGTAGAATATCCACGTAAGTAAATGGAATTATTTTGATTTATATTTTCCATATTATGATGATGTTTATGTTGAAAAGGCTTTTGTTTTAGTTTTATAAATTTCCCTAAATGTTTATGCTTATTTTTGAAAGATTCCGATGTATATTTATCCTTACATAGCATCTGAGATCACCCCTTTCTATGTTTTATTTTTCCCAAGATTCCAAGAAGTGTATTGTGGTTGATATGCAGGATTAAGCTAAGGTAATAATGACATTCATAAAGTATTATTTATATTGTGTTTTTTGTTATAAATGTTAATGTAACATTCATGTATGTAATTTATTTTCCAAGAATTCTAAACTGATTGGTATTTCGGGACATGATTCCTTGTAATCATACCAATGTATTAAAATAATGCACCGACTCTAGGTAAATGAGGACGGGGCATTACAGATTCCCATAAGAGTAATCATGGGTTTTTTTCAATCGATGTGGTTCCATGATGAATGAATTTGAGTTAAAAAAGAATAAGATCCCACTTTTCTAAACATAAAAAGGTATTTAATATCCAATATCCCCATTATTTTTTGACATATATGTGGACTTGAATCTTTTTTTAGATACCACATTTTTTCCAAAGGGAAAGTGATGGAGAACCTCATATATTAATATCAAGCTACCCATGATAAGAAATTATTATTAAAACTTCATAATTATACATATTTTATTAAAAAATATTGATAGATCCCCATATCATTCACATCCAAATAATGCATCTGGATCTCTAATTACCCAAAGTAGTTCCATTCTCATCTATTGGGTGAAGAATAAAAATAATGTTTCTGCGATCCACATGTCCATGTGATGATGAATTCACATGTAAAACTATAGTTTGATGAATGATTAAAAAATATAAAAAATAATATTTTTTATGAATAATAAAAAACTTTATTCAATAAATATTTTTATGAACCATGTTTCACACTGACTCAAATATTTTTTAAGAAAAAATATAAAATCGCTTTTATTTTTGACAAGAATTCTATCATTGATTCACAATTTGTTTTCATGAAGGATTAGACCTCATTTTCTTTATTCTCATAAAGATAATTAAGATTACATCTGACAATTAATGTCATATACATGTTTAGGCATATACATGTAAAATTACATGCAGGCAATGAGGAGTGCCTGCAACTCATATACACAGTTTGGGAAACTAAAATTTTCTATAGAATGACCACATGAGTGGTGGTTGAGATAATAAATTGAATAGAAGAACCTGAAAATCACATAACATAATGGGAATAATAAAATTATTATGTCCAGAGGTTAATTTATGGAACCATGGATTACAACTTTCATGAATATATTGATTATGAATAAATTTAATTAATGATTAAAAGAGATTGAGAAACAACTTCATGAACAAATTTCACTATGTATTTGATAAGTTGATTGTGGAAAAATAATATCATAATGTAGTATGATTCAGTGGAATAAATATTTATTTCACTAATTAAAATATAGGAAAAGTAATAAAATTGAAATTGTTTATATTTTTTAATGATGAATTAGGAGGTAGCTAGTTCACAACATAATTAAATTATTTATGTAATGTAAGAAAATTTGGGGTGTCCTATTTGATTATTTCATATTTGAAACATCCTTTTTATTTATATATTCATGTAATCCCTTGTTATTGTTGTACATTTAATAAGAAAATAAAATTTCAATAGTATTAAATATGATAAAATATTTAAAATGATAAAATTCATCCTATACTGATTCACCCCACCCCAATTATAGATTTCATCCAGATGTGATCATAATAGTCATTACCCAGTGTTGATGCCATAGAATTGGTTACATGAAATTATCCAAACAATTGATGATATGATTCTCACATGGATAGAAAATTTCAAGTATGAGTAAATATGTTTTACTATGAAGTAAGGAGATAGATCCTGGATTTCTATCTTCCAAAATACTTCTTTAAAATTAGGGATAAGTGGAAATATCCCCCCCCTTAAAAAGTTTTTTATGGATTTCCAAGATCGATGATGAAAAGGATTTGTTTGAATCAAAATTCAATTTTCATGATTCTTCTGATAAGACTTGGTTTATTCCCTACCTCTTGAAGTGTTTATCTCTTCGATAACTTCGATTTTACTAGTCACAGAGCCCAAACAGACTTATGGATCAACAATTATGGAACTCGGAAGACGGATAAATTTTATACAGTGATTTTCCTGACCTACATGGAGGAGGTACACAAATATAAATATTTTAAACAGCTGTGCATAAAATCTATGAATAGGGGATACTCGGAAAACATCCCTTCAACTAGGTCCCCTCCTTGCCTATAAATAGGACCCTTGTTCTCACCATTATGGAAACAAAAATAGAAGGAAGAACTCATGAAGCTCTCATTGTGTTTCTCCTTTTCCCCGGTTCTTAAAAAACTCTCTTGTAATTCTCTAAAATAAGAAAGAGTAGAGAATTAAATTGGGAAAATTAGTTTAGTGTCCCATCAGGGCATATAACACATGGAGTTGTGCCGACAACCTACACGGAGCACCTATGCCGAGTAAGCCCCGACCAATCTCAAATGGGAATCCTTCTTAGGAGTAATCCCCAAAAAATATAGAATGGGAATCTTCCTTATGAGTAAGAAAAAAAAATTCAAAAGGAAACTCCCATTGAGGTAAGTCCCTAATCATTTGACATTCATGCCACATTAACTCCAATTTCATCCCACACTGGAAGGTTCATTGCTCCATGTCGTCACCCACCGTCGCCTCAACTTCTTTTTCTATAGGCATGTCCTCTCCCATCAGCAGAATATATTGTCCTTGTTTTGTTGAATCTATCACATCCTCTTCCTTCTCACACTGATAATGACTCACGTGGTCTAAGAGAACTATGATAGTCACAACATCCACACAATCCACCATGTCTTGAACTGTGAGATCTATGATTCGCACCATATTTGGGAAACGTATAAAGCCTTCATCAGGGCCCGATCTCATCGGATATCCTCTTCAAGAATCCAATTATAATTCCCTTAATTTGGGAATCCTCTTTAAGAGTAATCCCTAAAATATTCCTCTCATATAGTCATACACCCCTACAAGATGCATCAAACTATGTGTTCATTTATCCTCATTCAAGCGGGATACATAGGAATACTCTCTGCGGATCAAAACCCACACTTCAAATCACACCTATTCTTCCTGGTCAATATTCCAAATAGTTTCTAATCCAAATTGAAAACGCATATCCTTTCCCATTATATGGGGCTTCTTATTCATAAGTCCCACACCAATCTTTGACTAAGAACCTTCCACTTACATGTCATTACAACATGATGTTAAACTGTATGGTTAGTTCTTTATCCCATGACATTAAAAGGTATGATGTGACCAATTAACTGACCCCAAACTACGAAGGATCTGATTATTTCCATAAGGATACATAGGTATTACATTTATTGGTATGATCCTAACATAAAAAAATCTTCTGTCCTCCTGGACAAAAATAAATTCCAGATTCCCACACTGAGTGGCTTAAAACCTATATTATTGTAACAATAGTTAAAAAAATCTATAAATAGTACATGAGAAGATACCATTGATGGATAACCCCTAATAAATTCAATTGTCTCCAGTAATGAAGAACATCAAATACATATGGATGATTCGAAATTTCACGCATGATAAAAATTGATTGAAATTTTCAATATAAATCTATGGAATAATTGGTAAATTAATAAGGATTCACAATAAATATCTTATATCTATAAGAGAGTCCCATAGTATGCAAAAATTCCCCCCAAAAGGGTGTGTCGAGTTCAACCTCCCATTATCTCAACCAATGTATGTTATTATGTATCATATTTCCAAACCTAATGATTTCTTTACTTTGGAAAGCATGCCCCTTTGGATAAATAAACATTGGATGTTTCCGGTTCCATAATTAAATCCAAGGTAAATCACCTAGAAATAGTGACTCTTAAACAAAACACATGTTTCAAGGGAAATGAAACAAAAATGGTGAACCTAACATGAATCCTAAATCATGTTGATAGTGTTACCCATATGTTAGGCCCCTATCTGTTGATAAATGCTAGACAAAGGAATCAATCAAAAAAATTTCCATTTAAATGATTTTTCTTTAATGGGGTTTGTTATTTGAAAATTTATGAATTTTCATAGAAATCCCTTGACTCCAAATGGATTCCTTCATGTTTACACGTGTGAATTCCCCGAATGCTGCACTAGATGGAACCTCATCCAATTGAAGGAAATGCCATTAACCAGGTACTATCCCATCCCTAGAGGCTTCTCTATAGGCTCTCTATGTCAATTAAACCCATCGATCATCCAGTAAGTGATGAACGTTGGCTAAGAATCCAACAGTTCCAACCATTGTATTCAGTTGTTTTGGGTCCTTATCCCTAGGGAAAGATAACTATTCCATCCCATACTACAGGGAGATGAATCAGAAAGTCACTCATGTCCTAAACTGAATGTTACAAGGGTCCTTCTAGAGGGATCCCATCAAAAATCACCGCCAATAGAATCGTGGGTAAGTAAATCCCAAACATGATGGGGGGTTGTATTCGGTTGTTCGGCCCAGGTCCCTCAGACCTAGGCATGAAAGATGAACCACCACAGACAACATCCATCCACTAGGGTGCACATTATTAATTTTTCCCCTTTTGAGAATTCCATCAACCTAACTTGGTGGAAAACAACAAACGACCACACAAATTCATCCTCCTTAATTCCACCAGCCAGCAGACTCATCTGGAGGCACCCAGCCAATCACGTCGTTAAAATCTGGAAGGTTATAGTGAGAAAGTACATACACCAACTGACAAACTATCCTCTATTTAGCAGGCATGTCTTGCTACATTCAATGAAGCCCGCCAATCAAATATGGTTGAAATTGATAAGAAAGAACATACACCTACCTATGCTCACCAATCCTGTCAGCAGTCTCATATATCAGCATCGAATGAAGTCCATCAACAATGTAATGTGGAAAATAGCCAGTAGGAACATACACCTGTAAGCATTCATCAAACCTACCAGCAGTCTCGTTTGGAAGCAACCAGAGAAGTCAGTTGGAAATCTTCGATGACAAACATGGGGGAGAATCAACTCTCTTCCACATACATGAGAACAATTAGTATCTACAGATAGAAAAGTGAGTATATGAGTAGAAACATAAACCCACTCTTGATATGGAATGGACGTATATTCACGTTCTGGCCACTGAAGTCACAAAACACAATTTAACATTGGTGAAAGGGCAGACAAAAATACCGAACCATATTCTAGAATCCTTCTAGAATATCATAACAGCAACTACAGCAGTACCAGAGGAAGGGACACATAATTATGTTCCTATGCCTGGGATGACTCATCAGTTTTCCATCCCGGAGAAAATACACACCTCTTTTCCATTCTAGGAGGGATATGGTACCTACACCCCCATATCATAAAGACAAATATATGGGGAACATACACCCATTCCAATTGGAGATAATTGGTCTATTTTGACAACCACTCCAAGGAAGGAACATACACCTACCCATGATAACCACATCTCCCATAATGTGGCCCCCACAACATATAAAATAACTTCTATGAAGAAGTATCACCAAAAAGAGTTGGGAAATCAAGAGTCAATATTTGATCTGGGTCCTCTTAATGCAAGAGTTCATGAAGTCCTCTGAAATTTATCTGTTACATCTCAAGATCATACCCTACAATTACCAAATTATTGGAGTGTTAACATTAATTATGATATTCCACATCAGAAACTTAATCATTAAGGCTTTCTTCATGGTAATTCAGTCATTATAGAGAACCTATCTGTGGTTTAGAGACACGAAAACACTCTATTTGGACCGAAGACAAAGGATCAACAGGATATATCCCTTGTTGTAATCCACCATGATGATCCTCCCCATGATGGAATTCATTTTGAATTTTTTCTCTGCAGTACTGGTTTTCACTATCAAAATAATTCTCTAATTAACAATGAGGTGGTGATAAAGACCTCTTATCATTAGGCACTTTCCAATATAAGGCCAGCCCTTTATGATGCATTGTTACTAACAAGTGAAATAATTTCTTAACTAGAATACATCCCAAGTCGACAGTCATTCTCCAAACATCCCTTGGATCATTTGTCTTCTAATATAGAGGGGGGAAACTGATCAAAACACTGATCATATTCTTTATGAAAATATAATTGAGAAGTGTCCTCTCTATTCAAACCAAGTTGAGAAACCTCTTGAAAAAGATTATGAGGATATGTCTAATATGAGAAAACAACTATCTAATGGTGAAATACTAGTCATGTTATGGAATTTGGAATCCTCTCAATAAAACATTCCTTAATTAGTGATAGAAGATTTCATTCATGATATCCTCCTCACAATATAGAATACTCTTTATAATCAAATTGAAAAAGTACTACCATATGATTAATATCAAATTCTATTAAATGTAATAGTAGGGTTTCAATTCCAAACTGACTTTGAATCTCACTCAGTTTCCTAAAATCCAAAGGTTGAGAAGAAGCAAGGAATGCTTCAGCATGCATGCCTCTATACACTAAAGAGGCCACACAAGTTAATTATTGATACCCCATATGGTGTTTGTATTAATGGATGGGGTATACATGGATCATTTCATTTCACTACGCACCAAAATCAGCAAATACCACCCAAAGTGTCCCCATGAAATGTTATTTCACATGGTCAGCTACAATCAAGATATTTTGTGTGTAATCATAGATATACTCAACAAAAGGCCTCTACTAGCTCTCATAAATGTCATGCCAAAAGAGAGAAAGTTATTGAGATACTTTTTCCTCAAGAATCTGAGAATATTAATGAAGACTCCTTCTTAGTGGTTGGCATCCATCAAATTGCGCAAATATATGAAATGGTAAAATAGTCATATGAAACATCCACTTTAAGTGGTCGTTGGATAATGCACCTAAACAATGTTCAGACTAGAATTCCTTATATCCAAAGAGCAACTGTGTTAATATCAGGCATATCTATTTTGAAACCACGACAGCCTATAGGGATGGGGATTTTCACAACTATAACCCCTCCTCAACAGAAGTCTAATTTCTCCTGATTAGAGAAGAAACCACAAAGTGAATGCACAAATGACTTATCCCAGGATTCCCTTCAAGTTATTGTCTGTCAAATAGTTTGTGGGAATTAAGAATATAGGATAAAAATCTCTCATGGGGGCCACATTAGAAGATTATCTTACAAATATACTGATAGAATGACATCAATGCATTATGTGTTACGGAATGTCATTAATACCATTACAGAAGATACTCCAAAAAATTAGTCACATTCAAGGGAGTCATAGGATAACGTTCTTATTATAAATATGGTACACACTGAAGAAAAGGAAGGAAGTGTGCACACCTGAAAATTGAGGCTTACCAAGAATCTTGGATGTCCTTCATGTAACAAACTCCCACCCCTTCTAAAGGCATCTATCTAGGTGAAAGGTAACGGTTAGATCATTTTTAACTTTTCCACTGGAGAGGTTCAAATTATCTCAATTTAAGAAAACTTTTCCCAGGATGAAGAGGAGATGAATGAGGTTAAAATACTCAATGAAGTGTTACTATGAAGAATCATTTTTTCTATACATTCTCCACAATAAGATCCTCATCGTTATCATCATATAGGAACTCCTCAGCAAAGTGGGTTTGTTGCGTTTACATATGAGAATAATGAATTCCCTCCAATGGGTACACAACTAGGATAGGATTAAAAACATATTTATAGGATATTCCCCATGGCTTATTCAGGACAAATACAAGATGTAACACCACCAGTGGTTTTTCCATTTGTTGTGCCAGTTCATTCTCTAGCTTATATACCTGTATAGGTCCCAACTCATTCAGATTTTCCCCAAATACTTATGAATACCATTTAATAATTAATAACTTGATTCAAATCTATGGAAGAACAGCACACACCAATACAACTTGAAAATAGTACTTATCCCTAATGGGTATATCTTACCCTTCACCCATAAAACATTATGAATACAACATTTCAAATAATTAATGGTTCGGGAGATCTGGTGCATCACTTAACACATTTTGTTTCTCTTTGTGATTCCATGAAGGGGATCCCTCAACAATAAGAATCAATAAATCTCAAAGTCTTTGTGAAATAATTATAGGGGCTATCTTTTGTCTGGTATAAAAATTTGTAGTCTCGATCAGTTACTAGATGGGAAGACCAATGTCAAAAATCTCTTATCCAATTGCCCTCAACGCTGCTAAAGATAAAAGTTTTTTATCATACAAATTGAAAACAAAGTGAGAATGATAATATTCCAGACTTCATTTCTTGATTGAAAAGTGTAATATATTACTTAAATCATCCACTCCCTTGATAAGAGTTGCAACCAATTTGTTTGTCACATTTGCATGAGTAGTTATGCACATCACTCATCCCTATGAAATACACATAAGGGTTTTGAGACCATTCTTCAATATCACTAATTATAAAAGATTTCGTTGTAGAAACAAAAACTAAATCTCATGTAATCCCATCATCTCTCTAAAGAAGAATAGAGAAAGTGTAAGCTTCTATAGTCACACTCAAACATACACCTATACCCACATATACTTCAAAAAAGTCATCAGACAGAAGGGCTCCGCCTTCTAAGGATCATCAGCAATGACCATATCGTTAAAATGATTAAAAATATCAAAGGCAGGGATAGTTTGAGGAGTGAAAGAAATTATTATATTCTTTTCAAAATGAAAAGGCTCACAGTTACATCATTTTGGATTTGGAAAAAAAAATTAGTTCAGTTTATAAAGCTAAAGAAACCAAACCAAGTAGGAGATGAAGATCTCACAAATTATTTCACCTTTCATCAAAAGTTAGGGAATCCCATTATGAAGTGTTTTTCATTCAAAGACCTCATGAAAAACATTGTATACTCTAGACAAGTGAAAATAAATGTTCACCATCCCATATCTCATTGTTTATTGCTACCAACCTAGAGGAATAAGGTGGATAAAAAGAAGTCAAAATAAAAAAAAATTCACATAATTATGGTGATTGGATATTCAAGGAAACAGTCAACCAAACTCATGTAATTTAACGAAAATTTGTGAAACAATAATATCTACCCCCTACCAACTCCATTATATCAAGTCTATCATCAACAAATGAGAAGTACTCCAATTTTCAATACTCAAAGAGAGACATGATCAGAAAGATAAAGAGCAGTCAGAATAAGACGATCACATTTCATGGCCAAAGTACTCCTTGAATTTGGTAGATTTTACTCCATAAGTCTCAAAATCACAAGAACCTCCCCACCAATTGGAGTAAACAGAATAGAACTGTCAAGAATAATTTTCATCAGATGAAGAATTGATCAACGGTTCCACAAATGTTATCCACTTAACAGACCCCTATAAAAATGATGACTCTGGTTATGATGATCCAGAATATATGGTACATGATTGGGGAACTAGAGGAAGAATTTTGGGTCATTGATACAGGGGAAGATTTGGATATGCTAAGAAAAAACTAATTTAACTATTCACCTACTGAAACTGTTAATATGGGAGAAACCCATGAGAGATCCCTTCAGTGTTCCCAAAAGGAACAATGAAATTCTACCACAGATGAAAGGATCATTCCTGACATGATCATCTTGGAAGATTTATTAATGGTTACACCCTTAACACTTTTTTTTGGGTAGATAGAACAAGTCAGTGTAATCTTCCAATGGTAGATTTATTTATAGATTCTTCCCTAACACATGGTACATCTACATTAGGAGCATCAACATCCAACGCACCTGCAAAATTGCATCTTAATGATGGAAAGTGCAGACCTCTGGACAAAAAGAGTGATGCTTTGAAATAGATATCCCAATTACCTACCATGTTATTAATCCTGGATGCCTTGAATTTTTCAAAAGATCTTAAATAAGAACTTATTTAGGCTTTGTCATGTCCTCGAGTGATTGAAACTGAAGTTTCTGCTATTGAGGTTTACCATAAAGAGAACGATCCTGCAGAATGTCATGAAGTCATATATTTCACAAATGATGATGAGGATGATGTTGTACATGGACATAAATGTCCCTTATATCTATCTAGTAGGGTCAATGGTACAAACATTCGACGAGTCTTTATTGATAATGGTTGAGGAATCAACCTCATTCCCATCCGTACACTTTGCCTACTGGATCTCACTGAATCTGACTTATCTCCTTCCACATTGATGTTTTGAGGTTATGAAAAGAATGACCAGGATCCTCTAGGCATTATTACACTCAAAAATCAGTTTGGGGATCTTGTATCTAAATCATATTTCATGGATTTCCAATAGGACACAACCTTCAACTTTTTTCTTGGAAGGCCTTGGCCACATCAATATTAGGCCAAATGGACATCCTCCTTAAGAGTAAACCACAACCAAATCCTAACTGGGCATCCTCCTTAAGAGTAAGCCCCAAAAAAATCTCAAATGTCGATCCACCTTAGGAGAAAACCTCAACCAACATCCAAAGGTAACTACCACTTCGGTAAGTCCCTAATATTTTGAGAGTCATGCCACATGACCTTCAATGTCATCCCACATTGAAAGGTGTGTTGCTACGCAGCCTCTCCCACCGTCACCTCATCTTCTTTTGTGGAAGGCCCACCCTCTTCCATTAGTGGATGAGAGAGTGTGTTGTTTAATGGATCATTCACATCATATTGTTTATTACCCCAAGCATGACTCATGTGAACTTAGATAACTGTGATGATCAAAACATCCACACAATCCACCACGTCTTGAACAACGAGAACAAAAATCCTCACCATTATTGGGATATATAAGAAGCCTTCCTCAAGGCCCAATATCATTTGATATCATCTTCAATAATCCAAACCATATTCTCTTAATTCGGGCATCCTCCATAAGTGTAATCCCCTACTGATTTCTCTCAAAGGGTTATACACTCCTACAAGAAGCATTGAACTATGTGGTATTTTATTCCCATCCAAGTGGGATACATAGGAATCCTATCTAAGGTTCAAACCCAACCCTTAAAGTCAAAAATATTCTTCCTAATCTATATTCTCAACAGGGTCTAATAAAACATGAAAACTCATATCTTTCCAGGTTCCTTAGGCTTCTTACGTATAAGTATCACACCAATATTTGACTTAGTAACTTCTGCGTAGATGTCCATGCTACATGACATTAAAAATTACGATCAGTTCCTTATCACACGACCATAAAAAGTATTTTGTGTCCCATTAAGTGCCTCAAAACAATGAGGGTTCTGATTCCTTCAACATGGATACGTCAGTAGCCTATTTATGGGTATGATCTCAACATCAAAACAAACTTTCATCTGCCTGGATGATAATAAAACTTAGAGTACCCCACTGAGTGGCTTAAAAACTAGTATTTTCTTAAAAATAGATAAAAAAATATAAATAGTATATTAGAGGATACCATTGATGGAGAAGCTCTAATATATATGAATGTATCCATTAATGACGCAATGAAAATACATATGGACGATTTTAAATTTCACACATGATAACAATTGATTGAAAATTTCAAGAGAAATATATGTTATACTTGGTCAGTTAATAAGGATTCACAAGAAATATATTAAATCTTTATGAGAGTCCCAAAGTAGGCAATAATCCCCCCTAAAAGCATGTGATGAGTCCAAACTCCCATCCTCTTGACCAATGTATGATCTTAAGTATCGTAGATCCAAACTCTACGAATGTATCCCTTTGGAAGGCTTGTCCCTTTGGATAAAGAAACATTGGATGTATCAGGTTCTATAAATAAATCCAATGGAAACCACTAGAAAGTAGTAATTCCTAACCAGAACACATGTTTTGAGTTAGAAGAAACAAAAATGGTGAACCCGACGTGAATCCTTAATCATGTTGATAATGTTAGCCATCTGCTAGTCCCATATCAAATGGTAAAGGAAGTCTAGACAAGTAATCAATCACACATGTGTCCATATAAAATAATATTCTTTAATGGAGTTCATTGTTTATAATTATCTCAATTTTATCAGAACTCCCTTCATTCCAATTGGATTCCTTCAAATTCCTAGTTTTGAATTCCCTAGCAGCTGCACAAGCTAGATTCTCATCCACTGGAAGGACATCATCACCAACTCAGAATCATCAATGATGTATCTCCAATTTATTGTGTTGAGTATACCATCAACATAATACTATCCCAACCCTAGGGGCTTTATGATAGGATCTCCATGTCATCAACAACCCTCAATTGTCCAGTCAGCAACGACCGGTGGCCAAGAAGATAGATGGTGCCAACCACCTTGTTCAACCGTTTTAGGTCCCTATCTCTAGAACGCAATAACCAGCCCCTCCCATAATATTTTAAGGTGAATTAGAAGGTCACTCATGGAGTCAGCTCAATGATACAGGGGAATTTCTTGAGGGATCCCCCCAAAAGTCTCTACCAACCGAATCGTGCGGCAGTGAACCCACAAAACGATGGGGTTGTTGCCTTTAGTTGTTTTCATCAGGTACCTCAGAACTCGGAATGAAAGATGAATGATCAGGAAAAAAATCTGGCAAAAAGGTGTCTGGTTATTACATTTTCCCCCTTTGGAGAATTCCATCAGCCTAACATGGTGGAAAACAACGAAAGATCACATACACTCATCCGCCTTCATTCCAC
This sequence comes from Viscum album, assembly GCA_963277665.1. NCBI lineage: Eukaryota > Viridiplantae > Streptophyta > Magnoliopsida > Santalales > Viscaceae > Viscum > Viscum album. The sequence continues at coordinate 1,617,177,451 of OY728143.1, forward strand.
CAGCAATCAGACTCGTCTGGCAGTGCCCAACCAATCCCTCCGTTCAAATCCAATAGAGTACCATGAGTATGCCCATAAACCTACATAAAAACTATCAACCTATTAGCATGATCATCTAGCTACATTCACAGATGCCCACCAATAAAATATAGTGGAAACTGATAAGCAGGAACATAAAACTACCTGCACTCACCAATCATGTCAACAATATCTCTAGTCATCATTGAAATAATTATGTTAACCATGCTTGTAGGAAAGAATCCAGTATGGACATACACCTACAAGCATTCATCAATAATTCCATTAGTCTTGTTTTTCAGCACCCTGAGAAGTTATTTAGAAAGATCCAACAACAAACTTGGGGCATACTCAACTCTCTACCACCATACATGAGTAATATCTATTTCCAATGATTGGAAAGTGAGGACATGAGTATAAACATACACCCACTACAGATATAGAATGGTCTCATATTCATATTCTGGCCATTGAAGTCACCAAACACATTTTAAAAATTGTGAATGGGAAGACAAAAATATGTGCCTATATTCTCAAAGCCTGTCAGAATATCATAATGGAAACTTGAGCTGTAACAGAGGCAGGGGGGACATAAATTTGTCCCCACATCTTGGATGACTCGTCAATATAACATGTCGACGTATATACACACCTCTGGTCGAGTCTAGGGGGATTATGGGGCATACTTCCCTATATCATACAGACACCCAGATCGAAAACATACACCATTTTCAATTGGAGATAATATAAATATTTTGATTACCACTCCAAGGAAGGCACGTACACCTATCCATGATAATCTCTTCCCCCAGCAAGTTTCCCCAAATAAATGTAAAAGGGCATCTAAGAAGAAGTCTCATGAAACATAGTGGGAAAATCCAGATATAATATGTGATATGGGTCCTCTTAATGATAGAGTTCTTGAAGCCCTCATACATTTATATGTGGAAGCTTAAGATCCTAACCCCTATAACCTAAATATGGGAGTGGTAAAAATTAATTATGAAGTTCCTCATTAGACTCTTCATCTTGAAGGCTTTCTTCATGAAATTTCTGTCAATATAGAGATCCAATCTCTGGATGAGATCTTGAAAACCCATATGTGTTTCCAGAAGACTAAGGAGAAAGAGGATTTATCCCTTGCTATAATCCACCATGGGGGTCCTCCCCATGATGGTAGTCATTTTGATTGTTCTCTCCATAGTAGTGTTTCTCACTATCTAAATAATTCTCCAATTGATTATGTAGTGGTGTTAAATCCCTCTAATATCGAGGAACTTGTAAATATATGGCTAGTGATTTTGGATGCCTTGTTACTAACATGGGAAATAATTTCTCAACTAGAAGACATCCCAAGGTGATAGTCATTCTCTGAAACACTCTTGGGTCATTTTTCATCAAATATAGCACAGGAAAAAACAACAGGTCATTTTAATATGATAAATCATTTGAGAAGTTTCCCCTCTGATCAGGCCAAGTTGAGAAACCTCTAGAAAAATATGGTGAGGATATGTTGAATATGAGAAAACAACTTGTTAAAGGTGAAATACCAGTCATGTTTTGGCCTTTTGAAACCTCTCAAAACAAAATTCTAGAATTGATGGTAGAAGATTGAATTCACTATATCTACCTTAATATATTGATGACACTAAATCATCTAAAAGACAAAGTATAACCATATGATGAATATCAAAGTCATGTAATGGTCATACAAGGGTTGAAATGCCAAATTTACTTGTAATATCTCTCAGTTTCATAAAATACAAAGGTTGAGAAGCAGCAAGGAAACCATCATTGTGCATGCCTCGATACACTAAAGATTCTATGTTAGTTAATTACTGATACGCCGTCGGGAATTCATATTAGTGGATGGGGTGCACACGGAGCATTGTATCTCACTGAACTCAAAAATTAATAAAGCCTTCCAAAAGGTGTCTCATGCAATATTATTGCCCATGTTCATATACAATCAACAGAGGTTAAGTGTATTATAGGATATTCCCAATAATAGGTCTCAAATAGATCTCATAGATGTCAAGCCCAATGCGAGGAAGCTATTGAGAACCTTTTTAACCACGAATTTGATAATTTTCAGCAGACTGCCTTCTTAGAAGATTTCAGCCATCAGATTGTGAAAATATCTGAATGGTTCAACGGTCTTCTAAAAGAGGCGATTTATGTGGTTTTTGGATAATAATACCAACCAATGTTTGAACTAGAATTTTTATGACCGAAAGAGAAGTTGCTTTAATATCAGCCATAATAGATCAGCAACCACTCCAGCCTTCAGGGCTGGGATCTTTTTCACATCTCCAATCTCCTCCTCAACGGAAGTCATTTTTCTCTTGTTTAGGGATGTATACAATAATTGAATGCACAACTGAACTATCTAAGGATTCCATTCAGGTTAATTTCTGTCAAACAATTCCCCTAAATTCAGCAAATAGGAGGACCTATTCTCATGGAGGACACATAAAGAGACTACCAAACAAAGATATTGACAGAATTCCATCAAGTAATTATGCATCACTGAATGTCATTAATACTATTATGGAAGATCCTACCGAAAATGAGTATTATTCAGGGGACTCAGAGTATGAAGTTATTATACATAATACGGTACAAACTATTAAAAATTAAGGAGGTGTGTGTACCTGAAATCAGAGGCTTTCTATAATCCATACATTCCTTCATGTAACAAAATCTGACCCTTCTAAAGGACTCTAACTAGGTGAAAGTTAAAGGTAAGATCATGTATCAATTTTCTAATGGATAATGTAAATCTCTTTCACTTGAAGAAATATTTTACTATCAAGAACAGTTGATGAAGGAGTTGAAAGAACTCAGTGCAGAGTCACTCCATAACATCATTTCTGCCCAAAAATATCCTCAAGAAGTTCCTCAGTTTTCACATCCTATAGAAACTCTTCATAAAATAGTGTTTTTTTCCACTATTGATTCCCATAATGAATTCACTCCATTGGTTACACAACCATGATGAGATCAAAAATATCCATATAAGACTATCCCCATGGGTTATCCAAGTCAAATACAAGCAATACCACAACCAGTGGTTTTTTTAGTTTCTGTGACAGTTCAATCTCTATCTGATGTACCTATGAAGGTCCAAGATCATCCAGATATTCCCTAAATTCTTATGAATACAATTTAGGCATTAAAAAATTGATTTTATGATATGGAAGAATGGTGTGCAGCAGTACAACAAGAAAATAATGCTTACACATAATGGGTAGAACTGATCCCTCCCCCACCAAATTTGTGAATACCACATTTCCAATCACTAATGGTTTGGGAGATCTGAAGCATCACTTAACACATATTGTTTCTCATTGTGATCCAATTATAGGTACCCCTCAATAAAAAGAAGCAGTAATGATCAGATGCTTTTTGAAATCATTATAGGGTCCATCCTTTGTCTGGTAAACTAGTTTTCAGTCTCGATCAATTATTAGATGGGAAGACCTCCGTCAGAAATTCCTTCTTCAATTCAACTAAACACTGCCAATGACAATAGTTTTTAATATTACAAATTGAAAAAAATGGTGAATTAATGAGTTTCATATTTAATTTCTTGATGGAAAGTATTAACATATTCCTTAAATCAACCACTCCCTTAAGAATAATTTCTGCCAATTTCTGTGGAAAATCGATGTGATGAGTTACACACACCACTAATCCCTACAAAATACAAGAAGGTTTGGAGACCTTTCTTCAATCAACAAAAAAGTGAAGGATTCCATTGTGAAAACCAAATCTAAATCTCGTGTAATCCCATCATCTTTGGGAAGGAGAAAATGGAAAGAAAATACTTATATAGTCACACTCAAAAAGCAACTATACCCAATTCTACTTCAAAAACCTTCGTCATACAAAAGTTATCCACCTCCCGAGCATAGGAGAAACAACCACCTCATCATGATTATCTGAAATAAAAATGGTAGAGAGAGTTTGAGGAGTTAAAGAAAAAGTTTATTCAATTTAGAATGAACAGGTTCCCATTTACTTCATTTTATCTATGGAAAACAAATAGATCGGTTTCCAAGACTATAGAAAAAAAACAAAGAAGGAGATTATGATCTCCCGAATTATTACACCTTTAATGAAAGGTTGTGGAATACCCTTTAGGAGATTTTTTTCAAATAACTCATCCAAAAATGGTATACTCAATAAAAGTGAAACTAAAAATTTCACCAGCCCAACGAGCATGTGTTTCTGCAACTAATCCAGAGGAAGAAGGTGGATGAAAGGTAGTCAAAAGTAAAATTTTATTGAAGGTTGATGAATGGATGATTATGAAAATAATCAACCGAACTCATGTCATTCTAAGAACACTATTTCTGTGATCAATTGTGCCTCCTTCCACATTTACTATAGCAATGCCATCTTTATCCAAAGATCAGTCCTCCAATGTTCAATCATCAATGAAGAAACATTATTTGAAAGATAAAGGGAAATCATAAGAATAAAAGATCGTTTTAAGGACAAATTTGTCCCTGGAATTGGAAAATTTCCTTCCATTAGTCCCAAAATCAAGGGCACCGCCCCGCCAAATGGCACAACCAGAACCAACCTTTCAAGCAGAATCATCATCAGGTAAATAATTGACCTTTATTTCTATTAACTTTATCCACTTAACAGACCCCTATGAAAATGATGATTCTATTAATGATGATCCAATATTAATTATACTTGATTGGGTACAAGAGGAAGAATCCAAGTTAAATGATATAGAGGAAATGTTGATATGCTAGAAACAACTATTTTAACTATAACATTCCTCAAACTATTTATATGGAAGAAACACAAGGGAGAGCCCTTCACCGGGCTTAGAAAGAACAAATACATTTTCACACATATTACAGGATCAGTCGTGACATGATTATATTAGAGGACTGATTATAGGTTAAACCATCAATAATTAGGCAAGTATATAGACCTAGTCATTACAATCTACCAAGAGAAGAAGTATTTCTAGCTTCATCCCCGACACATGGGATATCTACATTAGTAGCATCAATATCCAAGGTTCCACTAAAACGCATCTCCATGATGGATAATGTAGACCTATATACCAAAAGTATGATGTTTTGAATTAGCTAGCCCATGTACAAGACAATTTATCAATCCTAGATGCCATGCTTTTTTCAAAAGATTATCGAGAAGCACTTATTAGGGATTTGTGAAGTCCTCAAGAGTTTGAAACTAAAGTTGTTGTTACTGAGGATTACCAAAAAGAGAGTGATCTTTCAAAATGTCATACAGTCGTATCATTCTCACACTACTACAATACAGCTCTTTAGCGACCGCCAAAAGCGGTCGCTAAATGCCTTTACCGACCGCCTAGCGACCGCTTTTGGCGGTCGTTGTTGCTCCGTCGGTAAAGACCAACAACGACCGCCAATGGCAGTCGCTCGAGCTTATATAAAATATTGCAGGTAACGCGTTCCCTGGAAATGGTATGAGGTGCGAGACGGACGTCGGGGCACTGGGGGTATGAAGAGGAACCTTCAAAGCTCTTGGTCACCGGCCATGGAGGATTTCCGGTTGCCGGAGGGAGGGGCAGGTGCGCCATCGAGGGTATCACTTTAGGCGGTCGAATATCGGGGGGCGTGGGGTTCAGCAGTGAGTGTGGTAGAAGTGACGCGAGGCTGTGGAGGTGGCGATGGGGGCGACCGATGGTGGCTGGACACCGGCGGGGGAGACTGCACCAGTTGCAGCGGTGGTTTTTGGGGAAGACAGTGGCAGGGGCGGGAAAAATCCCGCTATTTTTTTCCCCGCATTAGCGGCCGCCAATGGCGGTCGCCCGTTTTCCCAGGCGCAAAAGCCAATATATCTAGTAGTGTCAGATGAAGAGGAAGATGATGTTGTACATGGAAACATCAAGACCTCATATCTATCTGGAAGGTTTAATTATACAGACATCCGACAAGCCTTTATTGATAATGGATCCAGAGTAAACCTCATTCCTATTCGTACACTTCATCTATTGAGTCTCATGGAATATAACTTATCTTATTCCACTTTTATGATGCAAGGTTATGAGAAGAATGAACAGTAACACCTAGGTGATATTACACTCATAATGGAGTTTGGGGATCTTGTATCTAATTCTGATTTCATGGTTGTCTGACAGGACACAACCTTCAACATTTTTGTGGGATAGCCTTGTCTACTTCTATATGAGACCATTTAATCATCATACCACCATTTCCTCATGTATTCCTTCAATGGTCATATTAGTACATTTTATGGAGAAAAGTATCCATTCCAAATCTTTGAATCTTGGTATATTGGTGCAAAATTCTATCACACAATGGGAAAGATGTCCATGGAAAAATATGTAATAGGAATCACTACTCTGAATGGTCTGGAAATGATACAGGATAACCTATTCAAACATCTAAATATAGATAATTTGTTTCCTATAAAACAAATTGAATGGATAAACCAAAATCCAAGCACTCCAACAGTGACTTCCATAATGTCGGTTGTGGAAATAGATCCAGATGGCATGGGAGGAATTTTTAATCTACCAATTATTGTTGAAATCTTAAATAGATATTTCATTGTCTCATCAACTTAACATTGGAAAGTATTTTCTTTATTGTTCAGGCTAGAAGAATTTGTCGCATTAAAAATGGAAGACAAGGATGTTGATTCAAAAACCCATTATTCTCTCTTCAATGCTTCAAGAAGACCCTTCATCATCAGTAGGGTCAGAAATGGTTTCCCCTTTTTGAGGATATCCAAATATTTACTCATACCCTAGCTCTAAAATTAATTCTTCATCACATATTCTTCATGAAGAAACATAATAATTGACATGCAAGGAAGAAGAAGAATAAGAATATTTCAATGACTCTCCTCCATAAATTGAGGAAGGTGTCTAAACCATTGTGGATGAGCTCAGAGAAATAAATCTAGGTATAGAAGAAGATCTATGCCCCACTTTAATTAGTACATACAAGACTTATGAAGATCAAGAAATGTATACTTCATTTATAATGAAAAATAGATATGTTTTTTACATGGAACAATAAAGAAATGGGAGGCCTTAATCTCGATGTGGACACTCATAATTTGGGTTTTCCATTAGATAATTGAGGATTTATGTAGGTAGCAAGAAGAACACACCCAACTCACACCACAAAAATTGATGTTGAACTCAACAATATTATCAATTCTAAATTTTTTGGTTGGTACAATATCTCAAATGGTTGGCCAAAATTGTCCCAGTAAAAGATAGTAATGGAAAAATCATTGTTTTCATTGAGTTCAAAGATCATAACTAACATTGTCAAAAGTATGTTTTTTGGGTTCCAGTCACAAAACATTTGATTGATGGAGCAGCTGGCTACGAAGCTCTCTACTTCATGGATGGATACTCTAGGTATAGCTAAATTCATATGGCCCTAGATGATGATGATTCTACAACCTTTGTATCCCCTCAAGGCATATTTTCCATCAAGAAATACCCTTTCACTTAAATAATGCTTGTGCAAAATATCAACATGTCATGCACCATATCTTAAAACCCTTACTAGAAAAATTCTTCGAATGTTATATGGATTATCTAGTGCTTCAATCTAGAAAAAATTATGTTAACTAGACTGATCTGAAGACTATATTAAAAATACTTGAGCAATATAATATGATGATGAATCCCTTGAAATGTGGTCTTGGGATAACCTTGGGAAACTTTCATTATTTTCTTGTACACCATTGTGGCATCGAAGTTGATCCAAATAGGAAAACAGTAATCAAGGACATTCCACCTCCTCAAAATTTGAAATAATTAAGAGGATATCATAGAAACTTGTCCTACATTTAGTACTTTATGGACAATTTTGTAACACCCCGAGCTTCCACGATACGCTTCTCATTCAATAATGCAATAGCTTGCATTGTACGCAACTTCGAGTTCTAAAACACCGTGACTAATCAAAGTAGCTGTTATGAATAGTAATAACCATTTTTTAAAATTATAGAAATTTTATATTTCAAAATGGACTTCATTTTTGGATTCGGAATATCGATATTAGCCTATGTAGAATTTTTGGTATTTTTCTGAGAACTTCCATTTTTTATGAATAGTGAAAAATACTTAAAAACAAATTTTTTAATCAAAATAATTTATAGTGATAAATTATACTATTGAGTGGTTTTAGAGTATAATTAGAATATATTTTTACCATTTTATCCAATGGTGGTCATTATAATTAACTTATCATTGAAATTGGGCATGAACAATTGTCAATCTTTTGATATAAATTCTTTCTTAAAAACACGCTATTTGTTGTGACAGCGGGAATTAATTATAAAATTAATTAATGCAACTTATATGTTTGGAATTTTGTAAAATAGACATCATTTTTGAATTCGGAATATCAATTATTGCTTAGGGTGAAATTTTGGCATTGTTCTGAAAAACTTCAATTTTTGATGAATAGTGAAACCACTAAGTGGTAGTTAAATAACTGATTTTTCCTTTAAATGAAATATTACCACTTCTGTGATTTTATTATCAAAAATCTGACATACATGGTTGTAATTAAGAAGTAAAATGTGGTTCAATGAGATTAAAATTATTTTTGGTGAATAGTATCTTTTAAGTTCTTAATCGCGATTAGAGGTAATTAGTGTAGTTTAAGGTAAAAATAATGTTTTAATAATATGAGATGAGCTTGAAACATGTCCTAACCTCATTGGATGTGTCATGGCCGACCAAGAAAATCCATGGGTCAACTTGGGGACCCCATGGAGCCACTTTAGTTGGAAAATGACATAAATACCTTTTATTTAATGTTAAAGTAAAAAATGACACAAACATGAAATGTTTTACTAAAACAATTTTTACATTGGGTTATACAAGTCTTTTTTTTTTACTATAAATAGTAATTGGAAAGCTAAATCGATTTCCTACATCATAGTATTTTTTTTTAATTTTTAGATATTAAATAAATTAAATTATTTATGACATCATGATGATGCAGCGATGACCTCATTATTTAACGATTTAAAAAAATAAAAAGATAATGTAAAATCCAAGGCTTAAACTTTTCAAAAACCTATTGGATGAGTATATTTATAACCCTTATCACCTTACCCTTGAATTATATAAGTGTGGGACCTCTAAAATCAGAAAGTCATTTTATAATAAAGTGACTTTTCTTTACTTTCCAAGAGTGCCCCTCCTCTCCACTTATAAAAGGCCCCCACCTCTCCCACCTCATTCACACTTTCAAGCCATTTGTCTCAGCCAAACTCTGCCCAAATACTCTCCCAACTTCCCCCTCTAACTTCTAGAAGCCTCACTTTGGGCATAACGCTTACCAAGGAAGCCTTTGGCTCAAATCAAAAAGAGTTACCCGATTTTGAGGTAATGTCTTCTCTAATGTTGTTTTGTTTTATTTTTCTTCTCCAACCCCCTAAACTCTTTTTATTCATTTCTTTTGTAAGAACACCAGTATCCTCAATATACTAGGATGTTTTTATAATAAGTATTTTAGATAAACTTACACACACCTACATCTAATGGTTAAAGAACATACGGTTTCTGTGGATGGAGAATTTCTGCCTCACGAAACGATGATTGTTCAACACTCATATAACACCATAAAAGGTGGCCATTAAGATGTCACTATATTTATATAGGATATATAATATGTTTATGTTTTACTTATGCTTCTGTATTTCTCATTTATGGCATACTCTATGATTTCCATTATGGATAACGTGATAATTTCATTTTAGGAACTGCGGACTACCGCCCCCTCAAAGTGATTTGAATCGTTAATGCCATATGTGGGATGTATAAAGGATGGAGTAAATGATATTATATATGATGTTATACTGGAATTATAATATATTTTTATATCATTATGATTTCATTAAATTTGAAATAGAAATGAAAGTAGCTTTCATGCGTACGTACGGCTTACCGTCTCCATGAACGGTGCATTTCATTTCTTACCTCTAAACATTATAGAATATTATAAATGCCTGTATATACTGGATATATATGAGATATATGATATCTATATCATGAATATAATTCTGGATATAATGGATATATCACAACATGAACAACTTGTAATTATAAGAATGTTATTTTTGACTCAAGTACCTAAGATCGACAAAATGACCGTTATGAACTTAAATAATTAAATAATGTTCATAACATGGTAATAAGGGATATAAAAGGAATAATGAACATGAAAAAGGTTCTTAAGTAAATAGGAATTAACTCTAGTTTATTATTCAGGAGGTTAAAGAACGGTCGAGTTAGGACAGGACGCAAGGTAAGGGAACTTCTTAACCCAACATCCATTCTTCGGGTTAATCTCCTACTTTCAAATTATGTCATGATATTATTATGTCCTATTTTGTATTTTTACTTTCTTTATGTGTACCTATAGTGAATACACATAATAGATCTATTTCATTTTAAAAATGATCTTTTTAGGTACTTCGTCTCAATCTCCTTTCATTGAGGCATATTTGGTTTCATACACAACTTTCTTTTATACGGGGTATAAACCCCTTTGACTTTTATGTCTATTCAAAAGGAATCTTTTTTATACGAAGAGTTTTACTAAACAACAAAAAGGGAAAGTTTTTATTTCCGTACATATGCGGCGACAACGACTTCTCCGCCACCGTGGCCATTATTTGAGTTTCGGCTTCCTCTACAAGCCATCACTTTTTTTAATGAAAAATAAATACAATGTTTTAACTTTCTTTTATTTTGGTATTGAAAATGGTTTTGAAAGCGTTTTTATTATATCAATGTGTTTTATTGTTATCTTGTGATTGGAATGTGGAAATGTTATGTTTCCTTTATGCATGTTTTATGTGATACGATTATGTTATGGTTTATGATATGTTTAAACCTGTTCATATGAGGAATGCATTGGACTTAATAAGTGATGGGTGGAGCCCGCTATAGCTCCTCGATGCATCGGTAGGTCTCATGAGACAAACTAGTGTCTTGGCACGAGGCCTTGACAAAATCTTATTTGTGGTCTTGGCACAAGGCCTTGGCTACGTTGTTATGATAGTCTGGAATTATGCATTCCATCATTATGAAAGTGGTTGTTGATATTGCATGGGATTATTCGATTAGTAGAATATCCATGTGAGTAAGTAAATGGAATTATATAGTTTTATTTTTGCCATATTATGCTAAAGTTCAAGTTTAAAAAGGCTTTTGTTTTAGTTATACATTGCCTTAAATGTTAATGATTATTTATGAAAGCTTCCGCAATATTGTTATCCTTACTGAGCATCTGAGCTCACCCCTTTCAATGTTTTAATATTTTCCAGGATGTGAAGATGTATTTTATGAATGACCTGTAGGGATAGTCAGAAGAGGATATGAGTGTGGACTATGGAGACTTTGTTATTGTAGCTTTTCACCTTCTGATGTAATGTAACATTTATGAATGTATCTAGTGTTTCCAAGGCTACTAAACTAATCGGTCTTTCGAGACTTGATCTTTTGTTATCATGCCAATGTTACGATGTAATGCACCGACTCTGGGTAGCTGGGTTCGGGGCGTTATAGTTGGTATCAAAGGCAGTTTAGTACTAACCTTGGAAGCTAGATTTAGATAAACTCTGATTAGAGCACATATCCCAAAGATAGACTTTGAGGATTAGTATAGAATAACTTCCTAGAATTTTGTTATTGTAAAGATTTTGTGAGTTTTCCGAGCAATACATCCATGTCTGGATATGAGCAGGTAGAGGCGGCTCTGGCACAGATGTACCTAGGGGTAAAACATGAAAACACCACTTTGAGCTAGACTCGAACGGGAACTGGTGCACGACAACGGGCCTTGCTGCACTCTTGGTTACGACACTACCGGGGGATATGCTTTGGATAATTCTCATTTTCTTTATAAACCACTATGAAGGGTTTTGAGTATATACTTCCTCAAAGAAAACATTTTTATGGATTATATCCATAAATAGTTCAATTTATGTTAAGTATCTTACAAGTATGGAATTATGTATTTTGATTCATAAACTAATATAGTTTATTCCATTCTTTAGAAATGGCGCCTAGTGGAAGAAATGGAAACCATATCAATGCACGCACTCCGTGTAGGGATTTCCCTCCTACTCAAGATAATTATTGTGGATCTGGAGATAAAACTGGTGCTGATCAACTTATTACCATACTGGGACAACTCACTCAGGTTATGAATAATAACCTTACTCGTATGGATCACCCTGATCCACAACGTGGAGGATCAATGTTAGACTGCTTCATGAGGCAACAACCCCCAACATTTAATGGGGGTACAAATCCATTAGTAGCTGAGAAATGGATAAACACCTTAGAAAAAATATTCCACGCCTTGGGGAGTAGTGAAAGGGAAAAGGTTATCATGGCAGTTTACCGCCTCACTGGAGATGCCGATCAATGGTGGTTGCTGTTTCAAAACACAAAGGAAGATGAATAAGTATCAAATATGGAATGGAGAGAGTTCAAAGATCTTTTCTTAGAAAAATACTTTCCACATGACCATCGAGCAGACATGGAAAGACAATTTTTGAGTCTAACACAAAAGGGAGGATGAGAATGTCGCAAAGTATGAGGCCAACATTACAAGGTTAGGGAGACATGCTGCAGATTATATACATAACCCAAGAAGTAATATTAATCGTTTCTTTGATGGGTTAAAACCATTTCTTCGTCGAGCTTTAGTATCACAACCTTTCTCAACATAAGAAGATATAGTCTCGTGTGCTATCAAGACAGAAAAGGAATTCTCTAAGTCTTATGGCAACAATGTAAAGCAAGAGAAGAAGAGAATGGTGGAACAAGAGACAGATAAAGGGGAAAAGGGAAAGAATGATTTTCCATTATGTGATCATTTTGGGAAGAATCACCCTGGTACTTGGCTAAGAGGAATGGGAGTTTGTTATAAATGTGGAAAAAAAGGTCACCAGGCGCGTGATTGCAAGGGAAAGAAAGTGGCTATCAATGTTGAATGCTACAATTGTAGGGAAATGGGGCATTATGAAAATGAATTTCCTAAGCATCAGGGAAACTTACCGTAGAAAAGGACAAGGGATCAAGCACAATCTTATGCTGTTACTACAGTTGAAGCAGAATAATTAATGTATTGGTGCTTTTGGACTCATGGATTATATTCTGGTTATTAGAATAATGTGATATATATATAAGTACTGTACTGTAGTACTTGTTGATTTCAGTAAGGTTTTAATATGATTAGTATGTGACAATAAGAGAAACTTTACTTTGTTTGGGGAATCTGATAAATTGCTTTTGGAATTAAGAGACCTTTTAGAGAATGTCTGGACAAAGGTATTTTGGATAACTATAAAGGTTGGAGTGGATTAAGTTGATCTTGGGATAGTATTTTTTAAGGTTAAAAAATTTATGAAGATTATTTTTGGAATATTATAATACTATAGTTTTAGGAAAAGGACAACCTGCAGGGTGGGGCATAACCCGTCGCGTCGGACAAAGCTGCAGGAATCGAACCCACAACCATAGTGCGACAGGCCTTTATTTCCTACCACTAGTCTACAGGAAGTCCCTGGTTATTACAAAATAATTTTACTAATCTAAATGGTATTTGTTAACATTTGGAACCCTATACAATTAGGATAAGTATAATATTTTAGAGTTCTATTATCATTTTGAGTGAAACCTGAGTTGATGGTTGAATCTCTAATTGTCAAGAATAAATATATATATACCTATCTCTTATTCAATGAATAAATTAATTCTTAAACTTTAGTAAAGGGATATTAAAACAAAAAAATGTGTTATCCTAATACCTTATGGCTTGTTGAACTGATGATATTTTAAACCAACATAGATTGAAGGCTTTGAGACCCTCAATTTGACAGTTGATTGTGATTGGTGACCTCAATCACTCCCTACAAATATTTACATTTTTCCTCCAATTATATGTCTTTAATTTCCACCAATGTTCTCCTAATTGAGATCATAATTGTGTGGTGACTTTTTCATTTCCCTTTCCCTCTTATTAAGGCTATATTTTATTAATCTTATTTCCGATGTGGGTTTTCCACAAAGGTATTTTCTCATTTCAACCTTTTATTTTCAAAGAAAAAATTTCAAATTGCGAGGACGAAATTTATTTAAGGAGGGGAGAATGTAACACCCCGAGCTTCCACGATACGCTTCTCATTCAATAATGCAATAGCTTGCATTGTACGCAACTTCGAGTTCTAAAACACCGCAACTAATCAAAGTAGCCATTATGAATAGAAATAACCACTTTTTAAAATTATAGAAATTTTATATTTCAAAATGGACTTCATTTTTGGATTCGGAATATCGAAATTAGCCTCTGTTGAATTTTTGGTATTTTTCTGAGAAATTCCATTTTTTATGAATAGTGAAAAATACTTAAAAACAACTTTTTTAATCAAAATAATTTATTGTGATAAATTATACTATTGAGGTTTTTAGAGTATAATTAGAATATATTTTTACCATTTTATCCAATGGTGGTCATTAGAATTAACTGAACATTGAAATTGGGCATGAACAATTGTCAATCTTTTGATATAAATTGTTTCTTAAAAACACGCTATTTGTTGTGACAACGGGAATTAATTATAAAATTAATTAATGCAACTTATATGTTTGGAATTTTTTAAAATAGACATCATTTTTGAATTCGGAATATCAATTATAGCTTAGGGTGAAATTTTGGCATTGTTCTGAAAAACTTCAATTTTTGATGAATAGTGAAACCACTAAGTGGTAGTTAAATAACTGATTTTTCGTTTAAATGAAATATTACCACTTCTGTGATTTGATTATAAAAAATCCGACATACATGTTTGTCATTAAGAAGTAAAATGTGGTTCAATGAGATTAAAATAATTTTTGGTGAATAGTAACTTTTAAGTTCTTAATCGCGATTAGAGGTAATTAGTGTAGTTTAAGGTAAAAATAATGTTTTAATAATATGAGATGAGCTTGACACATGTCCTAACCTCATTGGATATGTCATGGCCGACCCAGACAATCCATGGGTCAACTTGGGGACCCCATTGAGCCACTTTAGTTGGAAAATGAGATAAATACCTTTTATTTAATGTTAACGTAAAAAATGACACAAACATGAAATGTTTTACTAAAAAAAAATTTACATGGGGTTATAAAAGTCATATATTTGACTATAAATAGTCATTGGAAAGCTAAAACGATTTCCTACATCATAGTATTTATTTTATAATTTTTAGACATTAAATAAATTAAATTATTTATGACATCATGATGATGCGGCGATGACCTCATTATTTAACGATTTAAATAAAATAAAAAGATAATGTAAAATCCAAGGCTTAAACTTGTCAAAAACCTATTGGATGAGTAGATTTTTAACCCTTATCACCTTAACCTCGAATTATATAATTGTGGGACCTCTAAAATCCGAAACTCATTTTATAATAAAGTGACTTTTCTTTACTTTCCAAGAGTGTCCCTCCTCTCCACTTATAAAAGGCCCCCACCTCTCCCACCTCATTCACACGTTCAAGCCATTAGGATCGGCCAAACTCTGCCCAAATACTCTACCAACTTCCCCCTCTTACTCCTAGAATCCTCACTTTGGGCAGAACTCTTCCCAAGGAATCCTTTGGCTCAAATCAAAAAGAGTTACCCGATTTTGAGGTAATGTCTTCTCTAATGTTGTTTTGTTTTATTGTTCTTCTCCAACCCCCTAAACTCTTTTTATTCATTTCTTTTGTAACAACACCAGTATCCTCAATATACTAGGATGTTGTTATAAGAAGTATTCGAGCTACACTTACACACACCTATATCTAATGGTTAAAGAATATACGGTTTCTGTGGATGGAGAATTTCTGCCTCACGAAACGATGATTGTTCAACACTCATATAACACCTTCAAAGGTGGCCATTAAGATGTCACTATATTTATATAGGATATATAATATGTTTATGTTTTACTTATGCTTCTATATTTCTCATTTATGGCATACTCTATGATTTCCATTATGGGTAAACACGATAATTTCATTTTAGGAAGTGCGGACTACCGCCCCCTCAAAGTGATTTGAATCGTTAATGCCATATGTGGGATGTATAATGGATGGAGTAAATGATATTATATATGATGTTATACTGTAATTATAATATACCTTTATATCATTATGATTTCATTAAATATTAAATAGAAATGAAAGTAGCGTTCATGCGTACGTACGGCTTACCGTCTCCATGAACGGTGAATTTCATTTCTTACCTCTACACGTTATGGAATATTATAAATGAATGTATATACTGGATATATATGAGATATATGATATCTATATCATGAATATAATTATGGATATAATGGATATATCACCACATGAACAACTTGTAATTATAAGAATGTTATTTTTGACTCAAGTACCTAAGATCGACAAAATGACCGTTATAAACTTAAATAATTACATAATGTTAATAACATGGTAATAAGGGATATAAAAGGAATAATGAACATGAAAAAGGTTCTTAAGTAAATAGAAATTAACTCTAGTTTATTATTCAGGAGGTTAAATAACGGTCGAGTCAGGACAGGATGCAAGGTAAGGGAACTTCTTAACCCAACCTCCATTCTTTGGGTTAATCTCCTACTTTAAAATTATGTCATGATATTATTATGTCCTATTTTGTATTTATACTTTCTTTATGTGTACCTATAGTGAATACAAATAATAGATCTATTTTATTTTAAAAATGATCTTTTTAGGGACTTCGTCTCAATCTCCTTTCATTGAGGCATATTTTGTTTCATACACAAATTTCTTTTATACGGTGTATAAACCCCTTTGACTTTTACGTCTATTCAAAAGGAATCTTTTTATACGAAGAGTTTTACTAAATGACAAAAAGGGAATGTTTTTCTTTCCGTACATATGCGGCGACAACGACTTCTCCGCCGCCGTGACCATTATTTGAGTTTCGGCTTCCTCTACAAGCCATCACTTTTTTTAATGAAAAATAAATACAATTTTTTAACTTTTTTTTATTTTGGTACTGAAAATGGTTTTGAAAGCGTTTTTATTATATCAATGTGTTGTATTGTTATCTTGTGATTGGAATGTGGAAATGTTATGTTTCTTTTATGCATGTTTTATGTGATACGATTATGTTATGGTTTATGATATGTTTAAACCTGTTCATATGAGGAATGCATTGGACTTAATAAGTGATGGGTGGAGCCTACTATAGCTCCTAGATGCATCGGTATGTCTAATGAGACAAACTAGTGTCTTGGCACGAGGCCTTGACAAAATCTTATTTGTGGTCTTGGCACGAGGCCTTGGCTACGTGGTTATGATAGTCTGGCATTATGCATTCCATCATTATGAAAGTGGTTGTTGATATTGCTTGGGAATATTTGATTAGTAGAATATCCATGTGAGTAAGTAAATGGAATTATTTAATTTTATTTTTGCCATATTATGCTAATGTTCAAGTTTAAAAAGGCTTTTGTTTTAGTTATACGTTACCTTAAATGTTAATGATTATTTATGAAAGCTTACGCAATATTGTTATCCTTACTGAGCATCTGAGCTCACCCCTTTCAATGTTTTAATATTTTCCAGGATGTGAAGATGTATTTTATGAATGACCTGCAAGGATAGTCAGAAGAGGATATGAGTGTGGACTATGGAGACTTTGTTATTGTAGTTTTTCACCTTCTGATGTAATGTGACATTTATGAATGTATCTAGTGTTTCCAAGGCTACTAAACTAATCGGTCTTTCGAGACTTGATCTTTTGTGATCATGCCAATGTTACGAAGTAATGCACCGACTCTGGGTAGCTGGGGTCGGGGCGTTACAAATTTGGCAGGAAAGAGTTTAAATTTCACCATATTAATGAATAAGGGACTTACATATCATATGACATATGATTTCCAAGATGTATTTGATACCATCATGAAATATCTCTTGATTCCACTGGTACTAAATCCACCTATTGAAGGAAAACATCTTATTATATATGTGTCAGCTATAGAGAAATCACTGGGTGCCTTCCTAGCACAAAATAAAGATTCTGGGATTGAAAATAGAATTTAATATCTCATTCAAACCATTTTTGACTAGGAGACTCGATATTTAAGTATCAAGAAGTGTTTCCTATCATTAATCATTGCAGTTTAGAAGTTGAGGCATTACCTGCAACATCACGAGGTCCTCTTGTTAACTTACAACAAAATTCCCAAATTTATCATCATTTGTTCCATGCTTATAGGATGGTTGGTACGGTGGGGCAATCATTAATTAATAGTTTGATATTTAGTTTGTTCCTAAAAAGGGAATAAAAGTCCATGATTTGGTAGACTTCCTTGATGAAAAACCATCTACAGAAGATATAACTTGGAATACTGAAATTCCTGATGAAGAAATATTATCTATTCAAGATAATCCCCAAACAAGGTAAACACACTATGATGGTGCTTCTAGAAGTCTACTGTGGAAGAGAATGGAAGACCCTAAACTCAAAAACATTGTGTTAAGAATTGTACTTATCTATCTAGAAATGATATCATTTCTATATTATTTTCTTTTATCAGATGTAGGTACCTACAATGAGCTAGAATATCAATCTCCCATTACAGGCCTAGAATATGAGATCTTGGTACAAGTGAACCCCCTAAAAGTGAATGGTGATTCAGAGTTGGTAATAATATAAGTCAATGAGGATTATGTTATCAAAATAGATAAGTTAATACCTTTGTATGATTATGTCAGAGGGTTAATGGATGAATTTCTCTTAGATCAAGAATTTTAATATGTCCCACGATCACAAAATTCCAATGATGATGCATTGGCTAATGTAGCCACATCAATAGAAGATACAAATCAGGGTGAGACAATCATCATTATTTCCCATCTTCGTTCGGTTTGACCTTTTGTTCAAACCAGAATGGAGTACATTAAGGAAATCATCCACATTACCAATTCATATGGTCATTCTATACAATGGATGACACTAATCATGGAATGCCTTCGAAATGGTGTACTACTACTAGATAGAGCTGATAAAGAAAAAATACGATGATGAGTGGTCAAATTCACTCTTTATGATAGCCCAGATTTCCATAAGATCCTCTATAAACGAGGCATTGATGGTGTCCTATTTAGGTGTATTGGTGGAGAAGAAACTGAAGCTATCATGAAAGAAGAAAATGTAATATTTTATTGTGCTCATGAGTCTGGGCATAGGATTTTTTATAAAATCCTAAGGCTTAGATACCTCTAGCATTCAGTGATGCTGGATTTCAAATATTTCAACAAGAAATGTCATCCCTAGAAATTGAATTCCAACTTCATTCATCAACACCTAGAGAAGTTAGATACATCATAAAACTATGGTATATTTTTGACAGGGGGAATGGATATAGTAGGACCATATTCTCTAGCTATAGATAAGAAGTTCAAGTACATTCTTACTGCCACTAATTTCTTCTCTAAATGGACAAAAGTAATACCTCAAAAAGAAGTTGGGGACATAAGAATTGTTATATTTTTCTAAGCTAATATCATATCCATATTTTGAGTCCCCCATACTATATTAACGGAAATCAAAACCAATTTTTGTTCTATTGATGTAAATAAGTTATATCAAAATAACAACATCAAATCCAACCATTCATCTCACTATCATGCATCGGCTAATGGGAAAATAAAGGATTTTAATATGACCATAATAAATTTACTCTAGAAAATGGTGCACAAAGATAAGAAATCATGGCCAGATAAACTTGTTCATTCTTTATGTGATTATAAGACTAATACTTGTACTACCACTCAAGAAACTCCATATTCATTGGTGTGTGGAACAAAATAAAATTTACTGATTGAAATTCAATTTCCATCACTCCGAGTCACAATCTATGTCCGATTATCTACAGACGAATAGTCTCAGAAGAGATTAGATGAACTGGAATGATTAAATGAAAATAGATTTCATACTTTGCATCATTTGGATGTTTATCAGAATAGAATATCATGAACTTTTGACTAGAATGTTTTCCATTTTTCATTTTTTCAAGGAAAATTGGTATTAGTCCTCAAGAATCGAATGAAACCAAGAATGAATCCTTCAATGATTGAGCCAAAGTGGGAAGGGCCTTAATATGTATATAAGGTCTACTCTAATGGTGATTCATACCTAATCTCAGTGGATGAAGAACTCATTACAACTCCAACCAATGAAAGATTCCTGAAAAATTCCATTGTGTAATCCCATAATAATATAATCTTATCAATGCAAGACTTGAAACTACACATTATAAAGTCTTAGTTTAAAGACATTAAGCTACATAAAAATCATATGCATCCATGTTGCATGATGTTAAAATTTGTAGAAACATTTTTCCCTCTCTCATTATGTTAAACAGTATTACATCATTTGTCATCGCTATATGAAATTATTCTATATGGTTAACATCCTCTTCATTTGACATTAAAAAATCTAATAAGATATCACAAAATGGTATTCCTAATTGTTCCTTAAAAAATGATTAGCTTCCATATTCAATCATTACTCACATCATTGCTACTAATTAGTGGATCATGAGTTTCATTTCCCCTGTGTTTGAATCATAACTGCATAGAGACCTCATTTCAAGAACTATGCTTGGCTTTATTCTCATTCTAATGGGATATATAAAGACACCTCTTTCTCAATTCTTGGGACTAGCGACAACCAGAAACACCTTTTATTCCCAATGTGTTTGAATCTAGCCTGTATAGGGAATGTTTCATGAACTATATGTGGAATTATTTTCATCCATATGATATACATAGTGACACTCGGGTTCATTTCTCTCATCCATCAAAAATATTCTATTTCACATCATAATCAATTCATTTCCTTGCTCCATGACATGTAACAACAATTTACCCAATGAAATATGTATGGATTTATTCTCATCCCATTTAGATATGTAGTGAAAACAAGGACTTACCTCCTAATCACATTCATAGGATAAATTTTTATCACTCTTCCACATATAATTAACAATCTTCGTGGGAGTCTTCATTTTGTGTCCCCTCCTAGGGAGCCCACCATGGAAACCAGAAATGTTCAGATTTCACATATGAGTTAGATTTATGTAAGGGACTCTAAAATCATGGCCAATAATGATTCAAATATTTCTCTAATGCATTTATAATTACACCCTTTTCTTTTTAACACTAATAATATTGAATAAGTTTAGATCTTCATAATATTTCTTATGGGTTTTTATGGAAGATTTTTTGATAGTTGAGAGATGTTATGCCTGACTATGAAGTATGTGCCCCTTGATGGCCATGCATAAGTCGCCGACATAATAGGAATTTCAGAAGAAAAAAAATACCATTGTTATTCTATGAAGTATATACCCCCAGTGGGCCCTACATAATATAGCCCCCATAACAGGTTCTTCAAATAATGGTAACGTCATTCTTGGTAAAATCATCTTCTACCCCTTCATACATTGATGAAATTATTCAATAATTGGTATCTTAGAGAGGTCATCTATGAATATTTTTCCCATAACCTTTCTCTCCATCTGAAATTATTCAATATCATGGTTTACACATTTTCTCTCTCCATGTGTGTAATGCCCCAACCCCAGTTTCCCAGAGTCGGTGCATTATTTTAATACATTGGCATGATTACAAGGAATCGCGTCCTGAAGGACCGATCAGTTTACCAGTCTTGGAAACACAAGATATATTCATAAAGTTTACATTACATCATAAAATGAAAACTTCAACGGCATAGTCTCCATAGTCCACACTCATATTATCCCTGCAAGTCATTCATAAATTACTTCTTCACATCCTAGGAAACACAAAACATAGAAATAGGGGAGCTCAGATGCTTAGTAAGGATAACAAGAAAGAGGATACTTTCATAAATAAGCATTAACATTTAAGGAAATGTTTAACTAAAAAGCCTTTTAAACTTGAAATTAAGCATAATATGATAGAAATAAAATGAAATAATGCCATTTAATTATTCACATGGATATTCTACTAGTCGAATAATCACATGCAATATCAATAACCACTTTTATAATGACGGAATGCATAATTCCAGAATATCATCACCACGTATCCAAGGCCTCGTGCCAAGACTACAAATAAGATTTTTTCAAGGCCTCGTGCCAAGACACTAGTTTGTCTCGTGAGACCTACCTATGCATCAAGGAACTATAGCAGGCTCCACCCGTCACTTATTAAGTCCAATACATTCATCATATGAACAGTTTTAAACATAACATAAACATTCATATTAAAACTAGCATACGATATGCCAATACTTTCTACATAAACCATGAATGATATAAAAATAACACATCCACAGTCAAACACATCACAAAAACATCAATAAAATATGGATGTTTTGTATTATAATAAATCAACTTCAAATAAGCTTAAAATCCATTAATGGATGTTGACATAGATGAAATCAAAACTATTTGAGAGAAATATCTTTTCTTGAAATCATTTAAAAGTCACATAATTATAAAATTAAACATTTACCTTGAAAATATCCTTATAAGTTTGTAAGGGAAGCTTATAATATTTTATAACGGCGTAAAATAGCCGCATCCGCTGTATATGTTAAAAAAAGACATTCTTAACTTAATTCTGTCGAAAAGGTTAAAAAGGACCTTGTTTGGAAAACGACAAAAAGATTCGTTTATAAACTTCTTATAAAAACTCAAACAAGGGTATAAATGACTTTAACCCATGTTCTGTAAAATATTAAGAATGTTTTGAAATACATTTTTAAGAAACATGTATGTGGTTGATAAAGAGGTCCCATTAGATAATCACATAAAAATAACCTCGGATAATGAAGTGATTGTGAAATAAACCCTTGCCAATTTGGTAACATACGAAACATACACCCCATGAAAGTGGTATCATACAATGAATATGTAAATACACATAAATTAAAGTCTATTACATAAAAAATACAATTATGGGAAGTACATACACCACACAAAAGGTAATAGTGGCAATATGGCATGAATCTCACTAGAATAAGAAGTGAGATGAAAACCCCTTTACCTTGTACTTTTCCTTAGTAGATGGTATGTTAAACTCTTTTATAATAGTTAGAAAATTGTTATTAAATTATTCAAGAACCTTATACATATTTATGATATCATAAATGATCTTCTAACAATGATTTGTTAATAATACTTTAGTATTATCGTCATTTCGGGTGTTAACTTACTGGTTTTCTTTTATATGTTTTCTTACATAAGTCATGTTTGTTATGGATAGATTGTATATTATTAATATCCAGAATGATATAAAGTTCTTAAACATTAATTGTAATCATCAAAGGAGAATTATTCTTGAATGGATATGATGGGGAATGAATCTCATCGCGTCGTGGAGACGGTAGTCCGTACGTACGCACGAGTGAAAATATCATTCTTTTGATATGAAAATAATATATAATTGGATGGTATATCATATATACATAATAATTATCATGTTATATTTATTATTTACATGAATTTAACATCATTATTATACCCATCCAAATAATAATATATTTAATAACAATTACACCACGACATGGAGACGGTAAGCCGTACGTACACACGTATGGTGACACGTCATTCAAAGGATAGATAAAATACTCAATATGGTTGTACCATATTTATAATAACATCACATTATATAGGATATACTGGAGTTATTATTTTAGGATTGAATAACAAATAAAGAAGAAGTTGATGGAGAAATGAACATGAAAAAGGGTGGTGAAAACATTGCCTCTTCTTCGGGTTCTTCCTTTTGATTTGATCAAAAGGGCTCTTTAGGTTGGCTTTCTGATCAAACTAATGCCTCTAGGTTGAATTGAGGGAATTTAAGAGAGTATTTGGGAAGGGGATGTCCAAATCAAAAGGCTTTGAAGGTTTGAATAATTGGTTAGAAATGGTGTCCTTTTATATGGGGGAGGAGGGGAACCTTAGGAAAATATAGAAATATTATTTTATAATAAATTCATATTCGGTATATAATGGCTCCAAAGTGGATTATTTAAAATTTAAGGTGGGTATTGGTCGCAAACCACTCAACCAAAAGAATTTAGACAGGTTTGAGTCATTATATTAACCTTATCTTCTAGATTTAACTCTTAGTTAATTAGTTTGACACTTACCATGTCACTTTGTATTTTTATATTATATAGTTAATAAACATACTATATACCTCAAATTGACCCCCAAGTGGTCCATTAATGATAAAACTATAATGATATAAATCTCTTGGCTGAGCCTTAGATTTTTAGGAATTGAATATCAATTAATAATATAATATTTGTTTTAAAAACTCTTTTATGTCATTTTTGACACTATTTGGTATTTTGTTTTTCATAAACTCATAACAGCATTATTACTTTGAAAAAATATATTTAAAAAATAATAATATGTCATAGAAACCTAGAAAATTATTGTAATTCATAAAAAGTCTAAAATTACATTTATTTGGGTATTTATAATATCAATTATCTTAATGTTTCATTAATACGGTGATTACTACATCATCTTTGTGTCATAAATAAATTAACTTATTTAATGTCTAATAATTATAAATAAAATACCATTATGTAAGAAATATTTTTATCTTTCTAATGAATATTTATAGTCGAAATTCCAACATATATAACCCTATGTAATAATTGTTTTTCTAAAAGATATATGCCTATGTTTTTTTGTATTTATTTTAACTTAATTAATATAAAGTGTCCCTATCACCTACAAGTGGCTCCATGGGGTCCCAAAATCGACCCAAAGATTCCCATGATCTGAAATGTATCAACCAATAAGGTTAGGACACGTTTTAGGGTAATTTATTATTATTATAATATTATTTTCTAACCCTTATTTACCGGGTTTACCCTTTAACCTTGGTAAATAAAATATTTAACGAAGTAATTATTCAAAATGTCTAAAAATAAAAGTTAACTATATACACAATTTGTTCATCCTGATTCGAAATACAGAATCTGTTTTTCCAAATTGAGAACACAGAAATGGAAGAAATTAATTTAAAATTAATTCCCGCTGTCAAAACAAAAAGCGTGTTTTTAAGATATAATAACTATCAAAAGATTGTCACTTTTTTATGTTCGGTTTAATTGTGAAATTATGACCAATGACCAAAATTGTATTAAATGGTAAAAATATATTCTAAATATACTTTAAAGCCACTCAAATTCATAATTTACCACTATTAATTATTTTGATTAGAAAAGTTGTTTTTAATTAAAATTTTGTAATTTTCACTATTCATCCAAATATAAAAGTTATCCAAAAAGTACCAAAATTTCACCCTAGGATAAATTCAATATTCCAAAATCAAAAATGAAGTCCATTTTGAGAGATAAAATTTACAAAATTTCAAAAAGTAGGTATTACTATTCATAACGGCTACTTTGATTGGTAGCGGTGTGTTAGAACTCGAAGTTGCGTACAACAACGCTACTGTATTATTCAAAGTGAAACATACCATGGAATCTTGGGGTGTTAAAATGTCTTAAATGAATATAGGAATAAATTCGGATCATTTGACCACATATCATCTACTGTTTCCATTATATTTGGTCATTGTTGTATGAACTAAAACTACAGATTCCATACATCCTATGTTTGGGTCGGAAATTCAGATAAATTTTATTCCTATGATTCATTGGAAATCATAATTTGATATAATATTTCTGTATTACGGTACCTTTCTCCATAAACCAAACTATGTGCTGTGTAAAATATGAATCTCCATAAACTTTCTTCGCCTTTTAGAAATGGAATGTTTGATACCCAAGAGATTTTTTTCTTGACTATGTAGTAAGTTCACCCGGTAGCCATGCATAATTTTCATACATAACAGGCCATTCAGTTAAAAGATTCCACTATTTGGGTATGTAGCATATGCCTTAGTTGGTCTTGAATAATACATCCTACATAACGAGTTCACTAAATAAAGGTAACTACTTTCATGGAAAAGACTTCCTCTAATGAATGTATCCCTTTTCCCATACCATTTCCTAGATTCATAAATTCCCAAATTATAATTTACCATTCATTCATTCCATACATGAACATGGTGGTATGTTTCCAAAAACATTATCAAGAAATAAGAAAATCTTAAATCTTTGGTCAGAGTTGAATACTGTAAATTAGAACCTCCCCAAAGTCCTCACTGCATGACTTGAAACTGAACATTATAATGTCCTCACTACATGAATTGAAACTTCATAGTATAATAACCTCAATGAATGACCTTAAACTGCACAGTATAATGTCCTCGTTGCATGACATAAAACTAAATAGAATAATTTCCTCACAACATTTCATTAAAACTGCATAGAATGATATCATAAATCCCCCTTTCTAACAAAATAAAATCATTCCTCACACACCTAAGTTGTCTAGAAGCGGTTCCACCATTTATGTCCTTTGTCAGAACAGATGGATCTATATTATTATATCTTTTTCCGTGTAAAATCCACATAATGTGGTCTTACGTCTCCTAAATCTTAATTTCACATTTCTATAAACAATAAAATGCCGATTTTTTAGATATCTTTTGTTAGACAATGCAGTATGTTCCCCTAGGTGACCTTGCATAGGTCGCTTGCATAATATGCCTGTTATTCAAAAGATACCATTGTTTGGATATGCATCACATTCCCTAGTTGACCCTACATAATAAAACCCCCATAAGATGTTTTGTCAAAAACAGGTATCTTCTTTATTGGAAAAATACCTCCACTGTGTTTTTACATCATGTTTTAGATTATATGACCATAAAACTAATGAGTGAAGATTCCCCTTGGAAGTATCTAAGGAATATTGGACCAATTTCTATCCACTAAGCCATAATAGGTACTAATTTAAAAATTTATAGTCAAATATATTAGACCTAAAAAACTCCCTTTATTAGTCCAACATGCATGACATTAAACTGCCAATAAAAAGAGACATTGTACTCACTAGGTTGAAACCACTCAAAGGGAACCATGGACAAAAGTCGAGTCTTAGCGCACTAGAACAACATTATGTACAGTGTATGAAATATCAAGAAATAAAAATAAAGAATACAAAAGACACAATGTTTGTAGGGTTTCCCAAATGACCCTAGAAACAGTCAAACTATGATCAATAGTACCCATGGCTTAGGGGAAAATTTGACCATCCTTACAATCTTGACGTAGATCAAAATTCTACAAAATTATTTTGAAAGGCATCAAAGTTCCCTATAAATACCTTAGAAAAAAATTATATTTATTCTGAATGAATATAATTATAGGGGGTGGATTTTGATGACAACACAGAATTTGTTTCATGCACTTCACTGCAAAATTGATGATATGATTCTCACATAGAATAATAATTTAAAGTATGTGTAATGAATATTAACCATGAAGGAAGAATATGCAGTCTGGATTTCTATCTTCCTAAATTTATCTTGAAAATTAGGGATAAGTGGAAAGATCTCCCCAAAAAAATTTGGTTGCCGAATTCCCAGATCGATGATGAAAAGGGTTCAATTGAATAAAAACTCAATTTTCAAGTTTCTTTCGAGAATACTGGATGTATTCACTATCTCAAGAAGTATATATCTCTTCAAAATCTATGATATGGCTAGTCATAGAGTCCAAATGGACTTACAGATCAAAATTTATGGCACATGCAATGCGGATAAATTTTATAAATGGATTTTTTAAACTTACTTGGGGGACTTATACAGAGGATCAATGTAGCTGTTTATGTTTTATACACCTACGTAGAAGAGCAATGTAGAGGAGATATGTGGAGGACCTACGCAGACATCCTCCCATCAACCTTTTCCCCTCCTTGCCTATAAATGGGACCCTTGGGATCCTTATTTTGGCGGTGAAAATAGTTGGAAGAACTTTCAAAGCATTTGTTGTGTATCTCCTTTTTCGATGTTATCAAAAAACACTCAAGTAATTATTTGAAACATGAGAGAAGAGATTATTAATGGGGGATAATTTGTTCAATGTCCCATCAGGGTCTGGAACACATTGAGATATTCCAATGACCTTTGCAGAGCACCAACATAGAGCACCTGCGTGAGGAACCTTAGCAGAGCACCTGTGTGATGCACCTTTATAGAGAACCTGCATGAAGCACCTGCGTGATGCACCATGGTGGAGCACCTTGCCGGACCAACTTGGAGGCACACCTATGCAGCCCCACTGGTCCATACCACAGGGGATGTGCCCCTACCCCCCCCCCCCCCACTTGGGATCAATGTTGGGATGTGTTCCCCTCCCTTTGGGTAGGTCCAGTCACTTCCGTCACTGACCCCCATTGAAAATGGAGTGTCACACCGTGATCCTTTCATGTCGGGTCGACGAAATTATCCATTACACCCTTTATGTGGCCCAACATCCATCATTGGAATACCATGATTTGAGACACTCCATCATACTCAATGATGTGCCTTGAGTTAACTTACTCCAATTGGTTCCTTTCACATGTTACAAGCATAGTCTCTCCTTATGTATTCCTCTCATACATTCAGTCAATAAACTCCTCAAGAAACTCCCCAAACCTCATCACCTGACTCCTATTACAGGTCAATTCCAAAATGGGCATCCGCCATAGTAGTAATTCACAACCAATATCAAATGTTAATCCTCCTTTAGGGTATGCCCCAAAAAATCTGAAATGGTAATCCTATATAAGAGTTAGCCTCAACCAATATCAAAATGGACATCTCACTGAGGTAAGTCCCTAGTCTCTAGGGAGGCGCACCGCATAACCTCCAATGTCATCCCACATTGAAAGGTTCATCGCTCTGCACCATCGCCAACAGAAGCAATAATGTGCGGTTTGATGAATCTTTCACATCCTATTGTTTCTCACAATGGTCCTGACTCACATGGGATTAGAGAACTATGACGATCACACATCCACACAATCCACCACATCTTGAACTACAAGAACTTCGATTCAAACCATAATTAGAATGTATATGAAGCCTTCATAGGGGCCTGATCTCTTTGGATTTCTTCTTCAGTAATCCAAACATGATTTCTTAATTTGGGCATCATCATTAATATTTTTCCCTAACCTATTTATCTCAAAGGGTCATAAACCCCTAAGGGATGCATCTAGATACATGGGCTTTGATTCCCATCAAAGTCAGATATACAGGATGACTCTTTAAGGTTCAAAACCGGCACGTCAAATCAGTCATGTTCTTCCTGAGCTATTTTCCCAACAAGGTCTAATACAACATGAAAAATCATATATTTTCATTGTTCCTTGGGCTTTTACGCATAAGTCCAACACTAAGAATTTATTAAACACGTTATTCTTTGATTTCTTTAACACATGAAATTAAACTGTATGGTCTGGTCCTTATCATACAACCTTTAAAGGTATGATGTATTCCATTAAGTGACACTAAACTATGAGGTTTTTGATTCCTTCCACAAGGATATTTAGGTAGCCCATTTATGGGTATGATACCATCATAAAAAAAATTATCTCCCTAGTTGAAAATAAATTCTAGAGTGCCCCGTAGAGTATCCTAAAAAAGAGTATTATCATAACAATGGTAAAAATAATATCAAAACAGTATATGAGAGGATACCATTGTTAGAAATCCTCGAATACATATGAATTTCTCCATTAATGAAGAACCTATAATATATATGCATGATTCTAAATTTCACACATGACAATAATTGATTGTAATTTTAAAGGATAATCTATGTTATACCTGGTAAACTAATAATGATTGACAAGAAAATCTTAAATCAATAATAAAGACCTAGAGTAGAACATAACTCCCCCCAAATGGGTGTCATGAGTCCGATCTCCCATCCTCTCAACAAATGTATGTTCTTAAGTATTGTAATTCTGGTCCTAAGGAACTCATGCATTGGGAAATTAGGTCCCTTTAGATAAATAATCATTGGATATTTATGGTCCCATAAATAATTGTAATGGAAACCACCTATAAGTAGTGATTTCTAACCACAACACACGTTCCGAGGGACACGAAACACCCAGTGATCAAAATTGATTAATTCATTGATGTTATTATGTTAAATATGAGACAACAAGGATGGGATATTAATATAGATTAAAGGGATTCAGAGATTTTAGTTCCTTTATCATTGTTTCCTTCAAAAACATCTTTAGGATTGTATCAATGTGTCATAAAAGTCCCTGGGATTTAGTTACATGGTTCTTGCAAGTATTATTAAGTGTTAGGTTGGTATTCTTTGACTTTATTTGGATATTGTTTAGGTAAATTAGTAGTATAGTCAATATTATTACTAATATTATAGATATTAAAATTTTATAAATCATTATCATATTTTTCTGAATATAGATTATGCTCATATAGATTTATCAAATCAAATTTTACGTGGACAGATTCTCCAAAAAAATTTATTTTGTTTGTTATATGCCTTATGAGTATTACTAGTAGTATAAAAAACATGGTAAATTCCATCATAAATCATCATATTCTCAGATTCAAGGTCAAAATCCCATATTATGATTTTTATCATATGTCCAATGAGGTTTTATTAATATATTTTTATTTTTTTTTCATATGATTGATCTTCGCTTTGAGGCTAGAAAAAATACCCATGTGTGCCCTGAAAGAACTATAATAATTACGTAAGAGACTTATTTTACACAAAGAATAGAAACTAAAGATGGTCCAAACTAATATATGTTAATAAATTCTATTGCTTTAGGGCTAGAGACGCATTTCTTTGTTTTTTCATGTCATTTTTTTTCTTTCCCATTTGATATGTATCACACACATTGTCTTTTAGGAATAAAAGTTTATTAAGATCTATTACTAATAATTGTGTAGTTGTCTTTATAAGTGAGTATATATTTTATTGGACTATAGTCATATTGGACAACAAATATTCTTTATGAAAAGAACTTATGTATGAAACATTTATTGAGAATCAGGAATATAAATAAACATTATATCCATTATTATTTTTTACAGTGATAAAAATTAAATCATTCATGGAATTAATAGTTATGAAAGATTTTTTTTTAAATTTAGCATTGTTACCATCATCACACAATTGATATCGATTATACAGGTTATATTTTAATCTATCCATAAAAACAATTTATTCAAATGAATAGTTAAATGGACAGTAATATATAAATTCTACAATTTAATTATAAATTCAATTTTTAATATGAATATAAACAATTTTTCTCTTATTTAGGAATATAATTTATTTAAAAAATGGGAAATTATAATATATTTAATTAATTAGTCGTGATAAAATTTAAGTAAATAATATACCTATGAAATTGTAACTTTTATATGGGGAAATAACAAAAATAAATAAATAAATAAGAACTGGAAAATATGGTCACATTGATCCCATGGAATTATTACAAACATGAAAAAAATGATAAATAAAGTTAGTAATCTAATAAAGAATTGAAATTTTAGAACAATAAGTGTAATTGAGTTGAATGATTAATTATGTAATAAATATGTAAGTATATATGGTAGTATGATGGTTAATGATTATAGTATGGAAATTTGGAATAGTAATCTCTCCATAGGAATAGTAACGACAGCTCAATATAGAAAAAATACCTAAAATAAATTTATAATGGATGATTTAAGAGGATATAAATATTTTACTTCTATTAAAAATATTATGGTTGAAAACTAAAGAAAACTGTATGCACATTTCTAATAAATTGTTTTTAATGAAATTCAAAAAAATAATAAAATTTTATGTTAATAATAAGCATTATCTATGATATAAAATTTTATTCATAATATGAATGTATTTTTTATAATCATGGTGATGAAATTTTCTATGGGTGATTTTTTTATAATTTTGTAAAAAACATTGATTTTTTTCTTCGTTAAATGGATACGGTTTTTCATAAACTATATCTTTTAAATTATATAATTCATGATTTAATAATTTCATAAACAGTTATTGATTTTGAAGATAGAATGATATATTTTTAATATGTTAATGAATTTATAAAATTCAAATTAGAAATCAATTTTTTTTCTTGAGTCTATATTCTAACGTATTCTATTGGAAATAAAATTTTAATTTTTCCACTTTTCATTTTAATTAAAAATCAAATTCAGATTCTATAGATTTTGAAAGTATTAAAAAATATTTATATATTAATAAATTATTATTCATAATTTAAAAAATATAATTATTAGAGAGTCTAACATGGATGTTTTCTTTTTTCACAATATTTATTAATAACACCCATCTTCTCAAGTATAAATACACACACACACTTCTCTACAAAAACTACTTCATTTGAACTTACCAAATCGAAATATCAACTTTAATACCATCTCACAATCACCTTAAAATACTTATGGGGGTTCTATGGTAATAAAATACTATTAATTTAATAAGGTAATGGTCATAGAAAATAATCAACTTCAATAGGTAATTTTATTTCATATATTAATATCATTTTCATTTTCTAATTCCATATCCTCATATTAAATTGAAGTGAAAACCTTCCTAAATTAATTTAATATAATTTTAACATTATATTGATTATTTTATATCATTTAAATATTTTATTTATAATATAATCATCTATTATATATCTCACACCTCCGCTTTTGACAATGTCACGCCATCTGTTGGTTAATCACCCAAGAGGACATTTTCGACTATACTTTTCATCCCTATGATGGATGATTATATTTAATTATTTATTATATATAAATGAACAGATAGATGTAATTATAATCATTTGGATTTAATATTATCAATTTATAAAAATCAATAATCTGACATCATTAAATCCAAGAATCATGGAATATTTTAATGAAAATATAATATCAAAGTGTTTCCCCATTAACCAAAAGAATTAAGAGAGATAATCATCTGATTATAGTTGATTAAAATTACAAAAACTAAATATAAGTTACTATATTTTTCATGTTTTAATAAAAAAATTATACAAGTGTTGGAAAAGTGTTCAAATAACATTGTATCTACTATAAAAGGAATGTTGAACCCAACTCCTTATTTTTGGAATGTCACTTCAATATATTTATTTTTAATTTAGAATATTCTAAATTAATTAAAAAAGGAATTTCACCCCTATTTTTGCATCCAACACCCCGAAAGCCTTCAATTTTTTTTAAACAAAACCCCCTTGTATGGGATAAAGGGGGAAACCCGCACGACTTCATTAACATAGGACAATCACCCCTATTTTAATTTTTTATCAATGGTTTTACTTGTTCTTACCTTATAGAAATAATTTATATTCAAACTGTAATTTTTATAAAAGCCTTTCTTTTTCATAAACATCTATTTAGTCCTCTTAATTTTTTTCTTCTTCAATGAAAAATAATAATTTATACCCAAATACGATCTCTATTATTTTTTTGTAACCCTGAATATTATTCCTTAATTGGTGATTCAATATATCCTTATGGAACACGTTCCCTTCAATGGGATTCCTTCAATACTGTGGTTGTTATATGTTTTCATTCCATGTCACATGAATGATTATAATCATATTATGATGTGGTAGGTGGGTCAAGACTTATATAAACCTCAAATGAATTTGGTAATGTTATATATCTCATTAAATTTTGTGTATTATTCATGATTTTGTTACATCATTTCTTCATAATTAATATGTTACTATTTATGCACATATATTATTGAAGAGAATTTTACAATATATAGTCATGAAAATTTGTCATTTTTCACCACTATGTAATGATTATTCGTTATTATACATATGAAACATTACATTACTTCTCCAACTAGTTCCCTCATGCATATGATGATGATCCAATGACTATAATAAGATGAGGATGATTATTCACACCCATGTACTATTGTTTCATGTCTCTATTTCCTTCCACGCTATTCTCCTTTGTAATAGAATTTTAGCTCACCCCATTCTATTATATTTACCCTCAAGTAAATATATATACTAAGATGATCACGAGATATTTTATTTTTACTGTGATGAAATATGTAAATTATGTTTATTATTTATTATTTACTAATGATATAAAAACCTAATTTTTTCTTTGATATTTAAACATCAATTATTTAATTTGTTAAAATTGTGTTGTTTTCCATAGAATATATTTGGTTGTTATGTATGAAAACTTTAGGTTACCACATTTTTTAATTCGAATAGTTATAGTTATTTTTTGAACTAGGAGTAGAAAACCTTTGTGTAATCCTTATCGATAAGTCCAATTAAAGGAAAATATCATAAATTTTGTTATGGTAAGCATCATCTAAAATCCAAGAACATTCATCCCCTTATGGATAATATAAATGGATTTAGTTCATTCATATATTGACCTATGAGTAATGACACCAGAAATGGTTAGTTGGCTATTTACCCGATCATCACTCTAGGAATGATTAGTAGTATTTACGGCAGAAATCCATTGAATCTCTCATGGGATATACTTAGAATATTCACATTCAACTTACAAAAAATTTATAGAAATATTTTACTGAAATAAATCATCCACATGACATTAAAAAGGAGTAATTTATGTGATCCTATAAAAAGGTTTATGATTTAGGCTAAACATATGAATCCCATATGATATGACTTTAAAATTAATTTGATTACGATAAGAAAATACGTATTCATGATTTATTGAATTTTTTTGGGTCAATAGTTTTCTATTTTAAAATAGTAAGAACTAAAAGAAACTAGTTAAATGACTGATGTGTGATAAAAGGAAATAATTTTTTAAATGAAATTCCCAATGCGATGGGAGGTGGATATCATAACTATATAGTGGTACTTACCCATTTTTCTAAAGGTATGATCAATAACCTAAAAAATCTAAAATATATGCCTTTATGGTGTCCCAAACATTAAAAAGAATTTAATTAATGATTTATAATATAACTTCACAATAATACAATAAAATTATTTAGATATATGATGTTTTGGAAGATTATATACATAAGTAAATAATTTAAAATGTGAAAAAAAATATTCATTAATTAAATGTTCACACAGTTCTCATTTCTCCCATTGATCTTCAAAAACTATATTGAATCATGTGGGGGTCAATATATAAAGAATAAGATGATCTAGAAATACCAGTAAGAGAATAAATAGGGATGTAAATCATAACATAATTTTTTAGGGGTAGAAAATTATATCATAAAGAGACTATTTAAGAGCATGAAGGAATTTCATAAAGATATGCAAGCATATGACCATGGAATCATAATCATGTCAAAACATGATAAACAATAATGTCATAAAAATAAATTATGTATATCATCCATGAAAAAATAATATGTGATGACCACTATCATAATCGTATTATTGATTAGATAACCTCTATAATGACATAGTTTTCTTAAGTAAATATAACTAACACCATATATACAGTTCTTTGGAGAACTACATATACACCAAACATGGTATCCCAAGATATATTAAAATTTCTAAATTCCTTAGAAGAATATAAATATCCTTACCACCAATACATAGTATACATTCACTTTATAATATTTAAAATCGAATTTCTTCAACAAAAGGTAAAAATAAACCATACATACATCATAAAAATAATATTTCCCAAAATAATGAAGTGGGTTTCACAATATTGTTTTAAAGAATTGCCGTATGAAATATAATATAGAATCACAATAGGAGAATTAGTTAATTAGTTTTGAAAACACATTATTAAAAAATATAGATATTTCCTAAACATAGAGTTACAATATATAAAAATCATGAGAATTTGATGGTGAAGAATGAATGATAGTCTACAATTATGGTGAAACATTATAAAATAAGTAGTGGATCTTTCTAATGTTATACGGATTATATTATTTTACATAAACTAATAATTTATCCCGAAGTGTAATATTTAAAATAATTAGTATATTTTTAATAAATTCTTATTTTGAAAGCATTTAATGGAATTGATTCATGACATGAGATCAAAAATAGGAATGTTCCATTAAATCATGCATACATAAAATTTTGAATTTTAAGGTGAACTAAAAAATTGTATAATCCCCATATTTTGAAATATATTAGAAAATTTATGTATGTTAGGCATATAGACACATAATTATAATTAGTAAATTAGAATAATGTGGAATAAAAAGGTAGAAAAATAAGGGAATGTGTAATTATTAATCCATGAAGGTGGTACAGAAGATCACTTCTTCATGTTTCAAAACCCTTTTTTTGAAATACAACATAATAAAATTATATAATAAACATTAAATTTTAAAAATTTATTATTTAAATAATATTTTAACATGGGATAACTCTGAAGTATTATTCTACTTAAAAAAGATAACATTTCCTGGAAAGGAAATTATAGAAATAAATGAGAAGTCATCTTCTAAATGAGTGGGAGTTATCCTTAACATAGTTGAATTTTAAAAAGGGATTTGAAATATTATTTAAGGAATAAATGAATGAAATGTGATCCAAAAATATAGAAATATTGTATATAATATGAAATGATATACAAAATTTTAATAGAAATAGTACAACTCAAGAAATCATATTTAGTTATGAAATATTGTAATATTTTAGGGAAGATATCAATCATATCCCACAATAAGAAATATAAAGAATAGATGTGAAGTATTAAAATTTAAATAATAATTTATTATATTATAATTCATGGTGGTAGTATATACAACATAAAAAATTAGGATTAGTTTATAATTTCTAATGTGCCACAATGAAGGGTTATTGAGGCAGAACCCTTACAGCTCAAGATACATTCAAATAAAAACACACAGAAAGAGATAAAAAAAGAATTTTTAGTTATAATAGTTTTAATAAATATAATTATTTTCATTTTAAATCCATCTTGCTGTAAGAACCCATTTAAATGAATATAGGTTCATAACAAATGGGTCTTGAACTTGTACATTTTTAGCCAAAACTCTTTCCCCATATATGGATGTTTTTTTACCTTCACATAACATCACGAATAAGTAAATTATGTGCATGATATATATAACAAATAATATTATTCAAATAAATTTATTTTTATAAGATACTTTTTTATATTTTATTACTCAATTTTGATATATTTTTCTCTTATTCCCATTACTCAGGGTTGTTCTGTTAATTTCTTCATAACACTTTTAGATTCTTAGTCGTGGAAAATGGTGGAGTAATATGAAATACATTATCTTTATTACACATTAATTAATGATTAGTTACATAATATTAAACTTAATGCAAACCTAAATATCAATAATTTTATTGTATTTTGGAATTATGTACATTACATAACATCTTCGGATATGAAAACCATCATATTTATTGAAAACATCTTTAACTTTCCTGCACTTAAAACTGTATGGGACAATCAGGGGACATAAATAAGAAAGGGGTTAGCTATAAATTATTGAGAGGAAATATACAAGGCATAACATGAATAGAGTAATAAATTTTAGACAATAATAATGTCAAATGGAGCATAAAAGGGGTGAAAATCATAAACCTAAATAATAAGACATGATATAGCTTGATAACCGAAAGAAAACTGAGAAATGTGGAAACGAAATAAAATAGTGCATCATAAATATAGGTCATGATAAATTCCAAGAAATCATGATGGAAAAATCCCCATAAATTAGTCCAGTTTAATCCCTGTCCCAAGATGATGACTCATCAAATTAAAAATTACCCAATGCATTAAATCACTATATAATTCTGGCTGCACCCATTATATTTATTTCATTCTCACTTATGAATGGTTCGACAACCTTAATTTTTTTATTGAATATTTTTTACCCTATATTTATGGGATTATGTTAAACCCTTAGAAGGCTCGTAGGGTGAGAGATTACATGGACCACAGTCTTATGAGACATTACATGACTTGAAGGTCATAAGGAATTCAACTTGAGTATAAATAATAGGAACTACCCCTCCCCAACATCTTCATCAGAAGGGTATCTCTCCAAATTCTCTTCTCCATATAGATAAGCTTCCTGTGAAAGCACAGTCCGGTCTCAATGGTGATTCCATACCCTCTCTTTCTTCTAATTCCATTGGTTCAGCTCTGGTGAGTGCGCTTGCTCAGAATCCTTCTCTAGGGATTCTCCTTTTTGTAGGCTCTTTATGGGGAAACTAAATTGATTTTATATCCCAAATACCTTTAGGTGGGATAAATTCCATAATATGGCCAGAAATACTTACTGTCCTGAAGGCCATGGGTGGTCCAAGGACCTTGAATGTCTAGAAGAACAAACCAGTGGCCCGAAGGCCCCAATGGGTGAATAGTTCTAGCTGCTACAGTACCAACCAGTAACTGCTATAGTACCCACTATGTTACTACTTTAGTACCCACTACATTAATAATATTGTAACCCAGAAATTATCCCTCTTCTTGGATTATTTCTCAACTTTGATGCACCTGTTGAGTCCTCACCAACAGGGCTGAGGCTCCTGTGAATTTCATTCTCATGTTTAAGTGTGCCACATATATCATATATCATAGATTAATTCATCGTCATATTTTATTACATGATCATTTATTATGTAATACATACATGTGAATCCCATGTTCATAATGTATAATTTTATAAATGTGAACACCCTTTATATGAAATGTGTATGGTATTATCTAAATAATTTATATGGAATGAAAAATTGTAATAAAACAAAAGAATCATAATAGCGTCACATAAAAAATTTATAAACAGGGTTTATGATAGATAAATGGGTATAAAGACATTTTTAAATCAATTAATTTGTAATAGGGACATGTAAATGAATATACCAACACTAGGAAATGGAAATAGAAAGCATAAGATAATAAACATATATTAATAAAGAAGAGAATCAGAGGATCCCATACTTGAGTGTGTGACGCCAAATATTTGGGAGGAGATTCTTGAGATCTGGTAAAACCATGGGTGGACATCAGGTATGGTATAGAATATTAAGGAAATTATCCATTTATTTTTATTTAAGAGTAATGGGGTATTGGAAGGGTTTATATAGAAAATGAGTGGGGAATTGTTTGTTATTTCTAAAACATGGGTTTTAAAACTTATCTAATTAAATTTAAAAACACCACCAACCTTCCCATGGTTTTCCACATGGATTCTATAAAATATTAATATTTTCAATTAACTCATAAATCCAAGGATCTAATTTAATTAAACAATACTCTTTCTTTTTTGGAAGTGATTCATTCTATTAAAGAAAAGAATATAATATCATAAAATATATTCATGGTTCTGGATGATTTAAAAGGTTTTTCTAAAATTAAAAAAACAAATTAAAGTAAAATCATATATTAGTTCTTTTATACACATTATATAATTTATTATATCACTTTTGGGTCATTATGATTTCATAATACACACTGTATATTTATGTTGTATTAAAATTTTTCCCTATAATTCAACTTTCATAGAAAATTAGGAAAAAAATAACAATTTGATATTTTGGATTTTCTTATATCCAAAATAATATTCATTTAACCCTCATTTTTTCTAATTTTTTTTATTTTTACTTCTAAAATAATAAGGGACATTTATTTTTAAATTTTGGGTTATTTGACAATAACAGGTTTCAAAGCCTTATTAAAATTACCTTTGACTTCAAAAAATTTATATGATCATTTATATTTGATAAAAAATAATAATTATAATATTCTATTAAAAAAATTATTCCAAAAATCTATTAATTCTTCAAAACAAACATCTTAATTGAAATTGAATAGTAATTATAAACTCCATTTGTGTTTTATTTTATTAAAATATAAAACATCAATAAAGTAATGATAAGAAGTAAATATGAGCATTATTATATTGAAAAATAAAATATACATATTTATATTATTATGGTATTGATATACATCCCATTATTTCACCAAAAAACTCTCTAAGAGTATGGTGTGCTATGGTGAGACGTTCATGGGGTGGTTCATCATACATAAGTTTTTTATGTGATCTCGATGATCATGGACTTCTCCCTTAAAAGTTTTTCATGCTTATGTTGGTAGATCATAGATTGGGAATCATCAAGGGAAAATAATAGTGGTGATGTCTCCCCCTAAATCTATAATAAATGGGATTCATAAGGTATGACCCAACTAGTTGAGGTCATCACTTCCCTTGTTAATGTCATCTATATTTATCAAACTCGTTTATTTATAAAAAACATATGGTCTCTATTTAATGACCATATTATAAATTTTAATAGTGTTTATTTTTGTTGAAATTATTATATAATAAAACTATCAATTTTCATGTTTTTTATAACAAATATATATAATAATTCATTTAATTAAATCATAAGGTGAATTTTATTTATAATTGTTCAGGTCATTATAACATTCACCCCTTTATAAATTTCACCCACCAAAAATTATTGTCACACACTTAAATAGAAGAGTTTATCTTTGTTTCATCACATCATCTAGTTTCCATTTAACTTCATCAATCTTTTGATTTCTCTATAGCACTTTGACAAGCTGTATTGCCTTGTTTCATAGAACATTGTCTCTATGATATAAGATTTTCACCGACTGATCTTTAGAGGAACGATCATTCTCTAATTGTACCACCTTTCAACTGAGTAAATTTTAAGTGTCTAGTATATACTTCATTAAGAGGGATACATGGAAGAAATAATGTACTTGAGATTGGTTAGGTGGGAGTTCTAGTTGATACGTCACTGCTACGATGTAATCAAGTATCTCAAAGGGACTGATGTATCTTGGTCTAAGATTTCTCTTCTTCGTATATCTCATTAATTTCATCCATGGATATATGTGGAGTAATATCATGTATCCAACATCAAACTCAAGGTATCATTAATCATTTTTTTCATAGATATTTTTTTGAATCTTAGCAGCCTTGATGTGGTTCTGAATGGTCTAATCCATTTCCACCATTTTCTTGACCATTTTAGGACAAAGCAGTTTTCATTCACCAACTTCGTCCAAACATGAAATTGTTTTCACATCTTCCCATAATGGGCTTCATAGTGGTATATTTGGTTGATAGAGTGGAAAATTATATTATATGAGATCTCAAAAAATGATGTTGGCTACATCGTCCTTTATATTCATTTGAGTTGGCTCTTAACATTTTCTCAAGTGTTTGGAATGTCTACTCATATTATCCATTAGTTTGAGGATGATAAGTCTTTATAATGTTCAAATCGCTATTTAGATTATTTTGGAAAATCTTAAATTTTGTATAGGTACTTCTTTGATCTTGATAATATAAAATTTATAGTGTTTTTTCATCTATCCTCACCAATTATATAATGTATATCCTTGCATGTTGATTAAGTTAGAAGTCCTCTAAAATCCTAGTGAATTATGAAATAATTAGATAATGATCTATAACAAACCAGATAGAATTATTTGCACTTTATCTCTTCAAAAGGAAATTGATAAATTCCATGGTGATGCTTTCCCATTTCCATGTAGGTATGTGTAATTATTTCATCATACCCTTTGTATTTTTTCCTTTCTTCTTTCAATTGCTGACATACAAGATATCTTGATTTATATTCTACTATATTCTTCTTCATAATGTCCCACCCATAGTGATCTTCTAGATCCTGATACATCTTTGTGCTTCCTGACTGGATGGAGAAGGTATAACTATGTTTATCATCCAATAACTCCTTGTTTAATTTAGCATTTCATTATACACATTGATGTGGCACAAATCTTACAACACCATCTTTGTTAACATTGAACTATGACAATTTCAATTTTATAATAGCTCTGAAATTATTCTAAATTCCAACACTATCTCTTTAAGAATTTATTATCTTATCCAGAAGGTATGGTTGAGAAATTATTTGTGAAAGGTTTAATGATGTTCCTTCCTTTAGGATTACTAGGTCCATTCTTGTCAAATCATAGAAGATCATTTCCCTCTCAATTCTCATCAATGATAGAATAGCTGGATCCATTCTACATATAGTGTCTTGCACATTATTCATATCCATAATTTGTTAGTGAATTGAACATTCATTGTCCTTTACATCTCTAACCATATTTTTTTGTATCAATTCAACTCTTTCTAAGTGAATATATATTGGAATCTTTTCTGATCTGTATATATTTCACACTTCTACCCAAAGAGATAATTATACCATATTTTCAAAGTGAATATCACTGAAACCAACTCTACATCACGTTTTGGGTGGTTATATTCAAGAACATTCATCATCGTTGAGGTATTGTCATACACATTATCATTTTCCAGTAACACACAGCTAAATACCTTCTTCGAAGCATTGTGGAATACCATAAATAGTTATCTACTTGTGCATTGTGTGATTATAGGTGTAGTGATAAGCATATTATTTAAATCCTTTAATATCTATTCACATTCATGATTAAAATTAAACGTGATACTTTTTTGAGTTATCTTTTTTGGAGTATTTTATAATCCTGAGAAATTTCTCAAAAATTGATGACAATACCTTGCTAATTCATAGAAAATATGTATATCTATCATAGATGCTAGCTTCTATCACCATTAAATTTATTATATTTTTGAAGGGTACATATATATCTAATTTCATGTGATGATATATCCAAATAATGAGTCTTCCATAAAAAATAAGTCACATTTTTGTACTTTTCATAATGCATCTCTTTTTGCAAGGACATTAGAACAGTGCTCAGAATCTTCTCATACTCCTTGCATTTGATGTATATTAGAATGCCATCAAAAAATACTATGCAAAACATTTTCTGGGTAATATCTAAAGTATCTAATTATAATGTCAATGAATATTTTTAGACAATTAATGAATCTGAACGAAATTACTATGAACTCACAGTGCCCCTAACTTGTATGAAAATATGTGTTGGGGATATACTTCTTCCTCGCCCTAATTTTATAACATCCTGGCCATAGATCCACCTTGGATATGTATTTTTATAAAAATAGATGATTGATAAAGTCATCAATATATGGTGTAGGATACATTTTATCTATCTTGATCTTATTGAGATTATGATAATCAATATATAGGCGCATAGAATCATCCATCTTTTTGACGAAGAAGATTAGTGCACCACATAATGAAGCACTTGGGCATGTGAACCATTTATCCAAATTACTCTAGAGTTATTTCTTATTCTCCAAATGTTTCAAAAAATCCATTATATACATTGTTTTGGAAATGTGCAACTCCCCAGGTATAAGATCGATTTAAAATTCAACTTCTTTGCAAGGAGAAAGACCATGAAATTCATTTGGAAACACATTAATGTATTCCATCATAATGCCAATGTCTTCAAGGATTATTCATTCCATAGACTCAATTATTTGTGTTATATATTATATCTCATAGGGAAATAATATCCATGTTTCAAATGTTGGTGATAAATAATATTTATCCTCATCCTTGCACTATTAAATAATCGGAGGACAATTTTTTATATAGATATTGATTTCCTTCTCATAGTAATTTATATTAGATCTTTATAGGGAAATTCAATCCATGCCCATAATTGCATCAAATTCCACCAAAGGGAAAATGAAAATGTTTTCTATGAATTTAGTCCCACAAATTGTGACATGAGAAGAGTTATATAATAGATACACAATAATATCTCCATTGGATGTTTTTACCAAAATCTATACTTCCATGCTTTTTGGTGGGGTTTGAATGTTCCAAGAAAATGTTTTTGATAAGATGGAAGTCAAAAACTAGAATCAAATTTTGTTTTTAATATTCCTGAATGGAATACCAGCATACCTGTCACCACATTTTTTTTTCAGGATCCACCTTAGTTGTTGGGATGGAAAAATACTTCCATTTCTCTCATGAAGGTTGTTAATTGAATTTAAAAACCCTTGGTTGTGTTCATTGATTGGAAAAGTTCCATGTTTCCTTTCAGTTTAAGTAATGAGCTGTGCATTGAGAGCTGACTAGAGCATTATCTTCCTCTATCTCATTGGTGGGTTTCTCCTATCGACAATCACTATCTAGATCCCCTTCCATCCCACACCTAAATCATTTCATCATTTCCCTCAATATGGTGTTAGGGTTCTTCTTTCCGCACCATTGATATGTGGGTTATTTAAATTCCTTGGAACTATTAGATTTTTCCAATCGATTTCTTTAATTAAACATCAATTACTAATTCATATACCCATGATTCCCATAATATTCTCTAACCTCCATCTCAACATTGAAGACACGGTAGATAATTTCCTCATATCTATCAATGTCTTAGATCACCAAGAATTTTTGTAGACTTGGTTTTATCCCACCAAAGAAGTGGTCAACCTTAAATTCAGGTGCCATAAAAAATATGGAAATGTATTGTGCATGTCTGGTGATTTTTTCCAAATATTCCCTATCATATTCATTTTCTTTTTTGTAGATGGAAACTAAATCCCTTTCAATTTTCACTCATAGAGTGTGATGAAAATATATATCAAAAATCATTTTTCAGAATTCTTTCCACCCCATCCCATAT
Organism: Viscum album; assembly: GCA_963277665.1. NCBI lineage: Eukaryota > Viridiplantae > Streptophyta > Magnoliopsida > Santalales > Viscaceae > Viscum > Viscum album. The sequence continues at coordinate 1,617,222,046 of OY728143.1, forward strand.
ATCCCATCCACTAGCTTCTTATTCTTGATCAAATTCCACAATTGATCTTCTTCAACCTCATTACATTAGATAGCCAGTAAAACCTTATCTTTTTTGTAACATTGATGGATGGAAAAGATATTATCAATGGATTTGATCCAGTGTTTTATGATTAAGGGATCGAAAGATCCCTTGAATGTTTGAGGTCTTTGTTTCATGATGCACTCAATTGACACATCATATATCTTAGAGGTATTTGGGAACACCTCCGAATACATGATTCTATTTAGGACCTAAGTTAGTCGATAGAGTGTCATAATAATATTTTTGATTCCAACTCCCATAGGTTTGGCATATCATTGGGGTAATCATCACATTACATGTCATAATGATTGTTTAACTGATTCCCCTTATTTCTTGATATTTTCTAGATTAAATAGAAGATTACGGAGGATCTTTTTAAACAATTCACTGCATAAACCAGAATATGATGAGATTAAAGAGATAGTTAATAAATTATATATAATTTTTTTATCTTGTGAATTTCTAGACATCCATCAATGTAATAAAATATATATTTATTAACATATGTTCTTATGGGCATTTTTTTCCTTTATTACTGGTTCATAATGATATTATTAATCGAACCAAGAATATCCCCCGAGATTGTCAAACTAGGTGTGTCGCAATGCCCATTGTCATGCACCAAATCCCAGTCGAGTCTAACTCAACGTGGTGTTTTTAGTTTTTTTTTCAATTTACATATTGGTTTGATAAATACATACTTGTTGATTTCAGACATGGATATATTTTATTGGTAATCCACGTACTCTATACTTACAAAAATTTAGGGATGTTTTTTTATAATTAGTCTCATCCCTAATGATTTCACTAGAGTTTTTCTAATCTTAATCCCAAAAATAACAAAATTATTTTCATTGAAACAAACTATGACAACACTTCTCTATATAATTACTTAATTCATATTTTGTTGTATATTATTACACATAATACAAACTACATGATTGTGAAGTCTACTATATTTTGGAATTAGGTACATTTCATAGAAACATAAAATAGGAAAAATATCACATTTTTTAAAACACCCTTAACATCTTCATACTTAAACAATATGAGAAAACCATATGACTTAGATAAGAAAGGGGTGAGCTATATATCCTACTGTGAGAATAAACATTTAATAATATGAAGATAATAATACATGTTAGAAAATATACAGATAAATGGTGAATAAAAATGATGAGAATCATATACATGAATAATTAGACATGATATATCATCATAACATAAAGGACACAAAGAAATGTGAAAACAACATAAAATATTTCATCATAAACATAGGTCAAGGATAACTACCAACACATCATGATTGGAAAAGTCCTATAAATGAATCAGTATCACTCTGTATCCCAACATTACGTCTAAGAAGACTAAACATTACCCAATTCATTAGAGTGCTATATAATTGTGGGCACACCAGTGACATTAACTTCATTCACATTCATATGTGTGACACAAAGATCATATAATATAGATTCATTCATCATCTTATTTTTAACCATAATAAATGACTAAAAAAACATTCACGTAAGTTTTGATTCAAATAATTATTACTGTATAATGTTCAATAGCCTTGATATGAAATAGGTATGGTATCCAATACATAATTTTTTCTCTATGGAAAATTAAGGAGAAGTTTCAGAAGCACAAATCTATCACTTAAAAACAAATAAAATGAGTTGTTGAGAGAGAAAGGGGTATCCAATTATTTTTACATAAAATGGGAAGTAAATGGGACTTGTAAATACATATAAATTTTTTTTAGTTTTACATATAATGCATCGGTTAATAAATAATCTTTATTAAAGTGATGAATGTTAAGATCCATTACATGAGTGTGTGACTACAAATGCTTGGGAGGAGCTTCTTGATAGCTTGTGGAACTTTGGGAGGACTCTATGGATGGGATGGATGATTAATGAAATTATCAATGTATTGATGTGATTATAAATGGGATAATGGATTGGTTTATTGAGGAAATGAGTGGGGATTTCTTTATTATTTCTCAAATATAGGTTTTGGAATCTATATAATAAAATTAAAAAAAACCATCCCATGGTCTCTATCAAATGGAAATGGTTTTAATTATTTTTTTAGTCCAAGGGACTAAATAAATAAAATAATACCACTTTTATGTGTAAGTGATTCGTAATATTAATTAAATGATTTTGAAACTTTAAAATATATTTATGCATTTGAAATATTCATAAATGATTTGTAAAATTTATAAAATAAACATAAAATCTAATAATTTTAAGTGTAAAACATATATTAGGTCGTGGGAACCCATTATATTATTTATTACATCAATTTTGGGTCATTATTTTGTCATAGTATACTCCGTATATTTATATGGTAACAAATTTTTTTGCTTCAAAATTCAACTATTTGATGAAATTATTAAAAAAACACCAGAGGGTAACTTCAAAATTATGATTTCAAATATAATATTCATTCTGTAAAAAATTAAACATTTATTCCTTCACTTTTAGGATAATAATATACTTTTAATGGGAAATTATTAGTTTTTTGAAAACAAATGTTTTAAAACACTTATGAAAATTAAATTTGACTTTATGAAAATAATATGATCATTTATTTTTGATAAAAAATATTTATAAAAAATATTTTATTAAAATATTAATTATATAAAAAATAAATTAATTTATCAAAATAAACATCTTAATTTTAATTGAATACTAATTGAAAATATAACTTGAGTTTTTTATATAAAAATCAAAATCATCTATAAAGAAACAATAAGAAGACAATGTGAACATTAATATATTGAATATTATAATATAAATATTCATATTATTATATTATTGATAAATATACCTTCAATATACCACCAAAATTTCTAATAGTATGGTGCACAATAGTAAAACATTCATGTGGTGGTTCGACATGGATGGTTTTGGTCATGATCCCAACAATCTTAAACTTCTATCATTAATGGGTTTGCTTATGATTAAGTTCATGAATCACATATTAGGCTTCTTCAAGGGAAAGGGATGATGATTTTATCCACATCAGAATCTCTGATAAATGGGATTCATATCATATGATTATATTGGTTGAGGTGATCACTTCCTCTATCAATGCCAGTTGGATTTATCAAAACACTTTATATATACAAATCATATGTACATTATTTAATCCGTATATTATATAAAATTATTATTAATAATGGTTTTTTAAATCTGATATAATCAAATTTACGATGTAAATGTATTTTTTATAACCATGATATATAATAAGATTTCTAATTTAATCATAAGGGGAATTTTATTTATAAAATTTTTGTTAATTGTAAGTAAAATAACATAATGATCACAATAATTTTGGATTGTATTGTCATTTATTATTTAATTATAATAATACTTATATATTTTGAAATGATATCCCAAAAAATATTGAAATAATGAAATGTTCCGTGATAATTCCATTTAATGAGAATAAATTTTCTATGGAAGTTTCTCATTAATAAAAATATAAAATTTCCAATTTTTTACTTTTTTAATATTGAATTTGGAAAATATATAATTTTTATAAATTAACTATACTTTTTAATCATTCCAATTAAGGTGGTTATGAAAAATTGAACATTTCATTCAAATAGGAGGTTGTCCACACACACAAATGGTGATGTTTTCCATTTTTATAATGATTTTAATGGAATATATAAAATATATGTTCTATTACAATAATAAAAAAATAATTAAAATATTTATACTTCTATCATAACATCATTGTTATAGGGGTCTTTAGGGGTGTATTTGGTAAAAAAGATCATATACAATTTTTTTGTAGATTTTAACACATCCCTAGGAAATTCTACATTGTGTAAATCCTTAAGACTCTATAACTGGGTATTTTTATGTGAAAAAAGGATTAAAAGGAGTGGGTAGGGTGTTTAAAATTTACTAGGAAAGTTTTTCGGTCGGTCCAAGGATCTATAATGTGTGGGGAAATTGTGAGGAGGTGGAATCATTTTATAATTGAAGAAGAGGGACGTTTTTTAAAAAAATAATTATCTCTCAATGATATCACTCCATTATTCTATGATAAAGCTCCAAAAAATTATACATAATATATTTTTTATAAGAAAATCTATTATCCCATAAATATATCTATAATATACTTTTTTATAAGATATAGACAAATTAACAAGGTCTCAACCATTTTTACCATCATTTATGCTTACAATGATAGCTCCCCATTCACCCTTGGAAAATAATTTTATTGGAAAACATTTAAATTTTAAAGATTTAAAAATTTGAACATTGTGATTTTAAATATATAAATAATTTTATAAAAAAATTCCCAATGTTAGAGAAATTAATTTTTTTATTAGCCCAAAAAAAGCATAAAATCAATTTCATAGAAAAATTTCATTTAAAAATTAACATTAATATATGGGATTGAATTATCTATGGTTTTTATTTTCAAAAAATAAATTGGTTTGGTAAAAAAATATGAAAAACTATGTTTAATTAAATTAAATAAAAAATTATTTTTTTAAAAAATATTAATTAAATGAAATGAAGAAAATAATTTATTATTTTAATAAAATTATTTTTTTATGTTATAAGGTTAAGAATGGGTTTTAAAAATATCTCTAATAGTAATAAATATTTTAATTCAAAAAAATATTTTATCAGTAAATATTTTTTATAAAAATATAATACTTTTTGAATATTATATAAATTAATAAAATCATTGTTTTGATGATAATGTTAATTTTTATTATTCATCTAAAATGATTTTTTAGAAAAATTCAAAAAATTAATTCTAAGATAATTATTATATGATGAACATTAAAATTAAATTAATTTAAATAAATTAAACATATATAACTGATAAAATTAGTGTTTTATATAAGTGATTAAATTTAAATGAAAACATTTTTGTTGATAAATAAACATTATAATTTAAAATTTCAAAAATCAGTTTGTTAATTATAACTAAACATTTTTAAAATGTTTGAATCCACCTTTAAATTTAATTTTTGGTCATTTAAAAAGGATAAATTAACTTCAAATTCATACAAATATATTAATAATTTAAGAAAATATATGTTATTTATTAAACTGATATTTTATGATGTTTAGAAAAAAAATTATTCTTTTAAAAAAACCCCAAAATTAATCTTAAACTAATATTTAAATTATAAATCAAAAAAATTATTTTCATTTTATCCAAATTAAATATCTAGTTTTTTTTTATTTTTTAATCATAAAATACAATGGTAAATTTTATAAAAGAAAATAATTTTCCCCAACACTAGGTTATCTAATTTTAAACATATATAAAACACAAATAAATCTGGGCTTATTCAATATATGTAATATTTTATTAAAATAACAATTTAAAAAATATATATAGTTTTATTTAATAAAAAATATAGTGTATAAAAAATTGATTCATAAACACAATAATATATTCAATAAATCTTATTAAAATAACCATTATATATATATACATATTAATATATTTTTGCATTTATTAAATCTTATTAGCAGATATTGATTCAATGAAAAGTTTTTAACAATCAAAATGTATAACAATTTTGTTTTAGTTAGGTGCTATGGGCGACACAAGCTATCGATGATAATATTAATTTAATGGATCTAAACTCCCATGTCATAAAATTATATTCACATAAATAAATTTCCTCCTCCCAATTATAATTAGTACGCACTAATTAAATAAAGAGGGTATTCTTATTATATTTACTATTTTATATTTCGCTTCCAATTTGAAATCTAATGTACTATCATTAGATAGATAAATATATATATCTTTCCTTAAAAAATACTCATTTTTTATACCAAAATCATGTATTCTTCATAGAATATCATTCACAAAACAACCTATATTTCTAAATCATAAAACAATTGTGAAATATCATATTACTAAAAAAACATTATTTCTCTATTTAATCATAAAATGGTATTAAGCACTAGTTCATAAGGTCACTCATTGGTCAACATATATAATAATCCCAGTAATGAGATAAACATAACAAAACTGTCATGGATATCTTTTTCTAATAATAAATTTCAAGTCTATTTATATCATATAACTCAATTTTCTAAAATCTAATCAACAATTTATTACCTCAAAATCAATATTATATTAATTCTAAGAATTACTGATACCTCAATCACGTGTTTTTCAATAATTATCCATAATATGATAAATTTTTTATCAAATTACTTTTCAAGGATATTGATCCCATTTTATATATGTTTCAATACCATTAACATTGAACTACTGATAAACAATCCTTATATGTGTCATATAACCCCTGTAAATTTTTCAAAATACACCAAAATGCTATTAATATGAATCAGTCACTAATGAAAATATATATGATTATCAAAAATTAATATTTGTTATGGTATCAACCTTGATAACTTAGCTAAGAGAGGTATAGTCACCATTTATTTCATAACATGAATAGAGTAATATCCTTAAACATTCATTTATTATATCTTATTCAGTTATAAGGAATAATTCATTTTGGATACATAAAATTCTCAAAAGTATCGTTGATATCAAATTTCAACCAAAAAAAATGTTTAGGATAATATCCAAAAGATTCATTGTATGTGAATATGAAATGTAAATCATATTATTTCTTCTCTAATGAAATAATTATTTTAAAAAATGATATTTCATTTTACTATTTCATATATAATAAATCCTATAAGTCTATTGGTTCTACCCATGTTATATTAAGTTGTGTTCTCTCAAAAATCATAATTTAATCCCAAAATGTAATTAGGAATTAAATAAATGATATTGGTTCACAAATATAATGTTATTGACAATATCATATCCCATGGGTGTTTCTATCTAGGTCTTTATTTAAGTCTCTTTGTCATGAAACAAGCCATAGTTGAGTTAGTACCCAATATGCCCTCAGTATGATTATTTCGAATATATACACTAGTTCCTAAGCCAACATCAACATTCATGAATCTGGACTTTGTTTTGTTTTTGATGAGAAACCCGAAATATCTTGTTTTCTGAAATTTTAGGATGCTATTATATACTTAGAATTATCCCTTAGACATTTCCATAGGGGTTTATCTAAGTTTCTATTATCAAAATCATAGAAAATAACTAAACCATTTTATAATTCCAACTATAGAGTCACATGCCTTCAAACTAGATTAATTCATTATTTATAACATATTAAAAAATAATTAAATCCAAGGACATAGAGTTATAGAATCTTTGGAATATTATAAATAAAAATACATCATCGTATATATAAAAAACATGATTGATTAAAACTCTTCATTGTAATCCAATTTATCATTAATGATCTACAAATTCATAGGATACCTAGGGGAAATTACATTATGAAAAGGGTGATAAATAAATACCAATAATGGAATTGACATGAAAATAAATCATAACATGATATTTGAGAGGGAAAACATGATAACATAATTTTACTAGTCATAAACACACATACATGGTTCGTAGAAATGAAAGAATATGATTTTAAAATAATACTAATATTGAAATATCACTAATAATGACATCATAAGCATTTTTCTAGGATACATACCAAGAAGAAATAATATAGGATAACTTCCATCACATGCATGGTTTTATATAACTAACCTCTACTATAACATTGTGATCTGATGCTTACCAATCGAGCACCATATATGTGTTCTTAAGCTAATATCACTCACATAATACATGGTATCTCAAGAGACATTAAAATTATCCAATGAATTGGAGGAATATAATGAACCAAACTATCAAAAAAAATTTAACCAAATTCAAAATATGTATAATAATATGTGCACTATAAAATGATTAATAAAGCCACACATAAATCATAATAATAATATAACCCAAAATAAGGATGTGTGTCTCATTATCTTTTTAGATATATATCAAAATGATATATCCCATAGATTCCCATGTGAATAAATAATTAAATATATTTTAATATTTAGATATAAAAAATGAACTAAGGTCTTGATCACGTAGGTGAAATGTGGAAAATTCATGAGAATGATTGAGGGAAGAAAGAATGAAAGTGAGCCACATGGGAGAAACATTATAGAAATATGTAATGAATTTTTTGATATAAATAATGAGAATTTTATTTTTCGTTAAATAAAAATTAAACACATTAGGTTATCCAAAAAATAGGGGGTTTATAAAAAATTAATTGTTTAAAAAAAAATTAATCGGGGAGATTCCAAGCATGAGATGAAAAATAGAAAAGTTCTATGAATTCGGTAATACATAAATGCTAGAAATATGAAGGGATATAAATACATATATAAAACCAAAAAATAATAACATATTAAACTATGTTTGCATGTAATTTAAATATATTAGATCATTGAATTGGTAAATGGAAATAATATGGCATAAAATGTTTAAAAAAATATTAAAGGATTAGTCGGAATGTCACAAAGGTGGTAGAAAAAATTTAAGTATTTTATATTGAAAATATGATGTAACATTAAATATAATTTGATGAGGTTTCCAATTAAAAATTAGAACATTGGCGGGAAGGTAAATTATGGACACAGAGGGGAAGTCGTCGTTTAAATAGATCGGAAATATTATTACAATATTTTCACTTTTAAAATAGTTTATGACTCATTATTATGTATTTATTGAAACAAAATTTATCTCCTAGGTTATAATTTGGGTATTCAATATAAATTTAATTAAAAAAATTATTGAGAAATATTATAACTCAACAAATCATATTAATTTATGATGGACCCTTATATTTTATGAAAGGAATCAATCATAGACCGTAATAAGAAAAAGAATGAATGGTTGTGATGTTCAAAAGTTAAATATAATTTATTATATTATAAGTGATGTGGAAAGTAGATACACCATCCAAAATTTAAATCAGTGCATAATATCAAATCAAGCCTTAATGAAGGGTTATTGCGACCATACTCTTATAAATGAAGATACATTCAAATAAAAACAATTTAATGGGATAAAAATTTAATTTTAAGTTCTTATACCATGAAAAGAAAATTATATATATTATAATTCTAATTGGAAATACAGATATCGTTAAATTTAAATATGTGGATAAATAAAATCATGTCTCTTATAAAGAAAAGTTTTAGATGAAACTCATACGTCATTTCTGGAATCATTCTGTCATTGCAAATAAGTTTATGAATATTTAACATAGGCTCACTATATATATACACATTAATATTATTCATCTATACTTAATTTGAAGGGGACCATATATTATCTTTTGGAACTTATTTTTAATATATATGTTTCATATATTGGTTACTCGATTTTCTTTGGTAAATTTCTTAGTAAGAGTTTTTATTTATTGGCCTTGGTCAATGGTTTTTAAAAAACTTCATGACATCAATAATTTTGAAGGTTTAAGAACTTTATTATTCAATATGTATATTAATTATAAAATTTTAATGGTTAACGGAAAAGAGGAAAAAAATTTGATTCTTACCACGATATGTCAGCTTAATGAGGTAAAAGTTACTATGAGAATTTTACATTGATTACACATATAGAATCCCCTGTATTATTCATAAAGAATAGTATTTGTGACAAAAATATTGAAATAGTTATATAAATATCATTTTTTAACTAACCAACTATGGTGGTTATTGAAAATTTAAGACATCTTTAGTGGAGGCGGTAGTCCACACACAAACATTGAGACGTCCCAATCTTGGTTCACCCAAAAGTTTCGAAACCTGGTGTTAAAATTAACTAATGTATTCGTACCAATAATTTAGATGTTTCTAAATAATAATAGAGGTATAATTATACTTTTTGGGTAGATTATACCATCTATATTAGATAAAAATATGGTAGAGGTAAAAAATAAAATAAAATAAATAGTAGAAAATTGATAATTAACAGATAACCCGACATGTGCCAATAAAATCAAACCATGATTAAACAAAAGATGAAACTTGTATAGGTTCGTCAACACACATATATGGTGATAAATTAAATTAGTTTTGGATGAATATAATAGTTAAATAAAATACCCATCTTTTATAGGTAGTTTAAGTATATGCTTGGTCCACAGATACAATGCCATGACATTTCCCTGGACAAGTAATAGTAAAAGAAATGACCATGTTCGACACTATATCCACGAGATCTTATTTGGTACTAGGAAATGTTCCAATAAGGTTTGAGTAAAACTTAGTAGGTCACCACCAATTGTGTGTAATATATATCTGATTAATTATCCTAAAACCAAATAGTGTGCTCTATATAAATAAGGAAAGTAGTAAAATGGTGGTGTATAACATAATAACACTTTTTTAGCCTACGATGGATTGTATATAATCATATGAATAAATACTTATTGACTGGACTCATAGATATATGCCCAGTAATAAGAGAAAAACAATCATGTTCAAACCACATAACTGGTCGGGGTATTCCCACATATCATAATTAAGTGAATCAATGGATTTATCCTATGAACTCTATGATTAGAACTGGAATACAAATCCATGGTGACCAAGAAAGGGTGTCTGGATGTGGATTATAATTTAAGTGTTGATCATTCAAAACTACACTATTAAAGAGGTATCTAATGAAAACCACGGAGAATTTCCTTCGTAATATCTGGAAATGGAATGACTGTGATCCTATGAAATAATATAATGTAAGTCTGGTCTGATGAAATCAAGAAAAATTTGGGATCTCGTCCTATTAATTATAGATTTTTCAATGTTTTTAGGTGGAGAATAAAATCCAGGATGAGGAATTAAATAATTTATGGCATTTAACTTATCCATTGAGAATTTAACCCATATTATTTTCATCAATGAATCATATGTCATCCATCAAGTTCCTTCTCAGCATTCCAAATTGGAATCCAATTCCTTCCCATGGGAACAATCACTTTTAACCATACTCCATGCCAAGTATTATAAATAAGGAATTGAAATTTTTTTCATGAAGATTCATGTAACAAAATTATAATGAAATAAATCATTGGTCTCTAGGATAGATTTTAAAAATGTACCGAACGATATTCTTCAATAGTAGTACCATTTTATTCCATAATGTCATTATCATATTATGGTATTTAATTATGGTATCAAAATATAAAATCTCGATTTCATTAATTTATATAAACAATGTTTCATGAATAAATAATCTATATATTCTAATTCATTCTAGAAAGGTATTGCAGTAAATATATGGTATATGTCATAGGAATAAGTTAAGAAATTATATCATGTATTGTTATTTAAAATAATATCCAAACCATGGAGGTTTCTACCATGTTTTAACATGAGGTACATGATAAGGAACGAATATATACTCTAGCATTAATTTAGGACACACTATATTCTTATGTATATTTAAGTAACAATAAAAAATTCATCGGTTCAACCAAAGAGTTACCTTGTTTATGTTACATGTTAAACACAACCTAATGTGTCGTTGGATCGGAATAGAATTTTGGTTTTTTCTCAATTCCAAACCAATGACACCCTAAGGGGTGTTATGGTAACCCCTTAGGCGTGGTATTCATAGAAGTAAATCCAAATGAACCCTATTGAGTTGTATATTTACATTGGGGGGGACATGTTTGAGCATTAGTAACTTTCAAACCAAACATACATTTTGATGTGTTATGGATTCATAAAAAATTAATGTTATAATTGGTTTTATGCTGAACACACACTATGGTGTAGTATGAGTTGATATTGAAATCTTTTAGTTATTTGAGGGAGTTGTATAATAAAACTTTGTCATATTTAGTTTATAAAATAAGTGAAATATAAATATTGGTGGAATGGATAAGAATTAAAAACACGCAGCATAAATACACATTTTATAAATGGGAATAATTTTAAGGATAAGTATATAGACACCCTATATTAAGAACATAATTCTTCAATCACCCAGTATCAACCCTCAATTCAATAAAAAAATGACCAAAAATTAAGAAGTTGGAAAAAATTAAAAATAGGTTATATTATCTAATCATCCATGAGATAACCAACCACTCAAGGAATAAGGATATTAATATAACTCGAGGATAGTTATAAAATGGTATACTTATCACAAGTTAAAACATAAAATCTAGTCTAGAAATTTAGAAGATCTCGTATGTGGAAATGGATAAGGGAGAAATAATGTACGAGAGATATCTTGGTCAAATAAGGTATGAAATGGGGTGAAAACATTTGAAAGGAGGTGGTAAAAATCTCCATTTTTTCTATTTTAATGATCCCAATGGTTTGGATTCATGGTTGAAAAAACAATTTGAAAACTATGATTACTCGCTATCTAAACCCCCCCCCCCCCACCTAATTTGGCCATAGGTAATGTTTTAATAAATGTTTCACCAATTGTGAATAACTTTCAATACTTCAACACGAAACTAATTTTTTTGTTGGATCCCCTCACATAGTTTGATGATCTCACGTGCTTTAAAAAATAATTCACATCGTTTTAGGGCACGTGTAGTTCTAACCACACACCCTATGATGCAACTCCAAAATCCTTTAATATTATTCCTAGAGATCTTTAGGATTACTAAATCAACTAACACACCTCTCTTCCCATAATCCTTATCCATAAATAATATTTCATCGCGGTCAAACTCTAAAAATTATTTTCTAATTTCTATTTTTAAAATTTAATCATCTAGAAAATTGAAATTCTAAACATTCATTAATAATAAGAACCCTTATAAAACATGATATCTTATCACTTGTCCACATTAGCACTTATTATCCATAATAATAACCAATTGACATACAAAAACAACTCTCATCCTATTTAATTCATGAAAATTCCATTAAAATGAAAATATTCCATTTCTGACTACCCAAAAAAAATTAATAATATCTCTAAGAAGAAGTCATATGGATTCTAAAATTCATGCTATCACTCAGAGTCCTTATTCTATAATGATATGATGGTTTATATCTCTCATCTATCATTAGAAACCAACATCATTAACCTATTAAAATTTCCATACCCATGGTGTTCCTCTTCATATGGATTATCTCAAAAATCCAATTCCTAACTATGAATCCTCTCATGATCAAAATTACAGATCAAGTAACATTCTATATGGTGAACTAAACTACTTACCTCGGTTCCTAGTGTACCATACATCAATTATCATGGGGGAACTATAAATGTAGTACCAACTCTTGTTTTCAAAACCCATGTCAGAGTGGTCATGCCTCATCATCTATATACAACATGAGGAAGTTGGCCTTCCCTGGGAAGTCCCCCAACCAAAGCCTAACCCTCTTGCTCCATATCAAGATCGATATTCCAAATACAGTTTCTAGTCAACTAAAACTAATTAAATTGGGGAAAGATAGTTGTAGAACATCTATCCAAATATTCTCGAAAAAACATAACTACACCCATTGACAGATCATTAGTAAACAATCTTCAGGAATTTACCACCGAATAAATCCTATGAACATATAGTAATGATCTCTAAGGCTCTTACCAAACCCTTAATTAAATTACATTATTGAAATAAAATCCTATGTTACCTAAGGTAACATAATAAATTTTCATGTTTCCTTATGGAAACTTACAAAAAATTAATGTTACCTTTAATAATTTTAGAAAAAATCAGGTAACCCTTTATTAATAATTTAAATCATCATGTCGGAATTAAGTACATTAATAAAACATTGTGTAACCCTCCAAGAAAATTATCAATATCATGTTTCCCCTCATTAAATCATTAAATATTCATGGTTCCCTTCAATAACATAATAAAACATAAATTTACCTTTATTAAATCAGTAAAAAATATTATCAAAAGTCATTTAAATATGAAACCTTCTTGTTACCATTTAGTAACATAAAAAGCATTAATTTACCCTTGAGAAAGAGATTATTCAATAGGTTTAGGTAGACCATTTATCATAATCAAATCAGGTACAATATCTAGCTACCCAAAACCCATCATTATGCCCTGACATGAGCATTAAATCTACAGGATAAGAAACATTTCTTGGTTCAACCTAATCTATCATTACCCCATATTCGATATTTATCATAACAAAAAAATTATGTATGAGTCCAATCCTTCATTAACCATGTATGCCTTATGTTTTAAACTTCACATAATATCTATAATAATTATGCAATAATGATATACCAATGATTGATCTTCATTATTCTAATTATCCCTCACACAAAAGTCATATAGCAAGATCATCATCCCACTCCCCACTTTAGGATTTTCCTAGTTATCATTTCATGGAAAATAAAAACATATCCCATGAAACATGATTTTTGAAACACCAAAAAATGTTTCTAAATATGGACAAAATGCTTATAACATGTGAGAACATTAATCATTATCCTATTATAAGTATAAAAATAATAGTTTCAATCATATATGCCCACAAAATGATCTGTTCAGTCCATGGTCATAGATTTCATCATCATCATACATTAAATAAAAAACCAACCAGGTCAATGGTGTTACAAAACAGGATCTATTTACATCTTCATCCAAATAACTTGGAAGAAACCTTATATCAATTAAAATATTAGGGATATGTAGGCCTAATGGAACCACACATCAAACTATGATAATGTGTTTATGAATCATTAATCCTATATATCGGGGTGTTTTACATGACCATTATCAGGCGAATGATAATATGAGTCATATAACATTGTAAAAAATAAGTGTCACAATGATGAGTAATAAGATTACCAAGACCTTGTAATTTCAATCCCACAAAACTAATGAATATTTAATTCTCACATCTCTAACAAGGATAAATATTCAAAAGAACCTCCAATCTACCTGGTTCATTGTTCTTCAACTAAGATCAGTACCCAATCCAAAAATTACATACACGCATCACATCATATACCTAAAACATGGTGTTATCATCCATATATACTTATTATCTATATTGGAACTATCAAAACCATTATATCTCGTCAATTTAACAAGAGGAACCATCTTAAATGCTAGTGTTATACCTAATAGGTCACTATACTCTCCTGCATGACATATTTTTTCAATAGAATAATAATTCCAACTGAGACTCATGGGAAATAATTGTGTTCATATATAATAAATTCATCATGGTATTCTAAAACTAACTCCCACACTTGGTTATTTTCTATAAACATTAATAAAAGTTTTATTTAATCCATCTCATCAATTCAATTTTTTCATAAACATTAATTAGGCTCTGAGGAAGGAAATTTCATGTTTAATTTATAAATGAAAACATTTTAAGAACTGTACTAGGAACATTAATTTCCAGATTTCATATATTATTCTGGGAAATTTATCGTATAATATCCTTTAAAACATTAAATATCCTAAATTTCTCATAATTATTCCTTGTTAATGGAAATTTGAATTAAAATATTTATAATGAAACACTATTTAGGTTTCAAGTGGAATTTTAATTTACTAGCATCTCATAGAAATAAGAACTAAAAAATGGTCATTTATCATATTAAGGTGATCAGTTAACTAAAATTCCTTCATAAACATTTATGAAACTTTATATGATTTTCTAACGATACTTTAAATAACTATCTCATTTATATAAACATACGACTAAGGGGTTAAGTTTCATGTAATGCAAAGATAACATCACATTATGAGGGTTAAGCCATTCGAAATTGGGTTTAGTTTTGTGAGTAGACATTCCAAATGTTTGGATGTTATACTAAATAAATTGAAATAGGTATCCCATTTATACTTAATCAATTTATAATTATGTTGATAAGTATTTATATTACAAACCCTTGTTGTTTTGATTTCATAGAGATATATTGATAATATTGTACCATGAGGATAGAATCATGTAAATAAGAATTAATTATATTTTTATCCATTCATAGATTTTGGAGGAAAACTATCCCCAAGATAAAATTGACATTACAATTAACTAACATCCATTAAAAACAAAGATTTTATAAAAATAAATCCAATTCCATTAAAATTAAAATATTATATTTATGTTAATTTTTTAACAATTTTATGATTGTTTACTAATTTAATTAACATCTAGAAAGATAGATATAGTTTAGTCCTCATGTTATATAAGAAAGATATGTTTCGGATAATAAAGAAATTTTATTTACCCGACCATAAACCATATCTACTGTAAAGACCTGACAACAGTTACCCAGAGCCAGTTCCAGGTTACATTACATTGACATGATTACAATAAATTCATGTCCCGAAGGAACAAATAATTTAGTAGATTTTGGAATCAATATAATTATATAGGTTCAACAAAACATCTTGAATGAAAAAAATACTAATTTATTCCATTAGAAAATTCCATTCCTCCTAGTTTATTCCTACAAGCCACTCATAACATACTTCATCAGGTCCTAGGAAAATGAAACCTATGAAAGGGGTGTTGTAAAACACTCAGTAAGAGTAATAAATACATTGGATGATAACATAAATATTGGAAATAGATAATAATTTAAAACACATGCCTTTAAAACAAATAAATTGAACATAATATGTTAGGAATATGAGCTGAGTAAATATAAACATGATAAAACATAATCATGGGTATGACCACATGAAAATTGAATTTATAGCTTCATAATGAGTGAAATTAAAATTTTGAACATTATGAAACATAATGTCAAGGCCTCATCCAGGACATCTAAAAATGATTAAGGCCTCAGCCAAAACCATATCTCAAAATGGGAAGGCTTCGTCCACGGCCATGTTTATTTGTATCATAAGACCTACTGATGCATCGAGGTGCTATAGCAAGCCCCACCCATCACATAATAATTCCAATGCATTCCTCATATGAGTGGGGATAAACATAAACAACATTTACATTCATATTGAAACTAACATATGAAATGTAATTAACATTTCTTGAACAATAATATTAAACACTAAACATTCATAGTAAACTAGTGAATGGTTTTAGGATAGAACATAAAATATGAAACTACTCATAAAACATTCAATTAAATATTGTAGATTATATCATACATGATAATAAACAAGACTTTTGACATATATGTAGATACCCTTATAAAATCATCATGTAATTCTTGAGATAAATACTCTTCTACTTTGAAAATAAGAGTTCTTTTGGAAAAGTATTTATACAAAACAAGAATTTAATTAAGATAGTAATTTAATAATAAAATGAGTGATTTTACAAAGATAATGGTTTCTTAAAACAGATTATAATGTTCCCATGAAAATAGGTAATAATTTTAGAAATTCCCTTATATAAGGATTGTATTTTTGGATAAATTAATGAATGATTCTTTTAAAACATATATCTCCCAATAAATTATGGTATGATTCTGGTTGGAAAATATATATGGATAATTCAAACCGAAATAATGAAGAGTGAATATAAATTAATAGTAATTTAATTGAGGTATGTAGATAATAAAAGTAACCCGAATGAAAATGATGGATCGGGTGGAAAAAAACCCTTACATTATGTCTGAATGGTCCGCTCTTGACCTTATGGTCCCTGAATATGAAAGTAGACACATTATTAACATAATTAAAAACCTATTAGAAATTTATTTATCTTATCATAATTTTTTTGTTCATTTATATCCTATTTTATAAAATATAAGATTGAATTCCATTATTTATAAGTGTTCATTTTCTTGATTTTCATAATCAGTTCACTTCTTTTTATGTAATGGAGATCATGTGGAATGGATGTAAATCTCTAGAATTATATTTACATATTATTTATGAACATACATAGTTGTTAAAGTTCAGTTAAATTATTTTTTACATGGAATGAGGATGAATCATTATATGAAATATTAATGAGTTTCATTTAGATTATTTTAGCAGTATTTTGATTATTAAGAATTAGTTTGGTCATATAATTTAAAATTATTTTCATATACTTGTTCATAAATAAACAACAGGTTATAATTAATATATTATAGTCTATTTGAGCTATCAAATTTAATTAATTACTTGTAATGAGGGATAAATTTAAGAACAAACCTTCGCCGTCCATGAAGGTTGTAAATTGGCACCCCACGGATAATGATTTAGTTTATAAAATAAAAGATAGAGAGAGAGTGTAAGGATATTGATGATGGTTCTTCAATTCACACGGTGTAATTAAATTATATAATTGATATAATAATTTTCTTGGTCATTTGGAAAGATGAGTTAAGTAGAGGATAAGAGAAAGGAACATGAAATGAAAATGAATGAAATAAAATGTGAATTTACCACTTGAATCCACATCCTTGATAATCTCAATAATGGAAGGGGTTTTGGTATTTTGGCAACACCCAGATCTATTGGACGTGGGGAGTGACTAGGTAAGGGTATTTGGGAATAACATTTAATATCTTAAAGTCTTATAGGATTTCATAGTAGAGGGAGTGGGGGGGATTTATAGCGGAGAAGAGGAGTAATTGCTTAATATCATAATCATTATTTTAATATTTTGAAAAAAAGATAATCAATTATATTTATTCTTATGACCAAGAATGGTAATATTTTCAATTAAGTTGTAACCAAGTGGCCTTTAATTATCCTTACATTAGTTTTGACTTAATAAATAATGTATTTTGTATTTATCGTAAATTATCTTATTTTATTATCCATAAAAAATTCGTGTATTTCTGTAAAATCCCTAAAATTAACCCCAATGATTTTTTGAGCTGTACAATTAAAAAAGTAACTCCATTTTTTTTAAGATAAGTTTCTAAATATTATTAACTTAATTTTTAATTAAAATCAATGTCTACTCAAAAAATATCAATTTTAAAACTATAAATCATTTTCATCGCATTGAAAAATTAATCAAGATCTCAGTATCTTGTTAACTTAATAAAATAATATACTATTATTATTTATTATTCATAAGGGTCATATTACTATTAATATTACAATTCATACGCATATGTTACTATTCAAAAATTACATTTATCTTATTAGACTCTAAATATCTTACTGAATGCAACTCTTTTTGTGAGTTCTTTGATTGTCAAATCATAGAGGTGGAAAGAATTATGTTCACTAACTAGGTTATAACAGTGTCATGTTTTTAGAGACTCATTATTTCAGGAATTAAATATTTATTTTCAAAACCTTGTAGAGTTTCATTCACCCTTACAAAAATTTCATCCTTGAAATTCACAAAATGTTACCTCACAAAAATATTTGGGTAGGTCTTCATCATAAGCTCCAGAGGCTCGCATGTTGCCTCTTCAATTTTATGATTTCTCTGAAGTATCTTTACTAGTCAGGTCATTTTATTCCTCAACAAATGTTCTTTAGTGTTCAGAATCTAGATAGGATCTTCACAATATGATAAGACAGGTTCCAATTCTATACCTTTAGAAGTGAGGACATGTGTTGGGTCTGACATGTACTTTATCAATAGTGAGACAAGAAAATCATTGTGTAATTTAGAAAGGCTAGGTGGGATAGCCAAATGATATGCAACAGCTCCAATTATCTTTTTATTTTCAAAATGGTATATATACCTAGGGCTTAGTTTCCCTTCTTAAATCTTATAAAACCCTTTCATTGAGATACTTTGATGAAAACATGATTTCCCACTTGAAACAGAAAATCCTTCCTCCGATTACCAACATAGATCTTTTTTTATACATTGAGATGCATTGGTATGGCGTTGAATATTCATTACCTTCCTTGTTATTTCATGTATAGGCCTTAGACCCACAAACCTCTATTCTCCAACATCATTATAACAAGTTGGGGTAAAACAAATCTTTTTGTACAATGATTCATATGATGCCATTTGAATACTTTAATGGAAACTATTATTTTAGGAGAATATAATAAAGTAAAATATTGATCCCACATACCTTGAAAGTCATGGGAAAATGATCTCAACATATCCTCTAAGATTTGTATCATCTTCTCTGATTTCCCATCAGTTTAGGGTGATATGTCATACTCAATCAGTATTCAGTATACAAATATTTCTAAATACATTTCTGGAACTTCAATGTAAATCATATATCATGATCAAAAAAAAATTGAGAGAGGTGCTCCATGAAGTCTCACAACTTCATTTATATAGATTCGTGTTATTCTCTCCAGTGGATATTTCTCCCTTATAGTGAGGAAATGGGAAGATTTCGTAAGTCGATCAATAATTACCCATATCGCATCATTATTCCTTGGAGTTTTGGGTAATACAGGGAAACAATCAATTTTTATGTCATCCTATTTCCATGTAAGAATTGTTATAGGTTGCATGACTCCTTTTAGATGTTTCCTTCCAGCCTTCACTTGATGAAAAACTAAACATCTTAATACTTAAGCCACAATTTCCCACTTCATGTTTTCCCACTAGAAATGTTCCTTCAAATCTCTATACATCTTAGTGGTACTATGATGTATGGAGAAATTTGAACTATGGGAATCATCCAACGACTCCCTTTTTAGGTTGGGTATAGCTGCAACAAAAATCTTCTTCAAAAATTTCAGAACACCATCTTCACACACAAATTCATCCATCTTCCCATATTTCATAGTATTAATTTTATTTCGAAGGTTCTTTCCATCAGGCAGAAAACTTTTAATCTTTTCTAATAAAAAATTTTGGTAACCCAAATTAATTTTTTGGATATTTCACCTTATTTGATAATTCACATATCCATCCTCACTAGATCCATGTACAATAGATCCTTATCAATACTCATTATGTTGAAAAATTCATGATCCTTTCTGATCAATGAATCAGCTACCTTCTTTTCCTTTCCTAGTTGGTATTATATAGTACAATCATATTAATTGAGTAGTTCTGGCCATATCCTTTTCCTCATGTTTTGTTATTTCTATGAGGATATTTATTTTAGACTCTTATTATTTTTATATATCTAATATTTTTCTCCATAGTGATAATGTCTTCATATCATTAGTGAAATTATTATCACTAATAACTCACGATCATGAGTAGGATAGTTTTTTTCATGTATTTTTAACTATCGTGATGCATAGGTAATAACTCTATAATTCTACAAAAGGACACAACCAAGTCATTTATTTGATGCGTCACTATAGATCACAAACCTTTCATTCTCTAATGGTAGATATAGGATTGGTTTATTGACTAATCTGTCTACAATTCTTTGAAACAGTCCTCAAATTCTTTTGTCCATTCAAATTTTACCCCATTACGTGTATGCTTGGTTATCAGTTTGGCTGAACATGTGAAGTTCTAAACAAAATAACGATAATAACCTACTAAAACAATAAAACTACATACCTTAGTTTTTCGTTGGAGTATCCAATTCTTGTATAGCCTTTGTCTTCACACGATCAACATATATTCTATCATTAGAGACAATTTTTCCTACAAAGGAAACTGATTGAATCCAAAATTCACAATTTCTAAAAATCCCATATTATTCATTTCTTCTAAGAGTCTTGATTATAGTGCATAAGTGATTTTCATGATTCTCTTAGCTTTTGGAGTAAACCATGATATAATCAATAAATGCCATCATAAATCCATCAATATATTATTTTAAAACCCTATTAATTAGATCCCTGAAAATAGAGGGTTCATTAGTTAGTCCAAAACGAATTACTGTAAACTAGTAATGCCCATACCTAGTATGAAATGATATTTTTGGAATGCATACCTTCCTCACGAGAAACTGATGACATCTAGATCAATGATAAATATTCAAAAAATCTTGGGCTCTATCAAGATGATCAAATAAATCATTAATGCAAGGTAGGGGATACTTTTTCTTTATTGTTATAGAATGGATCTCCATGTAGTCAATGAACGACCTCAAAAATCTGTTTGTATTCTTAACAAAAATAACATGGGATCTTAATGGAGAAACAATAGGGAGAATAAATCATTTATCACTTAATTGATCTTATTGTTCATTCAATTCCACTAACTACACAATGGACATTCAATAAGGGGTCTTTGATATGGGCCTTGAATTAGGAATTAAGTTAATAGAAATCTCAATTTTCTCCTCTAGAGGATGTCTTGGTAAGTCTTCTAGAAACACATCAATATATTCTTACACAATAGGTTCATCCACTATCGAAATATTCCCTTCCTCACCCATATTTATTACATTCCCTTCATCCCCAATAATTTAATTCAGTAGAGATATTAGGGTGCATCAAGATGAGAATCATAGGGTGATGTTTCTTCCCTAAAGATAAGGTATTCCACATCGTCCTAAAAAATTGCAACCCCATTACTCTTACAATAAATTTTCACATCATGGTTCGAAATAAAATCCATACCATGAATTATATCAACATAAATCATGGTTAGGAAAATAAATTCAGTAGATAAAGCATGTTTATATGCCATAATGGGGACTTCCAGACACAACTTTGTTGCAATGATACTTCCCTTCAATGTTTTGACTAGAAAATACCTTATTAAATCAAATTGGAAATATCTAATATTATTGGGAAACTGGGAAGATATGAAAGATAGAAATAATAAAAAATCTAATAAATCATTTGATGTGTTTAAGGAAATGATTAAAGTACCTACCACCACATCATTAGGAACTTCAATATCAGCAGTTGTTATTGTATGAGCTTGTCCCTACTCCCTTGTCCATTTCAATGGCTTGCTTCATTCACTCTTTGAACAATAATTAGCATATTGTCCCATCTCCCTACTATTATATCATTAAAAATTAATAGCTTCTTTCTTCCCATTACAATCACTAGTAATATGGCCTTTCTATCAACATTTTTACCATAATTATTTTCATTTTAAGAAAGCACTAGGTTGTCTCCTTCCACAATTGTCACATAGTGAAAATTTAACTCTTCCATTCTTCTAAATTTCATTGCTTCCTTTAAAAATATTTTCAGCATACCTCTTATTCTATTTCATTCCATTAAAGTAATAAGAATTAGATAATTCCTTTTCTATCTTGATATCACATGAAACTATTTCATCATGTGATGAGAAACATTTGGAGGCCACTGACCATAGAAGGAATGGATTTAGGCCATCAAAGAATGGATCCATATTTATCCATGGATTACGTATGTATTCCACAACATATCTTTCTGTCCATGTGAAGTTAACTTCAAAATTTTCAACATTCTCCTCTGCCTTTTTCCTAAAATTTAGAAACGGTCTTTCCGTATTTCCTCAATTTTCACATGGAAAGTATTTTTCTAGGAATATTTACTTAATATTTATCTAATACATGTCTTATATCTCTTCCTCCTAATTTTTGTTTTGAATTAACCACTACCACTAATTTGTATCTCTTAATAAATGATAAACTACTATGATGACCATCTATCATTCATTACATCCCAAAGCGAGAAATATCTCCTCTAGGGAACATATCCATTACTCAACTATAAATGGGTTTTTATTCCCAATTAATGATGGAGAATATTCTCGCAAAAAGAGATCTAACATATCTCCTCCATTTGGTGGATTCGGATGCTTCATATGTGTACAATTATTAGTTATAAACTGCTTTAGTTGTCCCAGTATAGTTATAAGTTAATCTGCACCAGTTGAAGCTCTAGATCCACCATCATTATCTTGCATCAGAGGTAAATCACTTCCTGGGATACATGTGTTCATTCAATTTCCATTTATTCAACTATAATCAATTTCTAGATAACGGAATATACCAGATTAGGTTTTGAATCATAATTTATAATCTTAACTTAGCAAAATACACAGCATAAATTGAAATCTTATTCATGGTTAATCCTATACTCCCAAATTTGGGTTCCTTAAAGAAAAATTTATATTTAAATCATTTAAAATAGATTGTAATGAAAATGTGACTTATCTTATGCATATCTCCAAGGAGTGTCAAACCAGGTGAATATTAAGGCATGTTGTCGTGTACCTGGATACCTAGGGTGAAGACTGTAACTCTATGATGGAGTTTTCACGCCTTGGTATATCTGTCCTAGAACCACTTCCACTTGTAGAATCTATACAGTGATGTATATTCTAGAAAGATCCACATAATATATTCCTTAAGAAAATATTAGGATGTTCTTGTATGTTTATCCTCAAAGAATATCTTATAGTTTTTATCCCTAATCTATGTTTTCTTAATCTCATTTCCATGTTTTCTACTAAACATACTCTAATACCAATTATAAAGACCCGACCCTAGTTTCAAGACCCGATGACTTATAACATTAAATTTTCATTCATACAAGAAAATAATTTCCAAAAGGAAATAATAGTTTAGTATATTTTGGGAACAATATATATATAAGTTCTGCATTACATCTTGAAAGTAAAAAAACAATAATTTATTCCATTAAAAACATCCATTCCTTCTAGATTATGCCTGAAAGTCACTCATAAATTACTTCATCATATCATGGGAAAATGAAACACAATAAATGGGTCAGCTCAAATGATCAGTAAGAGTAATAAATACAATAGAAGATAACATAAATATTAGCCATAGTGAATAATTGAAAACTCATGCCTTTAAAAGAAAAAATGTGAACATAATATGGCAGGAATATGAGATGTGTAAATATATCCTTAATAAAATATAATAATGTGTATACCCAAATCAGCATTGAATTTATAGCTTTATAATGATGGAAATCAATATGTAGGAAATTCTGAAACATATCCTTATGTCCTCGGCCAAAACAATATCCCCAAATGGGCAAGGCCTCAGCCATGCCCACAACTATTAGACTCATGAGACCATACAATGCATCGAAGGGATATAGGGGGGGCCCACATAACAAATAATAAGTCTAATTAATTCCATATATGAGTGCGGATAATCATATAAAACATTTACGTTCATATTGAAACTAACATATGAAATGTAAATAAATTTCATTGAACATCACGATTAAATGCTAACCATTAGGAGTAAATTGAAGAATGGTTTTAAGATAGAAAATAAAAAATCAAAATATTAACAAACCATTCAATTTAATATGGTAGATAATATCTTACATTATAATCAACAATAGTTTTTAAATATATTATAATGTCATTATAAATCTTCAAGTAATTCTTGAGAAAAATAATATTTTACATTGAAAAGAATAGTTATTTTGGAAAAGTATTTGTATAAAACAACAATTTAAGAAAGAATTTATTTTAATAATAAAATTATTGATTTTGTAATGATAATAGTTACTAAATATATATTATATTGTCCCCATGAAAATAGGTATAAATTTGAGAAATTCCCTTGAATCAGGATTGTATTTTAAGAAATCTCTTTGAATGATCCTTTTAAAACATATAAATCCCCACAAATGAAGGTCTGATTCTGGTTGAAACATATATATTGATAATTGGAAGAAAAAAAATTGATGATTAAATATTAATTAATAAGAATTTAATTGAGGTAAGTTGATAATAAAAGTAACCCGAATGAAAATGGAGGTTCGGGTGGAAAACCCCATATCTTAAGTCTGAATATTATACTTTTGACCTTATAGTCCTAGATTATGAAATTGGAATCATTAAAAAATTAATTCATAACCAATTATAAATTTATTCAGTTTATCAAACTTTTTTATTTCATTTATGTTCATATTGAAAAGTTATAATATTTAATTCTGTCATTCTTGAGTGTTCGTTTTCTTGATTTTCATAATCAGTTCACTGGTTTTTATGTAATTGAGATGATGTGGAGTGGTTTTAAATATAGATAATTGAATTTAAATATTATTTGCGAAAATAAATAGTTGTTAATGGTTAGTTACATCATTTTTTTACCTTCCGTGAGAATGAATCATTTGTTGAAATATTAATGACAATCTTTTAGATTATTTTAGCAGTATTTTAATTATTAGGAACTAGTTTGGTCATATGATTTAATATTTTGTACAAATAATATTTTTTTAATGTTAAATAGGTTATAGTACATATATTATAGTATGTTTAAACCCGAAAAATGGTAACATAAACATTAGTGATGGTGAAATTTAAGAGAAAAACTTCTTCGTCCCCGAAGGTTGAAAATTGGTACCTCGCGGACGAGGATTTCCTTTAAAAAATAAAAGAGAGAGAGTAAGTATATTTATGATTGTTCATCCATATACATGATGTAATTACATTACATATATTATAAGGAATTTATCATGGTCATTTAGATAGAGTAGGTGACTAGAGGATAATATAAATTAATTTTAAATGAAAATGAAAGAAATAAAATTTGAATTTACCTCTTGAATTCACCTCCTTGAGAATCACTTTAAGGGAAGGGGTTTTGGTATTTTGGAATGAAAAATATCTATTAGACTTGGGGAGTGACTAGGGAAGGGTATTGGGGCTTAAATATGAGGATATTAATGGCTTATAAGAGTGAATAGAAGAGGGAGTTATGGGTGGTTTATAGTGGAGGAGAGGAGTGATTTTTGAATATCATAAACATTATTTTATTATTTTTCCAAAGACAGTGAATAGTGTTGATTTAGGTGGCCAAGAATATTAATATGTGAATTTTAGTAAGAACCAAGTGTCATTACATCAGCCTTACATCACCTATGTCTCAATAAATCATCTATTTACTATTTATCATAAATTATTTTATTTCATTCTTCATCAAAATTTCAAGAATTTTAGAAAAATCCCAAAAATTCACCTAACCATTTTTCGACGGGTAGATTTAAAAAATGAACACAATTTTTTTAAAATAATTTTCTAAATATTATTCAGTAAATTTTTAAATAAAATCAAAGTTTATTTGAAAAATTAAAAAATTTAAAACTATAATTCATTTTATATCAAATTGAAAAATTAATCAAGATATAATTATCTTATTACCTTAGGAAAATAAAATATTATTATTATTTACTGTTCATAAGGGTAATATTAATATTCAAATTACTATTCATAATGGTATGTCACTATTCACAAATATAGTTTTTCTTATCATACTCTAAATATCTCATTGAACGCAACTGTGTATGTTAGTTTTTCAAATTTCAAATCACAGAGGTAGAAAGAATTATGTTTAGTTGCTATGTTATAAAAAATTGGTTTTTTATTGATTTAGTTTTTCATGAATTCAATATTTATTTTCAAAACCACTAGTTGTTATAGATACAACATATAAATCTATCACATAATAAAGAATACAGGTATATAAAGAATAAAAACAAACAATTAAGGTATGAAAAAAATCATGATAATGGAAATTGAATCATATGTTTTGAATGATATATAAACAAAACTCATATATTTATATACTAGTATGATAGATATATTCCTTAAATATGTAACTAATATAATGGAAAAAATCACTCTAGGAAAAATAATTATTAACTGTAATTATGGGAAATAAGAACAAAACGTCACATCCCTAGTAACATAATCGTTCCCCCTTTAGCAGTTCGGATATTCCAAGACATTAACGATTTACAAAGTTCTAAAAGATTTATATTATCTTATATACCCAACAAAAATAGTAATACAAATGAAAATTGAGCCTCTAATATCTCTTTGAACCATCCTAATCTCATTTCACTCATATGAAACCAACCCTATGGTCCATATGTGATCAAGCATGCAACCTCACAAGGATGAGGATATTGAATAACATTGATTGTCTAATGATTTTGATTCGGGGAGATTATACCCTCTATATTAGTACAAAATATAACGCAAGAATAAATAAAATGTAAAAAATTGGGGGAAGATAATTATAAATTGAAAACATAATAGGTGAAAACAAAATCCAACCATGCATGAACATAATATTATACAAATACAAGGTATTCATTGCTTGTATCTTGATATACAAATATAGTAGGGATAAATAAAAATTAAAAATTAATTAAAAACCAAAATAATAACTTTGGTTTGAGTACACACTTGGTCCACAACTCCCAGGACAAGTCCTATCCCCAAGAAAGTAATAGTAAAATTGTTAGTCAAGTCTTATCCTATATCTATGAGATCTTATCGAGTAGCAAACATCGGCACAAACAAGGTGAGATTATAAATCCTTATTTTATGGCCAAAAGTGCATATTTCAATTCCAGTTTGTGAGTATACAGAATAATTATGTGAAATATATAAATATGGAAGTAGTACGGAGGGTGTGTATTAAGGAATACCTCATGCTTCATTTAATCTTGATTGTACATAATAATTATTTTAAAATTTTTGTCATATTACTCATGGATATAACCCCATAAGTCAATGAAAAGGTATAATGTTGAATCCACATAATGGGTGTGGGAATGCCCACATATCAAAACTAATAGAATCCAAGGATTTCTATCAGGAATTCTATGTGTGGACCTTGTGAAACAACCCATGGTGATCAAGCCCTGGTGTTTATATATGGACTATAATTACAAGGACTCACCATAAATATTCATCCTTGTAATAGGGATCTGACCATTTCAATGGAGAAATTATATGGTAATTCCAATAAAATGAATGACTAGGATCCAATAGAATATCCAATGAATTCTAGGAATGAGTACTTCAGAACAAGACTTGGAGATTATCCCATGCATTTTAGTTTTCCCAAAGTATGTTTGTGAATTATTGGTTACATGGTAATTAATTAATTAATTTAATACATTAATCCGATCTAATATGGAATTAACCACTCGAATGGAAAATAATGAACCATGTGATATCCATCTGTTCTATGCATGGAATGTAAAACTGAAATCCATGACATTATCATAGTATCTCTCAAAATTAATCAATCTACATACCATGTATTATAACCATAGAAATGAAATTTATTTATATAAGTAAAATCATTTAAAGTAAATATAATAGAATCAAGCTTCGTGATCCAAGCCATTTATTTAAAACATTCCCAGATAATTTCATTTATTGTAATCCAGTTTAATTTTGTAATCTGATTCCCATGTTATCATATTTCATTTTGTTATTGAATCATACAAACACAATTCCTTAATTTATATACCTCGTGGATCCATTTTAATAATCCATAAGTTCCATTTCATTATTTAAAATGAATCTATGGCATTAAAGGTATAAGTCATATGTGCTTGTACTGTAATTATATCAAGGATATTATTAAAATTAAAAGAACAACCTTGGAGGTATCTCCAAAATATTCAAATTATGTTCATAACAAGAAATTAACACGGTATCAAATTTTTTTTCCAGAATCCCTTAGATCTTTCGGATTCTTATGTTACCAAAACAATATCGTGATCAATATAATATTGCTAATATTTAGGTGACAGGACAAACACAACCTAAGGGTGTATTGATTACACCTCAAGTCATTTGATTGGAGTTAAAAATAAAATATATCCAATATGTGGTTAATTATGATTTTAAACATTAATTTGATGTTAAATTAGAGTTTTTTTGTTAATATAGTGGGGAAAGGCATAATAATACATGCGATTTTTATAGTGGAAATAATCAAAATGATCATAGTTCACTCGTCGTCCCTGACACAAACTAAGAGTGATGAGTCCCACTATATATACAATAATTAAAACATCAAATTACTTTTTACAACTTATATTCACAACCTAATTACAAATCCATTGTCCCATGTTGGATTAATCCCAATCCAGCCATTCCTTTTTCAACCTTGAGTTACACCCCAAGTATTCTACCTTTATCCTCTAGAAGAAAAACCAAATTCATGGATTTTTTGTGGGAGCAACAACACAATTAACTAAAATTTAATTGATATTATAACCCTTTATAATAACACATATATAATAATAGAAATAGTTAAAGGCTATATAACCAGATGCATGCTTGACAGTTGAAGTTTTGTGGTAGTAAGGAATCCTCCAGTAGAAAATAACCAAATGATTTTAATTCAGTTGGTTGTTATAATAGATCGTTAAAAATACAAAACTTGTATTGTTTGAGGGTACCATCAATCCCATTTCAATCTCATATACTAGTTATATAAACTATATATATTGATTTTATTTATACATTACATAATTCATACAAAAAGACCATTTGATATCAATTTTTTCCAAAGTAAGAGGTGTTCCAGAATATTTAAAAGTTTTACATTACTATATAAAAATAATATTCTATGTGAATATAATTTATAAATAGAAAATATATTTCCATTAACTCTCCCTTGATATCCAATAATAAATAAAAAACAATATAGTGGAACTCATTTGAACAATTAATACAGAAGTAAATAATAAGCATTAATATCCAAAGAATACTCCTTGATAAAAATAAATATTGTCCCATTGAATTTATATTCATTTGAATGTGGATATTTCAATTGCAAAAATATCAAATTGAATGACAACACACTCTTAATCCAATGTGAATCATGTTTAATTCATGCATACAAACATGAAACCTATTGGCATGGCCTAAATATAATTAATTAATAATTTTAAAAAACATTCTAACAATATACTTAAAAAAGATTTATAAAATTGAAATGGGAAATATAATATAGAATAGTCTATATTACTGGGATATGAAACATCATGTATAAATTTATAGAAAAATATAGGGAAATCCACATTAGTGAATTATGTATGAAAATTTGGTAAGGGGGTTCATGTATGGGATCCACATATCTGAATCAAGTAGTAAAGTCACTACATAAGAAAATTTATCATGATTCAACAATTTGATGATGAAGAATTCTGAAATCTAAAAACTGCTTCACATACATAGTTTTACAGATAAAACAAACCTTCGAAAGGGAAGAATTAGATTTGTATATAGTTTATATATATTAATGTAATTTAATTATTATTCCCTATAAAAATTAATCACCATATATTTCTTCTATATATGATATTATTAATAAAATATTGGATAAAAAATTCCAGAAAACTGTAGAATTTATTCTGAAAATATACATTTAAATATAGCTTAATTTTTAACATAATACGTGTTAATTAAAAAATTATTATCTTCTAATGAAATAAATAAAAACAATTATCTTTATAAATCAACAAGAATCATTAAATTATGAGTTTTTTATCTCAAGATATGGTCAAAATACATAAGTTAATAGATTCTATAAAATCAGCTATGTAGTGAACATTTAATTGGTGCCGTGAGTGATTTGGCTACCTGAATTGTGACGTATCAGGGTATATAAATGATATATGTCTCTTGAAATAAATGTATTATATAATACACTATATATTATTATAAAAATAAAGAAACCAAAATAAATATGTCAATAACAAATAAAACAATATAAGTCAAATGAAACTAATTATAATTACACACATTACAATGGACAAAAAAATCAAATGAAAAATCAAAAATATAGATCACCCCAATATACTAGAATCATCTCCCCATATTACAATACTATAGATTGGAAACAAAATATTAATAAACTAATACAAATCATAGAAAATAGTAATATAGAACCTTGAGTGGAATTGAGATTAATATTAAGGGGAAGAATAAAGTGGTATTTATAAGAGGTAATGTGACAATTAGAATAGTAACATGACTGTCAGAAATAGTAACATGACAAATGGAATAATAATTTCCCCTAAAAAATAAAATATAAAATAAATATTATATATTACTACTATTATATATAAATATAAATATTATAATTCTGAAAAATATATACAATGATTAAAAAACTCAAAGAAAATTTAATCACGTTATTAATAGTTTGTATTTTAAAGTGTTTTATTAAAATAACATATTTTCTATTATATAATTAACTAAAATATGTTTGTATTTAATTTTGGAAAAATTAATATGATATTTTAAATCATCACATCAAAAATTACGAGGGGGATTTTTCGGTAATTTTTTGAAATACATCAATTTTCAAGTGAATAGTAAAAATACATTTTTTCACATAATCGGTGTATCTCAAATTACATAATCCATAAGGTAATAATAAGATAATCCATTATATAACATAAGGATCATATATTAAAATATTTTATTTTATAAATGATTCATTAAGATACAACAATCTTAATTTTTATCCCTAAAAAGAACTTTCCAAAACCTAAAGTAAAAATTGATTCTTTAAAATAAAAATTTGTATTTCTCCATTTTCCATTTTAGTAAAGTAATAAATTCGAATTATAATGGGGATTTAAAGTATTAACCTTGTTATATTATATTTATATGTGATTTATATTTCTAGAAAATAAATACTATATGCTTTACCATTGATATAGTATTTTATTGAACAATTGTTTCAAAAAATACCCTTATCATCAAGTATAAATAACCTCTCTCCCTCCCATTGGAAGACCACTCATTCCACATATTCCCAAGCCTAACCTATGAAAAAACATCCATTTAAAGGCCCTTATAATAGATATTGATTTTATACGGTAAACTATATCCAAACAATATAGGATTTTATAAAAACATACAAGTGTTTCTACACCAATTTTTAAGTAAGTTTCGATCAACTATTCTTCTTCTTATTTATTATTATTCTTATCTTTATATTTTTTCAAAACCTATTTCACAACGAAACCATATAATATTAATTAGGAAATAAATTAACATTATATTAATGGTGTTAATATAAGGCCCTAGCATTAAACATTACTTAATCTTGACTTAAGTCCAGAATTCACATTGAGTATATTTTTAGGTTTAGATAATTAGAGAATTTGGAAATAACAATTACATAATAAAAACATAGAAATACAATGTGGACACTTCCAACTATATTTGATTTATCTATAACATAAATGTTTTTAAAAAAACTTGATTTTTTATCAGGTTTAATCATAATAACTTTTCCTTAATTATATCCTTGAATATATTCTCCTTTAAATTCTTTGAAAACATTAAAAAACGTGGGATGGGAACAAAAATCTCAGTAAGGGAACTAAAAATAAATAAAAACCGTTAGTCTAGTTAAATTCCAATATTCCATTCAATTTCCTTTGATCAGATGAAACAAAACATTTTCACGTGAATAACACTCATACCGTTTTATCAATGGAAAACAGTAAAACCCTTATCATGAAATTAAAACTCTTTTAAATGACTTAGATAATCATGTACATAAAAACCTTTCAAACATATTCTAATTGGAATATTAATATGGTTGACTCACAAATTAGAGATCTATAATTGGGATCACCCTTTGTATATGCTATATCGGGCTCACCTGTGAGCTATAATGGGTCTCAAACCTTCATATAAGAAATATGAGGCTCACTTGTTTCATATAATGCTCATGTGCCATTTCCGAAAAAAAATGCGTTCATCACAAAAACCACTTTTTTAAATGATTTTTCAAATCCCATATAAAAGAAATTTATGTATAAAAATAAAAATTTCACTTAAGGACTCATTTTCAAAACCAAGATACCCAAATAAATTAATAAGTAATTTAGTTTCATTTTAAAAGACATTAATCCTTATTGGGGAAGCCAAATATCGAATAACGGTTACGTCGGTGGAGAAGTTGTTGTCACCGTATACATTAGAAAAACACTCCTTTTTTTCCAATTTCTAAAGAAATTAAAACTTGCTATATTAAAATATTATATTGAAAAGATTGAATGAAATTCAATATTGAAATAAAATTGTATGTATATTACATTTATACCAATATAAATAAATTAGTAATTTAATATTAGGAAGAAAAATATTTGATAAATAAATCATTAAATGTTCAAGGTGTCACATACCACTTTGAACATTTAAAAATTAATCTCCAAGATTTAATAAATAGCATTAGTATAGATAAAATGTGGATATCAAATGTAAAAGTGGTTGTACATACACCTCATAAAATAATACAAGTGCATATTATCATGAAATGCCTCAATGAATGTATATTGAGACGAAGTCCCTTACAAAGATCATATCATTAGATTAAGGATAAATTAATGACATAATTATGAGTGGGAAAAAAATACACCCAATATAAGTTTATATTATGTCTAAAACAATCAGGGGTAATTCACACATATTCATCAAAAAAACAATTCTAATGGCATTGATATTTAACTCAATTAATGGATATTGAGTTAAAATATACCTTACAAAGATCATTTTGTTAATAAAATAGATCAATTATGTATATTACATATAAATACACATAAATAAATTATAAACAAAAGATAGGATATCAATTTTTTTTCTCACATTATCATACAAT
Source organism: Viscum album (assembly GCA_963277665.1). NCBI lineage: Eukaryota > Viridiplantae > Streptophyta > Magnoliopsida > Santalales > Viscaceae > Viscum > Viscum album. The sequence goes on from OY728143.1 coordinate 1,617,256,192, forward strand.
GACATAATCATTAAGTAGATGATTAAAACGAAGAATGGAAATTAGGTTATGAAGTTCCCTTAACTTAATTATGAATCATCATGTAAAGTCATTATGTTCCTAAATAATAATTCTGGTTAATTTATACTTTATTTAGATCCATTTTAATGTTTTTTTCAATTTATATCACTTATTATCATGTTATAAAAATTAAATAATTATTTAAGTTCATATCGGTTGTTTGTCAATATTCTGTACTTGAGTCGAAAATAAACTTGTTGGGTTGTAAATTTTCCATGTGGTCAATATTCCATTCTCTGTGGAATATTATACATGATTTAAATATCATATATATCAAGTACATATGTATTTATATTATCCATAATTTTTGGAGATATGAAATGAAATGCAGAATTTATGGAGACAGTAGGTCGTACATAAGAATGAATGCTACATTCATTTCTTTGTCATATTTAAAGAATAATAATAAAATGATATAAATATATATTATAATACCAGTATTAAATTTATGTAATTTATGTCACATAGGTTTAATAAAACCCTCTTTTATACATTCCATGTATAGAATGAACGAGTCATATGACTTTGTTATGGCGGTAGTCCACACTTCCACAAATGAAATTATGTATTTACACATTACGGAAAACATAAAGGTATTTCATAAAAAATTATAGAATAATAGATAAAAAATAAAAATAATATATTTCATATATAAATACAGTTCCATCATAATGGCCACCATGATGGGTGGTGGGAAAAAATTGAACAATCATCATTTTGTGAGGCAGTAGTTAATCGTACACAGCAACAATAGGTTCTATATCAATTAGATGGATGTGTATGTATGTTTAGGTCTAACCCTTATCATAAAAATCATATTATATTGATGATACTAGATTTTTTATAAAATAATGGAATAAAAAGACCATATAAGTCGAGAAGGAAAATAAATGAATGGATCTTGAGAGAAGATGTTACCTCAAAATTGAGTAATTCCTTTTGATTTGAGCCAAAATGCTTCATTGATTTGCCTTTTACCCAAGGTAAGGATTCTAAGATTATGGGAAGGATGTTGGGAGATTATTTAAGAATATTTTAAGTGATCCAAGGTTCTTGAAATTAATGTTTATGTGGGTAGATGTGGTGTCTCTTTATAAGAGAGAGGAGAGGCACTTTAGGAATGTCTTGAAATATTATTTTATTATAAATTTATTTTAGAAATCTAGTAGTTTCAAAGTGATAAATTCCTAGCATAATATGAGGATGGCTCAAAAGCCTCTCATCCAATATATTTTAGACATTTTTAGGTCACAAAATTAATATTATATTTTATCTTTAACCCTTAGATAAAAACATTAACTCTTACCATGTCTTCTTGGATTTTCATAATATATGGTTACTATTATAATTATTAAATTCCAATTGAATCACAAGTAGATCATTTATAAAAATTTTAGGATTATATATGTGTTTTGTAATAATATTATATTTTTAAAATATTATATCATTTAATAAAATAGTAATTTTTTTCAAAACCGATTTATGTCAATTTTGACACTATTTTGAAATTTATTTTTGTTAATGCCATATAAACATGATTACTTCTAACTAAATGCATTCCCTCATCCCTAACATGTCAATTTCATCCAAAAAAAATTATTTTTGGAATCATCATTTTAAAATTAAATTTATTGTTATATTTATAATATCATTTATTTGAATATTTCATTAATAAGGTAATCGTTACATCATCATTGTGTCATTAAAATATTTATTCATTTAATGTATAAAAATTATAAAACATTTACCATGATTTAGGAAAAAAAATTATATTTATAATTCCTATAATTATTTCAATTTATCATTTATATAATCCAAATTAAAATTGGTTTAGTCAAGATATACATTTTTGTGTTATATTTCCATTTTCTTTAAATTGAATATTATAAAAGGTCATTATCACACCCAAGTGGCACCATGGGGTCCAACATTAGACCTAGGGATGTACATGGTCATTAATATCACATTAAATAGTATTATTACATGTGTTAGGATAGATTAATGTTATTATTATATTATTTTTTACCCTTATTTTCTTTACTTTCCCTTTACCATGGTAAATAAATAAATTACTAATGTTACTATTCATAATGTTAAAAACTAAAATGTACATAATTGAAAAATTTGGAAATTTTGATTCGAAATATGGAATCCATTTTTCCCAATTCAAAACAAATAAGTTTCATTAACTAATTTAAAATTAATTCTCGTTTTCAAAACTAGAAAACAGGTTTTTAAAAAGTTAACACTATTAAAAGATTAACATGTGTTTAGATCCAATTTAAAAGTTAAATTACACCAAATGATTATAATTGGACTAAATGAAATAAAACATAATAAAATTACAATTTAAACCCAAATAAAGTAAAATATCACCACATAAAAAAATTATATGAATAGGTAGTTTTGAATTAAAATACTGTATTTTTTACTATTTAGAAAAAAAGTTATTTTATCGGAAAAATATCAAATTTTATAAAGAAGAAAATTTTGAGGTCCTGCTTCTAAAGAAAACGTTTATTTTATCAAATAGAACATATAAAATTGAAAAAAAAATTATTTTGATATAGGATTTTACATCAAAATTTAGTAAAATGGACTTTTCAAAAATATTAAAGTATTTTACGCTAAAAATTGGATTCGTTCTCATTTTGAGCCTACAAAATTCATTGGATAAATGTAGAAACATTTAAAAAATATGTAAAATTATAATATATATTTAATTCAGTTCATTCATTCCAATACAACAGTTAGGTGTAAACTACTATTTAAAATAATAATATTTTTGTTATATTATTTTTCGGTATAACTCAGTGTTTTGTGGAAGTTAAGATATCAGAGAAACCCATTGTTTCTTGTCTGGAATACTATAATACATCATTTCCAGATTATACTAAAATTAATTTAAATTCCAAAAAAATAATAGAAATGAAAATTTATTATTCTATAAATACCAGGGATATTTTATCATTCCCCCCTTTTGTAAATTGCATCCTTGAAATTTTAAAATTAGGCTCAAAATGTACAGTGATAATCCTATATTAGAAAAAGATTCAATAAAAATATCAGATAAAAATAAAGAAAGATAAGTACAAAGGTCGCCTGAGATAACACATACTAGGATTCCATGTAGGAAAACATGGATATAGAGGAAAAATTAAATATCTTGTTCTAATGGAGAGTGATATAAAACACTATCAAGATAATGTTAACAAGTAGAAAACCATTAGCTTAGGATAGGTTAAACAGTCATTGAATTCCAAGTAGGAAAATAAAAAAAATACATTTTTGTTTTAAAAAAAATTTCATAATGTTGAGGAATTTATTTATGAGCTTGACTAAGAACATAATAATATATACTTACTTGTCAAGTAGGGTTTAATCCTTTAATAAATATCTACCGCAAACCCATATTTTCTCTTAGCGATTAGTATTCAAGAAGAATAGATCACACCTGAATCACTATATTCAACATCTAGAGAATCACATAACCCTGAAAATATGGACTATATTTTTTCCGTAATTTATACATTAACTAAAACCAAAATGGTCAGTACAAGATCAAATAATCTCCCAAAAATAATAATCCTTTATAAGGATAAATACATCTTTTAATCTCCAAAATTCAATAGTAATACAAAAGTTCTATATAGAAAATTAAACAAATAGATGTCCTTAAAATTCCTCAAAATAATCCAAACTATGATTGAAAACCAAAATTTTGAAGCATTTAATTACATAGTTTTCCACAATAAATCTTAATATTTATCTCCAAAAACATCGAATACTCCTAAAGTCTCATTCTTAAAAGTAATTAACCTAATCACATATTCTCCAAGAAAGGTTAATCATTTCCAGAAATAACAACATTTTTCATATTTCCTCAATAAAAACATATATTCTTCCAAAATAAAATTCCACCATTACTCCTCAAATGAAATCCCCTTGTAATTTATTTTCCATAGGACTATAGTGTTCCCAAAAGAGAGAATGTCTTCCAAAATAACATTAGTCACTTAATCCCAAAATAATTTTCCTATAATAAATATTTCCATTTTATAAAAAATAATTTCCCAAATAAACTTATTATTGATCCATAAAATCATTTAACTTGAAATAGAAAGTCATTCTAACCAGGGACTTTACATAGTCTAGTGGTACGCGATAAATCCTAGTCACAGTTCAGTTCTGGGTTGTATTTCTGTAGCTTTGTCTAACGCGATGGGTTGTCACACAGTCTGTGTGTTGCCCTTTTTCAAACACTATAAAATTCATATAACATTCCAAAATGTTATAAAGAACTAAAAAATAACCATAACAGGTTTTAACCTCAAATTTTTTTTCATAGATCTCATTTTTCATTCCAAAAACTAATAACCCATAATTTCTCATAAAATTCCATTAGTCGCATTAATATTTCGAATAATAAATCCTAACTAGAGGTTTATAAGATATTGATATAATGATAAACCTTAAAATTATAAACCCATGATGATATCCCTAACTCTTATGAAAACATCATAATCTATAACACTATCAAAACTGACCTATGATACAAACTATAAGACCCTGACCTTAAAAGTTACTCTATCATGAGTTAAGTCAAGAATTCACATTGAGGATATTTTTAGGTTTAGATCATTAAACAATTAGGCCATAACAATTACATTATAGAAACATATAAATACAAAGTGGACACTTCCAATAGTATATGTTTCTTCCATAACATAAAAACACTTCAAAAATCATGGTTTATAATCATGTTTAATCATAATAACATTTTGGTGATTCCACTATTGACTTTATTCTCACAAAAACCATGTGAACCAATTTTGAAAACATGGGATGAGCACAAAAATCATAGTAAGGGACATAAAAAAGTGAAAACCCATTAGGATTTCTAAAACCTAATTTCCCATTAATTGTTCTTTGAGCGGATGAAATAAAACATTTTCACATTAATAACACAAATACTTTTTCACAATGAAAAACACTAAAACCAACAACACAAAATTTAATATCCTTTATGTGACTTAAAGTGTTGTATACATAAAAACCTTTCAAACATATTCCAATTAGAATAAATATATGGTTTAATTCTAAATTTGAAATCTATAATGGGGGTCACCCTTCGTATAAGTTATATCGAGCTCACCCTTGAGCTATTATGGGGAAAAACCCTTTGTATATGCTATATTGGGCTTACCTGTGGGTTATAATGGGGTCCAAACCTTTGTATAAGCTATATTGGGCTCACCCATGAGCGATAATTGGGATCAACCCTTCGTATATGCTATATCGATATCACTTGTTTCATATAATGCTCATGTACCATTTCATGAAAAAAAAACACATTCATCATAAAACCCATATCTTGAAAGCTTAATTTTATTTCATATGAAAAACATTTCTATATAAAAATATCATTTTCATTGGAGAACCCATTTTCAATACCAAGGTACCTAAATAATGTAATAAGATATTTATTTTCATTTTAAATATAACAATTCTAATAGAGGAATCCAAATATCAAATAACGGTTATAGTGGGGGAGAAGTCGTTGTCGCTGTATTCATTGAAAAAATTCCATTATACATTTTTTAAAGGAACAACAAATCTCTTTATAAAAATATTCCTTTTGAAAATGTTGAATGAAATTCATCATTGAAAAAAAAAACTTCATCTATATTCCTCTTATACCCAAATAAAGAAATATGTAACTTAATATAAGGAATAAAAAGATTTGATAATTAATTCATTAAATTTTCAAGGTGGCCCAATAACATTTTAAGAATTTAAATATTAATTTCCATGATTTAATAAATAACATTAGTATATATAAAATAAGGATATGAAATGTTATAGTGCTTGTATATACACCTTATAAAATAATAAAGGGACATATTATCATGAAAAGCCTCAATGAAATGGGATTAGGAGGATTTCCATTACAATGATAGTATCATTAGATTAAGGATAATTCAATGAAATAATTTTCTGTGAAAAATAAAAACACACCCTATATAATTTTGATTTATTTGTAAAACAGTCTGAGGTCATTCACAAATATTCTCGGAGAAAACAAAATCGATGACATTGATATTTAACTCAATGAATGGATATTGAGTTAAGATTTCCTATAAAAATAACGTTTTATTAATAACATTGATCGATTATGTTTATTAAATATAAATACACATAAATCATGTCACGACCCGTCCTCGGGGCCCGTGCCGTGACTACCCCAAGCCCGCCTTCCATAGGCCAGGGGCTGGCGACTAGCACCAAGGCGTAAATCCCGGTAAAAAGGGAAGGCATTGCCTTTGAAAAGTAAACAAGTACCACAGAGTAAGCAAGCGGAATAGTAAACACTAAGTAAAAATAGAGTACAACTGAAAGTGCGGAAAAGTAAATGGGCCAGTATACAAACCGAAACTAAAGTAAAGTACAACTCGAAAGAGAAAACAACAACTGTAAAGTAAAAGCCTCTACGCCGAGCTGTCCACTGGAAATCCCACTAGAAGGGTGGGTATAGATAGCTCCACTGCTCCTCGGGTCCCGCCGTCCGCTCCGAGCACGTCCCGCCCAGTGGTCTACCTCCAGGTACCGTCCTGCTCTGCGAACCTCAACCACGATCAACGTTGTCCATCGTCTACAACCAACACAACGTAGTGCGGGCATAGCCCGTGCAGAGGTGAGTATAAGCTACTCAGTAGGGACCCCGAGACCCCCGAAGGTCTCCAAAAATCCACAAAGGATAAACCACAAAAGAAATATACAATCACGAAGTAACAACCGACACTGCTTAGTTATATGCCCATACATATACCTAAGTCATCAATTCCAATACGCTCCAACCTCCGAGCCCAAGTACAACACAGTCCACACATGAAAGTATATGTATTCCACACAGGAAAGCAAAACGTAATCCACACAGGATATCACAACACAATCCACACAGGAAGGTAAACAGGATTCAGCTCACACAGATATACTTCTTCGAAAGATGATAGAGATGATCACTGATCCATCTAAGTCGTCGGACCCACAAACGATCGATAGGTACTAACCCCCGCAAAGACCCACACAGGATCGGACCCACACAGGATCTGTAGGCGATGGTTCACACATGACCGCTGAGCGCTGACCCACATAGGATCGGACCCACACAGGATCGGTAGCATTGATCCACACAGGATCGCTGAGTGCTGTAGTCGTCGTCGTCGAATCCACTGAGGATCTCTGCACAGTCGTCGTCGCAGTCACAGTAGCAGTCGCAGCCAGCTCTAGGGTTCCCGCACACAGCAAGCTCATTCGGGAGGGTCCGCTCCATGAGCCGAGAGGCTGATACATCAAATGTCACAAAGTCCAGAGTTGATGTATTCAAAAGTTCTGTATCATCAACAGGAACTCAACGCAACAGACGGCGCGTCAATCAGACGCCCGGTCTGAGAGTTATTGGCTTTTCCGTTCCAGGGGCCCGGTTGGGTTTTAAGGCAAAACCAACCCGACCGTACTCCACCTGCGTCCAAACCTCAGGCGGAGTATTCCAAAAGATCCGTCTCACTAAGAGGAACTCAACAAAACTGACGGCACGTCAATCGGACGTCCGTAGCTCAAGATATTAGTGTTTCCGCTCCGAGGGCCCGGTTGGTTCGTGTACGAACCAACCCGGCTGAACTCAAAGTATTAAGAAACCTTGAGTGCAATATACAAAAACCACCATCTCGAACCAAGGATCGCATCGCCGCTGACAGCGCTTCATTTGGAGGTCTTTAGCCCGAGTTATGTACATTTGAACCTAAGCAGTTCGGTATCGGGGGTTCGGGCCCAGGCCGACCCGGCCCAAGACCCCCGGCTAGCCCAAACCAGGTCGACCCGCCCTGGACAGGGTCGGCCCGGCCCGGCCCAGCCCGGCCTGGCAGACCGGCCAGGTGCGCCGGTCCGGCTCAAGGCAGCGCCCTGGGCGCGCTGCCAGCTCGGCCTTCGGCCGAGCTGATTGAGAAATGGGGGGCGCCTGCCCCCCTTTTGTGAAACCGCGACCCCCCTCATTATGGGGGGCCGTTTTTATGCTGGACAGGGGAATTTATTTCCCCCGGCTTTCCCACTTCCGGCCGGCTCGACCTGGCCGGCCGGTTCCTTCTCAACGGGACCGGCAAAGGCCGGTCCCCTTCCAGCTTCCGACACCGGCGGCCCTGCTGGCCGCCGGTCAACTTCTACCGCCGCGGCCTTTGCTATCTGGCGCGGTGCGACGGCACCGCGCCCCTCCACCCCGGCCCCGCTCCGGCTGCGGCGTCCTCGGTTTCCTTCGACGCGGCATGACGACGTCGCGTCCTTGAAATTTCTTTCCACGGCACGGTGCGACAGCGCCGCGCGTGTCTTCCGCAATATACCGTGTGGTGCGACAGCACCACGTTTTCTCATACCAACCTCAAGAAACCATCACGAAAAAAAGGTGGAGGGTCGGCCGTGTTTGTGCGGTTCGACTCCCTCGCGTTATTTGATAACAAAAATGGTTTTAATCCACGATCATCACCAAGTTGGTATTCACGAACAATTAAATAAATAAAACCCCTACCTCGGTTTCAAGAGCAGAGCACGTCAACAAGCCGCGGAAGACAAGCATCATGGAGGTCGGGCGTCGCGGTAATCGTACGTCAATTCCGTTGACGTCGAGGTGCGTCCGAAGAGGTACGTCGCTGGTGAAGCTTCGTAAGCTGACGAAGAAAGTCCGAGGAGGAAGCGGCGTCTCCTTTCGTTGACATGGGAAGAAGATCGAAAGAAGTGGCGTCGTCGATCTTTGGAAACACACCGGCTGCGAAGAAGAGAAGAGACGGCACGTCTTTCTCTTTTTATGGTGACGGCGTTCTTCGTTGGAGCCTAAGTGTTCTTCGTGTTCTTCTTCGTGGTTGAAGAAGATGAAGAATGCTTCCCAAATTATCTCAAGGTGGCAAAAGAAAACGAACCAAAATAAAATAAGTTTAAGCCTTATTTTATTTACACAACTTCACCTCTTTGAATTTCAAAAGTTTGAAAAACAATAACTCATCTCAATTAAAACTCAAGTTTTCACAATTAAATTGAGTGGATTTATTGGGAGTTTAAAGGGGAGTTAAGGAGTTAGGGTTCGTGTGGGCCCCACCACACTTAATCCTCTCAAGGGAGGTTAAGTGGATGTGGGTCCCACCTCTAACTCCCTTTGGGAGGATATAACCAACATGGATAAAAATAAATTGTGTTTCCACAATTTATTTAACTTCATTTTATTTCCCCCAAAACTAACTCTCATTCCGCATAAAACGCAACTTCGGAAAAGGTCTCCTTAAGCGAATATTGGTGCTGCGAGTTCATCGGTGCCCTCGAAATTTGATTCCGGGCACCGGTTCAAAAGTTAGAAATTCCCGCTTGTTCGTTCACTGAACGTACCCGAGCCAAACTTCGGAAATTGATTCCGGGCACACCGGGCCTCAGAATCAGGTGCCGTTAGAAACCACGCTCTTGTAAAATTCCAAAGAAAATTAAGAAAAAATTTCCCTTGAATTTTATGGGCATTTACATTACTCCCACCTCAGGGCTTTACGTCCCCTTAAAGATACATCAAAACTAAGGAAACAAATGAGGGTACTGAGCACGCATCTGAGCCTCCCTCTCCCAAGTGATCTCCTGGAGATTCTCATGCTGCCATCTGATGCGCACTAGAGGAATCGACCATCCACGTAGGACCCGCTCCTGTCGATCCTCGATCTCCACCGGGACCTTCATAAAAGTCACCCCATCGTCAACGTCAAGCTCCCCATGGTCAATGATGTACGTCGGGTCGTGCACGTATCTCCTATGCTGAGACACGTGGAAGACGTCGTGCACCCGGTGCAACTGAGGTGGTAGAGCCAGGCGATAAGCCACCTCGCCAATCCTGCTGAGGACCTGGAAGGGTCCGATGAAGCGCGGAGATAACTTGCCGCCTCGGCAAAATCTCTGTATACCACGTCGAGGTGAGACCCGCAAGAAGACGTGGTCGCCATCCTCGAAATCTAGTGGCCTCCGCCTCCTGTCAGCGTATGACTTCTACCGGCTCTGAGTTGTCCTCATCCGCTCCTGGATGACCTGGACCTTCTCTGTCATGGCATGGACCATCTCCGGTCCAACAAGTGCTAACTCCCCAGGGTCTGTACAGCACAAAGGAGATCTACAAGGTCGGCCGTACAACGCCTCGTACGGTGCCATCCGGATGGTGGAGTGGTAGCTGTTGTTGTACGCAAACTCCACCAAGGGTAGGTGGTCCTCCCAGCTACGACCAAAGTCGAGGACACATGCGCGGAGCATGTCCTCGAGAGTCTGAATGGTCCTCTCCGTCTGACCATCCGTCTGAGGGTGAAAGGCTGTACTCAGATGTAGCTGCGTCCCGAACGCCTCCTGCAATCCCTTCCAAAGTCGGGAAGTAAAGCGAGCATCTCGATCGGAGACAATAGATGATGGCACACCGTGAATCTGTACAATCTCCTGAACGTAAAGACGTCACAAGCTCTCCACTGAGCCCTGCTCTCTGATGGGTAAGAAGTGTGCCGACTTGGTGAGTCGGTCAACAATCACCCTAATGGAGTCGTGGCCTCTGAAAGTGCGTGGAAGTCCAGTCACAAAGTCCATAAATATGTCGTCCCACTTCCACTCCGGAACCTCCAAGGGCTGTACCAAGCCTGCTGGTAACTGGTGCTCAGCCTTCACCTGCTGGCAGGTGAGACATCGAGAAACGAACTCTGCCACAGCCTTCTTCATGCCCAGCCACCAGTGCTGTCGTCTAAGGTCCTGGTACATCTTCGCCACTCCAGGATGTACCGCCAAAGGAGAAGTGTGAAACTCTTTCAGCACCTCCTCCCGTAAAGCAACTGGTACCATGGTACGTCCTCTAAAAAGGATGGTGTGCTCTGCTCAAAAGAAAAAACCATCAGGTGCCTGTTCTGAGGATATCTATGCATGCCGTGTCTCACAGTCAGTGTCCCCTCGCTGTGCCTCTCTAACCCGCTGTAGAAGTGGAGGAGTGACTGTGAGAGACTGAAGGAAGGCTGCTCCATCTCTATCCACGAAGGATATCTGCAAAGAGGCTAGCTGCTCTGCCGCCTCCTCTAGTAGTTGAATGCCCGTCCTCCTGCTGAGGGCATCGGCTAATACATTCCCCTTCCTAGGAGTATAGACTATCTCAAAGTCATAGTCCTGGAGGAACTCGAGCCATCGCCGCTGTCTCAGGTTCAGGTCCTTCTGCGAGAAGATATACCTGAGACTCTGATGATCAGAAAAGACTGTAAAGCGCTCGCCCATCAGGTAGTGTCGCCATGTCTTCAGAGCGAAAACCACTGCTACTAACTCCAGGTCATGGGTAGCATAGTTCTGCTCATGCGGCCTCAACTGTCGTGATACATAGGCGATCACTGCCCTCTCCTGCATCAAAACACAATCGATTCTGGTCCTTGATGCATCGCAGTAGACTACGTACCCTACTCCCTCCTCAGGCAACCTCAAGATAGGTGCGCTGGTCAATCTCTGTCTCAGCTCCTGGAAGCTCTGCTGACATCTGTCTGACCATACGAAGGGTTTCCCCTTCTTCGTCAAAGCTGAGAGTGGTGTCGCAACTCTAGAGAAGTCTGGCATGAATCTCCGGTAGTATCCAGCTAATCCCAAGAAACTCCTAACCTCCGTCACGCTCAGGGGTGGATCCCAAGCTAACACTTCCTCGATCTTTGTAGTATCCACTGCAACTCCCACATCAAAGATGACGTGTCCCAACAAGTGGACCTCACGTATCCAGAACTGGCACTTCGAGAGCTTACCATAAAGCTGGTGCTCTCGGAGTGTGTCTAGTACAACTCGTAAGTGGTAGGCGTGCTCCTCCTCAGTCATCGAGTAAATCAAAATGTCGTCGATGAAGACCACGACAAATCGATCGAGGTATGGCTGAAAGATACTGTTCATGAGGGCCATGAACTCTGCTGGAGAATTGGTTACACCGAATGGAATAACCAAGAACTCATAGTGGCCATACCGACATCTGAAGGCCATCTTCTACACGTCCTCGTCTCTAACTCTGAGCTGATGATAGCCTGACCTGAGGTCTATCTTCGAGAACCACTGTGCTCCCTTGAGCTGATCAAAGAGGTCATCAATCCATGGTAGAGGATACTTGTTCCTCACTGTCACCTGGTTCAGGTGACGATAGTCGACACACAGTCACAAGCTCCCATCCGCCTTCTTGGCGAACAAAATCGGGGAAGCCCAGGGTGAAACACTGGTTCAGATGAACCCCTTGCCCTGCAAGTCCTCCAACTGTACCCGAAGCTCTCGAAGCTTGGCGGGGGCCATCCGATATGCTGGAGTTGATATCGGGGTTGTCCCGGGGTACATTTCAATATAAAAGTCTACCTATCTGCGAGGAGGTAACCCTGGAACGTCGTCGGGGAAGACGTCCGCAAACTAATCCACCACTACAGGAAAACCATGACTCCACACGTCAACTGTTCCTAGGATGAGGCTAGCCAACTGATGAGTGATGGGCTGTCCTCTCCTCCGCGGAAATCAATCCTGTGCTGCGAAGGCTCCCTTCTCGCCGGTGAAGGTGAACCTGCTCCCGTCGGTGCGTACACATTGAATCTTTCGCCTAAAACAGTCAATCTGTGCATGGACCGTAGATAACCAGTCCATGCCCAAGATGACGTCGTAAGGCCTCGACGCTGCTACAAGAAGATCCCAACCGAAGCTCTCGACTCCTAGAGTAAGCTCACACTGCCGGCACCAGTGCGTAATCGTCAAGTCTGCTCCCGTAGGAGTCTCTAGCCGTAAGGATTGAGCCAACGGCTCTGTCGGAATCTCCGAGCTCCAAACAAGGGCAGCGGCTATGAAAGAGTGACTCGCTCCTGTGTGTATAAGTACTGCAGCAAGGGTGGAATAGACACAGATAGTACCTCGAATCATCTCGGGCGCGCCGTGGTCGTAGGCCTCTGCTGCCTGGAGCTGTGCCTGTCTCTGCCCGCCAGCTCCCTGTGGTCGGGGTGGACCTCCTGGTGGTGGTGGTGGTAGAGCCTCAAAGCGTCGCCCACCACCAGCTACTCGGCCGGCTCCCCTACCTCGTCTGCCTCCTCCCTGCGGACCGCCACGGTCGACCCTCTGCCTCTGCCTCGGTGGTCTCTCAACCGTCTGCTGCTCCTCGGCACGGCGGGTCAGGCAGTCACGAGCCATGTGGCCCTGCCCGCCGCACGAGTAGCACTGTCTGCCTCTCGAAAGACTGGCTCCGCGCTGTGTGCCCCGCACTGCTGAGCCAGTGTCCTTAGGTCGTCTGTCTGAGGGTCTGGTCTGCCTGGACCCCTGAGTCATCCGTCGACTGCCTGCTGCAGAAGAATCTCCCACGTGCCGCCCTGCGGTGGGTCTCGGCGCTGGTGTAGACTCAGCAAGAAAACTCTCGATCAAAAGGGCCCGCTCCAGTACTCTCGTCTGAGTCGGTATGCTGAGGGAGATCAGTGATACCCTGATCTTGTGTCTCAAACCCTGCTCAAAGGTTCGGGTCCAGAAGAATGGGTCCCGTACCATGTCGGTCGAGTAGCGCGAGAGATCGGTAAATCTCGCCGATTACTGAGCGACTGTCATGCTGCCCTGCCGCAGCTGAAGAAGCTCCTGAATACGCACCGCACGGAGGGTGGCTGGGACGAACTCCGAGCGGAAGAGGCTCTCAAAGTCCGTCCATAGTAGAGATGCATCATCGTGCACCTGGAGCATCAAGCTCCACCATCGGCCCGCTGCTGCGTGCAGTAGGCTCGCAGCGAGGATAACCATGAGGTCTGTTGTTGTCCTCACTAGCCTGAAAACTCATACGACTACCTCCAGCCAGTCCTCGGCATCCTGGGGGTCTGGCTCCCCACGAAACCTGGGCGGTCGCTGGCACTGAGACTCATGCAGTGCGCTGAGGCGACGTGCATCGTCAGCGGCTGGTGCTGGAAGTATCGGGGGCTCAGAGGGTAAAGTTACCGCCGGTGCCACTGCTGACAAAGGGCCCTGCACCGAGGCCTAGTCGCTCGGTGGGCTGTCGTCACGCTCGACTCTCGGAACCCTAGATGGCTGCCGTCATGGGGAAATCCTGAAAAGGAAACAGGTGCGCCATGGTTAGAACAGTATACCTGGTGAGCTGATAAAAAGTAATCACTGAAACACACACGCAATCAATGTTTTCGTGCATTAAGTCGGAAATCAGAAGTCAGGGTCCTGGTGTACGGATACGTCGGCCACCGCACCAACACTGGACTCCCTGGACTGATAACCACACCCAATATGCTAAAAACTATTGCTTCACATAGAAAAGATCAGAGTTTGCGGTAGAACCGAACTCCTCTGATACCAATTTGCCACGACCCATCCTCGGGGCCCGTGTCTTGACTACCCCATGCCCGCCTTCCATAGGCCAGGGGCTGGCGACTAGCACAAAGGCGTAAATCCCGGTAAAAAGGGAAGGCATTACCTTTGAAAAGTAAACAAGTACCACAGAGTAAGCAAGAGGAATAGTAAACACTAAGTAAAAACAGAGTACAACTGAAAGTGCGGAAAAGTAAATGGGCCAGTATACAAACCCAAACTGAAGTAAAGTACAACTCGAAAGGGAAAACAGCAACTGTAAATTAAAAGCCGCTATGACGAGCTGTCCACTTGAAATCCTACATGAAGGGTGGCTACAAATAGCTCCACTGCTCCTCGGGTCCCGCCGTCCGCTCTGAGCACGTCCCGCCCAGTGGTCCACCTCCAGGTACCGTCCTGCTCTGCGAACCTCAACCACGATCAACGTTTCCATCGTCTGCAACCAACACAACGTAGTGCGGGCATAGCCCGTGCAGGGGTGAGTATAAGCTACTCAGTAGGGACCCCGAGACCCCCGAAGGTCTCCCAAAATACACAAAGGATAAACCACAAAAGAAAGATACAATCATGAAGTAACAACCGACACTGCTTAGGTATATGACCATACATATACCTAAGTCATCAATTCCAATACGCTCCAACCTCCGAGCCCAAGTACAACTCAGTCCACACAGGAAAGTATACATATTCCACATAGGAAAGCAAAACGTAATCCACACAGGATATCACAACACAGTCCACATAGGAAGGTAAACAGGATTCATCTCACACAGGTATACTTCTTCGAAAGACGATAGAGATGATCACTGATCCATCTAAGTCATCGGACCCACAAAGGATCGATAGTTACTAACCCCCGCAAAGACCAACACAGGATCGGACCCACACAGGATCTGTAGGCGCTGGTTCACACAGGACCGCTGAGCGCTGACCCACACAGGATCGGACCCACACAGGATCGGTAGCACTGATCCACACAGGATCGCTGAGTGCTATAGTCGTCGTCGTCGAATCCACTGAAGATCTCTGCACAGTCGTCGTCGCAGTCACAGTAGCAGTCACAGCCAGCTCTAGGGTTCCCGTACACAGCAAGCTCGTTCAGGATGGTCTGCTCCACGAGCCAAGAGGCTGATACATCAACTGTCACAAAGTCCAGAGTTGATGTATCCAAAAGTTTCGTATCGTCAACAGGAACTCAATGCAAGAGACGGCGCGTCAATCAGATGCCCGGTCTGAGAGTTATTGGCTTTTCCGTTCCAGGGGCCCGGTTGGTTTTTAAGGCAAAACCAACCCGACCGTACTCCACCTACATCCAAACCTCGGGTGTAGTATGCCAAAAGATCCGTCTCACTAATAGGAACTCAACAAAGCTGACGGCACGTTAATCGGACGTCCGTAGCTCAAGATATGAGCGTTTCCGCTCCGAGGGCCCGGTTGGTTTCGTGTACGAACCAACCCGGCCGAACTCAAAGTATTCCGAAACCTTGAGTGCGATATACCGGAACAACTGGCTCGATCCAAGGATCGCATCTCCACTGACGGTGCATCGTTTGGAGGTCCGTAGCCCGAGTCATGTACATTTGAACCTAAGCAGTTCGGTATCGGGGGTTTCGGGCCCGGGCCGACCCGGCCCGGACCCCCCCCCCCCCCCCGGCGGGCCCGAACAGGGTCGACCCGCCCTGGACAGGGTCGGCCCGGCCCGGCCTGGCAGACCGGCCAGGCACACCGGTCCGGCTCAAGGCAGCACGCTGGGCACGCAACCAGCTCGGCCTTCGGCCGACCTGATTGAGAAACGGGGGGCGCCTGCCCCCCCTTTTGTGAAACCGCGACCCCCCTCATTATGGGGGGCCGTTTTTTTGCTGGCCGGGGGAATTTATTTCCCCCGTCTTTCCCACTTCCGGCCGGCCCGACCTGGCCGGCCGGTTCCTTCTCAACGGGACCGGCAAAGGTCGGTCCCCTCCCGGCTTCCGACACAGGCGGCCCGGCTGGCCACCGGTCAACTTCTACCGCCGCGGCCCGGAACCGGCCTCGGCATTTGCCGTCCGGCACGGTGCGACGGCACCGCACCCCTCCGCCATGGCCCTGCTCTAGCCGCAGCGTCCTCGGTTTCCTTCGACGTGGCGCGACGGCGTCGCGTCCTTGAAATTTCTTTCCACGGCGCGGCGCGACGGCGCCGCGCGTGTCTTCCGTAATATACAACATGGTGCGACGGCACCACGTTTTTCTCGTACCAACCTCAAGAAACCATCATGAAAAAAAAGGAGGAGGGTCGGCCGTGTTTGTGCGGTCTGACCCCCTCGCGTTATTCGATAACAAAAAGGGTTTTAATCCACGATCATCACCAAGTTGGTATTCACGAACAATTAAATAAATAAAACCCCTACCTCGGTTTCAAGAGCGGAGCACGTCAACAAGCTATGGAAGACAAGCGTCACAGAGGTCGGGCTTCGCGGTAATCGTACGTCGATTCCGTTGATGTCGAGGTGCGTCCGAAGAGGTACGTCGCTGGTGAAGCTTCGTAAGCTGACGAAGAAAGTCCGAGGAGGAAGCGGCGTCTCCTTTCGTTGACACGGGAAGAAGATCGAAAGAAGCGGCATCTTCGATCTTCGGAAACACACCGGCTGCGAAGAAGAGAAGAGACGGCACGTCTTTCTCTTGTTATGGTGACGGTGTTCTTCGTCGAAGCCTAAGTGTTCTTCGTGTTCTTCGTTGTGGTTGAAGAAGATGAAGAATGCTTCCCAAATTCTCTCAAGGTGGCAAGAGAAAACTAACCAAAATAATATAAGCTTAAGCCTTATTTTATTTACACAACTTCACCTCTTTGAATTTCAAAAGATTGAAAAACAATAACTCATCTCAATTAAAACTCAAGTTGTCAAAATTAAATTGAGTGGAGTTATTGGGAGTTTAAAGGGGAGTCGAGGAGTTAAGGTTAGTGTGGGCCCCACCACACTTAATCCTCTCAAGGGAGGTTAAGTGGATGTGGGTCCCACCTCTAACTCCCTTTGGGAGGATATAACCAACATGGATAAAAATAAATTGTGTTTCCACAATTTATTTAACTTCATTTTATTTCCCCCAAAACTAAATCTCATTCCGCATAAAACGCAACTTCGGAAAAGGTCTCCTTAAGTGAATATTGGCGCTGCGAGTTCATCGGTGCCCTCGGAATTTGATTCCGGGCACCGGTTCAAAAGTTAGAAATTCCCGCTCGTTCGTTCACTGAACGTACCCGAGCCAAACTTCGGAAATTGATTCCGGGCACACCAGGCCTCGGAATCAGGTGCCATCAGAAACCGCGCTCTTGTAAAATTCCAAAGAAAATTTAGAAAAAATATCCCTTGAATTTTATGGGTCTTTACAATCAAGTATAAATAAAATATGTGATATAAAAATTTATTTCTCACATAATCATAAAACGACATAATAAAAAAGTAAAATATTAACCCAAATAATAGAAATTGGGATAAGATGTTCCCTTACCTTGAGTATGACTCATCGCATATAATAATTATGTTCATAAATAACAAAATTTGGTTAATTTATACTTTATTGAGAACCATTTTAATGTTTTTTATTCCATTTATATCACTCTTTACCATGTTATAAAATTACATAACTATTTAAGTTCATATCGATCATTTTTTTGATATTTATTACTTGAGTCAAAAATGAATCCATTTCGATGAAAATTGTATTGGTAGTCAAAAGTAAATAATCTATAGAACAATATTAATTATTTATAAATCATATATATCTAGTATATATGCATTTTTAATATCCATAATATTTGGAGAGAAGAAATGAAATGCACCGTTCATGGATACAATAAGTTGTACGTACGCTTGAACGCTACATTCATTTCATTGTCATATTAAAAGAATAATAAAAAATGATATAATTGTAAACTATAATACCATTAATATATTTATGTAATTTCTCTCATTGGTTTAATAAAACGATCATTTATATTTTCCATGTATAGCATGAACGAGTCATATAACTTTGAGAGAGCGGTAGTCCACACTTCCTCATATTAAATTATCATATTTACACATTATGGAAAGAATAAAGGTATGTTTTAAATAAAAATTAAAGAAATATAGAGAAAAAATAAATATAATATATTTCATATATAAATTCAGTGCCATCATAATATCCACCATGATTGGTGGTAGGTGAAAATTGAACAATCATCGTTTCCTGATGCATTAGTTCACCTTACATAGAAACTGAATGTTCTATATCCACTGAATGGATTTGTGTGGAACTATAGGTAAAGAAATTAGCATAAAATATCCAAGTATATTGAAGATAGTTGTTTTTTAAGAAAGAAATGGAATAAAAAGTGTGTATTGGGAGGAGAACGAAAATAATGGAAAGGATCTTGATAGAAGACGTTAACTCCAAATTGGGTGACTCCTTTTTATTTGGGAAAAAATGTTTTGTTGAATTTATTTATACCCATGGTAAGGATTCTTAGAGAAATTGAAGGATTTTGGGAGGATATTATATCATAATTTTGATGTGCCAAGGGGCTTGAGAGGTGTGAGTAAGTGGGTAGAGGTGGTGGCCTTTTGTAAAAAGGATGAAGGGTACTTTAGGAATGTCTTGAAATGTTATTTTATTATAAATTTATATTAGAATTATAGTAGATAAAAAGTGATAAAATTAAATTATAAAATGATTATGGGTCTAAATCCTCCAAAATAATTGGTTTTAGACAAGTTTAGGTCACAAAACTGACCTTATCTTTTAACTTTTACCCTTAGTTAAAAACATTAACTCATAACATGTATACTTATATTTTCATAATATATGGTTACTATAGTTACTATTAAATTTAAATAAAACAAAAGGTGTACCATTAATGACATTTGTAATATTATATAAGTTAATTTCTTAAATCTTCTATTTTTAGTACTATTACATCATTTAATAAAATATTATTACTTTTAAAAACTCATTAGGAAAATTTTCACACTATTTAGAAATTGATTTTTGTTAAAGTCAAAAAACTTAATTCCTTATAGAAAAATAATTAAATCATTATTAACATGTAAATGTACTAAAAAAATCATTTATGGCATCAAAATGTTTAAATTACAATTATTTCAATATTTATAAAATCATTTATTTGAATATTTCGTTAATACAATGATCGTTGCATCATTATTATGTCATGTATATATTTATATATTTAATCATTAAAATTTATAAAGAAAAAACCATTGTGTAGGAAATATTTTTATATATATAATTTATCATTATAGTCAAAGATGTCATTTATATAAACAAAATAAAAATTGTTTTAGTTAAGAGTAACTTGTTTATGTTTTATTTAGATTTTCTTGAAATTAAATATATTAAAAGGTCATTATCACACCCAAGTGGATCCATGGGGTCCTAAATTCGACCCCATTATTCCAATGGTCATCCATATCTAAAATGCATAACAAATATGTAAAGATGGATTCATTCACATTTTATTCCTCTAAAATTTATTGGATATATGTAAAAACATTTAAGATATATATAAAATCATAATATAGTTAATTTTATTCATTTCTACCAGTATAATAGTTATAAGTTAACTATTATTTAAAATAATAATACTTTTGTTTTATTAGTTTTCAGTATAACAGAGTATTGTGTACAACGTAATATTTCATAAGAAACCCATTGTTTCATGTCAGGCAAACTATCAAACATCATATCCCCTTTAAAATAAAATTAATATTTATATAAAAAATATTAATAGATATGAAAATTTCTTATTCTAAAAATACATGGGATGTTAAAATTAATCTAATTTAAGTATCATATTTACTATATATAAATTTAAAACTTCTCATTCCTTTTCTCATGATATTGTCCATCAAAAGGTCAGTTAACCACCTAAAAAGTCATTTCTATGTCAACACACATAAACATCATCATAGATATATATTATAAAATATATATAATATAAAAAAAAATTAATTATTTTTATTGTAAGGATTTAAATTTAAATTTTCTAATTTATAAATGACATTGTCAAAAATAGTGTAATCGAGGAAATCATAAAAATTTTAAGTAAAAAATAATATCCAAATGACAACCATAAAACCCAGGATATTATGAAATATAATCAAATGACTATAATTAATAAATTATGTTTAAAAAATCAATAATTAACCTCTGGATAATTGTTTTAATAAATTTATTTTTATAATCTAGGTGGCTCAAAAGTGATGAAATAATCAAAGAATAAAAGTAAGGGGATTCTCAACCATGCTAATATTCATTGGGGTTTCCCTCGTTTAAATTATTTTCATCATGTATATTACATTAATATTTCTTATATACCTTTAAAATATTATTTCATTTTCCTTATGAGATATACATGTTTCCCATCATGATTTTTAATTCAATACAATGATCTTCCAAAGAGATCTATGTTTCCAAAATAGATCTTTGGCTCATCATGTGTTAATTCATATATAAAGAAAAATGATCCTTTATTAAAAATTATGATCTTCATTTTCCAATTTATAACCCCAAGTTTTAAATGTGAGTGTATTCTTCATTAATTCCTTATGAAACACATTCCATTCTACTGGTTATTTGAGGACCATGATTATTATAAGTTATATATGTCCTGTACTATTATGTAAATATTATGATGTGATGGGTGGGCCTAAAATATTATATTCAAAAAATTAATTGGTTAATTTAATTTGTCTCATGGTATAGTTTGTAATATACATGAACAATATAATATCTTTTTTTAAAATTAGGATGTTATGATTATGCACATATGTTATTCATAAACATGATGACTGCGTTGTTCACAACTTTTTGTGGTATTTGTCCACTATGAAATGATCTTTCATCATTTTTCATTTCCACATTTAATTACTTTATTACATGTTTCCTTCATGATTTTAATGATGAAACTATTATTATGATATGATTATGTTGATTATTTTCATCCATGCTATACTAATTCAGGTCCCTTTTTCATCCTCTTACTGATATTTTAACATTTCTCATTTATTTGATGTATATCCTCATGTGATTAAATGTACTAAAGATAACTTGGTATTTTATAATGACAAAGAAGAAGTATTTAAATAAGTTTTTGTGTTTTATTATGTACAAGTTATATATTAGCCTAAAATTCCCAAGACACAAAACCATTTCACCACGGATTTTTTTCATTTTTTGATATCTTAAAAATTATGAAATAATTATGTAATAAAACATCCGGTCATTGTAGTTTGTATTAGAGTGTGGTTTAGTTAATTTTAGATTAATGATTAAAATAAATGAGTGAAAGAAATATGGATAATATTTTGTATAGGTCAAAAATCCAAGGAGAATGTTTTTATAAAAGGATAAGCATAGGGATCCCATAAGATATGTATTTAGTGTGAAATGTATGAAAGAATAAATTATTCATGATTTATTGGCATAAATTTTGTTTTAAACATTTTTATTTTAGATAATTATTTGATCCATGAGAAACCAAGACAACAACCCATGTGAGGGATAATGAAACAATTGTCTGAATTAAATCCTCATTGCCATGGTATGTGCAGTTTAAAACAATATTGATATTATTACTAAACTATCTCAGAATAAAATAAATAATATAAATTAAATAGACCATCTATCCTTATATATGAATGATCAACTATCCATTGAGTCCTTTATTCTATAACAACCACTGACATTTAGTGGATCTTCTGATCCACCTATCATGGAACTGTGGGTTAACTCAATGGAGAAGTTGTTTTCTGGGATCCATAGATCTAAGAAGGAGAAGGAAATTCTGGCCATCTATCATTTAGTTGGATATGCTGATCAATGGTGTGAATTTATTAAGAACGATAATCTAATGGATGAAATAGATGAGATTTAGTTGGAAGAATTTTGGAAAGTATTTATTATCAAGTATTTCCCTCAAAATCATTGGAAAAATATTGATAGATAATCCATAGAGAAGAATATAAAGGAACGTGAATCTATCATGACTTTTTAGGAAACCAAAATAAGGATCACATGATACGCCTTAGGTTTTGGTATCAACAATGATAAAAAAACATATAGATTTTTTATCATTTTAAAACCTACCCTTTTATATTTTTTGGCTATCCAAGACTTTTGGAGTTATAAAGATGTGTTTTCAGGTTCTCTCAAAGATGAGATTATGTTTTGAGAATAGTCCCATGGTTATAAGGAAAATAAGAGAATATTAGTGTTTCAATCTGTTAGGTCAAATGATAAAGGAGAAAAAAGGATCCAACTACCATTATTTCAAAAATATGGTAATAAATATCATGGGAATTTTCTAAAACATATGGGGAAATGCATCAAGTATGTGAGAAAATTCCACCAAGATTATGAATTTTGAAGTGGCATGATGAATCCAGAAAAACAATATAGGAATGGAATGCACCCCTCAAAGTGCCTCCCATGGTTCATTTCTTAAAATGGTGGGATCAAGGAAAATATGTATTTCAGTGCACTAAAACATTGGTTCTAGAGGGTGATCAAAGTAAACAACCACCAAAGATAATGTAGAAAGGGAAATTTTATTCCATCATAACTACGATGTGGTGTGTGAAAATAAATCCATACAAGGTAAACATCATAATCACTCAAGAATGGAAAAAATATATTTTATTTTGGTTCTAGAAATTCCGTTATATTCTCAATGTTTTTGAGAACTTTTGAATAAAATCCCAAATACCTTTATGAATATATTTATGTAAAGAAACCTGGTGGTTTAATCATTGAATTCCTATTATTGGACTCCACTTATGTAAGTTTTTGTGGTAATATTCTTACAACGAGAAACATAATACATCCATTTGTGGAATTTTATTCTATACTAGGCATATATTGGATCTCATTATATATATCCCATGTAAACTGTTAGGAAAAGGAAATCTTTTTATTAAATTATGAAAAAAACAATACTCCTTTAAAAATAAAATAATATCATGAATATCCTTTGTAAAATCTATCAATGGTGTGGCATTTGATACCTTGTGAAGAAGAATACCTTTAACCAATGTATGAGTCAACATAACTTATCAAACTGGTGGAAATTCCTTTTTTGAGGAATATAATGAAGTATTTAATTAATAATTTTCTATATTTATCCCAGATCATGAGGTATATTTCTCAAAAAATATATATATGGTGCCACTCTTATATCCAATTATAAAAATAGGATGGCCCTGATGAGACCGTAGAAGTTGAAGAAAAATCTGTAAGAGAATTTTTCAAAGTGGTCATATTCCATAGAGCATCACATTGGGGTGAACAAGTGATCATGGTCAATAAGAAGGACAGATCAATGTGACTCTGTATCAATTTTGGGATCTTTACAACAACACCATAAAGAAAAAGTATCATATTCCATGGATTGATGAATTGTTTGATCAACTATAAGGATCACATTACTTCTCAAAGGTGGATCTCAATTTTGTATATCATCACTTGATGGTGGAGAATGAAAATTTTAAAACGAATACTTTTCATATAAGTTATAAGAACAATAATTTCATATTAATTACCTTTACACTTACTAAATCTCATACATTATTCATGGAGGTGATGAATAATGTATTTAGAGACTAAATAGATAAATAAGTGGCTATTTTTATCCATGATATTATCATTGACACTAATAGAAATGAGGAACATTAAGATCACCTAAGGATTAGGCTAGTGATATTAATGATAAAATGTTTGAAAATTTTAAAAAGAGTGAATGTTGGATATATATATATTCACATTCTTGGGGAATGTGGTCAAAAGTGATGGAATTTCTTCATACCCCTCAAAGACAATGGAAATTGAGGAATGTATCATACCCAATAGTGTCATAGAAATCCCAAGTTTTTTTGATTAGGTGGTCACTTTCATTGTTTTGTATATAATTTCTCCTGATTGTATATCAAAATAACTATGTTCAGATGGAAATTGGTAAAGTATGTATATAAAAAATAATGTGATTAAATATTTAAGGAGCTCAATAAGGGGATAATCACTGTGCATTTACTCACACTACCAACAAGTGGGGAATGTTTTAAAATATACATTGATTCCTAAAATAAATTTTTGGGTTGTTTACTCATGAAAAATGATAAATTTATATCCTATTAGTCATGATAGGTGATGATACATGATAATAACTACTTAACGCATGTTTAGTAGGTAGAAACTATGATATCTTCACTTGAGATTTGGTGGAAGTAACTTTATGGTGAAATTTATAATAAATATACTGATCATAAGAGTATAAAATTATATATTCATAGAGAAAAGGATAAATATGTTTTAAATAAGATGGGTATAGGAAATCAAGGACTATTATATCTCTTTTAAAAATTGTTTTTGAAATGAAAAAAAAGGAATTTGTTTATTTTAGCATAAAATAAACAGATAATCTATCCATGATGAAAATTTTAAAAGAACCTATCCTCATAGATTTAAAAAGGATGGACATTTATATCATAATGGTTGGGAATATATCCTACCTTTCTAATATTATTTCCCAATCATCTATCCAATATAAGATCAATGAGATGGAAATGGATGATCTAGAGGTACGAAAAATGGTAAATGTAGTAAAGAAAAAGAATCTACAAGATTTCCACATCAATGATGATGATGTGATTATGTTTGGAATGATTCATTGTGTGACTTCATCACCAGAGATAAAAAAGGATCTATTAGATAATGCACATTGATCATATTTCTCTATTCATCCCTAATGTACCAAGATGTGTTGTGATCTTTGGGAACACTAATATTGTAACAACATGAATAAGGTTATTTCTCTATATAATTGATGGTCTTTTCTATGTTAGAATGTTAAAGAATAATTATAGAAGTCCAAGGGGATGATCCAACCATAGCCCACACTAAAATTATAAGGGATAATTTCACTATGGACTTTTCACTGCTCTCCTAAATACAAACAATGGAAATAATGTTATATAGGTTGTAGTGGATAAACTCACCACGACTACCTACTTTATTGTTAGTTGAGAATATTTCTCTTTGGAACAACATTCCATGATATATGTCAAGTATGTGGTGAATCATCATGGGTTTCAATATTCAATCATCTCTAATCATGATCCAAGGTTCACATCAAAATGTTAGAGAATTATTCAATATTATTTGATTACTGAACCTCCAAACTAATGGAAAATATGAAAGAAATATCTAGAAACTCTATGAAATATTATGTTCCAACTCAATGAAATTAAATGGGGGATGGTATCACCATTTCCAATTGTTTGAGTTCTTATATAATAATATCTTCTATTTGAGTGTTTTGATGGATATATATGACACTCTATATTGGAAGTGATGTAGAACTCCAACTTGTTAGGATGAAGCTAGAGAACAATAGATACCTAGACCTAACATTGTAAATGATATTTCAAAGAAGGATCAATCCATCCAAAAATTAATAAAATATTCTAAGTCCCAGAAAAAGTTCTATTTTGAACCCCATTGAAGGGTCTTTGAGTTCAATGTTAAAGAAAATTTGTTTCCATCAAATATCCCCAAGGAAGAGAGTGTTGTGTTTCTGAAAAAAAAATCATGTTTCTATAAAGGTACATTAGCCCTTTTTTAGATCCATGATCTCGTAGGATAACTGTCTTATCAGCTTTCACTTCGACCAGGTATGGAAAAAGGTCATGTCATATTCCACATATCACTCCTTTGGAAGTATATAAATGATCCATAAAATATTTTGGATCCAGAGGTGGTACAAATGGAGATTGATATCTCATATAAATATTAGCCAATGAAGGTCTTCTTCATTAGGGAAAACGTAAAACACCACGAAAAATCACCTTGTTAAAAGATTATGGAGGAACCATATATACGAACTGGTTACATGTAATCTAGAAGAAACAATGAAAAAAAAGTACCCTAACACATTTTTAACTGAGAATAAAAGTTGAAATTTCAAAGAATAAATTTCTAAAGGAGATAAAAATGTTATAACCCAGTTTTTATAAATGATATTTGTCTCTAGAAATAAATTTGTGTTATATTACAAATTATAGTAATAAAAACATAAAGATACAGAAAAATAATTATTTCATTAATAAATAATTTTATATTAAACATCCATTAAACAAATTAAAATTCTAAACATTTCAATTTGAAAACAAATTTAAAATTTAAAATCTAAAATGGGATAATATAGATCACCCCAATCTACTAGAATCATCTCCCTCATTGCCCAAACAATAGAAAAAATACAAAATACTTGTGAAACAATACAAATAACATAAAATTAATGTTCAAACTTTAGAGGAATTTATTTCAATATATAATAAAATATTTTAGTAGTATTTATAGTTGGTAAGGTGACTGCTAGAATAGTAACAAAACAAATCTGAATAGTAACAAGACAATTGGGAATAGTAACCCAACCATTAGAATTGTAATTTGAACAAAAAATAATAAAATATAAAATAAATAATATTTATCATTATTAATATAAGTAAATATATATATTATAATTCTGAAAAAATACAATTATTAAAATAATCATAGAAAATATAAGAACATTTTTAATAGACTGCAATTTAATTTATTTTAAAAAATATCATAACTATTTTATTAAGAATTATTATTAAAAATGTTATAAATTTATTTTGATAAAATAAATATCATTTTGGAAATAATCACTTCAAAATGTATCAAGAGTAATGTTCTGGTAAATTTTTAAAAACTTCAATTTTCATTTGAATAGTAAAAATATAGTTTTTCACCTAACTAGTGTATCTTAAATTTCATCATTCCAGATATAATGATGAATAATATTTTCTAGAACATGTGTTTTGTGAAATATATATGTTTATTAATAAATGAGTCATTTAAATACAATTTAATTAATTATTAAACATACAAATATCTTTGGAAAACCTAAAGTAAATGTGATTCCTTAAAATAGAAATTTCCCTTTTTTCCATCTTCCGTTTTTATAATCTAAGGAATTATAATTATAAACGAGATTTAATGTCATAAACCCATCATATTATATTTATAAACAATTTATATTATCAAATTTTCAATATTACATGTTTTACATTTGATATAAAATTTTATTCAACATTTTATCATAAAAATTTCTCTCACCTCAAGTATAAGATAACCCACTCCCTCCCCTAGTAAAAACACTAATTTCCCACATTGTAAATCATATAATATATTAAAATACTACCAATAAATACCCTTATAATACCTTGGTATGTTCTAATTTAAACAAACTAAAAATATCATTGGAATTTCTTTGGGGTATAAGAGAAGTTTCACCAATGATTAAGTATGTTTCAATCAACTATTATTCATTTAACTTCTTCTTCTTCTGTTTTTTTACAAACTATTTAAAAAGAAAAACCTTAAATGAATAATTATATAGTATATTAACATTTTATTCCTTTCTTAACCTTCTTATAAGTATTATATTTAATTTTTTTGTAAATATTTCAAGCACTATTTCCCTTTCTCCTAACAATGTCCCCTTAAAGGTAGGCTAACCACCTACTGAAGAAATTTCCTTGTCAGAAAATATAACCATATTCATGGATTGATATTATAAAATATATATAATATATAAAATATAATTATATATATTATAATCTTAATTAATTAATTTTACTAATGTATAAATTACATAAAAAAAGTAGTAAAATCGATGAAAACGAGAAATGTTTAACTAAAACATGATATCACACATGAAACCGTATAAAAAGGAAATTAATTAATATAATAAATTTACAATAATTAATAAATAATAGTAAAAATTACAATAAATCCCTTTTTCATCATTGTTTAAGAGAATTTATTTTTATAATTCAGGAGTCTGAAAAGTGATTAAATACAGAGGGAATAACGGTTAGTGGATTCTCAAACCCAACTCCCATTATGTATGTTTTCCCTCTTTCAAATGAATTATAATTATTTATATTAATTTTATGTGACTTAGTTACCATTACAATATTATACCATTTTACATTGGGGATATAAATGTTTTACACCTTCATTTTTAATCCAAATACTATGATCTTCCAATAAGACTTTTATTTCCAAAACAAATCGTTGAATTGTCTTGTGTTGTTTGTAATCTAAAGACAAATAAATTTTTATTCTGAAGTATGACGTCCATTTTTCAATTAGGAATCAAATTCTTATCCATTATTATATTCATAATGAAATCGTTAAGAAACCCAATCATTTTCATGGGTTATTTCCTAACTATGATTATTATAAATTCTATGTGGCATAATTGATTATGTAAATATAATGATGTGACAGAAGGTCCTAGAATTATATATCCCTCTAATTAATTGGGTAATTTGATTTATCTCATGATATAATGTTTCATATGTGTGAATAAGAAGGTATCTTTTTTCACAGTGATTATGTTATGATTATTCTCATATGTAATGTGTTAACACAATGCTATATTTTTTCATAGCTATGTGTGATATTTGGAAACAATGTCATGATGTTTCATTTTTTTTCTTTTACACATTCCTAGCCTTTAACACATGTTTCCTTCATGATATTAATTATGATTCTCTGATTATTCTTTGATTATTATTATTATTTTCACTGTTGTTATATTGATTCATTTACCTTATTCATCCTCTTACTCAAATTTTTTCTCACCCCTTTCTTTAATGTATATCCTCTGGAGTTTAAATGTAAAAATGATAACATGTCATTTTTGAAGGATAAAATATAAGGATTTAAATAAATATTTATGTTTTATTTTGTAAAATCTATATATGAGCATAATTTTCCCTAGAAACTAAACCTTCTGTTGTTGGATTATTATCTCTATTATATAGTTTATTTTAAAAATGATGTAATTATTATTTAATGAAATGCAGGTCACTATATGAATTGGCTACGATATAAATTTAACTATGTTAATTGGTTATTTGGTAATAGTAGAAAAGATATATAAATGGAATTTTATGATTTCCAGTGATGTATTTATCTTGGGAGAAATATAAAACTTTTAGAATATAAAATGAACAATAAAAACATCAATTTAAAAGATACTTTACGGAAAGAGACAATATGATATAACCAATATTAATAAACCATTAATCAATAAATATGAAAAAATATTAACAATATTAAAGGAAAAAAAGTATATCATGGTAATTATTGTAAAATGATGTCGTTCAAGAATACACTCAACATTATCCATGTTTTTTAAATTTTAGAAATCATGTATAATTTAAAACATTTCACTACATTTTTTAATTTATACAAAAGGTAAACAAAATAAAAATTATCTTTTATATTAAATGATAAATTTTATTTCAATACTTTTTTTCAAATTATATTTCTTAAGAATAAATATAAACATTTTGAAAAACTAAAATAAACATGTATATTTCAAATCCTATGTCAACAAGACACTTTAAACCATAAATAATTTTAAAAAGATATTGGTGAGAAATAAAGTGAATACATTCATAAAAATATTCTCATATGAAAATTAAATGTTTTAAAAAGTGAGTTAAAATCATATAGTATGTGTGATATGCCTAAAAATAGTAATATAATACCATTAAATGTAGAGAAATAGAGTAATATTAAACTAAAATAGAGAATCCATATTTTATAGAATATATGTAAATATTAAATTTTCAATATATAAACACATAGAAAATCACCATAAATTCATTATATATAAATTTAAATTTATATCATACCATTTTTAAACTTGATTTTCTCAAATTTATTAAAATAAAAAAAACTATTAATGATAGTATCGGGTTGATTTTCGATATAATTAGATTCAATATTTGTATTTACTTTTTGTACATGATCTCTAAGAAAATGATATCTGACATTAATCATTATAGTCCAATATTTATTAATGGTATTTTTGAATATATAAATAGTATAATAGTTGTCAAAAATAGGAATATTATCCAAAAAAAATTACCAAAATAATAATGTTATTTTCTTAATCTATAAAAGATGAGGACAACAAGATATTGCAACTGCATATTTAGATTCATCAGTTCTAAGAGAAAAAAATATGTTTCTCTGATACCCAAGAAACAAAATGTTCACTAATTATATTAAACATACATTAATTAATCTTTTTATATATATTTCATCCCAAAAAATGGGAATCAAAGCATCTTGTAAAATCAAAATTAATTTTTTCATGATAAAATAAACCTAGATTCAAATATCCCTTTACATATTGAATGATCCTTTCAAAATATTTATCAATATTTTATAATAGATACACTTTTTATCGAGTACACATTAAAATTGATAAAATAAAATCAATTCTAGAGGTAGTTAAATATAATAAACATCCAATTATTCATCTATAGATTACATCATCAATATTGTTTCTCGATTTATCAAAATAATATTTTGAATTTGTACTCCTGGGTGTATTTTCAATTTTAGAGTAATCTAAACCAAATCTATTTACATACCCAATATCATACATGTATTGATTTAGAAAGATGTATTAATATATTTAAAAAAATCAATTCAAGCATAAATTTCATTTCACACATCATGGACATTTCAAATTTAGAATTCATCAATTCTCAAAATTCAGTATAACTTTTTCTGATAAATATCAAAAATTAATATCATCAACATAAAGTTAGATAATAAAAATTTCTTTAGTACTTTTGTAAATAAATCAAGTATGATTAAACCTTCCTTTAATGAAAATCCAATGAAACATGTTAACATTTCATACCATTCATAATGAGCATGTTTCAAACTATTTAATGTTTTAGATAATTTAAAAAATAACCTGGGGTCTTTTCATTTTCAAAATTGGGGGAATCCTAACATACACTTCTTTAAAAATATAACCACTTTGTAAAGTGGTTTTTACCCTAATTGAAATAATTTTATTCCATAAAAATAATCATAAAACAATAATTTCCTAAATTCTTCTCATCTATAAATAGGTGAAAATTACACTTCAATATAAATTCCTTACTCTTGAGAATAACCTTTACTGACTAATCTAACGTTTCTTTTAACAATATCTCATGATTAAATAGGATTATTTTTAAAGATCCATTTCACTCTAATAACAAGAGAATTACATAGTGGAAAAACTAATCAACCCATATTATTCCTAGTAAACTAATATGATTTATCTTTCATGACTAATATCTAACTAGGATCAACTAATGCATCATAAATTATCATATATAGAAAATAAGAAATAATATTTTGGAAGGAATGTATATTAATAATAAATTTTATAGTCTGAACATATGATTAAAAGTTCGAATATCATTATCTATAGTGCGATCTCTATGAGGATTCAATTATTTTTCAATAATATATTTAGATTGAGACTTAATATTTCCCCCATTAGTATGTTCTTTTTATTCATGTGGTATTTCCACTTTAGAATAAAAAAATGTAAATCCATCCTCTAGTTGATCAATATCATCAAATATTTTATTCAATGACATTTTATCAAACATAACATCAAGATATTTTCAATAACTATTTTTATTTTATTGTATATATTATATGCCATAATATAATTTTAATATATTTATAAAATACCTTATTTGGAATTTTTGAAAAAATTATCTACATTACACCTTGCATTAAGAATAAAAAATTAAAACAAAAACACTCTAATATTTCCAATATTTGGTTTTATCACCATTAAAGCTCCAAAGGTTTATTTTTCAACGAGGGTCTTAATGTAATTCTTTTTGTAATATAAAAAGAAGTATTCAAAGCTTCCACCTGAAAATACTTAGGTGAGTTTAAATAATTTGACATGGATTAATCCATTTCATAAACTGTTTTATTTTTTCCTTTTACTATACTATTTTAATATGAAATATTAGAAGTTAAAAATTGTGGAAATACCCATTCTATTCACAAAACATTATAAATTCAAGATTCAGTAAATCACATCTAATATAAATTCTAATTAATTAAAAAAACATTTTAACATTTTAAAAAATTATTAATGGTAATAAAAATTGATAATGGTTCATATCTAATATTAATAATGTAAAAAAATGTGTATATTGTAAAATATATAACATTAGAAAAAATATATTTTACCACCCAAACTAACTGGTTAAATTTGACATAAAAAATCTAAATAAAAAATATCAATATTCTATACAGTTTGGAATTAATTGATTGGATTAATACAATGATTTACTTTAAATCAAGATTTACATACAAAGGTGTTGTCCTCAATCATTATAGGTAGGAGTAGATTATTTTTCTTCCTAGATAGATTGTGTTTCAATTTAAAATTAAAATCTACCAACTTACAATTCCATAAAATGTTATTATATTATAAAAATTTTAAATATTTCACATGTTTATCAGATAATTCGGAAAAAATAATTGAATTATTTTAGACTTTTGGGTTTTTATAAAACAAATATGATTTATCTTTTAAAAAATTCATTTATCAATTTTAAAATTATTAATAATTCCCTAATCAAATGGATGTGAATTTATAATCTAATTATTTTTTAGTAAATTAAAATATAAATACATCAAAATAATAACATATATTGAAATTATAACCTCATTAATACTGTTTACATTACCTTTGGAATTACCAAAAAAGGAAACAAAACCACTATCACCTTAATTGAAATAAATATGGAAATATAACCAATCATTTGGATTGAGAATCCTTTATCCATTTACCTACAAACCATTTTTATACAACCTGGAAACATTTATTATTGGAATGGATATAACATATCCTTAGTAACCATAAAATATTTGTTATAATGGGACTATCTTATGAATTCTTTTTAATCCAAACAAATTTCAAAAACTCATTTTAGGAAATCATGAACATACAGATTTAGAACGAAAAGACATAGTATGTCTAGGTGATTATAGAAATGTCAAGGAATACTCATTAGAACAATGACCTTTTATTTGAAATCTAAAAAATATATAATTAGATATATACCCATTAGTGATCTTAACAAATAAGGTCTAATATATTTTGGGAAAATTATTATCATAACCAAGAACAAATATAATTTTGTTCATTTTGTTAAAAATGATCATTTTATCAATGTTTTCTCTACCATGAAAAAGACATATAGATTTTATTATAAAATTTAAAATTCATTTTTGAGTTGATCATTATCTAAAAAATGAGATAAAATTTATTTTTTTATCTTCATGGATTTAGACATCAAATCAACATCTCTTAAATTTAACATTTTCAATAAGATTATTTTTATGATTTCCCAATTCTAATTCTAGAACTGTATGAGTAGAATATTTTTCTTCCTAGACCAATTTATTCATATTTTCACTATCATTAAGAATATATATAGAGTCCCTCTCTTAAATTACATTAACATTATATCATTTTGGTAGAGTACTTAATAAATTGCACAAACAAACTCGCAACAACAGTATTAGTTTAGTGCCTTTGGAGAATAGAAACATAAAAAATAGTATATAAGTGATCTACATTATCTCCCACTATGTTTTTTCAGGATCAGTAACCTTCATTGATAGATTATACATAATACATATCTCCATAACTTTGGGAAAGGAAACATAAAATGGGGTGAGTTCAGATGAACAGATTGGGTAAACAATGGAGATATGTAAGCATAAACATGAACATAAGGGTATGATGACATTATCATAACATTAGAAAACGATACCCTTCATATAAAATATCATATACATGAGTCATGGAATAAATAATAGTAGTTATTTCTATATATTTTATGAGTTAATCAAGATCATAATCAATTAAATCATAACATAAGAATACGAAATAGAAATGTGGATGGCATATTAACATGTAATATCATTCCCTACAGGTCAAGGAGCATTTCAAAAAAATTATCATGTCACATAATGGTAAACCTACTTGGAGGGACACACCACCATCCCTAGTCATAGTATTTTCCTTATAAGGGATATAGGTTTCCCATCCTCTCATAGTGGATCAGGTTTCACCTTCTTCCCATAGTAGATCTGGTTTTCTATTCTTCCCATATTTGATGATTCCCATTGACTTGTTTCCTATCATTATCTCAGGAGATATAAATATTTAGCCAATACATTAAGGGGATATAATGTTCCCACCCACCATATATTGAAAACATATAAAATTTATCCATAATATAATAAATCATTCATCATATCATAAACCCTAAAAAAGAGATGGGTCTCATAAACATAATATAATTTCATTATGAAATGAAATGGTCATCATAAACATATCATCGTATCCTATCTTTTGTGTAAGAACTGTGAATTTTTTATTAGATTAGGATCCCATATTCTTATTTTTGAATGCTTAAATATGGCCTAATATGAGTATCCTTTGAGGTTTTGGAGGTTTTGAGGTTGTCTGGAGCTTTCTTAGAGCATGAAACTCAGTTTTCGGGTGTTTTTAGCCTGGTGCATGTTTAATATAAACCATACGGTGCATGAAAGATGGTTTGTTTAAACCATTTTTTTTGGATAGAGGGGGTGTATAGGACACATGATTTGAGGTGATCATGAAAAGGAGGTGCATCCACATGTGCCAGTTTTACAGTTTTTACATAACTTGATAGAGGCGCTTCATATGTTCTGCACATTCTTTGTAAACCATGCGGGTAAACTGTGCAGATGCCCCATG
Organism: Viscum album; assembly: GCA_963277665.1. NCBI lineage: Eukaryota > Viridiplantae > Streptophyta > Magnoliopsida > Santalales > Viscaceae > Viscum > Viscum album. The sequence goes on from OY728143.1 coordinate 1,617,291,341, forward strand.
GCCAGCATAAAACCATACATGGTTTCAACACAGTTTGAAAAACTATGTGGGAAAACTATGTATCCAATTTATTTCGGGATTTTTTATTAATCTTAAGTTTTATTATATTTTTTAACCATAAAACATATTTATTTTCACACACAATATTGATCCCTTTTTAGATATTTGAAAATATACTAACCTAGGATTTGAAGATTCATATTCATCTGATATCTGATTCAAGAAGGGTTTGAATCTTATGATAGAAAATTGTATGATATAGATTTATTTCTAGTAGTTCTTGATTATTCTGGATAATGATTGGTCTAATTTGTTTTAGGATCATATTACCTAATTTATCATTCTTCATCTACTCTTCAAATTTCTCCTCAACCGGGGGGAATCAAGACTTGCTACTAGATGAGAAATCCACAACCAAGACAATGTAGGAGGCTTATACTTTTCTTTTGGATTTTGGTTATTTTTAGAGCTATCATTTATTACCCCACCCCCCTAAATTTCTAGAGTGACCAAAATTTTTTAACGAGTTACCCAGAAAAGATGTCATCAGACCTTTTAAGGAAGCCCACAGTAACTATTTTGATGCATTATCACCCGTTTTTCAAACCAAGGAAAATCATAGAGTGAACCTTATGAATTTATCTTGATTATGACAAGATAAATAACCCACGGGGTGTGTTTTGGTATTTCCTTCCTTTAGTAATCCAATTAAAAAGTAATTAGTGGAATGGGTTGGTTTGGATATGGTTTTCCATTCATACCTTGGTTTATATATATTATATGTTGAACTTAATCTGTTTATTTTTTGAATTTATCAAATGTGTAAAATGGAAAACATTTTATTGATTGAATGGAAGGGTATACCCATGGGATATGTTGAGTTTTGAATGGTGAAAATGGGTGGTAATACCAATGTAATTTTTCTAAAAATAAATGGAATACATGGGTTAGTATAATCATGAGATGCTTCGATATGAAGTGTTATAAATGAATGGGTATACTCATTATATGAAATTGAGTTAATTTGAATAAACGAGTGGGTAGACTAATAAGGAAATGGATTGTAATATGATATGAAATGGTTGAATGGATATATTGATTCCATGGACAGCTCTCCATGAATATGGAATGCGGTAGTGGACTCATTCATTAGAGTATTCTCTAAATGTCTTGAATTTGTGGGATGCCTCAAAATTTGCTACCCCATGGATCTGGCTTTCTTAGACTCACATAAGATGTGTTGTTATACATGTTCATATGACTCCAAATAATTCTTATACTAATTTTCCATCGAGATGCTCTTGGGACTCGATGACGATTCCTTAGTCTTCGACACCATGGATCTAACCCATCATGGTCTACACTTCATTATATGGCATGACCGTAGAATTTATGACATGATCATTTATAGGTTACGGATTTGGGTTTCTGATATGGTTTCATTATATGACAAGTTCATGGGAATATTAAACATATGGGAGTGTGGAGAGGCCTTGTTACTTGTTTACATTGCTTATAGCTGCCTTGTTAGGAGATATATATTGTTTTATGGATCCTTGAGAGGTTTTTTGGTGAAAAAAATTATATTAGTCATATCCCATGGGCATTTAGACTTACAATACTACTTACGTAAACATTTTTAGCCGCCTTCATTGTTCTCCTTAAAATAGTATAGGCTTCTAGGTGGTACCTACTAGGATGATTTTCACACACAATTTTTGGGCCTCATTAAAAAATCAAATAGATTAAATGGTTAAATGTTATAATAGGGGAATGTTCCCCAACACTGGTTATTGAAAATATCTTTGGAGTAGGAGATTGTGGGTCCAAGATGAGACTGGTGTGGCTAATAGGGATTTTTGGTCTTTTTCCCATTTTGGACACTTATATTTTCTTTTATTACCATGTACATGTTTAGTTGCTTTCAAGATACATTTATCATATAGATAATTATATATATGAGATGCCTCCGGTTTATTATTCATCTATTATTTACCTTCCAGTTGTCTTGTTTATATTCTTCTATTATTGAATGTGATTAGCATCCGTTGTGATATGCACTAGTATTGATGGTATAGTCTCACCATTGAATCCCCAAAGATTTCACTGCTAGTCAGTAGCCTCTAGTGTTTTGGGAGATGCACTTGAGGCCTTGTGTCCAACCAGTCTTTTGGAACTGTGGATTGTAATCATGTTCCATGACGTTATAAATTGGTATCAAATGACTTTTCTGGTTTTCCATACTTTTTGGAAACAATAGACACATATAAGATGAAAATGGAGTTTGGTAATGAGTTGTGTTGGGTAGTAGTTTCCCAATATAATAGGAAAATACAAATTTACCCAAATTTAATTATGATTTTAATAATTTTTACTATTGTGATGATTTTATTTCACTATTGTGTGATGTAACTGGTTTATATTGTTACTATTGATGAAAATGTCAGATCTATTTTTGTTTCAACCTTATTAGATGAGGGTATTGCATATCATTAATCATATAGGAATTTGTTAAAAATCTCATGTCATGCATTATTCCATTCCATTTATGATTTAGTGCACATTTCATTTTGTTTTTAAGGTTTTTGTGATTGCTATATCTACTGTTGTGAGATATTTTTTCAGTAGATATTAATAGGGATTTCATATATCAATTCACAAGGTGTATAACCCCTTATGGAGTGGAAAATGATGCACCTTATAACTCTACTATTTAAAGTGAACAAATGAGATTTGGTATGGATTATATGGGAATCAAATAATGGTTCATGTGGTGTTATGGTCCCTCATGGTCTGAAACCTAGTAGAGAATTAGTTAAGTCATTAAGAAACATCATTTTAAATGAAAATGAAATGAGATAGAAAATAGATAGTTGACCTAGACCCAACTTTTGAGTGGGAAAGACGCATCGTTTCTAGTTGTTTCGGTGGATATTCATTACGTAGTTCTGGATTTAGGAGAATATTTTGCTTATGATTTGGTTCTATGAGGGTTTTGACATGTCCTACACTTTTGACCAGTGACATTGATATTATTCTTTTTTGAGGTGTGTGTTTAGTATTTTAGAAAGACTCTACCATGAATACCTCAAGTCATACACCATGAGTGAGGAGATGACCACTCTCCAACGGTGGTGGTCCATGGTCTACCTATTGATCCTACCTTAGTTCTAGCTACGACAATAGGGTTTGTTCCGATCACAAGTACCGAAGTATAGTTTCATGAGGGATTATTTCTCTATATGCATACATTTCATAGAGCACATAAACATTCCTTCATTATGGATGAGAATATGCGGGTGTTCTCATAGAAGAATCCTCTTATATTATTTGGGGATAGTGGTCCATAGGCTACGTAACTATGTCTTGAGACAACTCTAGTTAACTTTGAGAATCTAGATACAGGTCTTAAGTGGAAGGTCAATCTCTCCACTTACATTATACAAGGAGCATAAAAGTGCTAGTCAGATGATTTAAAAGTGGATAATGGGCTGTGAGATATGGGTTGGACTGTTTTCTAGACTCGCTTCTATGACTACTATTCCCCCGCGACTCTACTGGTAGAGAGGGATAGCGAGTTCATGCATCTAGATCATAGTGCGATGACTGTTATGGATTACTATGAATTATTTTCAAAGTTTCAATGTTTTGTTTCTAAAACTTTACTGATGAGTTTTCAAGAGTGAGACACATCAATGAAGGTCATAGAAATTATATCAAATCTCCATTCAATGTGTTAAGAATGACTTATATCACTGAACTTGTAAATTAGGCGATGATTACAAAGTAAAAACTAAGGGAGGCTAGGTGAATATAGTAGGGAAATGATACTTCTCGAATCATTGGTTCTACATCTTCATATAGGAAGCACCATTTTAAGAATTATTGTAAGATGGGTTCCTGTTAGGATAAAAGTGTTGGGTTATTGTTGTTTTTTAACTATTGATAAAGGTGAGGCAACATGAATAATTATTGAAACCACAACCCAATCTAGTATAGAGATTTAGGTATGATGGGAAATGTAAAACAGTTTTTTAGGACCTTCTCTCATGTTGTGAGTGGTATGGTGTTATCTCAAACACTAGGTTTAGGAGAAGGTTCTTCAGTTCTGTGTCAGTGAGGGAGCTGGAGCAATGATAGTCAGTCAGGCAGAGGTAGTGGTGGTCATGGAACAGGTAGCTATACTCCAATTACACTGAGACATTATAGTGGACCTACATTAGGCAGTGATGTTGTATCACAAGGTTATGGTTCAATCCAATTATATTTTATACAACATACCCCTGAGGAGTAGGGTGTCGGACTACTTACGGTGTGAGGTAAAATCCTAGTAGCCTACACTATTTTGTCTTCTCATTATGATGTAGGTTCATCACATAGTTTTTATCTCCACCAGTGGCCAAAATCCTATGGTGTGTTGTTTTTTATTTTGAGTGTATTTTTATGAAAGTCATACCATTGGGAATTTGAACAGAATATGTGTGCTAGGGAAGGGAGTTCCCCCTTGAGGTTGGTGGGTTTCATTTCATCTGGGATCATTATGTCCTTGAGATAACCGTGTTTGAAGTCTTACATGTGATGGATTTGAAATTTTCTTACCGAGAAAATGTTGAATGTTATTTTTAGAGGGTGACTTTCACATCACCAAGGAATGTAGTGTATACTCCCAAGGGTTAATGGGATGTCCAAGTGAGTCAAACTAGACCATAGATTCATGTGATGAGTATAATGACTTCCCAAATTGTTATTTTGTTTTCTGTAAGATTAGGGAGTGAGTCAAGATGAATTTTATCTAGTGGTTTATCATTTTATTGATGTCTTACCGAGTGAAATTTAGATTTTTCCTTATGAGAGATAGGTTGAGTTAACAATAGATACAGTTCCAAGAGCTGCACTGGTATCCATTCCTCCTTATAGTATGTCTACACAAGGGTTATAGGAGCTCAACAGGTAGCTAGAGAATTCAGTGGGGAGGGGTCTTATTGGACCCAATACATTTCTATGGGTTTCACCTATCCTTTTTCAAAAAACACGGATGGTACCCCTTGTTTATTCAAGGATTATTAGAAGTTGAATCAGTAGATGGTGAAAAAATGATATCCCTTTAAATGGATAGATGATATATTTTTTCAACTTCGAGGATACCTGGTGTTATCAAAGATTGATTTGAGATCCGATTATCACTAAGTTCATGTTGAACATACAGAAATTCCTCATCCCAACATTCATTGTAGGTATGGTCTATATGAGTAACTAGTTATGTCATTTAGACTCATAAACTTGCTAGCAGTATTCATAGATTTGATGAACTAAGTGTTCAATCCATATGTGGATTCTTTTGTGGTGCTTTTCAACGATGATATCTATTTTTATTCTCTCAATAGACATGACCATGCAAAATATGTTAATATTGTTTTTAATTCATTGATATTATATCATTTATATACTTTGCTAAAAAAATTCCCACTTTTGGATTTATCATATTCAGTTCCTTGGTCACATTCTATGGGATACAGGTGTATCAGTGGACCTAGAGAAGGTGAGAGCTATAGTTTCCATTGAACATCCTAAGAAAGTTTTTAACATATGGAGTTTCTTTTACAAGCTAGTTACTACAATCATTTCATATTACAGTTATCATTCTTCGAAATTCTATTGATTGGCTTTACTAAGAAGGGTGTGATGTTTTTATGGTCATATTCATGTGAGGCAACCTTTCAAGAGCGGAAACTAAGGTTGAAATTATCCCCAGTCCTAATACTACTTGAGTAAGGTAGGATATACACTATTTATTGTGATTCATTTGGGTATTTGGCTAGGAGAAGTCATTATGTAGGGAGATAGGGTCATGGCATATGGGTCTTGGTAGACGAGGCCACACGAGAGGAATTACCCGACGCTCGATCTTGAGATAGCTATAGTTGTTCGTGAATTCCACTATTGGAGACACTAATTAGAGGGAGAGTGTTTTTTGGTGTACATGGACCACAAAAGTCTCAAGTATATTTTTACATGGCATGATTTGAATATGTGGTAGTGGAGGTTGTTGGAGTACCTATAGTCCTTTAACATCAAGATTCCCTGCATACCTGGTAAAGGAAATGTAGTGCTTGATTCACTATGTAGGAGGAATCAGATATAGGTAGTCTAGAAGGATAGTAGTGAGTGGGATTTTATGAAATTATGCTCTGAGATGCATATGGAGGTGCACATCAAACAATAAAGGGAATATCAATCATCTGTAGTTGTGACCTCTACCCCACTAGAGAGAATACAAATGAGGCATCTATCAAATTATAGGGTCATAATCATATGGGAGTGTGTGGTTGGGGAGGATCTTATTCATCATATCCAAAGACGTGTTTGGGTTCTAGTGGATATACAAGTATAGTTGATGTGAGAATTTCATGCCTTAACATGGGAAGCACACCCCAGGGTCACCACGATGTACCAGGACATATACCGTCAGTACTATTGTCCATGTATGAAGAGAGAGGTATCTGGTTTTGAACTAGTTTCTCCACCTATCAATATGTTAAGGTGGATCATCAGTGACTAGCTAATATTTTATATCAGTTACTTATTCCAAAGTGGAAAAGGGATGATTTCATGATGTATTTTGTGATTAGTTTACTGAGGCCACCTCAAGGTAATGATTATATGTGGGTTTTTATTGATAGGCTCACAAAGGTTTCTAATGTTTTCCGATTATGGAGACCTTGAGTGTTGATGATCTTGTAATGATATGCACCCATGAAATTTTATGATTTTATGGGGTTCTATAAAATATCATTTTAGATTGGGATGCCTACTTTACATCTCATTTCTGGAAGTGTTTTCAGAGTGAGTTGGGTACACATGTGCTTTTGAGCATAGAATACCACCTTTAGAGAGATGGCCAATCAAAGCATACGATATAGGTTCTAGAGGACATGATGCGGGCATGAATCATTGATTTTTTGAGCTCTTGAGAGATTCACATATCCCTAGTTATTTTTCTTACAATAATAGTTTCCAGGAGAAAATATCGATTGAACCTTACATAGATTTTTATCATATTCCATGTTGTTCAACCCTATACTACGTAGAGGTAAGTGAGGCAGCATTACAAGGACCATTCCTCTAGTAAGTTACTTTATAGCGGGTCTAGTGGATTCGGATGAGGACGAAAACTACATAGTCTCGTCAAAAATCTTCTGTCGATCACTGAAAATTTCCTCTAGAGCTCAAGGTATGGGATGGATTATTTTTTCATGTTTCCATGAGGATGGTACACAGATGGATTGTGAGACAGTATAAGCTTTCACCACAATATGTCAGGTCATTCGATATTCTGGAGAGAGTTAGGACGGTAGCATATCAGTCGTAGTTAAATCAAAGTTACCAAGCCATGCATGAAATATTACACATATCTCAGCTACAAAACTATCTTTCAAAACCATATCCTGATTTTCATCCACAGAAAGTTCAGTTAAAGGTTGATGTAACTTTTCAAGAAAATATGATACATATCATTGACAAGATAAAAAAAGATATTTGAGTCAAGTCAGTTCCTCTACTCCAGGTGCCATGGAAGAATGATCATTAATAAGATGAGACATAGGAGTGGGAAGTTGAGGTACGAGCTCAGAGGCTATATTTGTTCTTAGACGAATCTTCACAACTCTAAAAGAGAGAAATTCTGGGAAAATTGCTATATGGGGGAATATTGTAAGAATATGGGTTATGTATGAGGTACTGATCCGATCTATTTATTTTTTAAATGCTTACATAGGGCCTATTGTGAGTATCATTTTATGTCACTGAGGTTTATAGGTAGTTTATGGCTAGTTATAAGCCCGAAAACCAGTTTTGGGGCGTTCTTACCTTGGTGCATGGTTAGTAAAAACCATACATGGTTGTCCGTATAGGTTTTTCAAACCATGTGAGGCTTCATAAAGAGGGTGTATAGGCCCCACAGTATTAGTAGACCATGCGAGATGAGGTGAACACCAATGCACCATGGTCGGTAGTTATTGTTGAACATGATAGAGGCCCTTTGCACAGTTTGGACATAGTTGGTAAATTGTGTCGGTAAATGGTTTGGGTACCCCTTGGCTTACCGAAAATCATGCACAAATTCTGTATGATTCAAAAAAAATATGAAGTTAAACTATGAAGTCCCAATATTTTTTGTCTTAAATTAATTATAACTTTAATTAATTATCTTTTTATCCCATAACACATATTTCTTTTCATGCATATCAGTGAGAAAATGTGAGAGCTTTACAAAGGATCTAACCTTTGATTTGAGGATTCTTCTTCATTTGACATCGGATTTGAAGTTAGTTTATCAAATCATATCTATAAAGGTGTGATCTAAATTCCTTTTTAGCCATTATTTTTTCATTTGTTTACTGATTGTGCTATTTTATTTTAGTCTCATATGTTCTAATTTCTCATTTGTCATCTTTTCTTTATAATTATCCTAAACTGAGACAAATCAGGACTTGATTCTCGATGATAAATCCACTAAAAATCTAATTAGGGTGGTATATACTTTTCTTTCAGATTTTTGGGTGTTTTAGAGCTACCATCTATTACTCCACACGCTGGACTATCCGGTGTAACACATATTTAGAATGGGTTACTTGAAAAAGATTCCATCAGACCTAATAGGGATGCCCATAGGATCTGTTGTGATCCATTGGTACCCATTTCACAAACCGAGGTCATCCATGTGGTGAGCCTTATGAAAATACCAGTTTTAATCCATGATAAACAACCCGAGGGGTCCGTTTTGGGATTTCATTAATATAAAAATCAAATTAAAAATAGAATTACTGGAATGGGATGGTTAGGATATGGTTTTACACCCTTACCATGATAAATATATGTATATATATTATATTGAAATTTATTTTGTTAATTGTTGAATTGATCGAATGTGTTAAAAATGTAATAAATTAAATTGATTTAATGGGTGGGTATACCCATGGGATATGTTGAGTTGTGAATTGTGATAAATGGGTGGGTATACAAATGTACTTTTTTAAATGTGAAAGGAAAACATTGGTGGGTATACTTATGATATTCTTCAGTATGAACTGTAATTATGTAATGGGTATACACATTATATGTAATTGATTGACTATGAATATATGAGTGGGTAGACACATATGGAAATGGATTTTTATAAGATATGAAATAGATGGATGATTTTATAGATGTAATGAATGGATCTCTAGGGATCTGGAATGCAGTAGTGGATGCCTTGTATAGAATATTCTCATAGGCTACCAATTCAATGGGATTTATCTGGGTTCTCTACACCTTGGATCTGGATTTCTTGGACTCTTATAGGATGTTTTGGTATAAATGTTCCTAGGACTCCAACTAGTTCCAATACTGAATATCCATCGAGATACTCCTAGGACGCGATGATGATGCCTTGGTGTTTGACACCATGGATTAAGCCCTTCATGGCCAACACTTCATTACATGGCCTGACCGTTAGATTTATGACATTCTTGGTTATACGGCAAGGTTTTGGGTCTTTATATGGTTGCATTGTATAACAAGGTCATGGGAAGAAGAAATATATATCAGTACAACAAGGTCATGTTACATGTTTATATCACTTAAGGCAACCTTGTTAGGAGATAACACTTATTACAGGGATCCTTGAGAGGCATATTGGTATTATTTTATATAATAGAAATATTCAATGGGAATTTACCTTTACATTACATCTTACTTACACTTTTTTAGACTACTACTTTGTAATGCATAAAACTATATAGGCTTTTGGGTGGTTATCCACTAGGAGGTTTATCTCACACCTGGTTTGGGACTCCTTTGGTGAAAAAAATATTATATGGTTATAGTTGATAATAGGGTAAATATCCCCAACACTAGTTGTTGACCATTCCATTAGATCTGTAGAGCATGCGACTAAACTGAGCCTTAAGATGCTACTGGGATTTTTGGGTCTTTTTTCATTTCAGGCACTTGTATTGTATTTTATTTCCATGTACCTATTTGTTTGTTTTCTAGATACATCTATCATATGAATCATTATATAAATGAATAACCTCTAGTTTATTTATTCATGTCATGCTTACCTCCCAGTTTTCTTCTTGTTTATCTTCTTTTTTTGTTGAATTCGATTTAATTCTATAGTGATATACTCTTGTAATGAGGGCATAGTCTACCCAATGGCCTACATAGGTCCTCACAGATAGTCGAAATCTTTGGGAATTTGGGGATATGATCTTGAGGCCTTGTGGCTAACCAATCTCGAGGCACTCTTGAGTGGAATCCGGCTCCAAGATGTTACACTATAAAAAATATATGTGTTTTTTAATAATTTCATCAAATAATAACTCATTTAAAGAAGTGGTTTTCAAAATCATATAACTCAATGAAGAGAGACAGGTGTCACAGACATCATTCCATCAAAACATAAAACTATCAAAGAATAAATATGAATGGAAACAATGGACAGTTTCCCTAAAAAACTATGAGTAACACCAATGGATGCCATATTATATTTAAAATAATTCAAAATTATCTTTTAGAAACATTTCTTGCGGAAAATATCAATTCATTTTTGAAAAAATAGTTTTTGAAATAAACTACCTCTTTGAAAAAAATTATCATTGAAAATAGATTTGAACGCTTATAATGGTTGGTTTTGAACAATAAAATAAATAAATATATTTTCTCCTTGAAAAAAAGCTTAAAATGTAAATTTAAAAAACATTATTGAAATTTTATTTCAAGACATGGTTTTTGAAATAAAACATATTTCCAACCAAAGAGGGAAATAAGGTCGGATTTTCATAAAAAAAACTTTTCCATTATTATGATAAAGTTGAAATGAGTGTAAACAATGCTACTAAAACATGATTATATAATGAATAACCATTGGAGAATAAAATTCATGAGTTTTATTGATTTTTTTAATATATGATTTCATAAATGGAAGCATAATAATAAATAATCCAGATAAATGATGAGATTTTTGCAAGAAAATCTTACTAATTTGGTAACAATGAATAAAAATTCCTTTTTATGAAAATGAAATTAGATAAATCATAAAATTATCATTTATTGAAGTATGTTTGTGATATATAATATCAAATGGAAATATATCTTCAAAACAAAACATGTATCTATAAGAAGAAAAATTGATACAAAACAACATTACTGATTTATTAACTTTTGAACAGTAAAATCCTGTGAAATAATGATAATAAAATGGGCATGTAAATACTCATAAATTGATTTATAATAAAAATAGAATAAATTTATGGGTAGGATATACACCACATAAAATAAATGAGTGTTGAATAAGGAATATGTTTTGCATAAATAAAAGTGAGCCTAGAAACCCCCTTGAATTATCTCTAGACTCTCATCATAATCATTCAATTTTCTTGTATACTAATTATAAATTTATATTAAATATATCATAGAACCATAAAAATTTATATAATACAATATATGATTTTATTATAACCTTTTATTAACCGATCCTTGTTAAACATGTGTTTTGGTTATAAGTGGTTTGTTTTTCACATGTGTATTGATTTGTTAATTTTTTGTCCCCATAGTTATATCAGGAATTCATAATATCCGGAATTATAAACATGAAATAAATGTCATATATATTCAATATAAATTTATTAATAATAATCTATAAAAAAATTGAAATATAAAATTAAATATATTATTCATGTAGATGTTATGTCTTACGTATGCATGAATGTAGTTTCCATTTTCTTATCGTGTTGAATGAACAAAAGTACATGACACACAAACACACACACAAATATATATATATATATTATAATTAATTTACCATTAATATTTCAGATATAAAATAAAAGTTCACTAAACCCATCTTTAACACATTACTTGTAATGTTTGAACAAATAACATCTCTTTTTGGTGGTGGTAGTCCATATGTCTAGAAATAAAGTTATTGTATTTCCAAAAAAGTAAAAAATAATGAATGTATATTTTGTAAAATAATTAAATAATTATAAATAAATGAAAAATATACTATATATAATATAAAAACCAAAATTACATAATTATTTACATCCTTTAAAGGTGGTAATGTAAGAAAAAATGAAATTGGTTTGTGAGGCGATAGTTTATCATTCACAGGAACGATGATTGTGCATCCCATTTGATGGAAGTGTGTGTATGTATAGGTATAACCCCTAACATAAAAACCTCTCATAAAATTGAGGGTACTTATGTTATTATAAAATATTTTAATTAGAATATTTTACAGGGTTTATAATGAAAATAATACAAAAGAACTTATGGAAGGATCTCATATCTTCTTTGGGTAACTCGTTTTGGTTTGCACCAATGGGCTTCATACGTTTTCTTTATGCCCAAATGGTGGATTCTATGATGAGTTTAAGGAATATTATATATGTTATTTTGGTTTGTTTTGGAAAAGAAAAATGGATTTATTGGTGTCACTAATTGACTGGGTGAGTTCCCATTTATATTGGAGGAGGATTTTTTTTAGTAAACATAAAAAGGTCATCATTATTGGGAGATCTACCTTATAACTTGTGCCTCTAATAAATGTAAATTTTTTAACCAATTAGGTATTTTGTATAATTATTTCTTTCCAATGTATTTTAATTTTGTAAATGTTATTTTTTCCTTTTAAAATTAATGTTTAAATATTATTTAAATATTTTTTTCCTTAATCATTGTAAATAATTTTCATTACTTTCACAACTATCTTTTTTCAACAACTATGTTGGACTTATTGGAACTTATAAATTATTATTTCCCTAAAATTGGAAACATGTTCTATAAATTATAATCATATAAGTGGTAGAAATTAAATTAAAATTAATATAATGAACATGTAGCGACATTTTAGTTGTTAGGAGAAATTTTTTAAAATATTCAAATGTTTTCATATGCAATTTATTTATCAAATTGGTTTCAATGACTGAAATTTTATTAATTTATGTACGATTGACCAAATTTCACTTGAAAATAATTAAAATATAATTTTACAATTAAATTAAATTATATTAAAAAATAGTTTTGAATTAAAATTTTGTATTTTAACTATTCATCTAAAATGATGCTTTTCAGAAAAATTCCAATAATTCACCATGACAAAATGTTGAAATTCTGAATTAAAATTTTAAATTCGTTTAATATATTTAAATTTATATTGGTGTCTAAAATTTTATTGATTATTTTTTATAGAAGTACATAATAAGATGTTCATTTTTGAAAATAGTATTTTTAAACATATAAAGACTTTTCCCAGAATTATATGATTTATTATCAGTATGTTTTATTCCTATATAACCTTAATAAATAATATTTAAAAATTAGTCATTAATATTCGTATTACTATGTATAAAAGACATGTTATAAAAATATCATTTAAATAATTATAAAATTAAAAGTTTGTTTCATAGAAACATAGTGTTTGTGTCTAATGCAATCCATGTTGGTGTTGAGTGTAATGAAATAATAACTTTCTATAACATATAATGATGAATAAAATTTTTACTATGAAATTCTAGGCATAAAATAAAATTAATTTACTAAAAATGTCTTATAAAAACGTAGAGTGTAACATTTTACCCCATTAAAATGAATTTTTCGCTTAAAATTCGTCATTCATATAGAGACAAATAAGGATACATCTACAACATCATATCTTAAAGTTCCCATGAATATTAATCTAACTATTGGTTTATATGAAAATAATTTAACAATTTATTGGTCTTGTTTCATATATCATTCTATGTATGACCCATAATTTCAATTGGTTGTTCCTCATAATAATGATCTCGATTCATCAGTATGACCTATAAGTTAAGTATATATTAAGGGTCAGATATGTACTTCCTCAAGATATATACAAGGAACAGATCATGAAGATGAGAAATATTTTGTGGAATTCCCAAGTAAAAGGATGTCATCCAGACATAATCAATAATTGCAAAGGGACTAATATAGATGTGGTTTAATTTCACTTTCTTCCCAAAACTCATTACCTTCTTCCTATGAGAGGTTCTTTGAAACACCTCATTTCCAAATTCAAATTCTAGATCACACCATCGATTATCAACATAATATTTCTACTTACTTTGATCTTCCTGGATATGCTACATAATGGTTCTAACCTTCTTTGTCATTTCTTCAGCTATCAAAGATCCCAATAGAATTATTTCTCCAACTTCATCTTACCATGTTGGATCTATAAATTTCTTTATATATAGGGATTCAAAATGTTCTATCTAAATTATTGTGTGAAATCTAATGTTGTAGGAAAATTGTGCTATAGGAAAGTGTTGATCCCAACCACCTTTGAAATACATAGAACTATATCTCCACATATCCACTATAGTTTCAATTGTTTTTTGAGGCTAGACATGAATATGTGGATGATAAGCAGTGCTGAAACTCAATTATATATAAATTTATTGTTGAATACTTCACCAAAACATTGATGTAATCCTAAAATCTTGATTACATACAATGTAATGTGGTACTTCATGAAACCTTCCCACTTTATTAATGTATATCCTAGAAATTTAATCCATATTAAAGTCTTCTCTAATAGTGATAAGTGTGCCAACTTTTTAAGGTGATCAGCTACAAACTATATATAATTAAACACTTTAGAGGTATTGGGGATTTATAAAACATAATCCATTGTGTTTTTCTCCCATTTCCATTCTATTATGGGTAATGGATGAAACGTCCCCTTATAATTTTCTAATTCATACACAACATTTTTACATACAAAGAACTGTGATACAAACTCATTGATATCACTCTTCATGTCATCCCATTAGAAGTATGATTTCAAGTCTATAGACATCATTGTACATCTAGGTTGAATAGAGAATGAAGAACTATCATCTTCCTCTGAAAACTCCATTTTAAAAGCTGTCATTGACAGAACATATACGTGGTTCATGAACCTTGTCATTCCATTGTGATAATGGTTATAAATAGGAACCTTACAATCATTCTTTTACAGATCCACATCTTCCTTCAGGTCAAATTTAATATTCCCATGGATAGAGGGTTGATCATTGAATTTATGAAGATAAAATTTCTCTCATCCCTTTAATATTTCCATATCTTTACTTTTCAAATTACGAAATATTGGATATTTTTTGATCTGTATCATGGTTTTACTAGCATGAGATTTTCGACTCAAATGATCAACCTCCTTATTTTCTTTAATAGGGTTGTAATGTATTGAGAAGAAATAATCATTTATCATCTCTAATATTCATCTCTAGAACATGTTCAACTACTTTTATGGGAATATATACTTTAAACTTTCATGATCTGTATATATCTCACAATTTTTATCTTAATAATAAAGCCTACATATCATTAATGAAAAATTTATCACATCTAACTCAAAATAATGAGTTGGGTAATTTTTCTCAAGGTCTTCAATTATAATGAGGACTAGGCTTTGTACATTTTTTTCTATATAAGAAAACATACCAATCACTTCTTAGATGCATCAATTTAGATGAAATACCCTTCTCTACTAAAGGGAAATGTAACAGTAGGTGTGCTGACTAACATTGTCTTTAGTTCATTATACTTTTCACTACATTTATCTTTCTAGAGGAATTGGGAACCTTTCTGAGTTAAATTTCTTAGAGGATTAGATAGTCATGATAAATTATCCAAAAATCATTGATAATGTCTATATAAACAAATAAATATATAAATCTCATTCACCATGGTTGGTCTATTCTATCATTCAATAGCCTACATCTTTGATAGATCGACTACTATACCGTCTATTGAGATTAAGTGAACCCAAATTGAAACCCACTGCACCCAAAATTTACACATTGTAAATTTTTCATATATTTTCTCATTCCATAGGGTATATTGTATAATTTTTAAGTGGTTCTCATGCTCAAATTTAGTCATTGAATAAATAATAATTTCATCTACAAAATCTACCATAAAATTATTGAGTTAATCACTAAAGATTTTATTCATATAGTCAAGAAGACTGTAGGGTAATTAATAAGACTAAAACGAATCACTATATATTAATAAAGTCTATTCAAGGTATGTGATTCATTCTTTGGTTTATCCCCATTCTAAACCCTATATTAGTGATATCCAGAATGAAGGTATATCTTGTAAATGTATTAAGAATTGTTTAGTAGATAAAATAAGTCATCAGTACATGGATGTTGATAATTGTTCTTGATTGGGATATTACTTACCTCCCATTAATCAATGCAGACTTGCATTGATCCATATTTATTTTTTCATATAAATAATGGTTGAATCCCAAGATTATAGACTTTTACGAATGAATCTCTTATTAATGTTTTCTTTTAGTTTCTTCTACAATTCATACAACTCTATTGGGGAAATTCTATAGGGAGTCTTTGAAATTTTTATAGCACCAAGTATGAGTTCTTTTGAGAAATCATCATCAAATTTTTATGGAAGGATATGAATCTCCTCCGAGAACACATCCAAAAATTCTATAAAAATTGGTATATCATCAATTCTGAGTTTCTCCCCAACCTTTTGAGACAAAAATGCCTTCTAAATGGGAATTAAAACCCATACACTAGCTAAAATTTCCATATTATGTTAATGAATATGAACACATTTATATAAGATCATAGGTTTGTTTTAAATATCAAACATTACTTCTTTTTCTCAGAAATTATTTTCATATTTATACATAGAATGCCAACCCATGCCTGAAATGACATCAAATTCAACAAAAGGAAGAATGATAACATTTACAAGAAGAATATTCCCACAAAGGTCAATCGGAGAGGAATCATATAATTGGGATGAAATCATCGCATGATATGGGGTTTTATTTTCTAATTCTATATCTAATTATTTGGGTGGAATATTAATACCCTTATCATAATATATATATATATATGAAACAATGGGTAGATCCTAAATCAAATAAGACATTAGATGTTCTAGAGTGAATGATAAGTGTACCATTCAACATGTAGTTATCTCACCATTCTTTTGATATAGTGTTCACATGATATTTCTACATGTCCCTTGGTATAAGAGGTTACAAGTGCCAAACCTCATCACTAACCCTTTGGTTTGTGAACTGGTTAGCATAATCACCATCCTCCTTTGACATGAAGAACAGAACTGTTGGGGTTCAATTGGGAATATTTCTCAATATTCTCATCATTCTCCAACTTCTTCCCATCAATTCAGAAATAAATTTCTCTTTGCCATTCCCTTTCACACCTAAAAACATTTACTAGACCCCAGAAGACATTTTCTTCCATGTTTACTTCCACACATATAGAATAAAGTAAGGAACATATTCTCGTATCCATGGATTTTATATTCTCCTTTCAAATATATCTTCTATTTCTTATTAAAAGCATGTGATTGATATGTAACTCCAACCTATATTTCGACCATGATTAAAAAAAATGATAAATATATTCATATCTTCTAAATTATCTTATTGATAACACCCTTCTGAAACTTGGTTTTATGTTATTGAAGAATTTATCAACTGTTTATTTCGGTTAGATTATAATACCATAAGAATTTATCAAAAGGGTTGTAAAACTACCCTCTTAGATACTCATAGATTCATCGTTCCTTTTCTTTAACTCAAGTTACATTTCCTCCAACTTTTTATGAAGAATATGAGGATATTACTTATTAAATAACAAGAACATGAACACATCCCAATCCCTCGAATCAATCTCATTTTTTATCCCTATATTTTTTATTATAGTCCAGCAATGCTCCACTCTACCATCAAAATGATAAATATCTAGAATGAAAATATCATGTTTCAAATAGTGGATGATGAAAATATTATTTCAATTGTACTAATACATTGATTAGACACAACTAGATCTGAAGACCCACTAAAATAAGTTAGATGTTTCATCATTAAAAAATCAAATGAATTTTCCACCCTCCTTTTCTCATTTGGAAATCAAGCATGACTCATATCGTGAGAAACTTGGGTGACCATAGCAATGAGATTTTTATTATATCTCTTATAGTATTCATCTTATTATGAGGAACTTTGGTTTTTTGTCTACCACAATTAATATTAACATGGTTCCTTTGGGTTCTAAACATTGAATAAACCCAAAAAACAAAAAGTAATAAATAGTTATCATAGTGTGGAACCACATAATCATGAAAACCAACTTATGGGATGTCTAAATTAGGAAACCTTATTTAATGTGTGAAACTATATGTTTATAATAGGTTATTATTAAAAAACATAAATTTAATTCCACAATGATGGTTCATGAAAAGTTTTTGAATTCCCAAAGAATGTCCACTAGGATTTTCAATCCCGGTGTGAGATTAGGCCCATTTTCATGCGCCAGTTCCTAATTCAGGATAACATAATACAGTTTTGTATGGGTTGTTACCCCTATGTACAAATTTTATAGAGCCACATCCACTTGTAGTATCTAGATTTGGATTCATATCTTGGAAAACAGTCACTAGATCCTATACCAAAATTCCATAACATTTTACTATACATTTCTTCATCCTTGATATTTTCCTTAGACATTTCCATATAGTTATAACTAAAGAATATTCATCCATGTTTCCAAAGGATACGAAAACATTTTCTCTTATTCCAATTATACCAACCCATGCTTAACCTACATTAACATTAAAACATTTTTGATAGATTACTTAAAACATTATACGAACAAACTTCGAATGAATGAATTAGTTTAGTGCCTTTAGAAACATGAAAACATATACATTGGTACATAAGTGAGATACATTATCTCCTACAGGATCTTCATGACAATAATTATTCTTAGAAACATTTTATATAATACATATCATTATAACATGGGGAAAAGAAACATAAAAAGTTGTGAGCTCATATTCTCACTAAGCGTAAACAAGGGTGATATGTAAGCATAATGATGAGAATAAGGGTACAAGAAAATGAGAATTGAATTAGAAGATTAGACATAGAATATCAAAGATTATATACATGAGTCATGGAATATATATTGGCAGTTCATAAGATATGAGTTATAAGGGAATCGAGAGCATAATCATTGAAAGAATAACATAGGAATAAGACATGGAATTTTTGATGAAATATTAACATGTAATACCATTCTCTATAAGTCCAAGAGAATTTACAGAACATATCAGCGAACATCATGGGGACTACACCTACTAGGCAGGACACACCACTAACCCTAGTTAGAGTCCTTTTCTTATAAGGGATTCGGTTTCCCCTTTCAACCATAATAGATTGGGTTTTCCATTTGTTCCCATTGTGGATCGGGTTTCCCCTTCTTCCCATAGTGAATAAATCCCATAAACTAGTTTACCATAATTATCATTTGAGATTTAGTCATTACCCAATGAATTAGGGAGAGATATTAGGTCTTAGTTTCACATTATAAAAACATACATATGTGTGCCACTATATAATAAAACATCCATCACATCGCGGCTCTTAAAAAGAGCTGGGTTGCATTAACATCGTATTGTAACCAATAAAATGAAATGGTTATCATCAATATAACATAACATGTGGAAAGCATACATGTTTCATAATAATATCATCAATTCATAACCTGTGAAAAGAAGTGGTTCTGAAAAGCATATAACTCTTGGAAGTGAAAATGGTGTCATAAACATTCTTCCATCATAACATAAACCATTATTAGAAATAATATGAGTGGAACCTTTGGATAATTTCACCCCAAAAATAAGTAGAAACCAAATATAAAAGTCATATTACATGGAAATTAATTTATATAATTCTTTTAATACAATTTTTTGAGGAAGGTATATTTTATTCTTTGAAACCCAATTTTTAAAACATAAAACCTTTTTGATAATCTTTTTTAGTGAAAGTAGTTTCAAAAAAATATAGAGGAATATTTGAAACATTAAAACATTTTTAAATTATTTTCTTCTTGAAAATGTTCTTAAAAGATCATTTGAAAAAATTGATAACATTTTTGAAAACATGTTTTATGAAAAAAAAATTATTTTCTACCGAAGAGACAAATAAGGTAATATTTTCTGAAAAACATTTTCTAAGTTATCATATATTCCTAGGAGTGTTAAAAGGAAGTAATACATTAAGATATCATTAATTTTAATATTATAATAAAATTTATTAGTTTTCATGATATATAGATCACAAAATTTCATTAATTGAAGCATAACCATAAACAAACACGATAAACTGTGATATTATTGTAATAAAGTCTTACCCCGTTGGTAAATTTTTTTTTTAAACCATATAACAAAAGAAAATTACAAAAATCATAAAATATTGTGAAAGGAAGTATTTTAATGATATAAAATTTATAATGGTAGTATATATACCTTTTAAATAATATAGGTTCATAACACAACATGTGTCTCCAAGAACGAAAATAATGACAAAACTACCTTACTGATTTGTTAACTTATGAATAGTAAAATCCCAAGATATAGAGATAATAAAATGGGTATGAAATTATCCATAAATTTATGGATAATAATAATATAATAATTTTACGTGTAGTATATACATGACACAAAATACATGAGTGGTGAATAAGTCATAATTCGGATATAAATAAAATTGAGACTAGAAATCTCCTTACCTTATATATTGAATTTCATCATACTCATTCAAAAGTGACATAGAATAAACATAGGTTTATTATAAATCTATCATTGAACCATATTATTCTACATAAAAATATATATTATTTTCCAATTAACTTTTTACATTTTGTTAACACTTCTATGTTAAAGTTTTGATTCAGGTAATAATTGCTTTTTTCCACTTTTGTTTTGATTTCTTATATTTTTTGTCCTCACTTATATCATGATTTATTCATCTCCATAATGATTAATAATAAATAAATATAATCTATATTAAGTATAAATTTATTCATAATAATCTATAAAATATATAAATAGGAAATTAAATACCATATCCATGGATATAGTAGGCTGTATATATGCATGAACATTGTTTCCATTTCCATAACATAAAGAAAGAATAGAAGAAAATGAAATATATATATATATATATATATATTATCATTAAAATGAATTATTATTTCATATACATAATTTAATTTCACTAAAAACATTTTTCATAACCTCTATGTAAAGTTTCAACAAATCACATCGCTTTGAGGTAGTGATTTTCCACACACCCATAAATGAAGTATTCGTATTTCAAAAAAATGGAAAATATGAAGTTATGTGTTATAAAATAATTCCATAAGAATAAATACATCATAAATAGTATATATATAAAAAACCATAAATGAGATTATTATTTCAAACCATGCAATGTGTAAATGAAATAACGAATGACATCAGTTCGTTATGTGGTAGTTTGTCGTACACACGAATGATGATTGTGTATCCCATTTATTGGATGTGTGTGTAGTTGTAAGTGAAACCCTTATAATAATAACATATCAGAATATCTATTATACTATGGTTATTATATAATCACATAATAATAATATCTTGGGTGGATATTAAAAATAAAACAACATATCTTGTAGACGGATGTTACCTCTTATTTGGGTAACTCGTTATGGTTTATAGAAAATGGATTCTGTGGTTAGATTTATTCACAAATATCAGATTCTTGGATGATGTGAGCGATGTAGGGAGGATATTTGGGTAGAGTATAAACAAGACAAAGGGATTGAGATCTACTAATAAGTGAGGGTGAGTTCCCTTTTATAGTGGAGGAGGAGTGGCATTCATGTTAATATAATAAGGTAAACACTATTGATAGGTCTCCCTTACATAATTTGCATCCAAAAAAATTTCTATTATATATCCAACATGGGACTTGGTGAAAATAGTTCCATACAAAGTATTTTGGAATCATATTTAGGTTATTTTTCCTTTTTAAATTTAAAATGTAACCATTTTGTAAAAATGTTTTTCATTAATCACTCTAATTATTTTTAGTTACTTTCAACAATATTTTTTTGTAAAAAAAATCAGTTAACCTTATTATAAATTATATATTATTATGTTTCAAAATATGTAATCCATTTTTCAAAATTATTATCACATACAATGAAAAAAAAATTAATTAAAATTAATCTCACACACGTGTCAGGACAGTGCGGTTTTTTAGAGAAAATGTTTAAAATGTTGAAATGTTTGTTATCCAATTACAATGAGAAATTGGTTCCAATGACCTAAATTTGATTAATTAATTTAAAATTGATCTAATTATACTTTAAATGTAAATTAAAATATAGTTTAACAATGTAAATATGTTTGAAAAAATACAGTTTGGAATTAAAATTCAATATTTATCCCTAATATATTATAATTGTGAAATTATAAATTCAAAAATTTATATTATATTATAAAATTAAATTTGATTAATTTTCTAAAATTACTATTATTATTGTTCCCATAAATATATAAAAATCATTTTATTTGAGAAAATAATATTTCCAAATATGTAAGGACATTACCAAAATTTATATGTTTTATTGTCAATATTTTTTATTTATAAAAAATGATTATAAAAATATTTAAAAATTATTTATTATAATTCTTATTACTATATTTTACTACTATGTTATAACTATCTCATTTGTGTAATTATAATAAAAAAATTGTAGAAACTCAGTCTATGGATGTAACACAATCCATGTCGGTGTTTTTTAAAGAGAATTATTAACTTATTTTAGTGTATAAGGAATGATTAACTCCATCTTGAGTGAAATTAATGATATTAAAAAAATTCTAAAAGAGGTGTATAAAAACTTGGGGTTTTATATTCTACCCCCGTAAAATTGAATTCTACCCTTGAAATTCATCATTCAGATACAAAAGATAATAATAATTATACCTAATCATGTCCCAAATTTCGCACATAGATTCCTCAAACGTGTCTTTTATCCACAAACCAAAGACCAATTGGTTGGTTTTGTTTCATATAACATTTTCTATATGATAATGAATTTCAACTGGTTGTTCCTTATAAGAAATATCATGCTCCTGTGGTATGAGCTATGAGTTCAGTACATGGGAAGGGTTAGTTATTTAATTACTTAATATAGATACATGGAATAATTTATGGTCTTGATAAAGTTTTGGTGGAATCACCAAACAATATGATACCATCATGATATAATCCATAATTTCAAAGGGGCCAATATTCCTAGGAATTAATTTCCCTTTTTCACAAATATAATAATCTTTATCAACGGAGGGATTTATATAAACACCTCCTCACCCAATTAAGATTATAGTCACATCATTTCTTATTATTATAACTTTTCTACTGATGTTGAGCTGCCATGATATGATTTTGATTGGTTTTAACCTTCTAATCCATTTCTTCAGTTGTATTAGTTCCCAATAGCATTCATTCTCAAACTTCATCCCAGTATATTGGAGCTTTACATTTCATCCCATAAATTGATTCATAAGTATTGAAATGAATTATTGGGTGATTTTTATTGTTGTTTTAAAACTAAACTAGATATAGATTTTGATAACAACAACCTTTGAAATCTAGATAATAAGATCTCATAATATCTTCTATATTTTGAATGGTTCTTTCAGACTAACCATCCATATGAGGATGACAAGCAGTATTGAAACTCAATCCATTATCAATTTGTTACTAAATAATTTTAAAAAACATTATGGTAAATCCCATATCCCAATCAGATACAGTGGAATGTGGTACTCCATGAAACCATACAACATCTTTAATGTATATCCTTGAAAGACGATCCATAGAGAAGTAATCTCTTATTATGATAAAGTGTGTTTAATTTGTAAGGTGATAGGTGAAAACCCATATATAATTTAACATTTTATATGATTTGGGGAGTCCAATGAGAAAATCCATAATGGTGTTATCCCATTTCCATTCTTTTATAGGTAATAAATACAACATCGCCTTATAATTTTCCCTTTCATCCTTAATGTTATGTCATACCAAGAATTTTGAAACAAACACTATGATATCCCTCTTCATTCCATCCCACCAGATGTATTCTTTCAAGTCTCTATACATCTTTGTACTTCCACGATGAATAGATAATTATTAACATTGATCCTCCATTAACAAATCTTTCAAATCAATTATAGATGGAACACATGTGTTGTTCTTAAACCTTATCATTCCATCATGATGAAGGTTAAACATAGATACATTTGTAACCATCTTTTATAGCTCTACATCTTCAGTTTGTGCCTCTTTAATCATCACTTTGATTGAGGGTTGAACATTTAATTGGGAAAGAAAAGATTATTACCGATTATTTATGATTTTTGTATCCATCCATTATAAATCTAGAAATATTATATCATTTGATATCTTCAACACGGATGTGCTAGCATGATATTTTCAACTAAAATCCTCAGACACTTTGTTCCCTTTCCTAGTGTGGTAATTTTTTGAGGATTCATAATCTGTTGTCATCTCTAGCAATCTTCTTAGGAACAAGTTCAACTCCTTCTATGTGAATATATACTACAACATTTTATGACTCGTATATATATTCTAAATTTTTTCAATAAAGATAATGCATTAATTAATTTAATGAAAAAATTACTATATCTTACTCCAAATAATGACTTGGGTAATTTTGATCATGATTCATTAATTTTATAAAGGAATAGGCCATGACTGTGAAATTTTTCATAATAATACATTCCAATGTATACACAATAGGGTTGATTCACTATATAATATATAACCATTTCCACAATAGTGTAATGTATTCATAGGTGCACTGACTAGCCTTCTATTCAATTCGCTGGTGTTTTCCAAACATTCACCAGTCCAGAGGAATATGGATCCATTCAGAGTTAACTATGTTATAGGATTAGATAATCATGAAACATTCTCCAAACTAGTTGACACAATACCTCAAGACCATGAAATCTATGGATCTCAGTCACCATGGTTGTTGTAGACTAGCATTCAATAGGCTCTATCTTTGAAGGATATACTATTATACCATCTCTTGGGATTATGTGACCCAAAAATAAAACCTTGTGTAGCCAAAATTCACAGTTTATAAATTTTTCATGTATTTTCTCCTTCCATAGGGTCTTTAGTAAAATTATCAAGTGGTCTTTATGATCTTAATTTATCATTCAATATAAAATAATATCATATAAAAATACATCCAAAAACTGATTGAGGTAATCCTTAAAGGAAATATTAAAAACCCCATGAATATAGAATGGTCATTAATAAGATTAAAAGGAATCACTAAAAATTAATAATTTACATGACTTGTATATAATTGCATCTTCAATATATTCCCTTTATTAACCATCAATTAATGAAATCCATAATGAAGTTAAATATTGGAAATGTTTTGAGCACAATGTTGTTGATAAAAAAACATTAATATAGGTAAGAGGATCCTTGTTCTGTATCATGATCTTGTTCTTCTCCTGATAATCAAATCATATTCTCATTCTTACATCTTAGTTTTCTATAAAATTAATGGGTTCACCCCATGGTGACATACTTGTCTGAATAAATCATTTATCCATCTGTTCTTGGAGTTTCATCATCAATTTCTTCAAAAAAAGGGTCCATTAAATAGGTAGTATACGAAATTGTTGTGGTATACAGTATGAGTTCTATTGAGAAATTAACATCACATTTTCCTAGAAGTCGAGAAAACAATATTTTGAATGCATCCAAAAATTACTAAACAAAAGGAATATCAGCGGTTCTGAGTTTTCTCCCAAAAATTGTAGATAAACATACCTTCTGAATGCTAATTAAGACCCCATAAATTTTATATAATCTATATAGGAAGTTCATACATATCATCACATTGATATATGATCATAGTTTTTTACAATATCAAACATAATTTCCTTTTCTCAATAATTGATGTGAGATTTATATAGAGAAATACATTCCAAGACTATGATGACATCAAATTAAACTAAATAGGAATGATTATATTTACTGGAAGTACATTCCTATAATATTTAACTTGATAAGAACCATATAATTGAGATGAAATCATTGCACCATTAGCAGGTTTCACTAATAATTCCACATCTAATAATTTGGGTGTAATCTTAATACCCTTTGAAAACTCATTAGATTTTATAGAGTGGGTAGATGACAAATAAAATAAGACATAATAATTTATTGAGTGGGTCATAATTTGTCTATTCACCATGTAGTTATTGCACCCCTCATCTAAAATAGTGATTTCATGATATATCCCCCTTTCTCTTGGATTAAGAGGTTGATAACACTGATCAACATCACTAAACCTTATGTTTGGGAACGAACTTTAATAATTACCATTCTCCAAACACATAATATTCTAAATTATGGAAGGTGAATTCTGGGAATATTTCCCTCTATTCCCATTGTTATCTAACATCTTCCCCATAGTTTGGAAATAAATTTCCTCGGTGCCTTCCCTTAAACACATAAAAAATTTATTATATTGTATAAGATAATTTCATCCATATTTCATTCCACACTTAAACTAAAAAGGAAGGAAATATTATTCTCTCCATGGTGTTTAGATTTTCCTTTGAATTCCATCTTCCATTTCTGGTTATAACCCTTAGATTGATATGTAACTTCAACCTTAATTTCAACTGTGATCACATGGTGCACAATATTTTAATAACACCTAATATCACTTAGGATTAACTCCCTTCTAAGAATTTTATTTTATCCATTGAAGAATTGGGAAACCTTGATTTTTGGTTGGATGATTATACAAGAAATGTAGCTTACAAGTATTTGAAAAAGTATCCATGTATTTATCGATAGATTCATCATCCTATTTATAAAACTCAATGAACTATTACTCCATATTACTATAAAGGCCATGAGGAAATTTTTTACTGATAAATAATTTCTAGAACTCATATCAATCCATGGATTCCATTTAAACTTTCTTCATTGTATTATTGATTAGATTCCACCACTGGTCTGCTTCATCTTCTAAAAAATAAACAACCATAATGATTTTTTATTCTCCAAACACAAGAGGATGAAAAATATATTTTCAGTAGTACTAATCTATTGATCATCCTGAAAGTGGATCATAAGACCCACTAAATGACGGTGTAAATTTCCTTATGAATTACTAAACATAATGTCATTTCCGTATTTTGTTATTTGAAAGTCCATAATGATTCATAGCTTAGGAAATTCGGTTGAGCATAAAAAACATATTTTACACATCAAGTCCCATATAATTTAGTTTATCTAGAGGAATATCATTCCATTATCTGTCATAGTCACCATTAATAATGTTGCTTCAGGTTCCAACAATTTAATAAAACCAAAAATGATTTAGTAAGAAATATTTATCATATTGAGTAACCACATATTCATGAAAAACCACTTAAAGGATGAATAAATTATTAAAACATAATTAATATTTGAAACCTAAGGTTTATCCAAGGTTATTCATATCCAAATCATATTTAAAATTTTTAGGATTTCCTATGAGGATTTTGTGAATTCTCATTGAATATCTCCTAGGAGTGTCAAATCAGGTGTGTAGCAATGCCTATTTTCATGCACTAGTTCCTGACTCATATGTTCTAAATATGGTGTTCTAGGGGTTTTTACCCATATGTACATCAGGATGAGAGCCACATTAACTTTTAGTATACATAAAAGGATGTATTTCTCAAAAACCACTCACTCTATCCTTTATCAAAATTCTAGTACATTTTCCTATACATTTCCTCATTTATAGACTTATCATTATACATGTTCTTCGGGTTCACTCTATGGTTCTCTCTTCCTAGTTTCAAAATAAAACTAATAATTTTCCCTAAAAACTACAATAGAAAAATTTGCTTAATATACATTATCATTAAATAGTTTTCATGGAATAATTAACAAATTACTAAAATGAACACCCAAATACCATATAAGTTTAGTGCCTTTGAAAACAGAGAATCATAAACACTAGTACATAAGTGAACTAAATTATCTCCCATTATTCTCTTCATGACTAGAACCCTTCTTATAAACATTATAGATAATACGTATCTTTATAATCTTGGGATTGGAAAAATAAATTGGGGTGAGCTCAGATTCGTAATAAGGGTAAACATGGGATATATCTAAGTATAAATATAATCATAAGTATATGAGAAAAATATAATAACATTAAAATATCATTTAATTAATATCAAATATCGTATACTTGATGCATGGAAAAATAATATAAATTTATAAGACATGAATTCTGAATGAATCAAAAGATTTATCCATACAACCAAATCATTGGAATAAGACATGGAATAATGGAAGACCCATTAACATGTATTATCATTCCCTATAAGTCAATGAGAACATAAAAAACTTATTTGAGCACTTCATGGGGACAAAACCTATCAGTGGGACACTCCAATGTCCTTATTCATAGACATGTCTTTATTAGGGATCAGGATTCCCCTTCTACTAATATTTGATCATGTTTCACCATCTTCCATAGTGGATTGGGTTTCCCTTTATTCCCATAGTGGATCAAGTCTATCGACTTGTTTTACATGAATATATCATGAGGTATAAATATTTACCCTATTAATTGTTGGGAGATATATCTCCCACTCATCACATAATAAATTCCTACATATGTGTTCCATAAGATAATAATTTATTGTATCATGGCCCATAGAAAGATATGGGTCTCAAAAAAATTATATCATAACCCATGAAATGAATTGGGTATCATATACATGTAATCATATAATAACCTTAGGAAATATATATGTCTCATAATAATTTCATCAAATCATATCCTATGAAAAGAAACCTGTTTCAAAATTATATTATAACTTGTGTAAGAGAAAATGGTGTCATAAATATCATTCCATCAAAACAAAAAAAAATTTATTTTGACAAAGAATTGGAATGAGAACTTTTGATTATTTCCATATAAAGTAAGGAGTAACAATAATTTATGTCATATAATATGGAAAAGGATTTTTAATTTTCTTTTAAAAACATTTCATGAGAAAAATATCCTTTCTACTTTGAAAAATACTTTTTAAAAAATAAATTATTTTAGAAAACATTTTTTATTCAAAATAGCTTCTGAAATTATAAATAATTTATTAAAACCCTAAGAAATTAAATTTTTTCTTTTTTAAAAATTTCTCAAAATATATATTTTGAAAAAATTTGTAAAATATTTTTTAGGACAAGATTTTTGAAATAAAACAAATTTCTGACATAATAGAGAAATACAGTCATATTTTCATGACAACATTTTGTTAATTATATTGAGTAAAAAATTGTAGAAAAATGGTTCTGATATATGATGATTTCAGGAATAACTATATTAGATGAAATTTCATTATTTTTCATGAGATAATATTTTATCAACAGAAGAATAATCATAAACAGTCTTGATAAATAATGAGATTGAAGCAATAAACTATTAAAACATTGATAACATTGAAAAAAAATCCAATGTTAATAAAATGAAATTACAGGAAGCCTGAAATATCATTAAGGTAAGGATATTTAAGATATAAAATGTCCAAAGGAAGTATGAAAACCATGTAAAAAATAGTGGTTAATTACAAGACATGTGTCTCAAACAATACAAATTGATACAAAACTACCTTTCTCAATTGTTAACTTTTGAACCCTAAAACCCCATGAAATAGAGATAATTAAATGGGTATGTAAAAACACAAAATTATGAGTATAATAATAACAAAAAAAATTATGGTCATTATATACACCACACAAAATAAATGAGTGGTGAATAAGGCATAAGTCTCGCAGAATTAAAATTAACACTTGAAATCACCTTACCTTATGTTTTTATTCTCATTGTATTCATTTAAAACTCATGTATAATAAATATTGGTATATTATACATCAATCAAATAACTGTATTAATTTATAAAGTACCATATATGATTCCTTTATGACCATTTATTACCCTCTAATTAATACTTCCATGTTAATGTTATGTTTCGGGTAATAATGAATTTATTTTTTGTATGTGTTTTGATTTGTTATATTTTGGGTCCTATAACTTATATCAGGATTTCATAATCTCCATAATGATAACAGTGACAGAGATATCATATATATTTAATATAAATTTATTCATAATAATCTATAAAATTTATAAATATAAAATAAAACATTCCATTTATGGAGACAGTAGGTCATATATACGCATGAACGTTGTTTCCATTTTCTTATCATGTTGAAATAAAGAAATTGAATGACACACACACACACACACACAAAAAGATATATATATATATATATTATCAATATTTTAGAATGATAATATAATATATATCATATACATTCACTGAATATATCCTTAATACATTTCATGTAATGTGTGAACGAATTGTATCACTTTGAGGAGGTGGTAGACCACACGTCCACAAATGAAGATTTCGTATTTCCAAAAAATGGAATTCATAAAATTATGTGTAATAAATTTATTCAAGATGATTAAATAAATCATAAAAATAATATATATCATATAAAAATAGTAATTACATCAATATTTCTATCCATTAATGGTTGAAATGGAATAACGAATGACAGCGGTTTGTGAGGCAGTAGTCCATTATACACATGAAAGATGATTATGTATCCCATTTGATGGATGTGTGTGTAGTTGTAGGTCTAAAACATAGAATAACAATATATCTGAATTTTGAGGATAATTATGTTACTATATAAGCATATTATAATAATATTTTATGGGTTAGATAATGGAAATTAAATGAAAGAGATTATAAAAGGTTGATACCTTTTTATTATGTAACTCCTTTTGGTTTGCACCCAATGACATCCCTTGTTGACTATATGACCAAAGAAGAGATTAAACTTTTAATATATGGAATTTTGTAGGATATTTGGTCATGTATTTTATGATACAATGTTCTCAAGAGTTATGAATAATGGAAGTGTTTGAGATCCATTTTATAGAGAGGGAGGAGTGGCATTCATGTAAATATAAATAGGTAAACACTATTTAGAGGTCTCCCTTATATCATGTTCCTCCTATAGTTTTCTATTTTTGATCCAAGAATAGAATTGGTATAAATATTTCCAGCCAATATATTTTTTACATTTTTCTAGGTTATTTTCCACTTTATGAATAAATATTCACAAATAATTACACATATTTTTACATTAAACACTATTATTAATTTTAATTACATTCCCTAATATTTCAAGTTAAAAACCAATTTGACCATATTAGAAATTATAACATATTCTGCTTCCAAATAATGAATTGATTGTTTTAAATTCTAATCACCTAAGTGGCATAAATTAATTTAAAATTAATCTTATACACATGTCGAAACAATGTGTTTTTTATAAAAAATGCACAAAAGTTTAAAATGTTTTTAAATCCTATAGTAATGATAAATTGATTCCAAAGGCCTAAATTGTATTAATTTGAGTCAAATTGATTAAATTACACTTTAAAAACAAAATAAAATATCATTTAAACTTTAAAAAAAATAGTTGAAAAAGTAGTTTTGAATTAAAATTCCGTATTTTTTACTATTCATCCAAAAATGAAGTTTTTTAGAAAAATTTTAAAAAATCACCCTATGATAATTTTGACAATATGAATTCTAAAAATAAGATCATTTTACCTAATTAAATTTCTATGAGTGTCTAAAATTAATTTTATTGTTGTTTACTGGAGGATATAGAAAGTAGTTCATTTTAGAAAATAGTATTTTCTGACATATAAAGATTTTACCAAAAAAATATATATTTTATTATCAATATGTTTTATTTATATAAAAAATATTCAAAATATTTAAAAATTAATTATTTCTACCCATATTACTAATTTTAATGGATATTTTATAACTATCTAATTTTAATCATTATAACAATAAAATGATTATTCATAGAAATTAGTGTTTGCGTGAAATGAAAACCAAATAAGTGTTGTATGTGGAGGTAGTCAGGGTAACTTGGCCTTAAGAGAAGTTCCCAAGGTGCCAAAGGCTAGCAATAAATGCCAAGGGCTTCAAGGAACAGTGTAGAAACATTTTCCCTTAAGGAGATCACCGAACTCAACCAACCAACAATGAAAGATGCATGAACTATCAAACCCAAACATATGATACTAACCATGCCATCATATACCCTAAAACCGTTCAACATGACAAGTCAACAAAACATCAGAGTATAAAGGGGAGACTAAATAGCATAACACCATGAGCCATTAGACCACCACAGCTCTACACCAATTTCCATGCTCCAAGCTCCACCAACACATCTCAAGCATCACCATGAACCACTAGCAATGTAATACCTTACCTTTACTTGTATCTTGGTACATGACATATGCAAAGATACCAATGTGCCAAAGCAGGGGTTGAGTACAACTACTCAGTATGATTTCCCCAACTGACTTTCCTACACACGGCACTAGGATAAAACCATTATTACATTTATATAAAGAAATTTATATAAAATAATCACAAGTGTATCCATTACCATTAGGAAAACACTCCCTTACCAATCCATCTCACCCAACCAAGTAAACCCATGGAAATCCAAACAATCATGCTATAACCCATTTCACCATTTCAAAATTTCAAAACAAATTCCATCTATGAAAGCAACACACAACAAAGCAACCATAACGGTGGGACTTCCACCAATCTAGTTCACCCCATTTTTAGCTAATGGTGGTTCCTGACCAATACCCAAGGAAAACAAACAAACTAGTCATTACCCATTCCCTTTTTTCAAGACCACATACATATCACAATAATATGCCCAATATGTCACATAATCAATATCATTCACTTGATCATGGTGTTACTTTAACGGTGATACATTCACAGCCAACACATTTCCTTCATAGTGTGGGACTTCACGCCTATCACTGGTGTAGGACTTCACACCCATCACCCCCCCATAACTGGTGTGGGACTTCATGCCCCTCACCAAAATCCCCACAATATTTCAATCCAAAATTACCTATATCATACTACCCAATAATAGCCAATACCAATTTAACCAATTATTTCGAACAAAATTCCAATGATAACATGTCAAGTTACCTCAATAAATCACACATTTGTTGAATAAATCCTCAATATATTTTCCATGTCAACCTACACTTCAATAAAAAACACTTTTATTAAAAACCATCTTTTACAAAATATTTTTTTATAATCAACCACGAAGGACTTCAAAATCAACATTTTAAAATCACACAACAACCAGTTTTTGCAACAATAACCCATTTATTTGAAAAACCCCAAAATTATCACCAAAGATATTTCCATCGTATTTCGCACCTAAACCACAATTGATTTTTAAGAACCACAACTTCATTTCAACCAAAACACTAGTTCTAACCAAGTGGAGATTAGAGAGAAGCCACCTACCTTTAAGGTTCTTGCAAAATCGACCCACAAGAAACCACTCTTCAAATCCGGAAAACGCACCACCTAAACCTCTCTAGATCCCCTTCCCTAACATACATAATCCTTAAATTCAACATCCAAGGAAACCACAACCCTAGATCTATACACAATGGGTGTAGATCTTGAAAACCGGGAGATAGGGAGATGTAGATCTAGAGGAATACAAAAAGAAACTAAGAGGAGAAACTTACCCAGGTGAAAACACTTTAAAACCACAATGAAAACCCTTCGATTTTCTTCAAAAATCAGTGTGAGATCACCATAAACCCCTAAGAACCCAAAATCCTGAGTGAGGTTCAAGTGGGAGAAGACTTGGTGAGGAATGAGGCAAGCCCGACTAAACCCGATATTTAAAACCCTATTTTTATGTGGTCACACAGTTTGCCTGCACGGTTTGGAAAACCGTGCACTAACCGTGCACGCGCTACTGCCTCGAGAGGAAGGGTCAGCACGATTTCCTCACACGGTTTAATAAACCGTGCGCTGGCGGTGCGAAGCCTACTGCCTCCCCCTGCATTGTTTCCTGGAGAACCCGCAAGGTTTCTCCTAACCGGGCTCAAACCGTGCTCCCTTAGAAAAGCCCCAAAACATATTCAAAACCATTCCAAACTATCCAAACCTCTTCTCAACTCATCCCATGAACTTTAAACACATAAAGAAGCCTAAAAAATGCTACATACCTCAAACTGGGGGTGCTACAGTTAACTTATTATATCAGATAACTAAATCTTAAAATTGTGAAATTTGAAACACAATACATCATAGAAAATTAATTTTTAAAAAAAATGGTTCATAAAAACTCAGGGTGTTACAATATACATATATTTTATCTTATGTTCCTTTTATAAACTTTTAAAACGTTCAAATTTATAATAATCTCTATCAGATTATTTAACTAATTCAATAAAAGTGGTATTTTTAGTATTATATTTAGAGTAAGTGTAATAATAATAATCACTTACTTGATTTGATGAATCCCTTAAGAATAACATTTTCATAAAATTTTCAGAACCAGATTCATCAGTAATACATGAATCATCATTAAAACATCATCCAACTTAGATTGCCTCCTTTTTGTTCTTATATTGTTTCCTATTATATTAATACTTATTTAATCGTGGAAAATTTGGATGGATGCACCCATTTTTTTAACAGTAATATCAAATTAAATATTGAGCCTCATTAGAAATGAAATTACTATTCTAATTATCATTATGATCATTCAAAGGATAGTAATTTTTGGATCTCATTAATTTTAATTTCTTTCTTACATGTCCCCATTTTTTAACATTGGTAATATCATTCTTATGACCACCCTATAACTCAAAATTAGAATATTAAGTTTAAACATTTTATTAAAATGAAATTATATTCTATGAATTTTCAACTTTGAAAATATTTTTTATCTCCAACTCATATTATAATAATGATCCAATAAGCTCATCAAGTGTGTATTCTTTGATGTTATTACTACAACGAATAGATACCATTATAGAATGTCATATATTGTAATGTTCACTAATTTATCATTCATTAAGAATATAATTTTCTAGTGTTTCTTCAAATGAACTCATATCAATAACAATACTTGTAAGACTATGGAACATTCTGATTAACAGTTTCTTATTCACCTATGTTATCTTCATAATATTCCACTCGAAACATTTGTTACTTAGTTTTAATAAATTTATTTTAACTAAGATTTTTAAATTGAAATCATTTCCAAACTTCATGTGGAGTCTTACATGTGGAAACATGGCTATAAAAATTTCTATTTATTGAAAATATAGGATATTCATAACTTTGTAATTCAGAACATACATTTCCACATCATTACCATATAAGGATTCATGTCCACTTTCAGAAATGTTTAATGAATTTACTATAATTTTCCAATTAACAATGATAATTTTCTTTAGTAATGATTCTATCCTAGATTTCCAATACCCATTGTCATTCCCATCAAAATTATGTTGATTTTGAGGTATCCACATCTCATTCAAGATACTTTCTTACATATTAAATATTATATTATCCCATTTATGTTTAATTCATCAAATAGTTATCACAAATAAAGAAATTATAAATCAATAATGGGGTATGGCTCTAATTATAATAGTTGTGCTGGTGTTAAGATTGAAAAAATAGCCAATGGGAGTGATTTCTTCTTTCTAAAAATGAATTTAATTTTATATAAGAGTTTTTATATCAATGTAGAATAAAATAAAATAATATAACAGAGAATATTTTTATAGTGTTTTGGATCTATATGATCTCAGTCCACTATTCACCCCTCTCATAAACTGAGAGAGGTGGAACCCACTATAACCACAATAATGGAATCTTAAAATTAATTTTTCCTAAAAATATTCACATCCCAATTATAAATCATTTCTAAATAGAGGATTAAACCCAATTGAATCCTTTATTTTTCTACGAAGAGTAACAACCCGAATAGTATTCCATTTTCCCTAGGATTCAGGACCTAATGCACGTCTTTTGTATGATATTAACATCCAAGTTACCTTCCTATAAATGGATAGTATAACTTCTTACAATTACACACATAGAATAATCGAGATATATAAAAACCATAAAACCAAGAGAATTATTCACAGTAAAAGTGTTGAGGTTGTAATAAATCCTCTAGAAACAAATGATCAAATGATTTTAGTTTAGTTGGAAGAAGTACTAGATCACCAAAATGAAATAGTTGTACTGATCAAAATTATAATCAACCTCATGTCAATCACTTTCTCTGGTTGTTTCAACTATATATATATATGTCATTTGTGAATAGAATCGTTCAAACATAAAGTCTGTTGAATCTCACATTTTTCTAAAGCAAGGGAGATTCTTGAAACTTCAAAATGAAATATAAATTTTTTATTTTTATTTCTTATATAATATTCCATATGTAAATAATTTATAAATTAAAAAAGGATTTTATGTAATTCTTCTTAGATATCCTATAAAAACCAATAAAAACATCATATTGTAACTAATTGGAATAACTAATACATTAGTGAATAATAAGAAATAATATATTTGAAATATTCCCTAAAAATAAAGATTATTGGCAATTTTTATTTCAGATGATTTCAATTTTGATATTTTTATTCCCAAATTTTAAGGATGAATATCAATACACACATAATATCATATAAATCATATTTAATTTAGAAATAAAAAATATAGAACCTATTCTCATTTATTATAATTAAATAATGAGTAATTATAGAACATAGAACACATTAATTATATTTATAATAAACATACCAAAAATTAAAATGATAAAATATATATATAAAATAGAATATTAAATTATTTTACCATATGTTGTAGAAATTCATAAGAACCCGATAGAAAATATTCATTGTTGAATCACAAAGGTTAATTAAAAAAAATTCAAATGGGATTCATATATTGCATTTTCATGGGAGAGTCACATAGAAAATTCACTGTGTATGCAAGTTCATCATATATTCAAAATAAAATGTAGTTGAATTCAGAAATTTCTAAATAGTTTTAAAAAAACATTTAGAATTGAAACATACCTTCTATGAAATAGAAATATCTTTATCCATAGATTAATTTTTTTTTAAGAAATTAATTATATTTTTATAGAATCAAGACTCAGTTAAATTGTACTTTTCTCAATCTTTTTATCATCACTATAGGGTATAAAAATAATTATGTAAAACTATATAATTTAGACTAAAAACATAATTTTATTTTTAAAATAAATTACAAAAATATGATGATTGATTAAGAACATTCTGTATTATAATAAAATATTAATATTATTATAATATTTATATCCTAATAAGAATAATTCAATTTGTTGTTCTATAGAACAATATATGATCAAAATTTAAAAGGTATCAAATTTTTGAAAATCTGTATCATGGTGATAAGGAAATTGTCCAAATGGGATCCTTTTCTATGTGAATTGATTATATGGGATATTTGGGTACGTGAACTGTCCACTTTTGAACAGTAAAAAACTTTTATAAATAGTATTTTAAGATCCCAAATGATGTATTTATCTAAAAAACTCAATATAAGACATTTCAAACATAAAATTACCAGTCAAAACATGAATTCAAAATATATTTTAAAAACATTCTCATATAATATATATTATGAAATCAATATTTAATATATAATACAAATTTTTAATACACCAGGAAATAAAAAATTTATATATGTGTAATTATAAAAAGAAAAATTGGTTCATGGTGCCACTGAACAAAGATATTTTATTCAAGAAAGTAAATACAAACACAACCAAATGTGTTGTTTCTTTAATAAAGTGGGGAAAAAATTTTGATATACTAACTTCAAAGACAAACATAACATATTTGGTTCATGGAATCATTAAAACTTATGATATGGTGTTTAGATGAACTCATCCCACGGGGTTTTCCAAGTAGAGGTTATCAACCTATAATGGTGTAAGGGGGGATTATATTATATGTATGTTAATCACTTGGTTAAAAAGTAAGGGTGTTATTGAATTTAGTGTAAACACCCAGAATTATCAATTTTTAGTTGTTGGTACTGAAAAAAAAATTAAATGTATTTGGAGAAAGGATATATGAATTTTGTAATGGTATAATTAAGTCAGAATCCTATTAATGGAGTCAAAATTGGTAAAGTACCTAATACCAGAAAACATCCATTCACTTAATCATAGCAAAACTTTTATGTGGTACCATCCCTCTACATAAAGATCCCATAAACAATTTTCCTTTTATTATAGTGAAATCAAGCCCTCACAAGTAATTTTTGTCATTTTTGTCATTATAAATCCTCTTCACATACCCCAAAAATTAATTATCACTTTTAGGTGTGAGGCTGTGAAATCATGCACCCTGAAAATAAAATTTTCTTGTGGTTTGAGACTGGTTCCTCATGAACCAAAAATATATTTCAAGTAATAGTTATTATTTCTAGACCGAATGGTGCCAAGAATACCATGTGGCCAACCTGACATTCTTGGAAAATTTTTATTTATCATTCTTAATGAGTAACTAATATTTAAAGAAAACACAAACACATAGAGGAACAAAAGTACATATAATGGAGAATATTAATGCCTATTTGGTAGGTAGGTTATCTTCCACCTACTATGAAGAATTCCTATAAAGGGATCCTTCAAACATACCATCCAAACTATTCACAAATAGAAAACCCCTTGTTCCCATTAAAAAATCCCACTATGAAAAATTCCACATTCAAGAAAAAATACACTAACAATACCCCAGTATGCATACTTCTATTTTATACGGAGGGTGAGAGATTTCAAAGGGTATTGTTCAATAAATGGTTAAAAATTTGTAGTGGTCTTCATTAGTGGGAACAAGGTTCTTTCCCTTGTAGGATGGTTGTGAATCCCCTTTTGAACAGTATACATTCAATGGGATTTCACATGTTACATGGGAGGTAAATTACCTTCCATAATATTATCTCATATTCTTCACTATCTATGAAAACTTTCTCCTTTACAATATGTTTGGTTCAAAGGGTAATAGACTCATATCTCAAGGGATTTTTATTTGTGTGTTTTATGATTTCACGTCCTCCAGTATCAATGTAAGAAATAATTTATGGAGGAAATGGAAATTATTTCTCATATCAAAAAGGGTAAAAAATAACTTATGTGTGCCTTATTTCATTGCCCCCCTGACAAAACATAAAATAATTTGTGGGAACTCCATGTAGAGTGAATATACCACAAAGAATGTGTGATATAGGGATGGGGTAGTCTACATTACATTCCTATGTACTTTACAGATTTTATCTCATTAAATGGTATTCCAACTTTTCTCTGGCATTCCTAAATTCATAATAATATACTAAGATTACTTACGAATTTGAATTGTCCCAATAGTGGAAAAATGAATCATTTTACCAATAATAGTATATTCATGAAAAGATTATATACCACATACCTTGTGATTTGGAGGATTACGTGTTCGGTATCGACCCTCGATACAAGATGAAACAAGATAAAATGAATATCTATAAAATACCCTAAAAAGGGAACATTATCCAAATGGGACTATGATAACCATATATTGCAAAGAATAAGGAGAGTTAGTTAGAAGAGGGATATACATATCAAGGTGTCTTGATTGCAATCAATGAAGTTCGTTGTGGACTAGAAATATGCAAGATCTATTATAGAGGGGAGAGAAGAGGGATTAGATCTCGGTAAATCGTTGACAAATAGGGGATGAAAAATTGGTAATAACCATTCAAGGGTGGTGGGGAAAAATTATTGTCACTTTTTTAATTAGGAACATGGTTTGGTCATAAAGTTAAGAAAATCAGGAACCAACTTTGCAAAATCACTATCCAAAGTCCCCCACCTAGTGTGATTATAGCGTACAATTTACTAAACTGTGTACTAAACGTGAATATCACCCTTCACAAATATAAAAATACATAATATTTTTTGGATCCCATATTATGGTTTGATAAAACCACGTTACTGAATAAAAAAAGGTCACACTATTGGGGTTCATAGTCAATACTAATTTTTCCCCCACCATGTGTCCTAGGATGTAACTCTAAAAACACAGAAATCCATGCCTAAAGATACTAAGAATTCCATGAGTACATCTATCAACAATAATTCTAAAAAAAAATTTATTAAAAAATTATTCTATGTTCTAAAAATCTTATAATTTAATTATGAAGAGAATTTTTTAAAACCACTCATCTTCCAGATTGAAAATTTAATCATTCCTCAAAACTGAACACTTATTAAAAACACGGGATTATAAACAAAAGATGAAATTTTCTTTTTTATTAAGGATTTATATATATTTTTAACATTATATTCAATTATATTTTGATAATTTCATATTGTTTACATTTTTGTGTAATCATAAAATCATGACTAGAGGGGGGATCTCCCATAAGAACCACTTTAATACTCCTTAGCTTGGTATTTGGGTGAGACCATGTAATAAATTGAATGGGGAGGGTTTTGAGGAGATTCTAGGGTAGTGTTTTGGTTTATCAAAGGCATTGGATTTCCAAGATAAACGGGAAGGAGGTGGCCTCATTTAATACGTAAAATAAGGTAAGATTTGTAAAAACTCATTATTTCCCAATGATATCACTCTATTATTAATGAACAATGTCTAAAAATATAGATAATTATAGTGTGGATATTGATAAAAATCAAGGAAACCATCTTAAATTTTATATTATAAATGTCCTTTAAATTTTTTATCCTCTCTCAAAATTTTTAAATTGTTAATATCCTAATTTACAATTACCATAGTTACTATAATTTCACACTATGAAACAATTTTTAATGGAAAAATTTTAAATTTTAATAATTTAATAATATTATAATGATTTTTTTTAAATTATAAATCATTTTATAAAAATATTATAGTATTTAGAGAAAATATTTTTAGTATTAGAGCACATAACGTGTTAAAACAATTTATTAAAAAAATAATTTTAGGCTTAAATATTAATTTTTGGATAAAATTAACAATCTTATTGATTTTTAAGAATGAAATTATATAATCAAGAAAACTTCTGTGGATTTCAAGTCAAGTATGAACCTAATTTTAGAAAATGAATGTAAAATTAAATTTAAATTTAGAAAAATATTATAATTAAAATATACGAATAAGTTTATGAGGTAGAACATATGTTTTAAAAAATACATTTAACATTAATACAATTATTCCACAAATACATATTTGATCAATTAAAAGGTATTTTTATACTCTATGGATTTATTATTTAATGTTACTTTAATAAAAATATCTATTGTGGAGAAAAACTATACTATCACTATACATCTAAAAATCAATAATTTTTATAAATTCTAAAAAACATCATAGTCTCAATTTGAAAAGATAAATCTAAAAGTGGATTTATTTTTTTATATTCAAGTTATATAAGTGATAATATTTAATTATAGACGTAAGTACTAGAATCAAAATAATTAATTTTTAAAAATATAAATTAAGTTCAAAAATGTGAAATATCGGAATGTAATTAAAAAATAATTTGTTTAAAATTATAATAAATTGATTTATAATATTATCTTTTTTCTCAGAAAACAGTTTAGTGAATTTATAATTCCTAATTATAGATAATATAGTCATAAATATCTATTTATTTATAAAAAATTTATTTTTACTATTAATATAAAAATATTTGTTTTAAGAAAATACTAAAAAATAATAATAATAACATTTTAAATATAAAAATGAAGTTAATTTTGACAAATTATATTCCTATAATTTTCTACATTAACTATTAATTGAAAAATGCAATGATAAATTTATTTATTGTAAAATATTTTTTATAAACAGTTGTAATTATTTTTCTGAATTTATATATAACACTAATAATGATATGATTAATTAAATAATGTTTTATTTTACTAAATTAATCAATTTTCAAATATGTACACATTTTTCATTAATAAAAAGTGTAGTGAATAAAATTAAAGATTCTTAAACACAATAATAAATTATTTAAATTAATATAAAATAAAAAGTATATATATATTAATATATTTCATAATTATGTTTTTTCTTTTCAAACATACCAAATCAACGGGTAGGTTTTAATAGTCTATAAAAATATCACTTTATTTTATTTCATTTT
Source organism: Viscum album (assembly GCA_963277665.1). Classification (NCBI taxonomy): domain Eukaryota; kingdom Viridiplantae; phylum Streptophyta; class Magnoliopsida; order Santalales; family Viscaceae; genus Viscum; species Viscum album. The sequence goes on from OY728143.1 coordinate 1,617,333,464, forward strand.
TAGATATGAAAAATTCTAATCAAGTTAATATTTTTATAATTGATCCAAAATATCAAGGTGTTACAACCTTCTCCCAATAAGGAGTTTCTTGCAATTGAGTACATTGTGTGTAAATGAATACGGGAGTTTAATAAATCTTCAAACTGAATTTTCCATGAACTATGGGGTAACATTATAGAAATGGTATTTTCTATGCGTCGATATTTTGAGAAGGGGAATGTTACTTTCATAGTCAATCATTTAGATATATAAACTAATAAATGTGGGGAATTTATAAACAATACAATGCTTAAATTCAAAATGGATGAAATATAGTGGGAAAATTTTAAAAAGATATTTAATAAAAATAACTATACTCAATATCATTTGAAATATTTGAAAGGGTAACTTCAAGATAATAAAAAACTAATGTTGATATGTCCTGAGTTATGATAAAATTTTCTTAGGTCATAGAAGTTACTTCTATTATTTTTATCAAAAATTATAGAAAATCGATAGATTATTTAGTGTTTTAAACTGAATCTTTGAAATAATATTGATATCTGTGAAATGTGAAGTTAGAAATATTTAGTTTTAAGATAATCCAATATAAAGATGTAATTTTGATAATAATTTCATGAACATGAAGATAAAAAATAGATAAATTGACTTTTAGATTGAATATCGAATGATAAAGGATGATTGAACATTCATCCACCCATATGTCAAAGTTGAGGAATGAATCCTCATGGATATTTCTTCAATGCTATAAGAAAATTTAATTTTATATAATAGAGATGGATATATATCTCATGAATATTTAAAAGACATAAAGAGTCCAATAGACATGACATATGGAAATAAGGAACATCCTAATGAACAAGTCATGGTTTAGTGCCCAAAATTGTAGGGAGAAAGGGGAATATATATATATATGATAGTGCACTAAACCAAGGGTATTTTAGGGTAATCAGCATCTATAACCACCAAATATAAATGATAATGGATATTTTTATCCCATAAATAAATTTTTTGTATATCATTAAAATTATTTCATAGAAGGTACACATCTTATTCATTCATTAAGGATAAAAATATTTATTAGAAACATTATCTAAAAATTATTTTATTTCATACATTTTTAGAACAATATAATAGAATAACTAATACCATGAATTATAGATATCCAAAAGACACATATTGGTGAGATCATTTTATCCCCACTGTTATACTATTATCATGTAAATGTATGTGGGAATTTTATTCTAGGAAATAACATAATCCTTTATTTAGTGGAATTTGACACTATATTATTCATGTATTATATCATGTATTTTAGAGATCACATTAAATATCTAGAAAAGAAAATATCTTCAATATTATAAGCTATCCCTTTTTCCTATAAAAACTAAAGTGAAATGTTCAATATTCTTTGTAAAATATAAAATAATGTTTTTTTGATATCCATTAAAGATGTATTTGTTTACTAAAAATGAATGTAATCGGAAAGAATACGTGAGGAAATTCCAATTGTTAAGGTATATGGAAATGTATTTTCAAAATATTTTTTGGGACATAACACAAATCATGAGGTACATTTCTTATTTCAGCGTATACATAGAGAAACTAATATTTCCAAATACTCTTAAAGAATATCCTAGATTGAACTGGGGGAGTCAAATAAGTAATTACCAGTGTATTATACAATAGGTCCATACACACTAGTGCACCACAATGTGATTTACCATTACTATTAATCAAGAATAATTAAAAATCAATGATTTTGTGCATCGATTACCAAGAGATCATTCAGATCACTATTAAAAACATGTTTCCCTTTACAAGGATTAATATGTTTTTTATCAACATTATGGTTAAAAGTATTTCTCGAATGTGTATTTCCTTTCTAGATTTTATCAAATAAATTTTATGAATAAAAATATTTAAAAGATAAACATCTCTATTAGCTATGTACCTAATTAGTTCATAGTGATTCCGTTAATATAAAATAATTTCCCTATAATCATTATAGGGTTGATAAATAGAGTCTGTAGAAACTACCCCAACATATATCTAAAAATATTTTTTATGAAATTGTCATTTAATTTAATATAATGGTGGAACATGAAGTGAATATAAGGATTTAATAAGATAATTAGAAAGGATAAATTTTCCTCAATATTCATAATCTTGAGTTTTGGAAGCATTAAGTCATATTCTTGGAGAATGTGATCACAAGTAAGAAAATTTGTATGGACCAATAAAAGTAAAATGAAATTAAGAGACAACATAAACCCTCATGTGTCATTGAAATGGATTTTTTCATAGATTAACTACATACAATAAAAAAATTATAAACTTATCATGATTTAATATCTTACTAACTATGTTGACCTTGAAATGGGTAAATTTTGTCCAGATAAAAAAAATGTGACAAAATTTTTAAGGAGAATAAAAAAGGATAGAGAAGACACATGTACTCACACTACCATAATATTGAAAAGGGTTTATGATATACCGTGATTATTAAAATAAATTATACTATCATATAAATTTGTATAATTAAAATGTGATAGACTATGTATTATAATAGATAATGATCCATGAGTCGAACTACCCCACACATTATTTGGAGTTAGCAGTTATGATCTATGCTTTCTTGATTTGGTGGAAATACTTATATTTTTTTGAAATATTAAATATATACAGATCAAATTATTCTAATATATATTCACATAAAAAGAGCCCAATATGACTTAATCAGGACATTAAGAGTTAATAATGGACAATGATTTCTCAATTCACTGTCATCCTAAAAAGTAAAATAAGTTAGTCAGTGCTTATATCAAATAAAATATGAAAATATATCCATGATTCAGATTTATATAGGCCCTAACATTATGGGTATGTAGAGGATGGATCTAAAAATCATATACCAAGTAAAGGAATCTTAAACATCCCTAATTATTTCCCAACCACCTATCTAAGATGCGTTCAATGATGTACAAAATTATGAATTAGAGTTTTAGGCTACGGTGAAAAAATGGATGGGAAGATTCAATAATTCAACACTAATTAATTATGTCCCCAGGTTTACCTTTAAATTTTAGAGAATCTTGAACTATGATCTGAATACTTAATAGAATATAATTATGTCCTATCACCCCAAACTGATGGTTAATCTGACTAGACTATTCAAAAACATAATAAAGCACTAAGATATTTTAAATAGAATTTTAATATGGATGGTATTAACATATCAGATTATTTATGTTCTAATACAAAAATTTCTTCTAATATTGTATTCAAATACCCCAAAATGATTCCCCATGTGGTTGGTGAGGTAGAAATCCAATATAGTTGGGTGAATTTTCTGGGAAAATATTCTTTGGCATTGTATTATATAATAATTTCGAAGAATGTTTTATCTATAAAATAACACATTAAATGTTCTAGGGGTCAAAAAAGAGTTCTGACAATAATCCTAGATGGTACATATAGATTGAAGTTATAGATAAAGTGTTACTTCAAATGTCACTATAAAAGTGTGTCATGTGGTTTGGAAAGAAAGGATGATTTTTCACTAGGTACATTGGACCTTTGAAATCCTTGATCAAATACGAGTTGTGGCCTATTAGTTTTCACTTCCAATAATCACAGATCATGTTCATGATGTGTTCCATGTATTTATCCTAAGTGATAACACACTTGAACCCTCCTAAGTACTAAATTTATTCATGTTACAAATGGACTATGACATCCCATATAAGGATAATCCAAGGATTATCTTTTATCATAGAGATAATATACTACACAACTGTACAACTAAACTCATTAATGTTATTTGGCTAAACAAAATGTATAAATAAGAAACATGGGATCCTCATGTGGCCATGAATCAAAAAGTATAAAGAAGCAACATGATTTAAAGTTTTGGGGTTTAAATTTACAAAAGGGGGAATAATTTAATATCACAAAAAATAATATATATTTAATTTTACTTTAAAAAATTATATTTTTTTCATATTTATGAATATAAATTGATATAAACTCATTCAACATATAATAACTTATATTTATTAATTCATATCCTTACATTTAAGAAATATTTTAACAAAAAAATGGATATTATTATAATGTAAAAACAAACCCAAACAAAATAAGTATAACTATAAAATGTGGATCCCTTCAATCTCCTAGAATTATCAAAGGCGTGAATAAAAATGTAAAAAACAAGATTGTGCATTTGCAATATAATTTATATTTTTTGAAATGAAAAAATTAAATCCTTTTGAGAAATTGAGGTGTATTTTGAATAATATAATTAATATGTACATATTAGAAGTAATATAACCATTGGAATTATAATATGTTTGTTGGAATAGTAACCCAACCATTTGGAATAGTAATGTACACATTAGGAAGAGTAACCTAATATTTTTAATAGTAAATTGACTTAAAAAACATAAATGTCAAATATATAATTTTTAACATTTGATAATTCGAATGATTATATATATTTTTATTCCATAAAATAAAATATTATTATTAAAATCATAATAACATTTTTAATTTAATAAATTATAATTTATTTCCTAGTAATAATGATTTTTATATTAGTAATTATAATGATCTAAGATATAAATTTTTTTAGAAAAATTAATTTCTATTTTAGAATCATTGAATTGAAAGAATATAAGTTTTCTTTTTTGGTTTTTTTTAATATCTACTTTTTTGTTAATAGAATAAATACATTTTTTTTAATTGGTATGTATTAAATTACATCATTCCTGATATAATAATGAAAAAAACCAGTTATATTACATTAGGATTGACCAAAAACAAGTTTAATAGGTTGTAAAATGAATGAAGGTTTAATACATAACCTAAAAAGTATTTTCCAACGTCTAGTTTCTAATGAATTCTATTTAAAGAAATCATTTTTCTACATTATAATAATAAACTAATGAATTCTATTTATAATTATTTTTAAAGTAATAAAACCAATTAGTTTTAGTCATATAAAATTCATAATTTTAAAAGTTTCACAATTGTGAGGTTTACCTTGGATATTATATCTTATTCAATATGTTATCCTTAAAATACACATCTCATCAAATATAAATTCACCCTCACACATCCCTCAAAAAACCACATCATTTACCATTGAAAAATAAAAATATCTTTCCAATTAATATTTTATAAACCAGCTATAATCATTATGGATGTTTTGGAGTAATCAAACTACAAACATTCAAGAATTTATGGGTTATAGAAAAGGAACAACATCAATAGGTAGTGTCCTTACACTTTTTTATCTCATTTCAATTTTCTAATTCCATGTCCTCCTATTCATTTCTAAAAAATTCATTCTTACAAAAAAACATAATATGTAAAAATGGTCTAGGTATTTTTAGTCTTCTATAAATATGTTATTTATAACATACTAATATGTTATTTATCTCTCACCTCTTCTTTTGAATATATCTCCTCATTGGTTGATTAATGACCCATAAGGACATTTCCAACTCGATAATTAACACAACTGTTATGGATGATTATAAATATTTTTTTAACATATTAATGTAAAATTATATTTATTTATAAATTTTTTGAGTTAATATGATTAATTTATATATATAAATTATTAAATATATTTAATTTTAAGAAAGGATATATATTTTTAAAGATAATATAACATCAAAATTATTCAATATAAAAAAATTGAATTAATAAATAAAATGAAATAATTGTAATATATCAATAGTGAAATAATTTGAAACAACTCACGATTTATTTTATGTTTTAAAAAATATATGATTATTATACATGAGGTAGAAGAGTGATTGAATATATTGGGATCCAAGGTAAGAGGAATCATTAACCCAACTCCTTAATTTTATATTTATAAAATATTTCACTTTTTTCAACATGGGAGTATATAAATTTCTTGAATAATACATCAAAATGTTCTTTCCCTTTTTATTTTATAGGTGTATACATGTTCCTACCTTATTGAAATTATTTTTAACATAATTACAATGTTTTTTGAAATAGTTGTTATAAATAAAACAATTATTTGACTCCTCTTGATATGTTTCTTCTCCGAATAGAATTAATATTTTATGAAATAACATTATCTCCATTATTTATTTAGGAACCCGATTAATTATTCCTTAAATTATTATTTATGATATATTTATAAAACCATTATTTTATATGAGTTTATTTCATAACTATGATTGTTATATATTCCCAATCTATGCAACGTACATGATTATGATCATTTTATAATGTCACAACTAGGAATAGAATTATATATAACTTTTATAGTTATGAAAATTTTATATATATCATAGGATTATATGTATTATTTATGGTCATGATGTGATATTTTCTAATAATTATGATGTAATGATTTATGACCATGTGTTATACATGAACACAATTCTATATTTGATCAATACTACAAGTAGTATCCAAATAGTATATTATGATGATTCATTATTATTCATCTTCCACATTCGTTGTCGTTTCCAATCGATTCCAACATAATTATGATAATGATCATATTTTTTGGATGTGATGATTATAATTCTGATCACCCATTTAATATTGGTTCATGTATCTATTTATTTCCATGTTACACACCCACAAATATAGAGGATTTTAGATCCCCCTTCTTATGTGTATCCTTAGGTGGATACAATTACTAAGGATAACATAAGATATTTTTGTGTGACTATGAGAAAGGATATAAATAAGGTTTATGTTTTAGATTATAATCATGATGTATGAACCTAATTTTATCAAGACATTGACACATTATATACTATATTGTATTAATATCCTACAATTTATCCAAAATAAATATTATTTGTAACATATGAAAAATTTAGGTCACTATAATATATATTTAAGTAAGATTATATTTCCTTTTTCATCATCACCAAAAGTATCATATCCACCATCCACATTCACTAATTGTTTGAAACATAAATATTCTCCAATAATATATATGAATTATAAATTTTGTAGATACAATATAATTTTGTTGGATCTCTTTATGTATTTGACCTATAAAAAAATAAACAAATATTGATTTTGTACAAATATAACCTTCCTTCTAGAAAGGTTGAAAACTAAAACTATATGAATCTGTATATGTTTCAATAGATTACTAACAAAAGTATTAATAGATTTTTAAATGATGGTACTCTCAGGTCCTATGGAATTACAATCATTTCCATAACTATAATTTACATTAGCCTTAAATTTTAGGTTTTATTTTTAGTGTTATAAATTAAATAATTTTTAATAACAACTTTTGTTGTCCAAAATTGTAACATATTCCAATATTATGTTTGGGATGTTTATTAATTATTATAATTATCTATATAGTCTTAAATATTGGGGTAAAATTTCTTTAATCCTTATTAAGTTGTTAATTTCTAAAATTTTAAATCAATATTTTCTTTCAATGGTTTTTCATTTTTCTCTTTTTCAATTCACAGATCACACTTTTTGAGCAAATAAGGTAAGATAATTATTGATATTATTGTACTTATAATTAATCCCGTTAAAAGAATATTCAAAATTAGTATATTATTCAAAAAATTCTTTAATAATCATTTGAGTTTCATCTAAAACACCATACCTAATAAGCATATGTAACTGTAGTATTTGTCTATATTTGTTTATTGACTAAAAAGAACAAATTAGTTTTTTTCACAAGTATCTTCTATGATATAGTTATATTCACTAGATCTATCTCATAAAAAACTAAATGTTTCATATCTTTCATTAGATATATTATTTTATCAGTCATCGTACTTATTATTTGTTTTATTTTATAAAAATAAACATTTAGCTATGTTTTCCTCTTATATACAAAGAATTTAGTGTCTCCATTGAAGTTATACAGTTTCAATTTTTTCCATTTACTCATGAATTACACATTCCATTTAATTTAGATTTCATAAAATATTATTATTCATGTAGAACATTTCAAATAATTTGAATATTTCATCCATCTCCACATAGATCTCAAAATGTGATTTATTCCCAATTCAAATAGTCCTTATTTACTTATTATAGTTTTACCAAAATTACTAAAATAATTATAAAAACAAACCAGAAGAACCCTAGAAGAACCACACCTAGTCCAATCATTCATATTCTTCAAGGGAGTTAATGATCCCCATGGGAAGGTGAAAACCACCTGAGTATTAGAAAAAATGAATAGTGAACGATTTCTCCCATTATATTTAACTAAAAAAGGGTTAATGTGGAAAGAAATGAAACCCTAGCATCAACTGAAATATTCAAAAACAAAAGATATAAACAAAAGTATAGTATAATGAATAACAAGGCTATATACTAATATACATTAAAACAAGGAACAACGTACCAAAACATAATCTTCTCAGTGTAGGTTGGTTGATTCCATATGCAAATCCACTGAAGCTGAAACCCGTAGAGAGAAGAATATCCCATGAACCGAGAAGCTTGCTAAATTGTAATATATATAGGCATGAACTTAAATAAAAGTTTTCACCACCCACCAACCCAATACATTACACCTTAATATAGAATCTATATAATTTCTATATCTAAATAAATATATCAAAATAGTTTTACAATGTATCTTTTCAAAAAATAGGAAATAAAAAATTACCAAGAAACCAACCATTTTCATAGATATATATCTTTTATAAATAAATAAAAATTATGTAATAATATTAAAACATTAATAAATTTATGTTTCAAAATTTTAAATGTAATATTGTAAAAACCATGAATTCATTTAATAATTTCAAATATTATCCATACTTTATGAAATCCACATAAGTTGTAAGCTTAGAATAAAAAGTGATAAAGTTAAAGAGTCTGGAATATAATTATTGTAGTCATAAATGAATCAAATACTATACACAAAAATTCAATAAAAACCTCAATAATCCTCATAAAAGTCACCTAGACTTTCCCTATAATGGTCTAAATGAGGTGAAAATCCATTAGGTTAAACAAAGACCCACTTCATGCCACCATCCATAGAGAGATTCTATACTACTAGATTTGGTAACCCAGACTTCCCACCGTAAAACCCAATTCATACCATGACATTAAAATGGAGGTGAGAATTTCAATGCAGTATCATACAATACGATAAAATTTAATCATGTTGGAAAAAATAAAAAAGTCTTACTCACACCCATGATTACCCACATAAGAACATCCCAATTATCAAGATTAATAATTAAACTCAATGCATTACCTTAATTAGGTATATTTCATTATAATATTTCAATAAATCATTAATTATAGTATACAAAAATAGGTGCCTCTAATGGTATTTACATTTTAAAAAACATAATTATATGATCCAAATGGTAATTTACACATCCAACTCTGATTACGGAACAATTCGAAATAAATCCAACTAATTTTAAAAATAATTTTAAAATCATTTCACATTAATGATTTATAGTTTAAAAAACATCCTCTAAAAAATGTTTGACTATTCTTGATCATTGAAAACAAAATTCTCCTCACAAAGTTTGAAATTATCATGAAAGTAACACAAAGTGACTTATCAATAACCTAATGAGAAATTCAATTTCAAAAACAATAACATATTTCTTTGAAAAAGTTCTCACATTAAATCATATCAATAGAACCATTTCCATTTTTATCAAAAGATCAAGAAATGTTAAATATTTTAAATATATAAAATATATAAAAAAAAAATTAAATACATTTAAAAATCTTTTTGAAAACAAAATAAACAATAGATTCAATTTTAATGAGAGATTATTAGGACCCCTACCTTAGAATCTTAATCATTGGAATGAAACTACAAGACAATGCGATGGACGATGTGAATAGATAAGATGTGAATCCATATAGACATGATAAAAAAGAAGATTACGCATAACCTATGAACTCACATGGCTTCCATAGAGCTTATTCAAGAATAATTTAAAGTATAAAATGATCCATGTTCAGTAAAATGAAAGATAAATGATCAAGTACAACCTTCATTAATGTCCTCATATACTCCAAGAATTATAGTTGGGGAAGATGAAATCACCCATGGAATGATCCAAAATTGACATAGTTAAATTATAGGTTTATAAAGAAAGAATGAAAAATAAAATAGAGTTTTGTATTCAAAAAAATTATAAAACATTCCCCCACTAAAACTCAATTCTAGTGACTCCATCAGCTACATAGTGGCCACCACTAGTTTACTAGTGGTTTTAGGAAGATTTATTCATCTCCTAAAAGACCAACCAAATATATGAGGGTTACCACCCTCAATATTTTGGTTTCCTATAAGAATCACACAATTCCCACATGCCACCAACTAGTCAATAGACATCATGTAGGAAGATCCCTACTTGGATCATTCCACTGGTAGGTCAATGACACTCCCCAGCTAACTAGTGGGATACCAATAGCTCTTCTAGATAGAGTTTCAAGTCCAAAATGTCTATATAATTATTAATATGCCTATATCATCTTGATAAAATCATAAATAAACACAAATAGCCCCATAAGGTTGATATCATTGTCAAAATGTGACACTTCTCCACGTCATATTGATTTCTGTATCCCACATATATCAATGGAACAGTTAGATCAATATAAGAGGTAAAAGAATCATGAAGAACTAGAATCCGAGAGCTACAATACTAAATCCAAACACCAAGGAAAATCTAAATGAAGAATCCACTTATAAGGAAACTATAACACATTTATACTAGGTAGTGTTGGAAAGCATGATCAGAATATATCAACTTAGGAGGCATAATTCACAAAATGAGATATCAGACAAAAATAGCATAAAACATGTTTTGGAAAATATTTGAAATTATCGAAATAATAATCCACAACCATTATAACAATATATTTTACAAAATGGACTCTCAACTACCCAAATAGTGAGTAATAGAACAATGAAACTCCAAGACAACCACGAAAGAACCACACTAGAAAGCATTAGATATCAAATGAAACTAAAAGATTTTAAAAGGGTTACCACATTGATTGAAACCAAAAAACCTTACATGTGATATAAAATAGAGATAAATTGGAAATAAATCATGAATAAACATACCTCATCGAAAATTACCTGGTCAAAAATAAATTCAAGTGACGGTATCTCCAAAACACATTCTCAGAACACTGAAGCCATGTTATCCAAATTGTAATATCCAATAATCATAAATACTACCACCTGATCTCCACCACAATTACCCAAGATTTAATATATACAATGAGAAACAAAGGTTGATCCAACCTACAGACCACTTCCTAATGAGTGAAGGAAAAACAAACAAATCACCATGAAATAATCATTTCTAATGGAACGACACTCACATGGGGGATAGTTAAAAGGGTATGAAGAAAAACAAGAACAAAATGAACATATCAAATGAACTGAAATCCAACTAATAGAGGAATGAAACTGTGATTAATAAAAATATAAACATACTTTCTTCTATAGTGGCTAATCATTTCATGGTTGAAAACATAAAAATTTCTTATTGTGAACCATTTATAACGAACAAAATGAATCCCCTGTGAAGATAAAGTAAATACATTCAGTATGATAAAATAAATAATAGGGGTCTCCCCACCAAATTATAATTTACCTCATATTAAAAAAACCATAATGTAACCCATCAAAAATAAGGAATCAAAACAAGATTAAAAGAATACAATGTAAAAAAATAAACAAGATTCTTACATCACTGAGATTGAATCCTAAAAAATTGATATAAGGAATTTCAAAACATCACTAAACAATATAAATGAAAATAATAAATAGTGAATTAATATGGTTCAAAAGAGGATACAAGTAATATTATGGAAAACTTAAATGATATTCACTCGAATATCAAGATCAAAATGATGGAACATCTATAGCTTCCACTCGAGGCTATTACTCTTTGTGAAACTGGTTCACTTTTGAGTATTATGGATTGATCCATGTTGTCTTAAATTTTTTAACTAATCCATATTACCATTAGTATATTATGACCTCTATACAATATGAGTTACAAACATATCCTTTTATAACCACTATAAAAACTCCATATGTCCAAATCTACTAAATTATTTTGGAGTATTTTCACATGTGTGCTTTGTATGCCCCTCATTTTCATAATATTTGAAAAAATATATATTCATTAAGAAGGAAGATGTAAATGAAAAACTATATAGACTGTTGACTCCATTACTAAAATTGTGTGACTTAGAAATTTTCATTCTTCCCTTGATGATGGTTCTTCGATCCCACCTATGAATTTGAGAAATCTCTAATTCTTCTAGTGCTTCTTCCAATCCTGATTCAACCTTGAATACATGCATCTAAAACAATCCATAATATTTGAGACTAGGTGAAAAAATAGTATATGAACAAATATATTTAAGGCCTTTCATAAAATACAAGGCCAATTATAGAATCATTTATGTTTAGATAATGAGGATATGGAATCAATTGGATAATTTTGAAGCATATTCCAACACTATTTTATGTCATTTCTTATACCAAGATATTATATACCCTTCAATAATTTCATAAAATTTGGCAATAATTATGAAATGAACAACACCTTGTATGATTCAAAGGAATGTTCCTTCTCTATCTTAATCTGGATAACATAATTCTTCCAAATACAACCTAGAACCCCTAACATTATGTTCATGAACACGATGGTGATAGATTATGAGTTTTATGTAAGAAAAAGATTACCTCAATTGTCTTCATCTACAACATTTCATTTTGAGTATCTTGAATCATAGATAAATATGGTGGATTCTATAATTCTTACCAATTTTTGTAATCGTGATACTGGTGTATTAGCAAAAATAAAATTCTTTAAGAGAATTTTGATGAAATAAAATCCTTCCCAGGAGAATATTAATCAACATGAAAAATCATAAAATCTATGTGTCTATGTAATCTAGAAATAAGAAGGACAAACCCATCAAAAAACAATAAAATCCAAGTCTCACAATATAATAAATAAAAAAATACATCATTAAATTACCATTTTAATCTAATAAAAACTGTCACCTAATCTAATCCAAACTAATCATCCCATTTTTTATTGTTTTATTAATTAAATTAACCAATTTCGCTCAAGTTGGGTTTACAAAAATTAATTTCAAAAATAATTTTTATAATTTAGACCAATATGTTCACCCACTAGAAAAATAATTTCCAAAATGTAGTTATCATTGGAAAAATTTAAACCATATCTTAAAATATTTTACACATAACACATTAACAGTTTCTAATAAAACATTATCAACTCTATATGGAAACATTAAAAAAATTGGACCATAATTATTTCCCAAAAGTGTATAATAGATTTTAAAAACAACCTCTAATCATTTTAAATTCTATAAAATTTATGAAGCATCAAAATACCAATATCTATTAAGTTAAAAATACTTTTAAAACTGTAAAAAACACACAATTATTTTTTACAAAAATAAATGTTTTTAATTAAAATATAAACATAGAAAATACAAAACATCAGTCATTTATTCTAGAAGAATTTACCAAAATCATTATAAACCAAAATTAGTAGAATTAGAAATAAAAATAACACTATAATAAAGAAGATATAGAAAATTCAATGAAAAAATACTTGCATATAGTTTGGACCCATGGTATGGAAAACCATGCACTAATCATCTGAAATCCACTAAATTTCATCTATATTCAATTTCATATGATACAAATGGTTTTGAAGCTCATTCATAGTCATGATGTTCCATATAAATTAACTCTAAAACCCACTTAATAAATTAAGATTATCTCATAAAAATTTATGAAATCAAAATTCTATAAATAAACACTAAAAATAAAAAATTATAAAAAACATTCATGGTATATGCTCGCACGTAGTAGAAACACATACTAGATAACCATGGTAACCCAAGAGATGTCTCATAGGGGTGGTGATCAAGCCCCATCGCATGTTAAACTAAATGAATTCAGAAATTACTACCCCTGAAATACTAGTAATCCAAGAATAATTAGGGAAAACCTCCCTTTAATACTGATTTTAATGAACTGAACCGTATTACCTTCATGAGAGGCATCCAAAAAATTTGATTATGTCAAGGTTGGGGAAAATACAACAAATAAGAAGGAAGAACGTACTAAACCACCAATATATCCATTTTTATGTGAGGAAAACACATAAGAAACTCTACAAAATCTCCACCAAAATATATAATAATATCTACTATGATAATAAATCAACTAACTAGTAATATATAGGTATGGGATGAAAGGCCAATAGGTCTCCACCTACTAAACCAAAATATAAAAAATTAAAATATAATATATTATATGATGGTTTGAGAATGATGATATGAAATTGGTTTTATAAATTTTCTTTTCAGAAAACAAGTACAAAAAAAATTCATCCGAAAACATCCATTTTTAGAAATATGGGAATTTTCTTTATATATCCAATATTTATTATCTCATATCAAAACATTCATAAATATTAGTTTAAAGGATATTTAATGGAAAATTATAAAAAATAGTAACTCATTACACAATTTACCATAATAATAATACATTTCAAAATATACATAAATAATAATCACGGGATCCAAATGCGATGAATGTAAACAATCTATAACATAGTCAACATGTTCATCAATGATGAAAAGTCAGCATGCTGAAATAAAACAAACATGTCTATCAACCATTTCCAATAAAATCCTATGTAAACATATATTGGAATAATTGAGTATAAAATAACTTTGCTTGACCTATGTCCCACCAAAGGCCACTAGCTAGGTAATGATTATAGGGTAGTGAACTTGTGAACCTAGAATTCCCACCATGAAAAACATATCTTCACATGATATTCAAATGTAGTTGATCATTTAAAAGTATTATCATTACATATCATAACATAATATCATATTTACCAGTAATCCAAATGTCTTACTCAAACCCCCGATTACACATTTTAGAAAATCACCTTTATCAATTGTATCAATTAAATTAAATTCCTCACTCAAATAAAAGACACCTTAATAAATTCATTTGAACATTTATTATTTAGAAAAAAACAAAAAGAGCTATAATTCCCCGACCATAGATTCCCATAGTCGGTGCATTATTTTAACCCATTGGCATGATTACAAGGAATCATGTCCTGAAAGACAGACCAGTTTAGCAATCTTGGAAAATATATTACATACATGAATGTTACACTACACATTATAAAGTAAAACAAAACATAAATGATCTTTTTAGAACATGATTAATCCCCTATCTTAACCCTGGTTATCAATCATAAACCACTTCTTGTAATCCTAGGAAAATGAAATATATGAAATGGGTGATCTCAAACACTCAGTAAGATTAAGAAATATAGAAGAAGATAACAAAAACATTAGGCATTCTGAATAATTGAAAACACATTCCATTACCAATAATATACATGAACTCTTTATGGAAAGAATATGAGATGAGTAAATAATTCCATAATAAAACATAGACATGGTTATTATACTAGTCAAATAACCACATGAACCATCAATGTTATTTTCATAATGAGGGAATGTATAATGCATGACATTCTGAAACATTTTGTCAGGGCCTCGGCCAAGACGTCTAAAAACGATTAAGGCCTCGGCCAAAACCAAATATAAAATTGGGAAAGGCCTTTGCCAATTCCCCATCAAATTCTCTCATTAGACCTACCGATGCACCGAGGAGCTATAATAGGCTCCACCCGTCACATACTAAGTGCAATACATTCTTCATATGAAAATGTTGAAACATAAACATTCATATTAAAACTAGCATAAAAATTTCAATACATTAACCATAAATCATGAATGGTATAAAAATTACACATCCACGGTCAAACATATAACAAAACCTTCAATACAATATGTAATATTTTTATCATAATAAATCCACTTCAGAAAAGTATAAAAACCATTAAAGGATGTTGACACAGATGAAATAAAAAATATTTGAGAGAAATATCCCATTATATTTTAAATTAATTTATATGTCATGTAATTATAAAAGAAAACATTTATTTTGAAAATATTCTAATAATCTTTTATTGGAAGCTTCAAAGTTGTTATAACGATGGAGAATAAGCACACCCGTCATATAAGTTGAAAAAAAATTATTACCCTAATTTGTCGAAATGGTCCCAAAGTACCTTTTTTGGAAAATGATGAAAAGATTTATTTCAAAACTTTTTATAAAAATTCAAACTAGGATATAAATCACTTTAACCCAAATTAAAAATGTTTTGAAATACATTTTTTTGAACCATGGATGTGGATGATAAATAGGTCCTAGTTGATACTTATGTAAAAACAACCTTGGATAATAAAGAGATAGTGAAATTAACCCTTACCTTATAATTTTCCTTGGTTGAGGGTACATGAAACTCCTGTATAATTTTTAAATTATTCTTATTAAACTATACACAAACCATAAACATAATTATTATATCATATATGATATTCTAATATTGATTTGTTAATAATATTTTAATGTTATCTCGTTTCGGGTATAAACTGATTCATTTTCCTTTGTATGTTTTGTTACATAAGTCGTATTTGTTATGGAAGGGTTTTATTTGATTCGTATCCATAATTATATTAAGTTATTAAAAATTATTTTAAATCATCAAATGAAACTTATTCTTGAATGGTTACGATGGGGAAATTAATCACATCGCAGTCATGGAAACGGTAATCCGTACATACACATGAGCAACAATATCATTCTTTTGATATTAAAATCGTATGTAAATTGATGGTATATAATATATACATAATAATTAAAAATTTATATTTATTATTTAAATCAATTATACATCATTATTTTACCCATCCAAAATAATAATGTATTGAATAACACTACCCCATGGCGTGGAGACGGTAAGCCGTACGTACGCACGTATGGTGACTTTGTCATTCATATGAAGGATAGAATAATGAATATGGTTGTACCATTTTTATAATTGCATCACAGTATATAGAAGATACTAGAGTTATTATTTTGTAATGGAAACAACAAAGAATGATTAAGTCTAATAAGAAAAGATCTTGAAAAATGTGATGAAATATTTACCTCTTATTCGGGTTCTGCCATTTGATTTGATCAAAAGGGGACCATAGGATGTCTTTATGATCAAAGTAAGGTCTCTAGGTTGACGGGAGTGTAGTTGAGAGAATATTTGGGTAGGGTTTGGCTAAGACAATTGGCTTTGGCGGTGTGAATTTGAGAGAAGGGGAAGTTCCCTTTTATATGAGAGGTGAGGGTCACTTTAGGAAAAGTTTGAATTATTATTGTATAATAAAATCACTTTCAGTTTATAATGGCTCCAAAATGATTTATTTAGATGATAAGGTGGGGATCGGTTGAAAAACTCTCAAATAATATCTTTTATATATGTTTGGGTTGCCATATTAAATTTATCTTTTATATTTAACTCTTTGTTAAATAGTTTAACTTTTATGATGTATTCTTCTATTATTATAATAATTTGTTAATAAAATTACTATAAAACGACAAGAGATACTCAAGTGGTTAATTATTAATATACCTATCATTATATAAGTACTTTTAATGAACCATTGATTTTTATGAATATTATACTAAATAATAATTGAATATTTGTCTTAAAAACTCTTTTATCTCAATTTTGACATTATTTGGTATTTTGTTTTTATTAAGGACATAACAGCCTTATTACATCGAAAAAAATTAATTTAATCAACCCTAACCTACAATATTAACCTAGAAAATTAGTTTAATTCAACAAAAGTCTCTAATTACATTTATTTTGATATTTATAATATAAATTATTTTAATATTTCATTAATAAGGTAATTAATGCATCATCATTGTGTCACTAATATATTTAGTAATTTATTGTCTGAAAATTCGAAATACCATAAAATTATGTAAGAAATACTTTATCTTTGTATTGAATATTTGTAGTTGAAGTTTTCTAATGTATAACCCTATATTAAAAATGTTTTAGTTATGAAAACATGAGTTTAAAAATTTTAACACTTCTTTAAATTAAATAATAATAAATGTCTTAATCTAATCCAAGTGGACCTAAATGATCATATTTTATACATTTGGTTGTTTTGGTCTAAATACACTTATCCAATAGAATTAGGACCTATATTAGGGTAATTCTAATATCATTTTTAACTTTAATGGTCGTATATACTTTTACTCATGGTAAATAAATGTTAAAAGTTACTATTCACCAAAAATAATTTTCATCTTATTGAACCACATTTTACTTACTGATATCAACCGAGTCTCTAGGATTTTTAAAATTCAATTCACAAAAGCGGTAAAATTAAGATTTATACAAATTTGCAAATGCACTTTGAAGATGGGTAAAGGACGGTAAAAAGATCAATTAAAGTTTCATCTATCTAAACTTATTATAAAATGACTCCAATGACTTACATTGAAATTATATTAGTATTACGAATCTATTTTGACCAAAAATAAATTTACATATAAAGTCAGTTTTAAACAATAACGCAATGCTTTTCACTATTCACCAAAAGTTAAATGTTTTCAGAAAAACATAAAAAATTCACCCTAAGCTAATTTCGATATTCTAAATCCAAAAATGAAGTCCATTTTGAAAGTTAAAATTTATCAAATTTCAAAAAGATGGTTTTAGTATTCATAACGACTAGTTTGGTTGGTTGTGGTGTATTTT
Organism: Viscum album; assembly: GCA_963277665.1. Taxonomy (NCBI): domain Eukaryota; kingdom Viridiplantae; phylum Streptophyta; class Magnoliopsida; order Santalales; family Viscaceae; genus Viscum; species Viscum album. Next base: position 1,617,352,216 of record OY728143.1, read on the forward strand.
AACTTGAAGTTGTGTACAACACAAGCTACTGTATTATTTAAAGAGAAGCATATTGTAGAAGTTTGAGGTGTTACATTCTTCCCTCCTTAAAATTATTTCGTCCTCGAAATTTCAATAATACCACTACATAAAAAGACTCGAGTGGTTCTTCATCATAAGTTCCTTGGGTTCCCATGTCTCCCCTTTCATCGTATGGTTTCTCCAAAAACGTTTATGATACAAGTCATCGAGTTTCTCAATACTTGTTCTCTGGTATCAAGAATCTTGACATACTCTTCACAATAAGACAGATTGGGTTCTAGTTCTATTTCTTCATAGGTCAGTACATGCATTGGTTCTGGCATGTATTTTCACAATAGTGATATGTGTAACACATCATGAACTTTGAAGATACTAGGCGGCATTGCCAAACAGTAAGCTATAGCTCTAATTCATTCTAGAATTTTGAAAGGTATGGTGTAACTGGGACATAATTTACCCTTCTTACCGAATTATGTAACTCTCATACATGGATACACCTTCATGAAAATATGATCTCCTGCCTAAAATTCCAAATCCTTCCTTCGGATATCATCATAGCTTATTTTCTTACTTTGAGGTGCTTCGATGTGATTTTGGATAATCATCACCTTTTCCCTCATTTCCTCAACAAGTTCTGGGCTTACATGTTTTCTTTTACCGATATCATCCCAAAAAGTTGGTGTGTGACATATCTTTACATACAACACTTTATATGGTGCCATTTGAATAATTGAATGCAAACTATTGTTATATAAAATTCTACAAGAGGAAAATGTTGATCCCACATACCATTAATGTTAAGTGAAAAGATCTCAACATGTCATCTAAGGTTTTAATAGTCTGTTCTGTTTGTCCATCGGTATGAGGGTGCTAGGTAGTGCTCAAATGAAGTTCAGTATCCAAGGATTTCTGAATAATTTTCCATAATCTTGATGTAAAACGGCGATCATGATCAGAAAAAATGGATAGGGGTACTCTAGGATGTCTTACAAATTTATTCATATACAGTCTTGCTAAACATTCAAGTAGTTAATTTTCTATTATAGCAAGAAAATGTGCTGACTTGGTAAGATGATAAACAATAACCCATATTGCATCATTTCTTCTGGGAGTCTTTGGTATTCCCATGAAAAAGTCAATCATAATATTATACCATTTATACTCATGTATGGGAAGAGGATGCATGACTCCTCTAGGATGTTTTCTTCTACCTTTCACTTATTGTCAAACCATACATCTCAACACAAAATCAAGAATCTATCGCTTCATGTTGTCCCACAAAAAAATGTTCTTTAAAATATCTAAGCATCTTAATGCTACTAGGGTGTATAGAGAAATTGGAGCTATGAGGATCATCCAACAATTAAATTTTGAAATCAGGTATATCAGGAACAAAAAGTCTCTTCCCAAATTTCAAAATCCCATCTTCATAAACGAAGTCGATCAATCTCCCATCGTTCACAGCTTTAATTTTGTTTTGAAATTCCTCATCATCAGTCTAAGAACATTTTATCATTTCCAGTAAAGATTCTTTGGAAACTATTTGAAAAAGCATTGCTGTTTCACCTTCCATGGTTATTCCCATATCCAACATTACTAGATCCATGAAAATAGGATCCCTTTCAACTCTCATCATTTTCAAAACTCCATGATCCTTTCTACTCAAAGCATCTTCCACCTTATTTTCCTTCCCTGGGTGGTAGTGTATAGTGAAATAATAGTCCTTGAGTAGTTAGATCCATCTCCTTTACCTCCTATTGAGTTCTTTCTGTGAGAAAATATACATTAAAATCTTCTAATCATTATAAATCTCACATTTTTCACCATAGAGATAGTTTCACCATATTTTTAGAGCAAAGAATACAGCTACTAACTCAAGATCATAAGTGGGATAGTTTTGTTCTTGAATTTTTAGTTGTAGTGATACATATGTAATAACTCTATCATTCTGTAGAAGGACACAACCAATTCATTAATGAAATAGTACTGCAGTACAATCCATTTATACACTATAATTCTGAAAACATATGCATCACTAATACAATACTCAGATAACACAATACCTAAATAAAAACAGAAGAAATCTAATCATTCCTGGTTGCGCCCAAATTTACCCTACTGGTAAAAGCGGACGTTGAAGTACAAGTAGGGATCGAATCCACAGGGACCGAAGAAGTAACCTTGAGACGCTATGATTTGGTGCGGGATGGGCTTCGAAGTAGCCAACTTTGGGTTTGATTTTTGGATGGTTTAAATAACACTATGAAACCTCCGTGAATTCAATTTAATGAAAATGGGTTGATCTAGGATTATGCTCGGGGTGGATTGAATGAATTTTACTTCTTTAAACAATATTGGTTTTATTAATTCTTGATGAATCCATTCTTCAAAAATAACACTACCTTCATCATTTTCTAGTTTGGTGCTTACTAAACACAATTACTAATCCCCTATACACTTAGAGAACCAAATTCATGATCTCTCCGATGTATATGGTCATTTAGCAATTGAATTTATTTTTCTCAAACACAGTAAAGATGAAGAGTAGAAATAACTGAAGAATGGATGTCTTAAATTAATTTTCCAATTAAAAACAATTCGTTCATAAAATAACATTCAATCCAGCCTTTTCATCCTCCTAAGATCAACCCATTAAGGGTTTAGCCCTCCATTTATGGTATACTCTCAATGGTGGGCGGAAGATGGCTAACAATAATTGGATTGAAGAAATAAAAACCGCGGAAATAACGATCACTCCTCCGTGTGTGTGAATGAAATTCACACCTATGTGTGAACTAATTCACAACAACACAGAGATATCACTGTGATTTGTGATTATAATGTTTTAATAAATGAAATGGAAAATATAGAAGAGAAAGAATTTGATTAAGAACATAAATATACAAAAATGAAACTTACATGGAAATGGAAAACATTACAAAGGAAATTTGGAAGCATAACCTTACAATGAAACAAGCAACAAAAGATGATATGAAAAATACCCACCCCTATTCCCTTCACCAATAGCTCATTATATAGGAATATTAGGAGCCTTAGGTACATCCCCCAACAATTAATTCACCCCCCAACAATTAATAGAGTCAAATGGAGGGTGAATAATCAAAAGGAAATTGATGTTTTGAATTTGACCCGGAAAACTGTCCAGATTCGTCCACCATATTGATGTGTGCATTATCAATTGAAGAAGGCCGAATCCGGAGGGGTCATAAATATAAAATATCTTCGTCCATGTGTCTTATATGAGCTATCAAGATTTCAGGACATGTGTCTTAGCCGTTTGAAAGTTATGGTCGAAATGGTGGAACGGATTTCTGTGCATTAATGACAAGTCCACCATTTAAATCTCAACTTCAGATCCCTTTATCATCATGAAAACATCAGAATTAGCTCTGTCCACAGTTGAATAAAATGATCCTCATATTTTTATCTTTCTAATGTATAAAGTTGAGCTTCATTGGGATTGGTTTATGGGCCCCACATTTGTTTGATGGTCCTTAGGCCCATTATGCTTTTTCCAGCAAGTTTCTGCCTTCAGGTGCAAAATTCTCCATCTTTCTTTGGGATTCATCCAGCGGACCTAAAAGATAAAATGTTCCAAACAAAGCGATCAATCATATCCCCAAATTTAAAATTCAGAAAATGAATATAATATTGTCAACAAACAAATGAACTATTGGGCCCAAATTTTCCTTTTAAACATTAATTGCATTTTTGATGAGAAATGAAGTTCTATTTATGTAATGCACTAAAAACAATGTTTATGGACTTTTGAACAATGAATATAATGATATTAAAAATTAATATTAGCCACTTTCATTGACTAATCACACCCCCCAACTTGAGTTTTTCTAGTCCCGAGCAAAATAAATTACAAATATGAAATTCAAATCCCCTTTTCCAAAAAAACATTTTAATACACATTGCTCACCCAAAAATCTAATACCAAAAAAAATTATGAAAACCCATCAAAATCATTAAAAACAAGCTAGGTCCATAAGAATATCCCAAGCCCAAGCCCATTCCTTTGTTCAAATTCATCGCCACATTTCATCCAATTCCAATTAAGCATGATAAAGTGTTGTGCATCATAAAAGATATGTGGCCCATTTTATTGTTCAAGGGGATAAAATGGAAGCGCTGGGTGGGAATCACATTAAACATTAAGATGAGTATCATTTTTTTATTATTAATTTTTTTTTTGATTTTATTTTTTAACCACAATAGATATGAAAAGACTAACTCTGGGTAAGACAACTATGGAGTCACGATCCCCAAGTGTCGGACGCCACGCATTTGGACAAAACATTTGCTCTATGTGGTCATTTTTTTGTTTTGTTTTTTGTTTTTTTTTTGTTTTTTTTTTTGTTTTTTTTTTGGATACTCAAATTAAACTAAAATTCACCCCAGAACCCTATGCTATAATGAAAGGGAACCAATAACTCAAATTTACACCCACGATCTAGTAGACGTGCATTTTGACATTTTTATTAAGAGGATGAAATTGTAAAAATTGAAAAATCACATCGGACAACCGCACTTTCCAAAAACTATGCTCATGAACTTAAACTTGCATTAAAATCAGAATAAAGGCATGCAAAAAATTTTGATATCCAATTTCAGAGTATGCAATGTGTGTTTATCATGTTTATGGTTAATGGAATTTTTCTTTTCATGCATGTTTTTATAAAAAAAATACTCATTTTTTATCTCCCCCAAACATAGAATGACCATGTCCCTAGTGTTTAAAGAAAAGAAAAGTTAGAAGGGGGGCGGAGGATTTCAAAGAAGAAATTTAAAATGAAAATCATGGAATGAAGTCACCTGATGGTTGATGATGATAGTGCGTTCCACAGTCTCCCTTCACTCTTGGATTTGTGTCTCAGCGGCTTGGATGGTGGTGAATGGATTATCCATATGACTTACAACATGTCCTTTTATTTTTTTAACCTATAAAAAGATAATAATAAACAAAATGAAATAAACTGATGATACATTGTCTTCTTTTTAGATTTCTGGGTAAGGTATTACTCAGAGATCACGCCACGTGACACGGATGAATATGGCGCTCCCCTTTCATACCCATCCTTACTCATAAAAGGAGAATAGGTCAACATTCTATGGTAACTTATTATATGAAAAAAAATGATTCAAAATGATTAGAAAAAATGAAAACCATGGGTTGCCTCCCATGTAGCGCTTTTGTTTAAAGTCGTTAGCTCGACTTGAACCCCCCAACTTATCCAATTCCAACATTCAACATTTTTAGTACCCCATTTTTATCCAACTCAACAAGATTCAGATTAGGCCTTTCTTTAGATTTTTTTTCATGTGAAATCACATGCTTAACAATGAGTGTGAAAGTCCAAGGAATTTCGGTAATGGTTGATTGAGTTTCATTTTGAGTATTTCCTAAGATTTCAAGGTCCATTCCTACTTTGTGAGATTCTTGATGAAAATGGATGATAATTGAATGGTCTAGGTTTTCATAAATAGAGGGATTCTTGAGTGGGGAAGGAAGGATTATAATGTTGAGTTCAGTTTCATTGAATTTTCATAAAGAAGAATGATAATTTGAATAAAAAATGGTTTCTTCTTTAAAAACATTTGAAATAATTGGTTCCTTTTTAAAAGATGATTCATCCCCAAAATTTTCCATTTGAATTTCATGAGTGGGTATAGACAAAATATTCGTTATATCTCCCAATGGTTCAATGATTGGTGATTCTAAAAAATTGTTATTGGAGCAATATTCCCAACACTCAATCCATGAAGACAAATTTTCCCCTTGTGAATCCATAAAATTAATTTCCTCTTGATTTAAGCGCCCATCAAAAATTCCTTTATTATCTTAAACTATCCCAAATCCAATGGATGGTTCTTCAATAAAATCATGAGCGGTTTGTGTGTTACAAGATTCTTCTATCAATATTGAGTAAGGGATGGTTTGAGTCGGAATGGGGTCCACACAAGTTTTAATGCTTTGAAGTTCTTGTCGAAAACTTGATACCTCTGAATTCATTTTTTCCATTTGTTCACACAATTTTTGAAGAATTGTTTCAGTATTATGATTGATAGATGTTTTTACATCATGGACTTCCTCATTATTCATCTTTTGAATCATTCTTGATAGGTATGGAAATTGATCTTTTAAACCTTCATCATTACAAATTTCGTTCATGTTATCAGGGGTGGGGTATTCATTCAAATGATGATTAAAAAAGGTTGGTGATTCCCAATGTGAATTTTCAAACTGATTCCATCCTGAGTTTGTGAAGGGATATTGTTGATTATACTCCATTGGATTTATTTGAAAATTTGTAATCGTGATTTTCGGGGGTCAAAAAAAATAAAGGGGAAAAAAGAAGAGAAATGGGGATGAGAAAATAGAAATGAGGGAGAATAGAAAGATGTTCTAAGGTTACTTACTTGGTCCCCGGCAACGGCTCCAAAATTTGGTTGCGTCCAAATTTACCCTACTGGTAAAAGCGGTCGTTGAAGTACAAGTAGGGATCGAATCCACAGGGACCGAAGTAGTAACCTTGAAACGCTGTGATTTGGTGCGGGATGGGCTTTGAAGTAGCCAACTTTGGGTTTGATTTTCGGATGGTTTAAATAACACTAAGAAACCTACGTGAATTCAATTTAATGAAAATGGGTTGATCTAGGATTATGCTCGGGGCGGATTGAATGAATTTTACTTCTTTAAACAAATTTGGTTTTATTAATTCTTGATGAATCCATTCTTCAAAAATAACACTACCTTCATCATTTTCTGGTTTGGTGCTTACTAAACACAATTACTAATCCCCTATACACTTAGAGAACCAAATTCATGATCTCTCCGAGGTATATGGTCATTTACTAATTGAATTTATTTTGCTCAAACATAGTAAAGATGAAGAGTAGAAATAACTAAAGAATGGATGTCTTAAATTAATTATCCAATTAACAACAATTCGTTCATAAAATAACATTCAATACATCATTTTCAACCTCCTAAGATCAACCCATTAAGGGTTTATCCCTCCATTTATGGTATACTCTCAATGGTGGGTGGAATATGGCTAACAAGAATTGGATTGAAGAAATTAAAACCGCGGAAATAACGAGCACTCCTCCGTGTGTGTGAATGAAATTCACACCTATGTGTGAACTAATTCACAAAAACACAGAGATATCACTGTGCTTTGTGATTATAAAGTTTTAATAAATTAAATTTAAAATATAGAAGAGAAAGAAGTTTATTAAGAACATAAAGATACAAAAAAGAAACTTACATGGAAATGGAAAACATTACAAAGGAAATTTGGAAGCATAACCTTACAATGAAACAATCAACAAAAGATGATATGAAAAATATCCACCCCTATTCCCTTCACCAATAGCTCATTATATAGGAATATTAGGAGCCTTAAGTACATCCCCCAACAATTAATTCACCCCCCAACAATTAATAGAGTCAAATGGAGGGTGAATAATCAAAAGGAAATTGATGTTTTGAATTTGACCCGGAAAACTGTCCAGATTCGTCCACCATATTGACGTGTGAATTATCAATTGAATACGGCCGAATCCGGAGGGGTCATAAATATAAAATATCTTCACCCATGTGTCTTCTAGGAGCTATCAAAATTTCAGGACATTTGGATCAGCCGTTGTAAAGTTATAGTCACAATAGTATAACGGATTTCTGTGCATTAATGACAAGTCCACCATTTAAATCTCAACTTCAGATCCCTTTATCATCATGAAAAAATCAGAATTAGCTCTGTCCACAGTTGAATAAAATGATCCTCATATTTTTATCTTTCTAATTTATAAATTTTAGCTTCATTGGGCTTGGTTTCTGGGCCCCACATTTGTTTGATGGGCCTTAGGCCCATTATGCTTTTTTCAGCAAGTTTCTTCCTTCAGGCGCAAAATTCTCCATCTTCCTTTGGGATTCATCCAGCGGACCTAAAAGATAAAATGTTCCAAACAAAGTGATAAATCATATCCCAAAATTTCAAATTCAGAAAATGAATATAATATTGTCAACAAACAAATGAACTATTGGGCCTTAATTTTCATTTTAAACATGAATTGCATTTTTGATGAGAAATGAAGTTCTATTTATGTAATGCACTAAAAACAATGTTTATGGACTTTGGAACAATTAATATAATGATATTAACAATTAATATTAGCCACTTTCAGTGAATAATCAATTCCTCTTCATCTTTGATAGTATCGTAACTTGATTATTATCAAATAGAAGCATTTGGGGTATACTTTGATTATTTGTAAATTGATTCATGTAGTGTCCCAACTCCTTATAGATGAAGCATTTTACATTTGAAAACTTTTTATTACCCTTGAAATCACATACTTGGTGTCCTTTTTTCCACATGTATAAAAAACTCTCATTTCCTTCAATAATTTTCCTAGGTTATTCATTCTACAGTTATCACATATGGGAAAATCCTTCTTTCTCATATTCCCTTTTATCTATCATTATCTATTCAATCATTTTCTTATCTTGCATCCCTTTAAAGCCATAGGACTCAAATAATTAGTTACTTATCTTATTAACACTTGATACTATTTCTTCATATGAATAGAATATGTGGGAGACTATTTCCCTTTAAAATTTTGGATTAATATGATGAAATATACGATCCTTCTTAATATTTCAAGCATGTTTATTTCTGGAATTCTCATTCCTTCTAATAGGTTCCAATTCTAAAAAATTACATGCACTAGGTTAGTTTATGAATCGTAATGCATAATTCCAAACATCTAAAATACCTAACATAAATTAAAAAGATTATGCATCTTATCTATAATCATAAATTTTTTTCTTAGAGGATGTATTTACTCTTAAATCATTCATAATGGCTTGTAAGGAAAATTTGAATTATCCTAAGCATATCCCCCAGGAGTGTCGTAACCAAAAGTGCAGCAAGGCCCATTGTCGTGTACCAGGATACCCCGGGTCAAGCCCGAAACTCTATGTCGTAGTTTTTACTCCTAGTTACCTCTGTTCCAGAGCTGCCTCTACCTAATCGTATCCAGACATGGATGTATTTCTTTGAAAATATACAAAATCTCTACATTACCAAAATTCTAGGAAATTATTCTATAGTAATCTTCTAGGTCTATCTTTGGTTAATATTCTCTAATCACAGATGATCTGAATCTATTTCCAAGGATGTTGATAAACATCCTCTGATACCAAATCTAACACCCTGACCTCAGATACCCAATGTTGGTGCATTATTTTAATATATTGGAATGATTATAAGGAATAAAGTCCCGAAAGACGGATCAGATTAGCATTATTGGAAAATAGATTACATACATGAACATCACCTTTACACATTAGAAAATAAAACACAACATAAATGATCTATTGAAATATCCATTAATCCCCTCGCTTAACCCAGGTTATCAATAATAAATGCTTATTCGAATCCTGGGAAAATGAAGCATAAGAAAGGGGTGAGCTCAAATGTTTAGTAAGAGTAAGCAATATAGCGGATGATAACATAAACATTTGGAATAGTGAATAATTGAAAACACATGCCTTCCCAAATAATAAACATGAACACTTTATAGTAGGAATATGAGTTGAGTGAATAGTTCCATAATAAAACATAGTCATGGTTATTCTACTAGTCAAATAACCACATGAACAATTAATATTATTTTCTTAATGAGGGAATGTATTATGCGGTACACTCTGAAACATTTTGTCAAGGCCTCGACCAAGATGTCTAAAAATGATTAAGCCCTCAGAAAAAACCATATAAAAATTTGGAAAATGTTTCAGCCAATTTCATGTATAATTGTCTCATGAGACCTACTGATGTACCGAGGAGTTATAGTGGGCTCCACACATCACTTATTAACTCCGATACATTCCTCATACGAAAAGGGTGAAACATAAACATTCATATTAAAACTATCATACAAAATGTTAATACATTAACTATAAACGAGAAATGTTATAAAAATAACACATCCACAATCAAACATATCACAAAACCTTCAATAAAATATAGATAGTTTTTATCATAATAAATCAACTTTAGAAAAGTATAAAATCCATTAAAGGATGTTGATATAGATGAAATCAAGACTATTTGAGAGAAATATCCCTTTCTATTTTGAAATAAATTAAAAGTAATGTAATTATAAAATAAAACATTTATTTTGAAAATATTATTATAAGCTTGTATAGGAAGCTTCACATGTGTAATAAAGGTGGAGAATAACTGCACCTGTTGTATAATTTAAACAAGCATTCTTACCTTAATTTTTCAAAAAGGTCACAAAGTCCCTTGTTTGGAAAACGAAGGAAATATTTCTTTCAAAACATTTTATAAAAATTCAAACAAGGGTATAAATGACATTAACCCATATTAAAAATGTTTTAAAATTATTTTTTATTAACATGGATGTGGATGATGAAGAGGTCCCAGTAGATACTTATGTAAAAACAACCTTGGATAATAAAGAGATTATAAAATTCACCCTTACCTTGTACTTTTCCTTAGTCGAGGAAAAATTAACCTCTTGTATAATAGTTAAATTATTGTTATTAAATTATACAAGAACCATATACATAAATATAATATCATATAAGATCTTCTGGTATTGATTTGTTAATAATATTATAGTATTATCTTCGTTTCAGGTGTTAACTGATTCGTTTTCCATTGTATGTTTTGTTACATAAGCCATGTTTGTTATGTATAGGATGTATTTGATTCATATACAGAATTATATTAAGCTCATAAACATTATTTTTTGTCATAAAATGATAATTATTATTGAATGAATACAATGGGGAAATGAATCTCATTGCGTTCATGGAGACGGTAATCCGTATGTACGCACGAGCGACAATATCAATATTTTGGTATTAAAATCCTATGTAAATAGATGGTATATCATATATACATAATCATTAACATGTTATATTTATTATTTACATCAATTATAAATCATTATTATACCCATCCAAAATATAATGTATAGAATAACAATTACACCATGATGTGGAGACGATAAGCTGTACGAACGCACATATGGTGACTTTTTCATTCATATGATGGATAAAATAATGAATATGGTTTTAAAAATTTTATGACAACATCACAGTATGTAGAATATACTGTATTTATTATTTTAGAATGGAAACAACAAATAAAGGGATATTGGAAAAGGAAAAGAACTTTAAATATGTGATTAAATATTTGCCTCTCCTTCGGCTTCATCCTTTTGATTTGATCAAAAGGGCTCTTTAGGTTGGCTTTCGGATCAAAATAAGGCCACTAGGTTAAAATGAGGATAGTTGAGAGGATATTTGGGAAAGTTTTTACTGATCCAAACGGGTTTGGAGGTGTGAATTTGAGAGAAGGAGAATTTCCCTTTTATAAGATAGGTTAGAGTCACTTTAGGAAAAGCATGAAATATTATTTTATAATAAAATATATTTAGGTTTATAATGGCTAAAAAATGATTTATTTCATGGTTAAGGTGGGGATGGGTCAACAACCTCTCAACCAATACATTTTAGATAGGTTTGGATCACCAGATTAACCTTATGTTTTTTATTTAACTCTTAGTTAAATAGTTTAACTTTTACCATATATTCGTGTTTTATTATAATAATTGGTTAATAAGTGTACTATAAAATTCCAAGAGAACCTCAAGTTGTACATTAATGATATACCAATAATAATATATGTCCTTTGGCTGATCCATAGATTTTTTGGAATATTATATCGATTAATAATGTAATATTTGTTTTAAAAACTCTTTTATTTCAATTTTTACACTATTTGGTATTTTGTTTATGTTAAATTCTTAACAACATGATTACTTTGAAAAAAATCATTTAATAAACCCTAACATGTCTGATTAAGAACTAAAATTAGTGTAATTCATCAAATGTCTCAAATTAGATTTATTTTGATATTTATCATATCAATTTTTTTAATCTTTCATTAATAAGGTAATTAATGCATCATCATTGTGTCACAAAAAAAATTAATTATTTAATGTATTATTTGGGAGCCCCAATATTTTCTAGTTGGATTGGGATTACAGATTTTGATCTGGTAGTTTTCAAGCTAGGTAATATAGTTCTTAATTGGAAGAACAACTTCTTGTCCTTTGGGGGATGCATTACTCTCGTCAACAGTGTCCTTCTGGCCACTCTGGTGCATGCTTTGTCGGTGATCAGGGTTTCGAAAGGCTTCATCATAAATATTGACAGGATCCTTTCTAATTTTATTTTGGATTTCCATGAATAATGGAAGAATCATTGGGTGGATTGGGAATAGATGGACAAGACCATTCGGGAAGGTTGTATCAACGTACGAAGCATGGTGGACACTTTGTTTTGTAGGCATGCAAGTCCTCCTTGGGACATTATTGAATGTCGAAATAATTGGGGTAAGATTAGTTGTAGGGCTATCAAGTGAAACTCTCTAAATGTGATGTACCACCTTTGGCCCATTGGATCATTGGGGAGTGGTCAGTTTCCTTCTGGCGTCAAAACTGGTTGGTGGCGTGCCTTAGATTTCCTGGTTGTCCAGCCTTCACAATTTCGTTTAAGGAACCCAAATTGTACCCCAGGTTTATTAACACGGTCCTTGATAAATATCAGTAGAGATCTTTCCATCTCATTGAATTCTCCACGGATCCAGATAGGTGTGTCTTCACGCTTACCAACTCGGGGGGGGGAGGGGGGGCTTCTCTAGTAGTGTTATTTGATGGTCGATGGATACCCTGGTGTAGGAGGACCACTCGAATGAGGTGTTGTGGAATAACCAAATTCCGTCTATGGTTCATTTCCATTTTTGGAGGCTTTAGCATAACATTATCCATGCTGCTGAGAACGTCAGGAAATGCAGCATCCCTCTGGTATCATGTTGTCTGTGCTACAAAAATTACAAGGAAGAGATCACCGAACACCTTTTTTTCGAGGGGGAATGGGTACATTAGGTTTGGTCTTTCTTTGATATGTTAACTGCTCCCTTATCCTCAGATTCCTCATATGACACTTTTCGGGACCTTTAGTTTCATAACTCGGGGGGACTGAGGACCAGAGAGACGGGCTAGAATCCTCATCCTCCATGCAGGATGTTGGTGCCTCTGGAAAACAAGAAATAATGCGACGCATGTGGGGACTCAGATTTCTAGAAATTCCATTATTTCAAGAACTCGGAGTCTCCTCTTGTATTTGTTCATGAACATTGAGACCTGGAGGGATGCTCCTTCATTCCACATCTTTCAGCTGCATGCCCAGAATCATGTTCAGAGGGACATTCCGAGAGGTAAGTGGGTTTGCTGGCTCCCTTCGGTGCGGGGCCTGAAACTCAATGTCGATGGATCCAGCTCCTCGGGGGGTCATGGGAGGTGGTGTCTGGGTCCGTATCTTCAGTGTCCTAGTTGTTTTGGCATTCATTGCATTCTTCAGCCTCGGCTTGGCTCCTCAAGCAGAGGCTACTGACTTCCTCAAAAGCCTCTCTCTTTGTCATCAGGGTGGCATCATCATTGCAGAAGCAGAAACTAACTCCATGGTCCTACAGAACTCACTAATTTACATCTTTAATCCCCCATGGTCGATCACTTATTTCATTTGGAAGTGTTGTGGCCTGATCACCAACAACGTTTTCCTGAGACATAAATGGCGTGAAGGCGACATGGCAGTTGATTTTCTTTCATCCATTGTGGACCAAGTATATATTTCTCTTGTTTCTATGACTTGAACTTCATGAAAGCAGAGGGGTTAATATCATTAGAGGGGATTCCCACGGCCTTCACTATACTTTATCTCCTTATGTCTCAACTTCTCTTTCTTCCCCTAGTTGTTTTTCTTTCTTCTTTTCAATAAAATAAATAATATTGATCATGATGATTATAAAATTACTCCAATGAATTACATTTAACTTCTATATGTATTATTTATCTATTTTTACATAAAATCAATTTAAATAAAATAATTAAATAAATAAATAAAAAGTCAGTTTTAAACAATAATGCATTGTTTTTCACTATTTAATGAAAAATTGAATGTTTTCATAAAAATACAAAACAAATCACCCTAATATAATTTCGATATTCCGAATCAAAAAATGAAGTCCATTTTGAAAGTTTGTAATTTATAAAATTTCAAAAAGTGGGTATTACTATTCATAACGACTAGTTTGGTTGGTTGTGGTGTGTTTGAACTCGATTTTGCATACAACACAAGCTATTCTATTATTCAAAGATAAGCATACCATTGAAGCTTGGGGTGTTACAAGAGGAATGTCAGATATGTATTCTATTTTCAAATAAATTATTTAAGTTTCCAAATGGGAATTTATACATCGTAGTTGGATTATTAATCCATTCAAAAAAATAAAATCTATGTACAAAATCATTAATACACCATTGAACCTTTTTAAATTGTAATTTTCAAAACATGATCTAAAAATTGATTAAATGCACCTAATATTTGAAGACTATATTATCCTAATAATTTTTGGAAATTGTCATCAAAAACTACAGAATTAAATTTTTCATGAACCAAATAAGAAATTCAATTTAAAAAATATGATAATAATTCATTAAAATATTTATCGCATCAAATTAAATTAAAGCCCCCAGTTTTCAAATTTATTCAAAATATCAAAGAATAATTAATCATTAATATAGATTGTAGAGAATGTTAGAAAACATATAAAGAATTGAATTAATATATTTAAACAAAATAACTCAAAGATTAAATTTTAAATATAGATGATTGGGACACATACCTTATAATATCAATCACCAGAAGAAAACTACAAGCCGAAGAGTGGTATTTCTAATAGAATCTAGTAGCAAATACATAGAGAAATAATTCCAAATTATAAATAATGTATTAAATGAATTTATGTGGTTTCCATAGCACTTAGTCAAGAATATCCCAATCAAAGAAGATGATGAATGAACAAGATAAATAAATATTTATTGATCAAGTGCCACCAGAATAAATGAAACTAAGATCCCCAAAAAATTAAGGTTGGAGAGTCTAAAATCACCCAATGAGATTTTGTAAAAACTTATGGGTTGATTATTGGTTTATTGAGAATGAAGAGGAAATAAAATATGTGTTTTGAACAAAAACACATAAAATACCCTTCCAAAACTCATGTCTTGTGACTCCAATGGGTACCTGGTTACCACCACTCACTAGAAAGTGGTTACAAATAGATTTCTTAGTCACATAGAAACCCCACCAGCTTTGTAGTGGGGTGAACTAACTAGAAAATGTTTTTCCTATAGCAATACCACTATACAAACATTCCACTAGTTGGACGGTGGGCCTCACTAGCATGCCAATGGACTTCTTATAGGTAAGTCACTATATCCAGTATTCCACCAAATGGATGGTACCCCCAACAAACTATTAAGTGGACTACCTATAACTCTTCATGGTACAAGATCAATTACATACCATATTCATAGATCTTATAATCCCTCAAACCCAAGATCATTTTAGAAACAAACACAAATGGCCCTAAAAATGAGAGAAACTACATTATATGACATTGATATAGTTTATTTTTATTTTAAAAAATTCATTATCAGATATCAATTCTTTTTCATACACCGTAATATTTCCAATAAATTCCTTGACATTTAAATTATTAATATCTTAGGATTCTCTAAATAAAAAAAATAATTCTCCTACAATTTCATTATAATCATAAAAATATCATTACATTCAATTTTTCATCAATATTATGTCCAAGAGACTTCACAGTATTGATTATATATTTAATATATAATACATTTTTAAAATGGATTCATCTAGTTACATCATAAAATAGGCATACTTCATCATATATGAATTTAATGTTATTTCATTATGCCAAGAAGTTCCTCCATTAGAAATAGATAATGTTTCACATATTTCATAATAGGTATCCCAACAAATTATTCTATTACACTCTTATTCTTTTAAACGAAAAAATACTAATTATTGGATGTTGAATTAAAATCAAAAGAATCATTTTTTAGTGAATCCATGCTTTTTATATTAGTTTTTTTTATTTCATATTTATCATCAATTGTACCCTATATACAAATTTCCATGATTATTAAATAACTTTTCAATTTTATATTTAATATAGAATAGTTTTTTCTTTAAAAATATGAGGTTTATTGGTATTTTAACCATCATATCTAGCACCTATAATTACATAGTAAATTAATAGAAATTAAAAATCTTGTTTTTAATATTTAATAATGTTTAATGTTATGTAGAAAGTAGGATTAAAATCTCTCCATGATACAAAATATTTTTCCCAGTAAAATGATATGGGGGTGAATTGAGATTCCAATAAAAATTTATTATTTCAAATATTATAGTAATAAAATCCTTTTGCTAAAAACACAAATAATTTCTTAAATAAAATATGTGTATTTATTTTTTTTCAAAATTTATTCTCAAGGCTTGATCGAAACCTATATAATAAATTAATAAGCATTAACATTTGAAATAGATTTATTCACACCTATCAAAATACTAATAAATAAACAAAAAGTTATAGAATATATATTCCATTCCAAATTTTAAATAAACTTATTAAAAATAAAATGAATTTCAAGTAAATTTATTATTGGTATTAAACATACAGAATTAAAAACACTAGATGAATTAATAAAAAGGTTAGCTTCATGCTATAGTATATATATATCCATATTAAAATAGTACACTATATAACAGTTTTGTCAAAAAAATGATAAATAATTCACAACCTAGATCATGATTTACTAAAACAAATGCACATAAGGTAGTCTAGAGAATACAAATCATCTTCAATAGTTATTCATAGGATAAAAGTTATAAAGAAAAAATGTATATCATAGTAAACCACTATACGATACATGATATATGATTAGTAAATATGAAAAAAAACTAAGGGATAAAAAAATGTAAATGAAGTGAGAGAATATAAATACTTGTATGTTTTTTGTAGATCAATATTGGATCAAATTCAGCTGATCAATAAGGATCTATAATTTTTCATATTATCTTATTAGCTTAGTATGGAAAGATTTAGTCATGTCTTCATTATCAAATATTTTTACAATATCTATTAGAAAACTAAATATCTTTCTGAAAATAATTGTATGCTTGATATCAAAGACTTATCGTCCCTCTACATATATAAAGATTCATTTTACTTTTATTGAAACTATCCATTAAGGAATAATAATTGAAAAAGAATTATTATAATCCCAAAATATATAATTTAATAGATATTATAACTTTTCATTAAATACTCAGAAATAAAATAGTTTGGGTATTTTAATGAATGTTCATTTATTAAATTATACATATGCGGTCTAGAAATTAATATAAAATATTAATTATCTCTTAACTCAATTGTTATAGTCGATGAGTTTCTTAGGGTGGTAGCTTCATCACATTGAGGTATCCAAGTCCTCATTGGTAATTTGAAACATCTTTACATGGTCACATGGGATTCTTCTTCTTTGAACTAGATGTGATTGTTGGTTTTTTTGACTTGTTTATAGTTTCAACTATAGTTTCTATATCTAAAAATGTTGTCTCTCAGTAATTAAAAAATATTTCACTTCATAGTCATTTGGTTTCTTGATCATCGCTTGATTTTGAAAATATATAACATGATATTTATCAAAATGATCATGTGTGCACAATAATTTCTCTTAGACTAAGTTGAAGCCTTCGTGAAATTTTCTCTATGGATAGGGGAATAGTCATGCATCAAATTCATTTTGTCATGAGACAATATCAAAACATAAATATATTTTTTCAATATTGAATACTTAAATTTCACGGAATGCATATTGTCTTAATTTGGTATCATCATATTACATACAACAGCTTCAATGCTTACCTATTTTATATATATTTTCTAGAAGTAATGCTTAATAGCATAAAATGGAAAATTCAATGATAATATTAGAAAACAATTTGTTCATTAAAACATGGAATTAATGGGGTAACCTAATAATAGTATATATGAATTAATTTGTATAGGATTATATATGTTTATTTATATTTTATATGAGGTTTAATCTGATATATATCTCCAATTCATTGGGTAATGTGTCATATCTTATGATATCATGATTGGACAAGGGTTGTTAGACTTAGACTAAAATGGTTATAAGACATAGGTTTTTATCCAAGTTCTAAAGTGTTCTAGGCTCATATTTAGCATATTCTATTGTAATATAAATGTCTTGGTGGTAAAATGAGACATATTTTATGATATATATTGTTTAATTAATTTAATATTCTTTATTAATGAAATGTGGGAATTTTTTTTTCTCATTACTCACATTTATTTACTCATATTTACACACTCCCATGAATCATGTCTTAAGCCATGAAAACAAATTCTTAATCCATGATTAATGATTATGATATATATTTTAATGGGCATGAAAATTTGATATTATGTCCCTAAATCATTGTTGTGTTATCATATATATATACTTATCTTATACTCCCTCATGATATTTTATAAACATATCTTTTATTCACCCCTTACGGAGTATTAGAGTTGTCTCTTTCTAATTCTTCCAAATATCTATGTTATGAAGATGTGTATTATATCTGATAATTATAAAAGGGTATTGTTAATATTTTAGGTAGAGGTAATATTTGGATTATAAAATGTTGATTATTATTTTATTCTCAAAATACTCTAAATATATTGTTTATGGGGTTTGATTTAATATTATATGTAATGAATATTCATATAAGTTGATGTAATATATTTGAATAATGTGTTTGGGTTGTTTTAGTTGGTATCAAATTGGGGTTTAGTTATTGTTGGTAATTGTTTTATGCATTATTATATAATAGAAACTAAAATAAACTATGATAAAACAATAGTTATATAGGATGAATAAAAAATGTAGTTTTTTAAATGAAGCATCATAGTTGAGGAATTTTTTATGATTTAATTTTATTATCATTTTATTTTATTCAAAAATTATGGTTTTCTAATACACACAGTAACCTTTTTGATTTTAGTGAATTTCTGGAACTAGAGTATACAAGTGATAAATGAGTGTGAAAAAATTCATAATGAGTTGCAAAAAGATATTAGATCTAGATGTTAAAATATCATAGTTATACTCAACATAATCTATCAAGATAGAAATAATAAAACTAATCTATCTAAACTCCAATATATGGAATATACAAAACATTATTCAATTGAACCAGTCATGTTGTTTCTCTGGGATATAGTACATAGAATGGGTTTCTCCATATGGTTTGATTTTATATGGTTTTAAGGCCTCACTCAATCTTTTACATTGGGATTTACATTTGTTTCATCTCCCCTAGAAACTCATAATGTTTCCTAGATCCATAAATGGGTACAACACTTCGTTGAAACGGTAGGTGGTCCATTGGGGTTTCACACCCGACGACTCTTAGGAATACACATTGGTTGAGAGGATATGAGGTGGAGCTCATCACGCCCTTTGGGGGGGATTGTTTCCTACACCAGGACTCTCTTATAGATTTAAGATATGATTTGGAAATCTTTCCCAGAACTAGTTACTACATTGGTTACCCATGATTCAATAACTTGTTTACAAACATATATCGATTGGGATAATGGAATGCATATCACAGGTTATTTATTACTCCCTAATTTATTTATGACGCATTTGGATATGGCCACTTTCGATGACACTGTAATTTATTATCATTTGGGTAGGATGTTTGTATATTTGAGATGGGATTGAACCGATATAATTTGTCCTACATATCTTGTGAAAACAATAATCCAAACTCATGTAGTTCATTTACTTAGTTTAAGGTCATGTGACTGCACCCATCCATGGAATTTAACATCATATCTTATGGATGCGAATATTGGGCTCATACCTCAATGGGGAATTCATTGAATCCTCTTTAAAATTGGAATCAGCATCGATATAGTTCTTATTTTAGGAACCTGTGTCATGAGAGATACAAAAATAGAGGCTATATAAAGGAATTATGCCTATGAGACTCCGCTGAATTCCTTCATAGGAATGTAGACCTTTGATCAAAGATGGGTTGTAATCGTACATACACCTCAATGATGGGTCCACAATTGAGTAATTCCCAACATTATTTTGACATATTCATCAATGGTCTCTAAGACATTCTGAACAATTATTAGTGCAAGAACCAAGATATAATAATAGATTGTACACATTAAATGAGAGAACATCTATAGAGGTCATACACATTAACTTTTCCCTTGGAGAGTCATGATTAGCCATCTCATGGAGGGTATGGTATGGAGCTCAGGACTTAGAAAGGTTCCCTACGTATCTCTGTTATGGTGGGAATCAGAGTTCTTGTAGTTCACTTAGCCCTTATCCCACTAACAATATATTGTGGGTAATTAGACTCAGATATATTATTATCACTGAGGTTTTGGGAATGCCATAGACTTATAGAAGGATATATTCTTTTTGGTAGGGTCTTACACAAAGAGGATTCCCTATTATTGGGGACATATTATATTATGTTAATAATCATGTATTACGCACTTAGGCATCACAGTTGGCACACTCATTCTTTATTTAATGAAGGATTAAAGAGAAGTGGTAACCATAAAATCATTTTATGAGAGCATGACATTGGAATGGTAGTATCAGTGTGTTTCCCTAGCTCATCAGGGAAACATCCCTTATAAATGGGAAATGTGGATGAAAGTTCATGGTTGGGGTCCACATGGAATAAGTCTAAATGGGTCAGCCGGACAAAGGGTGCATGTTATAAGGTATTTTTCTACCATTTTAGGGGTTTTTATTGGACATGTTTTTATTGTCTTCCTGATATGTTGGGATGTCAATCTGCTGTGGTAGACACGTCCAAGGGTGTCCATCAGAAATGCCTAAGATACTTCTCATGTTCTTGGAAAATGTATCCAGGATCCTTTGCAAGATCAAATTAATTAACTAGGATGCCTTTTCCGGAGTGAAGCATACATGCTTATGGTTCTTTGTATAACCGAAGAAGTCATGTCTGAGGTCTTGTGCATGATAATAGTATACATGAATATTCATTATCTCAAGATCAAAGTGACTCATCTATGATCTTTTTCATGAAAATGCTTCCAAGAAATGATTTTTGTGACATTACCATGAATTGTCCAAAATCTACATTGTGATAATGCAAACATATTAAGGGGATGTTTCCTGATCAACATGGCATGTCTTATGACTATCACATGACAATGACACCAGGTAAATGGGAAATCACATGATCATCTAGACATGTCAAGGTCTTCTTTGCATGATCAAAATGCATTTTCTAAGACATATGTGCAAAACCAAGGTTGAAAACTCACAGGCGCTTCAGAAGATCGAAATGAATTGTCCTTGGATTATCGCCTAACGACGCAAAAAAGCAGAGGGGTTGTCATCTGATTAGTTTTGGCCTGTCTTTAGACTGAAATTTGATAATGGTGACATATATATTAGATTTTGGGAGATTAACCTGGGTTTTATAAGGCTTAACTTTTGAAAAAAATGACATGTTCAAGGTGGACTAAGATCATAGTGAGACCATAGATGGGTCTCGTGATCATGTGTTTTAGACCACTATTATGGAGGGGTATCACGGATGTGGTTAGTATTATCCATTTGTTTCTATGCCACAACTTCTCATCAAAATGAATCATTCCCTAAGCCTGTGTAGGTAATATTCTTCTAGGTAGATCGATGAATATCGATGGAATAGTCTTTCCAATATCTACCTTGTGGGTTAAGGACATGTATAGGCTAGGGAATACCTGCATGAGGAAGACACATAAACCTCCATAAATCATGTGATTTCCATGTCCCTACAGGGTTCTTGTGAGGTGTTCTTCCATCATGAGTTGATATTTTTGTTGATTATTTTTAAACTGGTGAGGGTATACACTACATAAAGAGGGTGAATGATCTATTGGTTTCATGTCCTATCATTATGCCCTGGATGAATGGGGTATCCATGAGTATACTATGTTATGAGGTGACCACATCCAACGATGCATATAGCCACATAAATACATTAGGAACCATAAGATTGGGGACACGCCCGATCGCCTGTTTGATGATGCATGGACGAATTTTAGGGGTAGAGGACCTCTTTTTAGGGCCACTTGTCTTAGATTACAAATATATGGGTGACAACCCACATAATCGTGAGTCTTTGACGGTGATCCATGCTCTTGAAGATCCTTTTTTTATGTGGTTCGTGTGCGTTCAACAAATGGTCTTATGAGGGTCCCATCCATCACGGTATGGACACGTGGGGGTGTTTAAAATATGATATGTCTTGGTACATGGTTGTATGTGATCATCACAATTCCAATATTCTCATGTTAGTCATGATATCATGGTTTTCACATGTGATATCTCATACTCATGGGCACTAGTATTGGTTATATGTAAATTATAGGGACCTTAATACTGCATCGCATGAGGATCTATCACTCAAGAGACCATTGATTCAAGTGAAGATCCTCTGAGGATGTCCTACGGGGGAGTGCATAGGGTGAACACTGGGACTATCTATGTGAATGAAATCCCTTCTTGATGAAGTAGTAAAACCAAAGAACCAAAGTTAAGGGAACACATGGTCTCATGAACAACCTACGTTAACCATGAAATTCATGATGCTTGGTTATTCATGTGATCTCCTATTCTTTAATAGAACATGAAGTAGACTTTTGTGATCACCTGAAGATATTATCACTTGGATAGTGGAAAACTAACCATATTCCTCCACTTTTATTACTTTTTTAGATACATATCCTCTTTGTGTGTCTATTTTTTTATTTATGAGAGAAGGGTTTTATTGGTGAGGCCTGGATGAACATCCCCCCACTTCACATAGAAAGAATTCCATGTGTTCCATTTTTTGAGGATAGAGGCTTTTCCATATTGACATAAAGAATCCTCAAGTGGATTCGTGTGGTCCTCATCCCCTTGGTAATGTCATGTGATCTGAAAAATATGATAGAAATATGATGAAAACCACTGAGGAAGTGGAAGGTTTCATAGTCATAAAATCCTCCCAACGACCCTATCAACTAGTTTCAATTTATTCTCATGATAAATGAATGATCATGTGATAGTTTTCATTTCATGAAGGGGATTTCATGGAATTCCACAAATGTTCATAATTGGATCTCATGGAAGTTCATGTTGGATTTCTCATACTTGTCCTGATATCAGCGAAGGACTGGTTGTTGTGATCCATATTATCACTGAGTGATCATGAGACATTATTTTAGTCGTCATGTCAAGCCAGTGGTGTAGGAGGGAATTGGTCGAACTGATGGTTGAATACATAGGTATCATGGCACATGAGTATGATTTGAATCTACATGGGATGGGATTGAATTAGTTTGAACTTGGGATCCGAAGGATTGAAACAGATGGCTGCGATCAGTGAAAGGTGTGATCATATCGTCCAGATGAGATTCTCTCCTTCCAACATAGAATTAACTCACATCTAATCCTATTGTATATAATTAATCAGTGACTTCCTCTTTATCGAGCTATAAACAGGTTGGTACTGGTACCACATGAATTACTTCCATCCAGGCTTTGGCCCACTGATCATCTAACATGGACTATACGTGCCTATGGGCCCACGTACCACATACCCTATATAGAGGCTTGATCACATCCTATTTAATATATTCTCCCACTACTGGTCTTCTAGCTGGACCAGGCTAACTCCCATTGGTCGTGGTCATCCTTTTGTCCCACATGGGCATGTGGTTGAGTTGGTCGTGTAGCTCAGTGGTTGGACATAATTTTTGGAAGATGGAATAATAAAAACTCTTAACTACTAAAACTAAAATTCTTATTACAATATAGGGGTCCCAAATGTTTCTTGTCTCAATTCAATCCCATTATTCAAGGATATCAAAAATTCTATATATGTATTTCCATATAGTCTTCAAACATCTAAAAACATCAATGGAAAAGTGTAAGAAGCAGAATAATAGGTCCAAAATCCCCCCCCCCCTGAGAATTAGATTAATTAATAATGAAAATAAAATGATTATATGGTAAATATATATCTTGCTTCCATATATCAAATGATCCATGATATTTGAGCCTCAATAGAGGATTTTTCCTTAGTGTTTATTGATGAACTCTCAAGTGCTGCGAAGATGATAACTCTAGCGAAAAATGATCGGGTGAATAAAATAAAGGATATCTCTTTGACATGAGGAATAAATACCTTGAAAATAGAATGTATATGAATTCCAAAATGGAACATGGATTGGGTTAAATGGAACTTTTTTTGGAAATAATGTGGGGAACTTTTATGTCTTTACGTATCAGATGAGGATGTGAATCACGCCGCATGTATTTTTGAACTATATTACTATGAAGATCAAACTCATGTATAAGAGAAATAGGTTCATAGAAAAAAATTCTATGATTAATGAACTTACATAGATATATCTCATACATAAGAGGGAAAATATCACTATTTTTTAATGAAATACTAGGTAAAGATCAATGTTCAGGTGGAGTCTTTTCATGGATCATCCACAATGCCCATCCACTATGTGTAATAACAATCATATCCAATCACTATGATTTCAATGCTTGACTTTAAACATGTTACTCATTGAAAAATTTTCCTGAATACCCATGGACATTAAATTATTCATTGTTTCATTGGATCTGGCAGTCTTGATATTTTCTGATTTACAGGGACGATTTGGACATTGTATCCTTCCAGAATGTGCTTACTTCTTCCTAATTATAGGGACTTAGCGGGCATGGCTTAATTTCTTCAAAGTTTATATGATGGTACCCACAAGAATTATATCTTTTTTACATGAATATTTCCTAATCATGATATGGATGAAGAATTAGGGTACACAAACTTTTATTTTTCTCATGTCATCTTTTTAGAGGTTTTCGACATTAAATGTTTGTATGCCTCCTCTATTTTATAATCTCTCAATATTGCCTACATCACAAAAAGTTCATGTTCAATAATTGGAGAGTGTAAATTTACCAAGGATTTTGTTATTGGATTTTCATCTTGGTGAGTATCATGTCTCATTTTGTTTTAATGTTCTACAAGCTAAAACATTGGTGAGTATCATGTTCAGGTTCTTATATGATGTTGTTAGGGATCATAAGGACTGTAGTTTTGTTATTTCAATAAATATATGCCTTTAGTTGCTGGGATGAATCCCAAATGCATCGATATCATGGCAAAGAAAAGTTGATCTACACTCTTCTCCAAGGGTCATGGAATATTTATAGAAGGAATATATCTATGGTATAAATGTTATAGACGCTAGGTTATCCCAGATAGTTGAAATGTGGGTGATGTAAATCATCACCCAAAAGCTTTGGACTATGGATATTTGATGGAGTATAGATACTGGGTATGTCCCACAACATTTTAAGATGTCTATTTCTACCTTAGTGTCACTATGTATCATTGGGATTGAATGACCTTTCCTGTAAGATGGATATTCCTTTAGTTGGTGGTTCAAATACCTTATGCATCAATATCATTGTCAAGAAAAGGTTCACTTCACATAATTATGAGGTTCATGAAAGATTTATGAATATTAAATGTCTTGATGGTGTTGTTGGGCATGGAATGAAGGAAATATTGGAACGGTTTTGGAACCCTAGGAAAATATATACCTTAAGGCGAAGCCTGAGCTCTATACCTTATGGATTAGAAACATGAGGTTTTTTCCATTAGAGGTTTGATAATGGATTGTCGCATTCCATCCATGAGAAAGGGTATAAAACTCAGTGACATAACATCAAGGATGTCGAATCCACTTGAATATTCTGGTTACAAGAATTATAAATCATATCCCACAATTATTGGAGTTAATAGTAGAGAAAGATAAATATTCAGAATATGTCAATAAATCCTCTACTATTTCACAAGTAGAAGATGAAAACACTTAGGTTTAAGTGGGGACTTCCTAGGATCTGATCGTTTGATTGGTAGAGAGAGTCCATGTTACCAATTTGTTATGGGGGAGGTTTCACCCAATCAAAATTCAAAGGCATGAAGGTGGTTTATGAAATGTTTAAAATTCAATAAGGGTTTGAGCACCCTATGTATGTGTAACCAGTTATAGAACATATTATCACAGTGAATAGATGTGAAAAATAGTTACTCTTACTTTTTATTGGACTAGGGGGTCCATAGAGCATAGATCGTCATTTATTATTTCAAAAAATTGGACTCCATGAGCTTTATTCCTTATTTATTTTCACCATAATTTCTAAATATGACAATTTTATATTGCAAAGAATTCACTTTTTCTTAGGATTCCCCTTGTGGGATTTCAACCTGACATGTTGTTGTGTCTCTTTCACTAGTAGTTTAAGGTCTTTTGAACTGGTCTGTCATAGGATATAGTTTAATGTCTTAAATCATTGACTAAACTGTGGGAAGTTTAATGTTGTTATACAGATGGAACTAATATGAGAGATGTCACAAAAGTGAATAATTAGGATACCTACGGTTAAGATCACTCTAACAACATTTTGAGTGGGAGACAGAAATTTTGTATATCATAGCATGAGGTTCTCAGGTCATGGGTAAAGATATGGGGAAGACATGTTGGGTATGTTGAATTACACTTTGAAATAATCAGTTCTAACTCTGTGTTTTTTTAGGCATACAATAATAATCTATAAATTTATATTGGACCAAGATGTTACTGGTTGGTTGGAATCAAACCCTTAAACATCAATGGAATCACTGATCTGAGCAATATCTTTTCTTTTCAAATTCTAGTGAAAGGTTTTCGATGACCAGAGGTCCTCGATACTTCAATAATGGTATATAGATTCAGGTGATTTTGAAATATGAAAAAAATCACCCAATACTCTAGTTTACCAAGGTAGTTATCTTTTGGTTCTTTAATATGGAATGAAAAATGGGTGATGGTGTTCATAGTTTTTCATCATGTAGTAGGGATTTTTTTCCTTGTAGTTTAATGTCGTGTGGTAATGAAGTACTTTGATGTAGTTTATCGTCATGTGGTAAGGATGTAGGAACTAAATTCAACAGAATTAAATGTTGCAGTTTAGACCAAGTGTAATTTTCTGAGCATCACTATGTATCCCATGATAATGAGAATCAAACCCCATTTAGTTTTGCAGAGCTCTGTAGTTTAACATCATTCGGTGATGATGTGGATAACCTAATGTGATATAGTGGTATATTATCTAGGCCCATGATTAGAATTATGGGTGTCACTATGTATGCGAAGGTGATGGGAATCAAGGAACACATAGTTATTAATGTAGTGCTTTATGTAAGTCTTACCTTTATGCAAAGAGTAGGGAATATTTATATTTATTTGTTATGGATAGGCCCCATTTTGGAAATGTGGGCATCACTACGAATCCTTTGATGACATGAATCAAGACACACATAGTTCTTAGGTGGGAAATACTCTATTTAGGTATGGCACATACCTATAAGTGATAAATGATTCTGTTAATTGTTGTAGTTGGTCCCAGGAATGAAGACCCAAGAATTGCTACGCATCTTGTGATGACAAGAATCAAGCCCCGCATTGTTCTTATGTAACCATGATGTTCGACATCATGAATCAAGAACTAAGATAGAATTCCTTGGAAAAGCAATGATATTGTGGATGGACCTAAGGATGGAATTCAGGATGTCACTATATATTTGATGAAAATGATAATCAATCAACAATTAGTGCTAGATGAAATGTGCAGTTTAATGTAATGTGGAAAGGAAATGTTCTCCCAGAAATAAAGAGGCAGAGAGTGGTTGGAGGTGTGGAAGAAGACCAGAAATAACTATAGTGGTCTTCTCATGAAAATTTCATAGGAGTGTGCAGCTTCCTGTCATATAAGGTAAATTAAATGTGCATTTTATCATCATTTTGTGAGGACTCGTGATATGACTTTTTGGTATTCATTATGGATCGATATGGTCCTGTTGAAAGCTGGTATGGCTTACTTGGGTGGGAAGACCTTATCGAGACTCCAAATCTAATGTGACCTATACTCAGTCTTTCATAAAAGGAACAGAAAGGTTTTCTCTCATCATACAGAAGCATTTAAGAGAATGAAATGGGCAATTTGTATCATGTGGTGGCTGGACTAAGATATAGAATCATGGCCTTCCAGGGTATCTTATTAGAAATTAGAATCACGCCACACAAAGTTCTAGAAAACCTATGATGTTTAACATAATGCGATAAGTACATGAGTGACTCAAAGTGAATGAAGGTGTATATTATGGATCTATGAATATTTAAATCATTTTTAAGGATATATATCATTTGATGTAAAGGATGAAACGAAATTTGTTGATCCATATAGTTTTACATAATGTGGTAAGGAAATATTCCTTTATGTTTACATTCATGAGGTAATGAAATTTTCCTTGAAATTTAATGTTATGTGGTAAGGACATTGGTTCTGTCAATTTGAAAGGAATGTAATCCTATGGATAGGCCCAAGAATATAACTTCATGTGCCACTATGTATCCTATGATAATAGGAATCCAGAAATATGTAGTTCTTAGGGAACCATGCAGTTTGACAACATGAGGCTATAATGAACTACATATAGTTTATTTTCATGTGATCCTGATGAATTTTTATAGTTTAACATCATGTACATAAGATGATTGATGGGGCTTATGCTGATATGGATTCCCATACCATTCATCGATGCGTGAAACAGAAGATTTCCTCCTCCAAATCCAGATTGACCAGGATGGTGGATGAATTAGCTAATGCATCGATGTGAACATTCTATGACTGGGGAACTTGATGAAATGGGGGATTAAATGGTAACTTTTATGTCATTCCCCTAACATATCTATTAAGGGGGTTATATCATCCCTTTCAATGACATATTCATATTTCATATGGTTTATAACCAATTATGAGTTCCCTTTGATGTTCAGGTAAGCTATATGATGATATAGGGCTAGTTCAAATCAAGTAATTAGGGCCTGATACTCAGCCTCATTATTTTTTCAGTCTTTAGATAGTGAGAAATTGTTGGTCAAAACTGATTTTTATGGAGAGACAAATACAATCCCTAATCTAAATAGATTAAGCTTTAGTTTTCCCATCCTTCAGCCATCACGGCTCCATGGGGTTCCGTTAAACTACATCTCCCTTTTCCAGGGAGTTTCATGGACATATATTACCACCTCATACGGAAGCTCGGTGTCATCTAGTGTATTTTCCATGGAAGTATTTTCTATGAGGAAATCATTTAGGGATTTCTATTTCACTGACTTCTATTATATGAAATGAATGTCATATTACTACATAATGGCCTCCCATCAAGCCAGGTGATGTGACATCCCAAGTAAGTAATGAATAATAGATATTATTATCTATGTCTATTTATTAATTAGATAGTATTTTAGAGGCTTAAAATGAGAATAAATCCAATCTTAAGCATGGAATACACTAATATTTTTAAAAGATTGTTTTACCGCCTTTTGATGGAAAACCATTTTTAAATCAAACTTTTGACAATTTTATAAGTTCTATTTGTTAAGATAAACTTATTCTTTATTATTGGGACATTGAAATTTACTTTCGATAAATTTTTGGTATTTTTCTTACAATGTTCATTTTTTTAATGAATAGTGAAAAATAGTGCATTTTACATCAAAACTGCTTTTTCATCTAATTTAATTATATGGTTAGATTATCTTTTTAATTGGATTAAAAGTTTAAATATAATATATTTTTACCATTTAATCCAATGGTGGTCATTGGGATTAATTTCACTTTGTAATTGGGCATAAACAAGTGCCAATCTTTTCATATATATTGTTTCAAAAAAACCCACTATTTGTTTTGACAATGGGAATTATTTTTAAATTAACTATTGAAATTTCTATGTTTTGAATTTAATAAAATTAATTCCATATTTTGAATCAGAAGGAACAAATTATGTAATTAAGACGCTTTTGTTTTTTGGACATTATGAATAGTAACGACGGTAATTATCTTTAATTATCGTGATTAATTAGTAATCGGGTAGTTAACGATAATAAAATGATATCATAATAATACAAAATGACCCCAAAATGTGTCCTAATGCTACTGGTTGTGTCATGGACGACCATGGGATGCCTTGTACCAACCTTGGGGACCCCATGGAATCACTTTTGTCTGATAATGACTTTTTATCTTTTTATTTTTAAAGAAAGTAAATATAACAAAGACTGTATCACCTGAGTAAAACCGTTTTAATGTTGTCTACATAAATGATCTCTTGAACTATAAATAGTCATTGGAAATATAAAAAGATTTCCTAAATCATAGTATTTTTTTTAAAATTTTTAGACATTAAATAAATTAAATTATTTATGACATCATGATAATACAACGTTTATATCATTAATGAACGAATTAAATAAAATGAAAAACTTATGTAAAATATAAGACTTAAACTTGTAAAAAACTGATTGGATGAGTATATTTCGAACCCTTATCACCTTATCCTTTAATTATATCAATTTTGGACCTTTTAAATCCAAAATTCATTTCAAAATAAAGTAACATTTCTCTACTTTCCAAGAGTTCCCCTCCTCCCTCTTATAAAAGGCCTCAACCTCTACCTACTTACCCACACTTCTAAAGCCATTGGCTTGGACAAGATCTGCTAATTGTATCTCTCCACATCTCTCTCTTCATCATAAAAGCCTTACCTTAGGCAGAAAGCTCATCACGAAACCCTTTTGGTTCAAACCAAGAGGAGTTACCCGATTTAAAGGTAAAGACTTCTCTAATGTTATTTTCTTTTATTTTGCTTCTCCAACCCCCTAATCTCTTTTTATTCATTTCTTTTGTAACAACACCAGTATTTTCAATATACTAGGATGTTGTTATAATAATTTTTCAATCTACACTTACACACACATACAAATAATGGTTAAAGATCATACTGTTTCCGTGGATGGAAAATTTCTGCCTCACGAAACGATGATTATTCAATATTCTTCTAACACCATCAAAGGTGGCCATTAAGATGTCACTATTATTATATATGATATATAATATGTTTATTTTTTCCTTAATCTTTTGTATTTATTATTTATGTCATACCTTTATGGTTTCCATTATGGGTAAACGCGATATCTTTATTTTAGGAAGTGCGGACTACCGCCCCCTCAAAGTGATTTGATTCGTTAATGCCATATGTGGGACGTATAATGGATGGAGTTAATGATATTATATATGATATTATACTGGAATTATAATATACCTTTATATCATTATTATTCCATTCTATTAAATATGAAATAGAAATGAATGTAGCGTTCATGTGTACGTACGGCTTACCGTCTCCAAGAACGGTGCATTTCATTTCTTACCACTAAATGTGATGTAATATTAAAAATGGATGTATATACTAGATATATATGATATATATGATATCTAAATCATGAATATAATTCTGGATATAATTGATACATGAACAACTTTTAATTATAAAGATTTTATTTTTGACTCATGTACCAATGATCAACAAAATGACAATTATTAAATTAAATAATTACATAGTGTTCATAACATTGTAATAAATGATATAAAAGGAATAATGAACTTCAAAAAGGTTCTTAAGAAAGTAGAAATTAACTCATGTTTATTATTCAGGAGGTTAAATAATAACCCAGTCAAGTCAGACATGAGGTAAGGGACTCTGTCTCAATCTCCATTCATTGAGGAATATTTTGTTTTATACACAACCTTCTTTTATACGGTGTATAAACCCCTTTGACTTTTAAGTTTATTCAAAAGGAATATTTTTTATACGAAGTGTTTTACTAAATGACAAAAGGGAATGTTTTTGTCGTACGTATGCGGCAACAACGACTTCTCCTCCGTCGTGATCATTATTTGAGTTTTGGATTCCTCTACAAGCCATAACTATTTTTATTTGAAAAATAAATACCATGTTTTACTTTTATTTTATTTTTGTATTGAAAATTGTTTTGATAATGTTTTTATTATAACAGTATGTTGTATTGATATCTTGTGATTGAAATGTGGAAATGTTATGTTTCCTTTATGCATGTTTTATGTGATACAATTATGTTATGGTTCTTGGGCATTGTCTATGAAGACGGGTGCTTCCATGATAAACTAAGGGCGGGTGAGCCCGATATAGCTCTCCAATGCATTGGGTAATGCGAAGGGGTTAAACTCTAAGGTTTCTCCAAAGAGATTTAGGGAATATACTGTGATGGGTATTCCAAACGTAACCATAAGGGTTACTCCCTACGTAAGAATGTTATGAATGCCTCAAGTTACCTTTATGTCTTATGATTTCTATGATTTATTCATGATTTGATGAGGTATGTTAAAATGATTATGTTTTATGAGTAAAGTATGATTTCATACATGGACTAATGTTTTAATTTCATGATTTTATATCCCTTACTAAGCTTTTTATGCTCATCCCAAGTTTTTGAAATGTTTTTCATGGGTAAAGGGAAAGGTACATGATGTGATGATAGTGTCAAGGAAGTGTCAAGAAATAATCCATGTTTTATTTTAAATATGTCTCCTTTGATGGGAAAAATGAAAACTGCCTTTTATGTAACAACCTAGTTGAAATGTGGAATGAAATGCATGATTTATGATCTAATTCTCTAATACTCTAAACCTGAAAATATCATCAACGTGTAATCTTTTAATAACTCAAGATTAAGTAATGTTTAAGGATGGGGACTTATAGTTGGTATCAGAGGTCGGTTTAGATAACTTTAGGAGTTGGAATTCTATTAAATGATTATCCAAAAATATTTTTTTATGGTCAAATTGAAATGATATATCATTTGAATATTACCATGTTGCTTCATCTAAGACATGTTTTTTTAGAATGGTTTTCCATAGAGGAAACATGGAAGCAGTGCTAGGAAGGCATACAGAAGTAAATGACCATCTGAATCAGCATCCTCAGATGGTCGGAATTGGAACTGAATAGTTTGTTGCAGAAATGGTGCAGTTGACTCAAGCGATAAATGGTGGTGGTATCCATGCGTGAGATCAGCTAGATCAACCGCAAAGGAACATGTCAGTGGTGGAACATTTCATGAGGCAACATCCCCCATCATTCAGAGGATCATATGACCTTGTTCTAGCTGAAGGGTGGATTAAAGCT
This sequence comes from Viscum album, assembly GCA_963277665.1. Taxonomy (NCBI): domain Eukaryota; kingdom Viridiplantae; phylum Streptophyta; class Magnoliopsida; order Santalales; family Viscaceae; genus Viscum; species Viscum album. The sequence goes on from OY728143.1 coordinate 1,617,385,484, forward strand.
ATTGGGAAAAAATCCCTCAAGGTAACTTTGTAGTATTTTTGGGTTGATTGTGTTTGTTGACAAAGCAGGTTTTCATGGATATTTGTCGAGTTCCCAAGAATTTGTTGACAATCCTTGTTGACAAAGAACGATGACAAAGGAAAGGACGATCTGGTGGTGACACAAAAGAGCAGTACAAGGTGGCGCCATTTCCAAGTGTTTGCCAAATTTTTGGGGTCCAAAAATTGGAGTTTGGTGAGCATCGTGAAAATAGGATTTCCATGAAGAGAATAATTTAATATGGAAAATCCATGAATTTCGAGAAGATAGGATGCATGGTTTGGATTTCGCGAAGACCAGAAAAATGGAGGCGGTGATGCTTCACCATTACGTCAAAAGCTTCTTGAACGTCAGAGTTGAAGCGCATCGCGGCGGTGAAGGGCTTTGCGAGGGAGCTTCGCAGCGAAGGCACGAAGGAATGTTGATGGTAATTCTTCGCGATTACGTCAAGCTCCGCGAACGGAAAATTTCCGTGGTGCTTCGCAATTTGGACAGAATTCCGGCGGAAACATTGGAGCTTCGTGATTTGAGATGACGTGGTGTTGACTTTGCGCGGAAGGGACGAGGGTCGGTGGAATCGCCTATAAATAGAGGCTGACCCCCTCAAGAGAATTAGAGAGAATATTTCAGAGAAGATCGTTTGCTCTCGTTTTGCGACGGTAGTCGCGGAGCCAGTGTGCTTCGCGAAAGAGGAGCTTCGTGGAGGCTATTGTAGCTCCGCGAATCCTGCGAGCTCCACGTTGGCTTAGTAAGCTTCACGAGGGCCTTTGCTTTGCGATGGATTGAGCTTAGTGAGAGTGCTTCGCGAAAGTGCTTCATGAAAACGCAGGAGCTTCGCGAAGGCTTGTTTGAGCTTCACAAAATTGGGAGCCTCACGAAGTAGGGTGGTTTGCGATGGTACATTCCAAAGGTAGTTGCCCAGTGGTAAGAGGAAAAGTGGTATTCATCAGTGGATGAAAGTTGAACTATATCATAGCATCCATAAACAGTTGAAGATGCATTTATTCATGCAAGTTAAGAGACCTACAGGTCTATAAACTGTGAGTGGATATTTTTCCAGAGCAGTGAGCTTAGGAAGAGAAAGAAGGTGATCCTCTCCACCGACAGTGAGCCATAGAGAGAGAAATAGGGAGTGACCCTTGGGTAAATAGTGAGCTGACCCTAAACATTGTAAAGGCAGTGATCCTGGGCATATAAGTGATCTAGCCCGAACTTTGTATCCACATCTAGTGAAGATTAGTGGAATTTGGTATGACCGGAAACCTATCGGTGTATGCTCCTTGGACGTAGCCCAGTGAGGGTGCACCAAGTAAAAATCTCTGCGTCTACCTGCTAATTTGTCTGCATTTCATTTAAATCATCATCATCAGATAAAAGAGAAAGTAAGTGATCATAACATACACACAAGTCTAAACAAAGTGACCCTTGTAACAAAGAGGTCAAGATCCAACAGGGCAGGAAAAACTTTGAAAAAGAATATCCATAACCTGATTCAACCCCCCTCTCAGGGTATATAGGCCCCTATTGGTCCTTACAAAAGAACTGGAGAATATTTTCAATGTTATGGGGTGTTCATACAATAAAAAGGTTAGTCTTGATATTTACCATTTAGAGGGTTAATCATATCAGTGGTGGTCGATGGTTAAAAATATTAGGGACGCAGATGAGATTGATGCTCTCGACTGGGATGAATTCAAAGGTATGATTCTTGAGAAGTATTTTCTTAAGTATGTTCGACTAAGAATGGAAAAAAATTCTTGGAATTGAGTAATGAGGATGGCGTAGTGGCTTCTTATGAAGAAAGGTTCACTCGATTGGAAAGGTATGCTCCAAATCTTATCCGAGACCTTGATAGTAAAATTAATCATTTTTACACAGGATTAAAGCCAAAATATCGAAGGAATTTAGCTTCTCGTGAGTTCAAGAGTTATGAAAATCTTTTTAGATGTTCATAGAAGGTGGAAATAGAGTTTTCCGATGATAAAGTGTTCTATAACAACTAATAGAAGAAGAGACCAAGGTGGCAGGAGAAAGGGAAGAATTCTTCAAAAAGGTCTGATGGTAAGAAAACTAAGTTTCCAGTTTGTGATAAATGTTGTAAAAAGCATGCTGGGGAATGTCTTCCGAATTCTGGAAAGTGCTACCAATGTGGTAATATGGGATATAAGGCTCATGATTGCACAGAAAAAGATCAGGGTGATGGTAAGACCAAATTTGATTTATAGTTAGTGAAATGATTCAAGTGCAATGAGATAGGTCATTATGCAAACGAGTGTCCGACAAAGAGCTCGAGTTATGGAAAGTAGTCAGACTATAAGAAAAAAGGAGTGGTGAAATCCTTTGAAACTACTTCAGCAGATGTTGGGACATCAAATGAAGTGGTATCAGGTACTCTGTTTGTTTTTTCATATTATGTCAGTGTGTTGTTTGATTCAGGGTCTACACATTCCTTCATCTCCGAAAACGTTTCTAGTAAAATTGGAATACCATCTCCAAAAATGACTCTTGAACTTGTGGTAAAAACACCTAGGGTAAATGTTGAGGCAAAAAGAATTTATAAGAATATTCCTATCCTTATCCGTGGAAAGAACCTATTTAAAAACCTTATTGTTTTACCTCTAGTAGAGTTTGATGGTATCTTGGGTATGTATTGGATCTCTATTTACCATGCTAAGATTGATTGTAGAGCTAAAGAAGTTTCTTTTCAGAAATACTTTCAGTTTGTTTACAAGAATGAACCCTTACTATTGATCACATATCAAGAGGATGAGAAACTTATAAAAGATGGAAATGAATGTTACCTTTCACATATTGTAGAAAACAAAGGAACCGTTCAGATTAATGATGTGCTAGTGGTAAATTAGTATCCTAATGTTTTTCATGATGAGTTTCCTGGAATAATACCAGATCAGGAAGTTGAATTTAATGTTTACTTAGTTCCTGATGCTAAGCCAATTTCAAAACCCCCTTATCAAATGGCTCAAATTGAACTTTTAGAGTTGAAGGAGAAATTGCAAGATTTATTAGAGAAAGATTTCATTTGATCTAGAACATCAGCATGGGGTACTCCTATTTTATTTGTTAAAAATAAAGATGGTTCAATGAGACTTTACATTGATTATAGAGCCTTGAATAACATCACTTTTAAGAACAAATATCCTTTTCCTCATATCGATGATTTGTTTGATCAGCTCCAGGGAGCTCAGTATTTTTCAAAGATTGACCTGAGATCAGGGTACCATCAGTTGAAGGTAAAAGAAGTAGATTTTTTGAAGACCGTGTTTCGTACAAGATATGGCCATTATGAATTTGTAGTTAATCCTTTTTAGCTAACCAATGCACCTGCTATATTCATAGACCTTATGAATATAATTTTCCATGAGTTCTTGGATGAGTTTGTGGTTGTTTTCATTGATTATATTTTGGTGTTTTCTAAAATTAATGAGGAGCATGAAAGACATTTAATGGTTATTTTGAAAACCTTAAAAGAAAATAAATTGTATGGGAAATTCAGCAAGTATGAGTTTTGGTTATAACAAATTTCTTTCCTTGGTCACATTTTTTCTAAAGATGGGATAATCGTTGATCCTTAAAAAACAAAGGTTGTTGAAGAATGGCCAAGACCCACAAATGTAACTGAGATTCGTAGCTTCCTTGGTTTGGTAGGCTATTACCGAAGAATTGTTAGCAATTTTTCTCGGTTATCTAGTCCAATGACTAAGCTAACTCGGAAGGGTGTTAAGTTTATCTGGAAAAAAGAATGTGATGATTGTTTTCAGGAATTAAAAAGAATATTGGTGAATGCTCCAGTTTTGGCACTGCCTTCCAGGAATGGTGAGTTTGTTATCTATAGTGATGATTCATTGAAAGGACTTGGTTGAGTCCTAATGTAGAATGATCAGGTAATTTCTTACACTTCACGTCAGTTGAAAACTCATGAGGTAAATTACGCTACACATGATTTTGAATTAGTTGCTGTTGTTTTCACTTTAAAAATTTGGAGGCATCATTTTTAGGGTGTAAAGTGTGAAATACATACTGATCACAAAAGTTTAAAGTATATATTCACTTTGAAATAATTGATCCTGAGACAGAGAAGATGGCTAGAATTAATCAAGGATTATGATTGTATAATTCATTACCATCCGAGAAAAGAAAATAAAGTGGATGATTCTTTGAGTCGAAAAAGTAATGCTTCATTAACAATGTTGCGTTTGGAACGGGATCCTTTTTTAAGTATTTGATGAAATTTGGTATAGAAGTTGTTGGTACATGATGTCCTTCTGTTTTGTTTCAGGTATCAGTGAAATCTTCTCTATCAGACAGAATTAAGCAAGCCCAGAACCAAGATAGTGAGTTGCATAAAAGGGTAGAGATGGTTCAGAAAGGGAAGTTGCATGAATTCAACAATGATAATGATTGTGTTTTGAGATTTGGGAAGAGATTGTGTGTGCCTTCTGATTCACAGTTGAAGAGAGAGTTCTTATGTGAAGCTCATAGTTCTCCGTTTTATGTTCATCCTGGCGGTACTAAGATGTATAGAGATCTTCGGGAGTATTACTGGTGAGACAGAATGAAAAGATATATTTTTGATTTTACTGTGAAGTGTTTGACTTGTCAATAGGTTAAAGATGAGCGACAGTTACTGAAAGGGATGCTTCATCCTTTACCAGTTCCAGAGTGGAAATGGGAGAATATATCCATGGACTTCGTTGTGGGATTGCTGAAGACACCTCGAGGTAATAATGCAATCTGGGTTATTGTTGATCTCTTGACTAAATCTGATCATTTCCTTCCTATACAAGATACTTTTTCCCTAAGATCAAATGTCCAGTTTGTATCTTAAAGAGATAGTCAGGTTAAATGGAGTTCCTCTCTCCATTGTATCTGACTGTGATCCCAGGTTCACTTCTAACTTTTGGAAAGACCTTCAGAAGTCATTGGTTACTGAATTAAATTTTAGTACATCTTTTCATCCTCAATCAGATGGGCAGTCAGAACGAACGATTCAGACTTTGGAGGATATGCTACGTTATTTTTCGATGGATTATCAGGGAAGTTGGGACCAACATCTTTCTTTGGTTGAGTTTTCTTATAATAACAGTTTTCATTTTAGTATACAGATGGCACCATTTCAGGCATTATATGGTAAGCGGTGTCAAACTCCAGCTTTCTAGGATGAAGTGGGTGAAAGGAAGTTGATGGGACCAGAATTTGTAGAAGAGTTGGCAGAAAAAGTTCAGCTAATATAGAAACACCTGATAATAGCTCAGAGTAGGCAGAAGAGTTATGCAGACAACATGAGGAAGGATCTCTCTTTTGAGGTAGGTGATCATGTTTTTCTGAAAGTTTCACTATGGAAAAGTGTGATACGATTTGGTAAGAAAGGAAAGCTGAGTCCAAGGTTCATTGGACCATATGAAATTCTAGATAGAGTTGGATCAATTTCATACCGAGTTGCTTTACCTATGAGCTTATCTTAGGTACACAATGTTTTTCATGTTTCAATTTTAAGGAAGTACATGCCAGATCCATCTCATGTTTTGAGTCCAGAGGTAGTTCAGCTAGAAGAGAATCTATTACATGAGGAACAACCAGTCCAGATTCTTGACCACAGGGAGAATGTGTTGCAGAATAAGGTGATTCATCAAATAAATGTTTTGTGGAAAAACCACATGATTGAAGATGCAACATGGGAATCTGAAAATGCAATGAGGGAAAAATACCCTCACTTATTCGATAAGTAAATAAATTGCAGGGATGAAATTTTCTAAAGGGGGGAAGGATGTAACATCCCAAGTAAGTAATGAATAATATATATTCTTATATATGTCTATTTATGAATTAGATAGTATTTTAGAGGCTTAAAATGAGAATAAATCCAATCTTAAGCATGAAATACACTAATATTTTTAAAAGATTATTTTACTGCCTTTTGATGGAAAATCGTTTTTAAATCAATATTTTGACAATTTTATAAGCTATATTTGTCAAAATAAACTTATTCTTTATGATTGGTACACTGAAATTTACATTGGATAAATTTTTGGTATTTTCTAACAATGTTCATTTTTAATGAATAGTGAAAAATACTGCATTTTACATCAAAACTGCTTTTTCATCTAATTTAATTATACGGTTAGATTATCTTTTTAGTTGGTTTTAAAGTATAAATAGAATAATTATTTCCATTTAATCCAATAGTGTTCATTGGGATTAATTTCACTTTGGAATTGGGCATAAACCAGTGCCAAACTTTTCATAGATATTGTTTCAATAAAACCCGCTATTTGTTTTGACAACGGGAATTATTTTTAAATTAACTATTTCAATTTCTATGTTTGGAATTTAGTAAAATGGATTAAATATTTTTAATCATAAGGACCAAGTTATGTAATTAATATGCTTTTTTTTGACATTATGAATAGTAACGATGATAATTATCTTTAATTATCGCGATTAATTAGTAATCGGGTAGTTAAGGATAATAAAATAATATCATAATAATACAAAATGACCCCAACATGTGTCCTAATGCTACTGGTTGTGTCATGGACTACCATGGTATTCCTTGTGCCAATCTTGGGGACCCCATTGAATCACATTTGTGTGATAATGACTTTTTATCTTTTTATTTTTAAACAAAGTAAATATAACAAAAAATGTATCACTTTAGTAAAAAAAATTAATTTTGTCTACATAAATGATATCTTGGACTATAAATTTTAATTGGAAATCTAAAAAGATTTCCTACATCATAGTATTTTTTTATAATTTTTAGACATTAAATAAATTAAATTATTTATGACATCAGGATGATGCAATGTTTATCTCATTAATGAACGATTTAAATAAAATGAAAAGATAATGTAAACTATAAGACTTACACTTGTCAAAAACCTATTTGATGAGTATATTGTGAACCCTTATCACCTTATCCTCGAATTATATCAATGTGGGACCTTTTAAATCTGAATCTCATTTTAAAATAAAGTAACATTTCTTTACTTTCCAAGAGTGCCCCTCCTCTCTCTTATAAAAGTCCCCCACCTCTACCTCCTTAGACACACTTATCAAGACATTGGCTCAGACAATCTCTGGTCATTTTATCTCTCCACATCCCTCTCTTCATTCTATAAGCCTTACCTTAGGCAGAAAGCTCATCAAGAAACTCTTTTGGTTCAAACCAAGAGGAGTTACCCAATTTAAAGGTAAAGACTTCTCTAATGTTCTTTTGTTTTATTTTGCTTCTCCAACCCCCTAAACTCTTTTTATTCATTTATTTTTTAACAACACCACTATCTTCAATATACAAGGATGTTTTTATAATAATTATTCTAGCTACACTTACACACACATACATCTAATGGTTAAAGAGCATACTGTTTCCGTGGATGGCGAATTTCTGCCTCACGAAATGATGATTGTTCAATATTATTCTAACACCTTCAAAGGTGGACATTAAGATGTCACTATTTTTATATATGATAAATAATATTTTTATTTTTTCATTAAGCTTCTGTATTTTTCATTTATTCCATACCTTTATGGTTTCCATTATGGGTAAACGCGATATCTTTATTTTTGGAAGTGCGGACTACCACCCCCTCAAAGTGATTTGATTCGTTAATGCCATATGTGGGACGTATAAAGGATAGAGTTAATGATATTATATATGATATTATACTGGAATTATAATATACCTTTATATAATTATGATTCCATTCCATTAAATTGGAAATAGAAATGAAAGTAGAGTTCATGCGTACGTACGGCTTACCGTCTCCATGAACGGTGCATTTCATTTTTTTACCACTAAATGTTATGTAATATTAAAAATTCATGTATATACTGGGTATATATGATATATATGATATCTACATCATGAATATAATTCTAGATATAATGGATACATGAACAACTTGTCATTATAAAGAGTTTATTTTTGACTCATGTACCAATGATTGACAAAATGGCCATTATTAACTTAAATAATTACATAGTGTTAATAACATGGTAATAAGTGATATAAAAGGAATAATGAACTCGAAAAAGGTTCTTCATCAAGTAGAAATTAACTCAAGTTTATTATTCAGGATTTTAAAGAACGACCGAGTCAAGTCAGACACGAGGTAAGCGACTTCGTCTCAATCTCCTTTCAATGAGGCATATTTTGTTTTATACAAAACTTTATTTTATACGGTGTATAAACCCCCCTTAACTTTTACATTTATTCAAAAGGAATATTTTTTATATGAATCATTTTACTAAACGACAAAAGGGAATCTTTTTTCGTATGTATGCGGCAACAACGACTTCTCCACCGCCGTGACCATTATTTGAGTTTCGGCTTCCTCTACAAGCCATAACTATTTTTAATTGAAAAATAAATACCATGTTTTACTTTTCTTTTATTTTGGTATTGAAAATTGTTTTGATAATGTTTTTATTACATTAGTGTGTTGTATTGATATCTTGTGATTGAAATGTGGAAATTGTATGATTCCTTTATGCATGTTTTATGTGATACAATTTTGTTATGGTTCTTGGGAATTTTTTATAAAGACGGGTGGTTCTGTGATAAACTAAAGGTGGGTGAACCTGATATAGCTCTCCAATGCATTGGGTAATGCGAAGGGCTTAAATGATAAGGTTTCTCCGAAGAGATTTAGGGAATATACTGTGATGGTTATTCCAAACGTAACCATGAGGGTTACTCCCTACATAAGAATGTTATGAATACCTCAAGTTACCTTTTTGTCTTATGATTTATATGATTTATTCATGATTTTATGAGGTATGTTAAAATGATTATGTTTTATGAGTAAAGTATGATTTCATGCATGGACTAATGTTTTCATTTCATGCTTTTATATCCCTTACTGAGCTTTTTATGCTCATCCCAAGTTTTTGAAATATTTTTCACAGGTCAAGGGAAAGGTACATGATGTGATGATAATGTCAAGAATGTGTCAAGAAAGAATCCATGTTTTATTTTAAATATGTCTCCTTTGATGAGAAAAATAAATAATGTCTTTTATGTAACAACCTAGTTGAAATGTGGAATGAAATACATGATTTATGATCTAATTCTCTAAATCTCTAAACCTGAAAAGATCCTCAATGTGTAATCTTTTAATAACTCAAGATTAAGTAATGTTTAAGGCTGGGTCCTTATAGGTACTGAGTCAAAAAAGAACTTCCAAGGATGTACTTGAGTGGATCAATATGATAGAACAGGTGGAATTTTTTAGGTTGTAATTAATACCTTATCTTTTTCATCCTAATGATTAGTGGAAGTATGTTTTTCTTGACATCAGAATATCTGGTATCAATATCTAGAATCATCTAGTTGAGGTAGTTGAGACTGTTCTCATTTATAGTGTCATTTTTCTATGTGAGGAGGGAACCCAAGGAGCACTTCTTGGATGCCACATATAAGATGAGTGGACTCCCTTCCATCAAAGGCATAAAAACTAGTGAGTGAAGTATGTACTTCTTGAGACTCTCTAATTATTTTTTATTGTAATTATCCCATCTTGATAGGGATGATTTTTGAAATCCATCTTGGGTATTGAACTTATCAATAAAATTTGGATTTGATCAACATGTGAACTTCCACCCATATAGTCATGGAATGAGAGGGGTGTATCATTCTTGCAGCCTCATTGAAACCTTGAGGATTATTAGGTAGGCTGATATTGAGTGAAGCCACATCTGGATTCATTCCGATAATTTTTTGTATAGATTCTAGTGAACTGATGTCAATGTTTCATTATAAATTCATTTTCATCTATTAATATTTGAGAAGAATAGAGGAACTGATCAATATTGATCAATGGTATTCATATATTCTCAAATTTATTTTGCAAACATCGTCGATGGTGGTGGAGACACCTTCCTTGAATGTTGGAGGGGTGTTCATAAGATCATCCTCATCTTCCTCAAATTTTGGTTATATAGAGGCATTTTTTGATGAAACAAGAAATCTATGGGTTTTCATATCACTATAATGGTGAGGGAGGTTATTAGAATAGACATAATCGTCCCTTTCTATCTAACTCATCATAGAGTGATGCCAGATCTAATTTTCTTATACAGCATCACTGAGGAAAATATGGGATTAAGCATCTCTGCTATGATCTATTACCTCGAACTGGCTTACGGGGATCACATAGTTGTTGTGGAGCATATTCTACGGATTCACTTTGGTGTTACCCTATTCCATTGGGAGCTGTAATCTATATATCATCATCCAACATTGGTTTCTTACCTCCCTTATTGTGGAAATCTACTTCAACATATATTTCTCAACAGTTATTTAAGGGGCATTGTCACCATGTAGTAGGTTGACTATTCGATCTGATGTTAATGATGTCTCCCAGAGATTGATATGTCACACGGTTTATCATCCCATGATAAGGATGTGTTCCATGCAGTCTTTCATCATGTGATAAAGAGATGAATGTAGGTGGCTGGTTCAGGATATAGAATCCAATCATCCCTAAGTATATCATTGGGATAAGAATCATGTTGTATGTAGTTCTACTTTAAACCCATAAAATTTAATGTCATTAATAAGGGACATGAACATTGCATTTTAACATATTATGGTAAGGATGTATGCCATGTAGATTTAACATCATGTGGTATAGACATGATCAATGCATTTTAACGTCTTGCGGTGAGGATGCAGGCCATGCAACTTAATTTCATACAGTAAGTCCATCAGCCAGGTAGTTTAATTCCTTGGGGTAAGGAAGGCAGTGAGTAACCTATTAGGACAGTGGATCCTTTAAGTCATCTTGGAAAACTCTTATTATATTTCATGAGTTTCAGGATCCTTTCTACCACCCCAAGGACTTAAAAATAAATTTAATATAGAATGTAATGCATGAAACACTTAGATTATGTGAAACAAAATTTTGTTATTTATAAGATATAGTTATAACATATCCTATAAAAATAATTTTCCTGCTTCTTTGTTTTGAATTTTAAAAAACAGACATACACAATTGTGATGTATAAGATATTTAGTGTCTGGTATGATTAACTTGCATTTTTGGTGAATAGTAACTTGACACTTTGAAAAACTAACACATTCATATGAATCGTAAAATGATTCTTATGAATATTAAATTAGCCCAATGTATAGTAACCTCACTCATGAATTTTAAAATAAAATTTAGGTACCTTATAAATAAAAATATGATATAATTATATCATTGTACAAGAAAGTGAATATTTTAAAAAGTAATAATTAAGTGTTGGTATTTCTGTAAAAAATAAATATTTAATAATTACTAAATATATTTATAATAAAATAAAATATCATAAAATGTATTCATAATCAATAATTTGGTTTCTGATGATTTTAGGATAATGTTATGAGAGTTTAGTAACTTTTTGAAATTGAAACCAAATTAAATATAAATTGAAAATCATTATTTTCTTAGTAAATGAAGATTTTAATTAAAAATTAAATTTCACATATTTTGAAAATTATTTTCATAAATGAATTTCAGTTTTGAATTTTTCACATCAAAAAATTGTTATGATGAATTTCTGTGATTTTTCTAATGTACTTGATTTTTTTAGTAAAATACGATAATTTACGATAAATTCTAAATACATGAATTATTGAGTCAGGGATGCGGTTGGATGATGTAATCACAATTGTTTCAAAATATCATGAAATAATTACTATATTTAGTCCAATAAAAACAATTTTATTTCTTGTCTTGATAAAGATAATAAAATAATGCAAAATTACCCCTCTCCTCTACAATAAAAACCAGCCTCAACCCTCTCTTACATTCACTCATCTATGCCTTGAAGCATATAAATTTTGTACCCAAATATTCTTCCCTCTTTTATCCCCATGTATATGAGCTCTTAGTATTTCCAAAAGGCCAAAACCAATCCCATTAAAGAGGTTCAAAGGGAGGAGTATTCAGGAGGTAAAATCCTCTTCCTTTTCCTTTTTTTCTATTCAAGTTATTTATTTTATTATTCAATCATCAAATCCTCTGTAAAAATGATCATGATATTTAAATTACCATCTACATACTTGGATTATATCATTTAAATGTAATATACATTAACAATCACCTTACTCTCTCTCTTTTATTTAAAAAGAAGCTTCGTCTGGGAGGTGCCGATTTACAAACCTTCATGGACGATAGGATTTCGTTCATCAATTTTCCATTAAATTATTTAAATGAAACCATTTTTATAATTTAAAAAAATTAGTAAATATTTATTATATCTTATTTAAGGTTATATAACTATTTTATATACATAATATTAAATAATAGAACAAAACTAGTTCATTGAGATGAAAAAACCAATAAAATTAAGCTAAACAATTATCATTAATATGTAATCTAATAACTCATACTCAAATAATATAACCAAATGAATAATATAACCATATAATCTTATTTATGTTCATTATAATCATATAAATTCAATTCTGTGGAATTATGTCCATTCCACATAAAAAACCACACTCATATATAAGTACACTGATCGTGATAACCAAGGAAATGAACAGTCCTGGGTGATAAATTTGTATATTATCACCCATAAAAAATCCATAAATGCTGTTAATGGAATTATAATGAATCAAATAGAAATATAAAATATTATGAATTGATTCATTAATGGATTTAATTTAATTATCCAGGATGATAAGGTCAAGTGCAGAACTCATTCAGACATAAGATAAGGGTTTCTACCTGAACATCCATTTTCTTTCAGGATACACATTTTCTATATTTACCCCAATGATATTATTAATTATTCATATTTACTCCTCATAAATTATTTTTTAATTATATATATATATATATATACCAATGGAAATCCAACATTATTTTATGTGGAGTTACATGTGGATCTTTCTAAAATACTTTCTGATAAACTAGACTGGTTCAAGAGAAATTCTTAAATTCTTACCTAATTTCATGTCAAATATATAATCTGTTTTAAGCCACAATTTTTTTTCAAAAAATCACTAATTTTATTATGAAAAACTATCTTGGTTTACTTATAGTTTTATAAAAAAATCGAAATTAACTCTTCTTTTCAATGTAAAAGAGTTTTTATGTGAAGAATTCCTAGATGATTTTATTATAATATTTTCAGATATTTTGACACCACTATTAAATTTTATTATTTAAACATATTAATATATTATGATAATCATTAACCATATTTTTTAAAGGGTTTATAATCATTTTGACTATAAATCTTCTATCTTGATACCATTCACCCTACTACTCAGAATAGTTTGTGATTATGTTTTCAAATTGGGGAATGTTATTAACAGTTTATATATGCATATATAAATATAGATATATATTGTTTGGGATTAAATAAAATAATATGATGAATTCATTGGACATAGTAAATGATGGTTAGGGGAAGATATAGCCCCTTGATTCATTGGTAGGTCTCATGAGAGCAACATATATGGACTTGGTTGTGGCCTTTCCCATTTTGAGATATGGTTTTGTCCAAGGCCTTAAACATTTTAAGATGTCTTGGCCAAGGCTTTAACGGTGTGTTTTAGAATGTATGGCATATGAATTCCATCGTTATGATTTACTTAGTTTAGAATCCATGTAATTAGACTATTATTAGAATATCAATCGTTATGTTTTATTATGGAATAATGTTTCCATCGTTTATTCCTTCCATATTAAGCTCAAATATATTTTTAAAGGCATATTTTTTTGTTTCTCACCATGACTTGTGTTTATGTTTATGATTACTTCCTCTGTATTACATACCCTTACTGGGAATCTGAGCTCACCCATTTCTTATTTTTTTTTTTTCCAGGATGTGAAGATGAATATTATGAATGACTTTCTAGAATAATCCAGGATTTTTGGATGTTCTAATGGAATTTATATATTTTATTTCCTTTCAAATTTTTGTTGTAAAACGTATGTTTGTATATGTGTTTCCAAAACTACTATACAAATTGGTCCCTTAGTGTAATAATTTCTCGTAATCATGCCAAGGTAATAAAATAATGTACTAGCTTCGAGCAACTAGGTTTGGGGTGTTAAAGTCTATATTATAGGATGTTTTGTATATATCTTGGAAACTAGATATAGAAAACGCAGAATAGTGACAAAACCCTAAGAGAGGCATTGGGGATAAGCATACAAGAAAATACTATAATTTTGGTAAGGTATAAATTTTGTGGATATTACCAGAAAATATATCTCTATCTATATAATAAATGTGGATTTAGTTCTGGTATTGATGTACCAATGGGTAACAACTCTCATATTGTGTTTCGGTCCTGACTCGGGTTAACCTGGTATACAACAACATGCCTTATTTCACACCTAGATTGACACTCATGGGGTATATTATTTGGATAATTCACATTTATTTACAAACCATTTTGAATGATTTAAATGTAAATTTTTCCTCAATGAAATCATGTTTATGATTATGAGATTTGATATGCATAAGATTTCAATTTAGGTTAAGTATTTTTCTTGTGTGAGATTATGCATTATGATTCATAAACTAATATTGTGTATGAATATATTTAGAAATAATTAATAGTATAAGGAATGTAATCATATAAATGATTGTATTCAATGTAGGGATTTTCCTCTTATGTAAGATAATGATGGAGGTATTAGAGCTACAAGTAGTGCTGAGCAACTTTTAACTATACTGGGACCACAGACTCAGGTTTGAATAATAACCGTACCCATATGAATAATCTTGAACCAAAAAATAGAGGAGAAATTTTATAACTCTATATATTTCAATAGACTCCAATATTTATTGATACTAAAATCCAATTTCATTGTGTAGAGGTAAATAAGTTTCTTAGATAATATATTTCTCTCTTTGGGAAGTAATGAAAGGGAGAATGTTATTGGAAAACCTCGAGATTTTATGAATTTATTTTTTGAATTAATTTAATATTTTGATATTTAAACTTCATGAAACACTGTATATATATTTTTTTAATAAATAAAATAAATATGTTTTGATTATGATATAATCAACAACAAGAGAATCTTTCAATGCACAAAACACAGACTTGTCTTGCTTACATGCAACAGTAAGTTTCTCTAAAACAACACATCATTATTAAAATGATTTAAATAAGATTTTAATAACCTAGTCGTTAAACATGTGATATAAATAGTAATAACTAATTTTAAAATATTATTTATATTGGTTTTGTTAATGAAAATTATAATTTTTGGTGAAGTCTTTATGTGTTTAAAACCACTATTTTCTCAAATGATATGTTTATTATGTACTTCTATGAAAACTTATAAAACCAAATTTAGACACCCATTGAAATTTATTTTTATAAAATAAAAATTAATTTCTAATTTATAATATTAAAATTATCTTAGTGTGAATTGTTGGATGTTTTCTGAAAAGTTTCAATTTTTGATGAATAATAAAAAATACTACATTGTCGTTAAAAACCAAATTTTTCATTTAAAAATTTATTATATTTTAAATTTATTTTAAATTCACAATAGATAAATAATATATATATTAATTAAATTAATATTATTGGAATCATATTCATCTTAGTATTAGATATAACAAATTAGTGAACTTTTGAACGTCTTTTTTACGCGTCTTCCATCAACATTTATGGGATTGGCATAAAACGCAATTTTATTGATTCTATGAATTGAATTAAAATAAATGAAATACATGGTTGTAATCAATATGGAAAAATTGTTCTAATAGGATATAAATAATTTTTTTTGTGAAAGGTATCTGTTGAATTTTATTTTCTATAGTTAAAGGGAAATACCATGATTAAAGGTAAAAATAGAATTATAATAACATAAAGGTACCCAAACACTTGTCATAATTTAATTTTATAAGTTTTTTATACCGAAATAAAACTTAGGTCAATAATATGATCCTTTTATGACACTTGGGTGAGATTAATAAATTTATTATATTCTATTTAAAGAAGAGTTAAAAGTGTCATATTCAAAATTTAATAACTAAATCATTTTTAGTATAGAGTTATACATATTATAAATTCAACTATGTTCAATAATTTTAAAGATAATAAATTTATCATCATCATGATAATTTATTTTTAATTTTTGAAGAATAAATAACTTAATTAAATTCATTTATAATAATGAAGCATTAATTGTTTAATTAACTGAGATATAAAATAAATAATATTAAAATAATTAAAATAAATATTATTTAGCTAAATTAAGGACATCCACTAATTTTATAGATAACTTATACTTGTTAGTGACATATTTTATCAATTGGTTCGAAGTTATCATGTTGGTTTGAATTGTTTTATAAATGGAAATATTGAATAGTTTCAAAATTGACCGAAATGATACTTTAAAATAATTACAATTTTATTAAATTTTATAAAATTAATAAAAACATAGAATATGTCCAACTAACTTTTATAGTGTTAAATATGTCATAAATGATCCAATTGGGGTTCTTTTGTCATTTTATAGTAACTATATTTAACCAATAATGTAAAAAGAAAAGTTGTTGTAGGAAGAGATATATTGTTTATATATGGGTTAAATTCAAAAGATAAGGTAACTTTTTTGACCTAAAAGTGTACTAATTTTAGCATTGGAGATATTATAAATACAAAATAAATTTATAATATATTAATAGTTTTGGAATTTTCTAAAAGGCCCCTCCTCCATCTTATAAAAGGGAACATCTCCTTCTCTTTTATTCACACCCCAAAATTGTTTTGGTTCAGCCAAACCCTACCCATTTATCTTTAAAAAATCCCTCACATAATCCAGGAATTCTTCCCTTCAGTATAAGTAAATTCTATGAAGCCTTTTGTAATAATCCAGAAGGAGTTACCTGATTAATAAGTAACGTCTTCTTTCATGTTCCATTCCATTTTTTTCCTTCTCCACCCCTCACACGCTCTATATGACTTAATTTTATGACAACACCTATATCCCAGATATACTAGGATATTTTTATTCTATATTATATTCCTAAACTTACACACACCTCCATCTAATGGATATCGAACATATTTTTTATGTGTACGGTGAACTAGTGCCTCACAAATTGAGGATTTTTCATTCTTCCTTTACCGCTCATCACGGTGTCCATTATGATGGAAACTCTATAGATATTTATATTAATATTTATTATATCCTTAAGATTTTTTATTCATTTTTAAAAATATATATTTAATTTCTATTTGGTGTAAATATGATAATCTCATTTGTGGAAGTGTGGACTACCACCCCCTTAAAGCGATGTGATTCGTTCACATAACCCGAATGGCCCGAAGACCTTCTTTTTATTTTATTATAGATAATCCCCCTTTTAAGGGTTGATGGGAACCCGTACATGACCCATAGGCCCAAGGCGCAAGGCCCGACATGACCCGCAATACATGACCTGAATGCCCAGAGGCATACGATGCCCATTACATGACTCGTAGGCTCATCCCACTAGAACTGCTCCTCCCCAGCGTCTTGCATCATTGATCACCTTAGATCCCAACCTTTCATTGTTGATTGCCTAGATTTTCCCCGTACAAAGCTGCACGGTGCCTGGTACCAATGGCAGCTGTCATACCCTCTCATTCTTCCAATCTGGTTAGCTCTGCATCTGGTGGCTGCTACTCCTGTTGCTCTTGATTCTCTTTTGGGGTTTGTTCTATGTGAACTGGGCTAATCCATGGTCTACGTGACCCGAAGGCCCTATAGCCCTAAGGCCTTTGATGACCAGAAGACCCTGGAGACCCGTAGGCCCAACCCGGTGGCCCGAAGGCCCAAATCAGGTGAATAGTTCCAGATGCTACAGTACAGAACAGTGAATGCTACAGTTCTTCTACAGTACCCGGAAATTCGCCTCTACCCGGTTTTGAACTCGGGTCTCTTGGATGCCATGTAGGAGCCCTTACCACTCGGGTACGGGCTCGTTGGCTTCGTTCACATACCACATGAAATGTATAAACGATTGGTTTAGTGAAATAATATGATATATATGATATAATAATGATAAGTTAATAATTATATATATACCTACATATATATACATATTTAATTTACACACTTTATTTCAATATGATAATTATAATGGAAACAGTGTTCGTGCTTACGTACAGCATATCTTCTCCATAAACCGTGTATTCCATTTCATTATTATTTATATTATATATTATTATAATGTATATATACAATAAATAATTGATATTTATATAATTATTTAGATTTTGGAATCCTGATATACATATAAGGACCAATGATATAACAAATTAAGACACATGCGAAGAACAGAGTAAATATTACCCAAAGTGAAAACTTAACATAGGATCGTTAACAAGCGGGAAAAATATTTTCATAATAAAACCATATGTGTTATTAGATATAATAGTATGATTCTGAAAAATATTTATAATAAACTTTTATTTATTATATATGAATCGTGTTCTAATATGATGAGAGATAAGAAATGAGGTAAGGGATTGTTTTTGTCTCGCCTTTATTATTGTGAGACACATGCCTCATACACTACTTGTTTATTCTATGTAGTGTATGTAATGACCTTGAAAGTATATTCTGTGTCTTATCTAGAATATTAGGATATTTCCATGTTTGTATATTTTTTTTACATGGGGCATATGATTCTATTTATTATTAAGTGATGAGTTTTGATTTCACAATATCTTCCATATTTGGGATTATTTCATTTTAAGTCTTCATTTGGTAATATTTATCATCCATGTACATGTTTTCTAAGAAAAATTCATAAAATTTTTTATAATTCTCATATGGATGTTTAATGTAATTTTTACCCACTTTTGACTTTTTACTACACGGTCTGAAAGGAATCTTTCTTTCATTTTCAAAATGAAGTACTTTTTTAACTTTTCCATTAAAAGCATGAGAAGAATGTTTTATTATAACTTGTATAGCATGAATAGATTTTAATTATTTCCTAATGTCTTTTTTTACTTGAATATTTCCCTACAATATTACAATGTTATTTTAAAATAAAATGTGTTCTTTTAAATTTGAACAACATTTTTATATAAAAAAACTATTTCAAAAAATAAAGGTTATTTTTGAAAAGAGATATTTTAAATGATTTTCATGTTTCAATTATATGTTTTCATAGTTGTTTCAATAAAAATGGTTTTGAAAAATGTTTATTGTTTTAAAAATTTGTTTTTATTGAATATTTATGTTTCTTGTGATATTTCAAAATCTTTACCCACCTATGATGACATACATTGTTATTGTTCCAGAATACCATTCATATTATTTCTCTAAATAGTTTATATTTTGATTTAATAAAGTTTAAGAATCCCACTTATTTTCAAAGTTTATGCTTTCAATGAAATTATTATGAATCTTTTATTTTTTAACATGTTATTATATGATTACATGTTTATGACACCCATTCCATTAGATTGGTTATTATATGATTGTTTATGATCTTATGGCACATGTATGTATGATTTTATTATGATATAGGTGGAACCAATATATCCCTCTGATGTATTGTGTAAATATGGAAAACTCATGAGATATATATGGTATGCATGAATGGATTTTCATGTTGAAAATTTTATGTGTGGACCTGGTTTTCATGTCCATAATTCTATGTGTGAGCCTAGTATTCATATCCATAATTCTAATTATTGGATTGGTTTTTCTCTCTATAATTATCTGTGTGTACCTGGTTTTTATGTCCATAATTATATGCATGGACCTCATTTTAATGTCCATATGTTTATGTAAGGGATTGATTTCATGTCCTTAAATAGTGAACTTGTTACTATTTATACATGTTCACAAAGATACAGGTTGATATATATGACACAATTTCATGCCTTAGGTCAACTTCAAAATCTTGTGGATTATGTTCTTTGATTTCCTTATGATTAAATTTTACCTTTGATGTACAAGATATGAGCTTCTAATGTTATGATCCCATCATCATACCCTTTATACTCATGTGTGTGTTTACATATCACCCATGTTTACTCTTACTAAGCAAAAGATCTCATCCTTTATTATGTTTCATTTCCCTAGTTTATGAAGAAATGTTATTGATATAAGTTATAATGGTGGATATTTTTATCGAATATGTTGAGGATCTTTGACCAGGATAGAAGATTTTGTTTCCTTGTTTCCAGAGAGAAGAAACATTTATTGTCCTCAAGCATGTATTTTTTAATGCACCAAATATTCATCTTAAAGGATATAATATCCTTGTATATTAATCATGGGTCGCTATCGTTGGTATTAAATAAATCGTTTAGTCAAAAATTGGAAACAAGGATGAGAATATTTTTGTGATATCCCCGGGTATATTTATTACGATATTTCTTGCGATGTGTCTGAGGATATGTATATTGATAATTCAATGTTTATAAAATTTTCCAAGGATTTTGGTAAAGGACAGAGTGAGTGGTTTCAAAAAAAATACATCCTGAATTGGATAATAAATGAAAATTTAGCTCTGGAATAGATTTACATGGGGATAACAACTCTGAAAGAATGTTTCGGACCTAACTCGGGGTAATCTAGTACACAACAACCGTCCTTGTTGCACACCTGGTTTGACACTCCTGGAGGATGCACAATGGGAATCCAAAAACTCTTCATAAACCATCATGAATAGTTGTAATAGGAGTTGGTTATGAGTTACCTAGGATAAACCTAATGAGTTTTATTTTAATAAACGTGTCTTAACTTTTACATCATATAAGTTATTTTCATGATTATGTGATTCCTCTCAATGATAATTGTTTCTTACTCATTTCTTATTGTTTTCAGACAATGGAGGTACCCAAAGGAACATGATTGAAATTTAATATGATTGGAAATATATTAATGATAAGTACAATGTGATGATTGTTAGAGTGAAGCATGTTTTAATCATGCCTAACCAATTGTCAGGGAACATGATTAAAAATGTGTTCCTTAAACAACTATCGTACTCACCAAGGAAGAGAAACGAGGACATCACTGATTGTTTAAGTAATGGAGACCATGGAGTAAATAATATTTTATTTCCTTTGTGTCAAGAATGTTAAAATAATCACATTAGTTAATTTCATAGAGGAACAAAGAATATGTTTTTACTGTGGAAAACAAAAACACTAGGCAAGTGGGTGCAAGTGAAAAATGAAGAGTTCGGTTAACAAAATGGATGATAAAATCGTCCTACATAAGATATAATCAATGGTTATGTTTTCTTAGGGTGTGGTAAAAAGAAATTATGCAACCCAATTCCCCAAGATGAATTCTCCTAATAGGAACCAATAATATGGTGAGAGTAATTGTTACATTGCGGATGATGAAGAGACTATAGATGATATGTGAAAAGAAATCGGTGTTATGTAATAAATGAGATATCCTTGTTAATGTCTTAAGGATGGATTTGTAAAAGTTATTATGTGTTATAATTAATGAAAAATGTTTTAAAATAAATTTTATTGTATAATGGAAGAATGAAATATCTATAGATTTGTCCACATTAGTTTTTACTTAAGGATTTAAAAACCTATGTTGAATTGAATTGGTATCCCTAAAAAGTGATTGAAGTAATAAGGTGATATTTTTGGAAAAAACGTGATTAAGGGATATATAACCATTAATATGAGAATGATTTTAAGATAATGATATTTGGATAAATATATGTTGGGTAAGAATAAGAAATTTGGATTGTACCAGTTACGTTGAAACTAATTAAGGTTTTATTAACAAGTGGGTTCTGTTATCATGGATGATGTTTACAGTAATTTGGAATGAATAATAATGCAACATGCATGTTTTAAATATGTATATATGGTAATTCTATTTATTACCATGAATCAAGAGAATACATGATGAAAGTGTTTGCATTTTTTGGAATGTGACCAAAAAGGGATACATTATCATATATGGGGAATAAACGTTAAATCAAGTTAGTGATCCTTTTTCTATAGTTTTGAAATTTCATCTTTTATAAGGATTGTAAAGTTATAAATTTATGAAAAGTGTACATTAATCATTAGACGATTTGTTTAGAAAAATTATTATCTCACCATATACGAATTTATGCACATTTGATTACTTGTGCTAGCCTTTTTTTGTGATAAGGACATATGGAATGGCCAATCATTCTATTTTTAGATCACATGATCTCCTGACACTTTGGGAATGAAAAATTCAACTATATTTCATTGAATAAGAGATAAAGTATAAATTTTCCATGGAACAACTAGCGATATGATGGTACTGAAATCAGTTAAGCATTTCTTATCAAGATCTTCAGCTTTAGGAAAAGGATCTTGAAAAAAAATGTTATCCTAGTACCTTCTTATCTGATGAATTAGAAGGCCCCTTAGATCTTCAAAAAATTAAGGATTTTTATTGTAAACTTTCCCCTAATGATGTTCTCTATCACACTCTATCAAAACCTGATAGTTTGATTTTTACTCCATATCTATGTTTTCACTTCCCACCCATGTTCTCATATGTGGAATCCCAGTGATCAGTTAATTTGGGTAACTATTCTGTTTCTAATTTTCCTTTTTATAATAAAGTTTTAAAATTCCTTTTTATGATTTGGGTTTCTATGAAAGAAACATTCAAGTATAGAACCTTTGATAACCCAAACGAATTTCGGGGATGAATTTCATTTTTAGGGTGTAGAATGTAACACCGCGAGATTTTATGAATTTATTTTTTCCTTTTAATTTAAACATTATTTACTTCCACTTCAAAAAAACTAAATATATTTATTTTATAAAATAAAATAACTATTCTTGGATTATGTATTATGCAACAACAAGAGAAGTTTGTATTCTATACAACACTAACTAGGCTTATGTTATGCGAAACACTAAATTTCTCTGAAAGAAAACTTTTCTATTATAATAATATTTATAAGATATTTATAACTTAGTCTTTAAACTTGTGGTATGAATTTTTACAACAAATTTTTAAATATTAGTTATAATGGTTTTGATAATGAAAAATATAATTTCTGGTAATGTCTTTATATTTGTAAAACTACTATTCTCTCAAATTAATTGATTTTCCTGACGTTCTATGAAAAATAAAAAATATAATTTTAGACTCTCATATAAACTAATTTTTTTAAAATAAACATTATTATTGAATTCTTAATATCAAAAGTATATTAGGGTTACATTTTAGTATATTTCTGGACAGTTTCAATTTTTTATGAATAGAGAAAAATACTACATTGTAGTTAAAAAATGAATTTTTCATTTAAAAAATTATTTTATTTTAAATTTATTTTAATGTTAAAATAAATAAATAATACTTATATTAATTCAATTTATGTCAGTTCAATCATTTTTATAATATAATTAGATATAAAAAATAGTGAACTTTTGAATGTCTCTTTTACCCTCCTTCTTGCCACATTTACGAGATTAGCATAAAACATGGCTTTACATCTTCTATGAATTGAATTTAGAAAAACGGATATACATGGTCTTAATATATATAATCAATTTGTTCTCATTGATCAAAATAATGGTTGGTGAATAGAAACTTTTGAATTTTATTTTCCATGTTAAATGATAAATATCGTAATTAATGTTCAAAATAATTTTATAATAATATAAAATTACACTAACACATGTATTAATTCTATTAGATAATGTTTGACCCAAATAAACCTTAGTTCCAATATATTATCCTTTTTAAGCTACTTTGGTAAGATTAAGACATTTATTACATATTATTTAAAGATTAGTTAAAAGTGTCATATTCAAAATTTAATAACTAAATCATTTTTAATATAGGTTTATACATGATATAAATTTGACTATAATTATTCTTTTTAAATATAAGAAATTTAAATTCATCGTGATAATTTATTTTTAATTTTTGGTGAATATATTCATTAAGTAAAGGCATGTATAATAATGATGTTGTACTAGTTTTATTAATTGAGAAATTAAATAAATGATATTAAAATTATTAAATAAAATATAATTTGAATAAAAAAATGACATCCAAGAATTTTAAAAAAATATATATTACATTTTAGGGACATATTTTAACTATTTATTAGAAGTTACCATGTTGGTTGGATATTTTTTAAAATTGAAAATATTGAATAGTATCAAAATTTACAAAAAAGGTACTTTAAAATAATTAATATTTTATTAAAGGTTATAAATTTATAAAAAAAAACTATAATTCCAAAAAATAACAAGGATAGTATTATAGTTTTAATAAATGATCCAATTTGAGTTCTTTTGAAATTTTATAGTAACTATATTAACCCTACAATGTAAAAAGACAAGTTGTCACAGCAAAAGCTAAATTGTTTAACTAAGTGTTAAACACCAAATATACGGTATATTTTGTGGCCTAAACAAGTACAAAATTCATTATTTGAGGGTATTTAGACTAATAATCATATAAAATTTAAAATAACTCACTTTTCAGCTATTTTAAAATGAAAACAAATTTATAATAAATTAATAGTTTTGGATTTTCCTAAAATGCCACTCCTCCCTCTTATAAAAGGGAACCTCTCCTTATGTTTTATTAACACCCCTATATCCTTTTGGATTGGCCAACCTATTAAAATTTCCCATCAAAAAATCCCTACCTTACACCTAGAATCCTTACATTTGGCATAAATAAACTCAAATAGTCCTTTTGGAACAAACCAAAAAGAGTTACCTGATTAAGAGGTAACATCTTCTCTCAAGTTACATTCTTTTATTTACTTCTCCACCCCTTACACTCTCTTTATTACATTATTTTATAAAAAATAATAATCATAAATATATGAGTATTTTTATGTTATTATTTTAACCTACACTTACCCACACCTCCATCAAATGGATATCGAACATATTGTTTCTGTGTACGACGAACTACTACCTCATGAAACGATGATTGTTCATTTTTACTTTACCTCCAATCATGATGGGAATTATGATGGAAACATATTCTATATATATCATATATAATATTTTATTATTCCTTTATTATTTTTTATTCTTTTTTAGATCTCATACCATATTTACTTTCTATTTGGAGTTAATACGATGATCATATTCGATGAAGTGTGGACTACAGCCCCACAAAGCGATGTGATTCGTTCACACACCACATGGAATGTATTAATTATGGGTTTAGTGAACTTATATGATATATATGATAAAACAATTATACTATAATAATTATATATATTTATATATACATATATTTATAAACCTATTTCATTTATACATTGTATTTCAATACGCCAATTAAAACAGAAACAGCATTCATCCGTACGTACGGCTTATCGTCTCCATTAATGGTGTATTCCATTTGATACTTATATATGACATATATTATTATAATATACATATAATTTTAATACATGATATTTATAACATTATTTAAACTTTGGAATCATGATATAATTATAACGACTAACGATATACCAAATAAAGACACATGCGAAGAACAAAGTGAATATTACCCAAAGTGAAACCATTACATGAGATCATTAAAAAGTGGGTAATATAAGGTCATAATAAAAATATATGTGGTATTAGATATAAGATTATTATTTTTTAGAATATTTATAATAATATTATATTTGTTATATGGAAATCCTGTTTGAATTCGAATAGATTGAAGACCCAAAGTAAGAGATTATTTTTTTCTCACATTTATTTCTGTGAGACACATGCCTCATAGTCTACATGTTTCTTCTATGTGGTGTATGTACTTCACATGAATTTATTTTACGTGTCTTATCACGAATAATATGATATTTACATATTATTAAAATTTTCATTTAACATGGAGCATATGATTATATTTATTTTTAAGTGATGAATGTTGATTTCACAATATCTTTTATATTTGGGTTTATTACATTTTAAGTCTCTATCGGGTAATATTTATAATCCATGTCTATGTTTTCAAGAAATGTTTTCATAAAATTTCTTATTGTTCTCATATGAATGTTTAAATAATTTTCTTCCAATTTTTTAAATTTTTACTATGTGGTTTTAAAAGAATATTTCATTCATTTTCCATATCATGTACTTCGTGAATTTTACATTAAGTGTACGAGAAGAACGTTTTATTTTAACTAATATGGCATGAACTTATTGTTAGGATTTAATAATGCTTTATTTATTTGAAGATTTACCTAAAATCTAAAAAAGGTTTTTTTCAAATTAAATGTGTTCTTTTAAAATTTTATGACATTTTATGAAAAGAATACTATTTAAAAAATTAAACGATATTTTCCTAAAGAACTATTTTAAATCATTTTTCAAATTCCCATATATGTTTCCAAATTGGTTTTAACGAGAAGTGTTTTGAAATTCTTTTATGTTTTAAAAGTCATTTTTAAGGACGAATAATTTTCCAAGTGATCTTTCAAAATCCTTCCCCACTTAGGATGACATACTTTGTTTTTGTTCAAGAATACCATTCATATTCTTTCTGTGAATGTTTTCTGATTTGATCTAATGACGGTTAAGAAACCCACTCTTTTCACGGGTTATAATTTTAATAAATTATTTTGCATCCTGCCACTTTTTCATAGGTTATTATATGGTTACATGTTTATTACCCCCATTCCATTACATTTATTAAGATATGATTGTTTACGATCTTGTGGAACATGTATGTATGACTTTATTATGAGATGGGTGGGACTTATATCTTAGTATGGTACATTGTGTGAAAATGGAAAACTCATGAAATATATATTTTATGTGTGAAAATGATTCAATGTTCACAATTCTATTAGTGTACCTTGTTTTCATATCCATAATTCTATGTGTAGGCCTAGTTTTCATGTCCATAATTCTATGTGTGGGCTTGTTTTTCATGTCCATAATTCTATGTGTAGACTAGGTTTTCATGTCCATATGTTAATGAAAGTTCTTGATTTCATGTCCTTAATGAGTGAACATGTTACTATCTATACTAGTTCATAATGTTACATGTTTATGTGTATGAAAAAATTCTATGCCTTATGCCAATTTCATGATCTTATATTAAAGTTTACCTTTGATATACAGTGTATGATTTTCTAAAGTTATTATCACATTCTTATACCCTTTATGCTCAGGTTTATGTTTATATATCACCCTTTTTTATTGTGACTGATTACATGAGCTCACCCTTTCTTATATTTCCCTTCACGGGGTTATAAAGTATGGTTTAAGGAAGAAGTACTAACGGTGGATATCTTTATGGGAGATATTGAAGATCTTTAAATATGATAGAAGACCTTGTTTTCTTGGTTCCAAAGACACTATACTATTACATTCCTCAGGCACATATTACTTTAATGTACTAAATATTCATCTAAAATGATGTCATATACAGGTATGTTAATCTTGGGTCACTATAGTTATCATGGAATTTTATCTCCTATCTGGAGATTCAGATCGATGGTTATAATTAATTCAAAATATAAAGTAGGTGGATGAAATTTCCTGTATGTAATGGAGGTATTTTAAGGAATTCTTCCAAGAATAATATTTTCCCCATGAACAATGACTAGATATGGAAAGAAATTTTTTGAGTCTAATAAAAAATGATGATGAACCTATTGAAAATTATGAAACCAAATTTACAAGATTGCCAAAGCATGTCGCAAACGTAATATGGAATCCAAGGAGTATTATTGACCTACAATTTCATAGTTTAAAACAATTCCTCCAAAGGGCACTAGTCATCCAAAATTTCTCATCGTAGGAAAATATATTCTCAATCACTATCAAGATAGAGAAATAATATTAAATATATTTTGAATTTAAGGGAAAACTATATAAGAAGAGAGTAGTTATGGAAGGAATTAATAAAGGGAGGAATAAAAAGAATAATTTTCCAACATTCAGTACTTGTGGAAAGGAACACCCTGGTGCCTTCTTAAAAGGAAAAGGTGTTTTCTTCAAGTGATGATAGAAACAACTTCATACTGGTGATTGAAATGGAAGTAAATAATCCATCAATGTTCAATGATATAATTGTTGGGAGATGGGAATCTATACAAATTAGTGTCCAATGTGTCATGGAAACATGCCTTAGAAAAGGCCATGGGAGAAAGTCTAAGCTTATGTGATCACAACTTCTGAGGTTGAAATTCATAATGATGTGGTGGTAGGTGAATTAATAATTTCCTAAAACATAGAAAAATGATTTATTTGATTCTGGTTCATCTCTTTCTTTTATATCATCCTATTTTTTCATGAGAATTATATATTTCCAATTTAATTTAATAAAAGAGTTATGAGTAAAAACTCGTAAGGTTAGTATTATTACAGAAATCTTATGCCAATCAACTCCCCTTATGACACATAAACATTCTTTAGTTTTTGACCTAATAATAATACCCATGTTTGTCTTAGATATAATTTTCAGTATTGATTGGATTTCAAATTACGATGAGAAAATATATAGAAATAAGAAGGAAGATACAATTTTTGAGAATGATGTTGAATCCCTTATCACTAGAGGAGAAACATCGTCATATTATTTTTATTTAGATCCACCCCTGTATATCTACTGAATTAAATTCTTGGGAATGTTGATAATTCAATATCTATAGAAGAAGGGAGAAATATTCAAGTTGAGGTTGTAACTATTGTACAAGAATATATTGATGTATTTATATAGGGTTTACCTGGACATCCTCGAGAGTTGGATGTTGGGTTCTCTGTTTATTTGATTCATAGTTCATGAAAAATATCAAATAGTCTATATAGAATTGCCATTATGGAATTAGTATATGTGAAGAAAAAACTAGAGGAGTTGATTGATAAAGGATTTATTCTCCATTGTATTTTTTTCAAAAAGATATAATGTTATATTTGTCAAGAAGAATAATAGATATATGAGACTTTGAATTGACTATAGGGGGATCAATGCAATTACAATAAAGAACATGTATCCCCTTCCTCACAATGATGATTTATTTGATCAACATCATATAGATCAATTTTTTTTATGTTTGACCATTCATCTAGATATAATCAGTTGCATGTGAGTAAGGAAGATATTCCAAAGATAGCATTTTAAAACAGGTATGGAAATTACAAGGTTATAGTGATTCCATTTGGACTAACTAATGCACCCCTTATTTTAATGGATCTAATGAATAGAGTTTATATGGAATATATTGATAACATTATTGTTGTATTTATTTATGATATCTTTATATACACTAAAAACTATGAAGATCATGAGAATCACTTGTGTATTGTTCTGAATACACTTAAAGAAATGAATTATATGGAATGTTTTGGGAGTGTGAATTTTTTCTTTAATAAATTTATTTTCTTGTCCATGTTGTCTCTAAGGATAGAATATCAGTTAATCTTGTGATGTCAAAGGCTGTTCAGGAATGGCCTACACCAAAGAAGATAACATAGGTATATAGTTTTATTGGTTTAGTAGGTTATTATTGGCGATTCTTAAAGAACTTCATCTAACTAGCCAAACGGTTAAGAAATATTACTCTCAAGGGCGTTACATTCATATGAAAAAATGTAGTTGAAGAATGTTGTGATGAATTGAAGAGGAAATTTGTGAATGATATGATTTTGACTCTACCATCATGTAATGGTGTTTTTTATTTATAGTTATGTATTATGGAAAGGGATTGGTTGTGTCCTTGTGTAGAATGATAGAGTTGTTGCCTATTTATCAAAATGGATAAAATTTCATGAACAATTAAATTAAACTAATGATCTTGAGTTAGTAGCTATAATCCTTTCTCTGAAGATATGGAGACACTATCTATACCTTCAAAGATGTGAAATATATATAGATCACAATAGCTTGAAATATATTTTCTCAAAAAAATAACTCAACATGAGGCAAAAGAGATGGCTCGAGATACTCAAGGATAATGATTTTTCAGTACACTATTGCCCAGGAAAGGAAAATAAGGTAGTGATGCATTGAAAAGGACGGATCATGGATTTCTAAACACTATGTGGATTTCCAAGGACCCCATGTACATGGATATAGAAAATATGGATATGCGAATTATTAATAAAATTGAAACATCATTACTTTTTCAATTTCATTCCCAACCATCATTATTGGAAAGGATTAAAAGTTTTTAGTACAATGATTGGAATCTATAAAAAAATGTATTGGTGTGAATGATGGGAAGTTGGATGACTTTGTGTGTGAGGATTGAATTCTAAAATTTGGTAAGAACTCTATGTTCACTATATTACTAAGCTAAAAAGGGAGTTATTTGATGATTATCACAGCTCAAATTTTACTATACACCCCGGTAGCACTAAGATGTATAGAGATTTGAAGGAACATTTCAAGTGGGACAACATGAAGTGGGAAATCACTGATTCTGTATGATAATGATTAGCCTATCAACAAGTGAAGGTCAAAAGACAACATCTTATTAGAGCCATGCAACATATACATTTTTCTATATGGAAATGGGATGATTTCACCATGTATTTTTTCACCGGATTACAAAAAACTAGTAGAAAGAATGATACAATAAGGTTGATTGTTAATAAACATACCAAATTTGATCATTTCCTTTCCATAGAAAAAAAATTCCAATGGATAATCTTGCACTGATTTATACTAATGAAAATGTGATACTCCATGGATATCATCCATCAATTTTGTCTGATCGTGGACCTCTATTTACATCCAAATTTGAGAAAAATATCCATAATTCTATGGATACTAAGATTCATTGAAGTACTTATTATCTTTATAAATCTGACAAATAGTAAAAAAGGATGATACAAACTTTAGAAGATATGTTGAGGTCACGATCACTTGATTTTCAGTGAATGTGGGATCATTATTTACCTCTGATCGAGTTTTCTTACAATAATAGTTCCCAATCAAGCATTCAAATGGAACCATATGAAGAAATGTATCGAAAGATATTTTGTACACCAAATTTTTAGGATGAAGTTGGTGAACGGAAGATTGTGGGCCTAGAACTTATGGAGGAAACAAAAATGAAGGTAAATACTATTCAAACCCATATCAAAGAATCTTAAAGAATGAAAACAATTTATGCTAATAATAAATGTACTCATTTGGAATTTCAAGTGGGAGATCGTGTTTTATTAAAATTATCTCCATGTAATGGTCTTATAAGAATTGGAATGAAAGGAAAACTGAGCCCCATGTACATTGTTCCTTTTGAAATTATGAAGAGAGTTGGAGTTGTGGATTATTATTTGGAAATGACACCTAGCCTTTCTTAAGTACACAATTATTTAGACATATAATTATTAATAAAGTAAATTCTAGACTCAACACATGTCCCCACTCCTGATGGAATACATCTGGAACCAGATTTATCTTATAGTGAAGAGCCTATCCAACTCAGAGACACTAAAGAATAGGTATCGCAGAATCAGATGACTCGTCTAGTAAAGGTACTTTAAAAAAATCATAAAATTGAAGAGGTGATGTGAGAGCCTAAGGAACGTATGATAAAGAACTATCGAAGAATATTTATGTGGTAACATTATGGAAATTTTAGGGAAGGTATTATTTTATGTAGGGAAGAATGTAACACCCCAAGGATTTATAAATAAATTTAATATATAATGTAATGTATGGAACACTGGGTATCTACGAAACAACACATTGATATTTATAGGAGATAATTATAAGACATTCATTAAAAATAATTTTTCCACTCCTATGTTTTGAATTTCTAAAAACATAAATTCATTGTTGTGATCAGTAAGATATTTAGAGTCTAATAGGATCAACATACATTTTAGTGAATAGTAACTTGACCCTTTAGAATAATGATGCACCTTAATGAAAAGTAATATGACCATTATAAATAGTTTCTTGTCCAAATGAATATTAACCTCACTCATGAATGTATAAATAAAATTTGGGCACCTTATAAATGAAATAATGATATAATTATATCATAGTACAAGAAGGTGAATGTTTAAAAAAAAATTATGTATGGGTATTTTTGTCAGTAATAAATATTTAATAATTAAACAATTTATTTAAAATAAAATTCATTTTCCTAAAAAGTATTTGAAATCAATAATTGGTTGTCTTATGATTTTTGGATAATTTTATGAAACCATTGTTAATATTTGAATATATTATAATATTAGTTATAAATTTAAAATATGTATTTCTCGCGTAAATGATGTTTTTAATTAAAAATTATATTTATCATATTTAGAAATGATTTCCTTAAATTGGAGTAAATTTTCGAATTCTACAGGATAGAAAAAACAATATGGTGTATTTTTATGATTTTTCTAAAATACATCAATTTTGGATGAAAAGTACAATAAATTATTTTATGATAAATGATAAATACATAAATTATAGAGTCAAGGAATGTAATACCCCAACCCCAGTTACCTATAGTTGGTGAATTATTACATAAAATTGGCATCATAACAAGTAATCATGTCCTGAAAGACCGATCAATTTAGTATCCTTGGAAGTACTATATAAATTCATAAGTTTTACATTACATTAGAAAATGAAAAACAACAACAACATTGTCTCCATTAAACACATTCATATCACTTAGACTATCCCTGTAGGTCAGTCATAATATACATCTTCACATCCTGGGAAAAATAAAGCATAAAAATGGATGAGCTCAGATGCTCATTAAGGATAAAAATATAGCATAAACATTTATAAATAAGCATGAACATTTAAAAAATATATATAAGACTAAAATATAAGCCTTTTAAACATAAATATCAGCATAATATGGAAAATATAAATCAAGTAATTCAATTTACTTCCTCACATGGATATTCTACTAGTCAAATAATCACATGCAAAATCAATATCCAATTTCGTAATGATGGAATGAATAAAGTTGGACATCATAACCACATATTCAAGGCCTTGTGCCAAGAATACAAATAAGATTTAGTCAAGGCCTTGTGCCAAGACACAAGTTTGTCTCATGAGACCTAATGATGCATCAAGGACCTATAGCGGGCTCCACCCATCACTAACTAAGTCCAATTCATTCCTCATATGAAATGGTTGAAACACAATCTAAATAATGGTATTAAAACTAGTATACGAAATGTCAATATTTTAACCATAAACCATGAATGGTATAAAAATATCACATCAACAGTCAAGCATAACTCATTTAATAAAATTTGGAATATTTTATTATAATAAATTAACCATAATCAAAAATAATGATGGATATTGAGATAGATTAAAATAAGCATCAAAACTATTTGAGAGAAATATCCCCCTTTTTCTTAAAAACATTTAAAAGTCCCATAATTTATCAAGAAGTCGTTTAAAATATATTTTTGAATAAAAGTGTCCCATACCACTTTGGAACTTTTAAAAGGAATTTTAATTTTAAAAAATTAATGTACATATAAATAAATCTGTAAAACCATTTTTAAAACATGGACATTAATGAGAAAGATTTAGAAGAATAAATATTTACAACATTTAATGTGATATTTTAGTTAGAGTTCCTAACCAAATGAGAGACTCTTGAATACAAATAATTGAGTTAATAAAAACTTTATAATATCTTGAGAATAAATGGATTCATGATATACTATGTCAATGTACTATATATAAAAGATATAAAAGTTAATTGGTGCATAACAACAAAGAAGTCTCAATGGAATGTAAATTGAGATGAAATATATTATAAAGACAGTAACCTTATGTTAATTATTAATCAATGACATAATTATGTGTGAGAAATATAAATACACTTGATCTGATTGGATATTCAGTCTAAATCAATCATAGGACATTCAAATATATTCTGTTAAAAACATCACCAATGACATGGATGTTTAACTCAATGAATAAAAATTGAGTTAATATTTCTCTAATCAAGTTTATATCGATGACTTGAGAATTTACCAATGGAGTGATTATGTGTATCAACATTATATCCACAAAAATAGGATTGTAAGTTACTACATAAAGAAATAAATAGTGATTTCACAAATAATCTTGGAGTAAAATAAACAATTAATTTTACGTTAAACCCAATGATTATAAATTGAAATATGAAATTCCATTAATAATTTGGTAACTTAAGAAACATAAACCCCATGAAAGAAGGGTCAAAAAATGATGATTTAAATTACCCTAACTTAAATTATATTACACAAAGAATACAATATTTGGATGTACATACACCACACAAAATTTAATAGTGGCAAATATATCATGAATCTCACGGTAATAAAAGTGAGATGAAAACCCCTTACTTTTGTACTTTTCCTTCGGTGAAGGTATGTTAACCTCATGTATAATGGTGAAATAATTGTTATTAAATTATCAAATAAGGATATATATATATATATATATATATATATGATATCCTATATGATCTTTTAATATTAATTTGTTAATAATGTTTCATTAGTATCATTGTTTCAGGTGTCAATTGATTCATTTTTCTTTATATGTTTTGTTAAGAACGTCATTTTTATAATGGATAGGATTTATTTGATTCATATCCAGAATGATATTATGTTCTTAAACCTTATTTTTTTTGGCTTCTTTTTCTTGATCTTATTACTTAGATCGTGATTTAATTATACACATAATGTAAAAAAATATTTATATATCATAAATATTTAGTATATAATTATATATAATAGATAGATAAATGGAATGGAATAAACTATTCATGGAGACGGTAGGCCTTACATATGCATGAACACTGTTTCCATTTCCTTATTTAATTGAATGAATAAAAATAAATGAAATATAAATAAATAAATCTAATAGAATGATTAATTCATATATTTTATTAATATTTATTATATATACATTATAATCATTCTTTAATACTTAATGTTGAGAATGAAACTCATCGCATCGTGGAGACGGCAATTCGTATGTACGCACAAGCGATGATATCGTTCCCTTGATGGTTAAATGGTATGGAATTGTATGGTATAAAAATTTTAGAGAATAATTATAATGTTGTATTTTTTATTTACATCCATTATAATCATTATTATACCCATCCAAGTTATGTATTGCTGAATAAGTAGTTGTGGTTGGGTTTAATGGAAAGCTCTCTATAATCAAACATGAAAAATGGGGGTTCAAAACTGATTGGGTGTAGGTAATTTAGAAGTACATTAGTAGTACATTAGCAGCGGAAGCACTATATCAATTAATGGCACTGTAATGGTGGCAGGATAGTGTAGCGGCAGCAGGGTACTGTATCAACGGCGATTATTATGCGGGCACTATAGCAGGTGGGTACGGTAGCAGTGCAATTCACTGAATGGGCCTTGGGCTAAAACGATTGGGCATATGGCCTATGTAATAGGATATATGCCCAATGTGCATTTAGGAAATTTAATTGGTCACCCTCTACCCATTTTAAAGAGTAATTTTCATTGCTTTGATAATAAAATGAGGCTTCAACCCCGACCCTTTAAAAAAATATTGTTGAATAAAAAATTCTACCACGACATGGAGGCGGTAAGCTAAGTGTACACCCGCATTGTGATATTGTTATTCATATGATGCATAAAATGTGGAATAAGGTTGTACCATAATTATAATAATATATCATCATGTATAACATAGTGTATTTATTACTTTTGTATGGAAGCAACATAAGAAGAGGAATTAGAAGAAGAAAATAATTTTAAACGATGTGATAAAACAATTACTGCTTTTTCGAGTATCTATTTTTGATTTTCTGAAAGGTTATCCCTATGATGGATTTATTCCCAAATTGTGTCCTCTATGTTGAATTTAGATAATTTTGGAGGAGTTTTTGTAGGTTTTGGCCGATTCGATGAGATTTCTAGGTATGAATAAAAGATAAAGAGAAGTGATCTTTTATAGGATAGTTGAGGGGAACTTTAGGAATGCCATTAAATACTAATTTATTGTAAATTTATATTTGGTTTCTAATGATCCAAAACTAATTTAGTTCTAATATATGGTGATTATGGGTCTAAATATTCTCAAACAAATAGGTTTTAGATACGTTTACATCACAAAATTAACCATATATTTTACCTTTAAACCTTAGTTAAAGACATAAATTATTAACATTTCTTCTTGTATTTTTATCATATATGGTTACTATAGTTAAATTAAATTTACAAAAGAACCACATGTAAATCATTAATTACAGTTTTAATATTATTTAAGTCATTTTTTCAAATATTATATTTTAGGACTATTATATCATTTAATAACATTTTGTTTGTTTTAAAAACTCATGTGTGTCAATTTTGACACTATTTTGTAATTGATTTTTGTAAAAGTCATAAAAACTTGATTCCTTCGACCTAAAGGCATTAACTAATCCCTAAAATGTCAATTAGATCCAAAAAAATTGTGTATGTCATAAAAATGTTCAAATTACATTTATTTTAATATTTATAAAAACATTTATTTGAATATTTCATCAATACGGTAATCACTTCATCATCACTGTGTCATAAATAAATTTATTTATTTAATGTATAAAAATTTTAAATAAAATAAATTAATTTAGTGAATAATTTTCAGTTTTTAATTACTATTTATAGTTTAAGGGATCAGTTATATAAGCCAAAATAAAATTGTTTTAGTAAAAAGTTACATGTTTATGTTATATTTCCCTTTATTTTAAATAAATTATTATAAAAGATTTTTATCACACCCATGTGGCTATATGGGGTCCTAAAAGCTACCTTAAGATTATAATGATCATATATATCTCATTAAATAAGATTATTACATGTGTTAGAGTATATTTATATTATTATAATATTACTTGCTACCATTATTTACTTGATTTACCATTTTACTATGGTAAATAAAATAATTACTGAAGTTACTATTCATAAAGTACAAATAGGGGACCTATTTACATAATTTGGAACTTTTTATTCAAAATATGGAATCCAATTTTCTAAATTCAAAACACATAATTGTAAAAAAATAATTTAAAATTAATTCTCATTCTCAATACTAGAAAGAGTGTTTTTAAGAAGTAAAAACTATCAAAAGATTGATATGTGTTTATATTTTATTTAAATGAGAAATTAATTCCAATATAAAAAATTGGATTAAATGATAAAAACATAATCCAATTAAACTTTAGAACCAATTAAAAATATTTTCTAACAATATGAATAAATTAGACAAAAAATGTGGTTTTGAATTAAAATGTAGTAATTTTCACTCCATTAAAAGGTGAATTTCATCATAAAAATACCAAAACATCAACCATGGTAAATTTGATGTCCATATTCCAAATAATAAGTTAATTATGTCAAATAGAACATATAAAACTCTAAAAAACTTGATTTAAAAAGGTTTCCCCATCAAAAGTCAGTAAAACTGTATTTTGTTTTGAAAAATACTTTTTTTAACCCAAAATATAAATTTTTCCTTATATAATATCTAGAAAACATATAATACGAATTTAAAACATTATATATAATATATATATAGCACTAATAATATCCATAATGAGTGATTTTATTATTTTATAGACTCGCTTATTTTCATATAAATAGTTTTTTAGAAATAAGTTAATATTATTCTATCCTGTCATTATAATGCCTATGATATAATATTAACTTATCACTTATACTTGGCCTTGAGAGAAATGAATTCTATCAAAATAATTTGAAATTGTGTGTAACACAAGATAAGAATAGTGTTGTGTATATTTAATGCAAATATGGTGTTATGTGTAGAGCAAGATAATCATGGTTTAACATACAACAAAATATATCAAACAAATGAAAAAGAATGTATCTCATAAAATCATAGGGTGTTACTTTATACCCTCCTTAAAATAAATTGCAACCTTGAAATTATTCGAGTTTATTAAGGGTTTACTACATGAAAGTTTCTTTCATAGAATCCCAAATAGTAAAAAATAATACTAAAGATTCATTTTAAAAAATGATAGTTAGAAACATAATGTTTACGTAAAGTAACTCATCATTGGGTTTCCACATAGGAGAACATAGGAGGGAAGTGAAAATATGGACATGGAAGTGAAATCTAAACATCCAGTTCTGATGGATAGTGATATAAAATAAGGTTTGAATAATATTAACAACTATAAATCCATAAATCTACAATGATATAGGGGTCATCTAATTCATTGGATAAGAAGGTACTAGGATAACATTTTTGGTTTTCAGGATCCTTTTTCGAAAGTTGATGAAAATGAGAATAAATACTTACTTGATTTCAGTACAATCTCATTATTGGCCGTTCCTTTAAAAATTTTCAATTCATACCTTATTCAATGAAATTAAATTGATTTTTTCATTCATTAAGTGTTAGAAGATCATGTGATCCACATATAGAATGTTAGGTCATTCCATCTATTTATATCACAAAAATTTTAGCAGCAGTTATCAAATATAGATAAGTCCATATATGGTGATATTAATCATATATGGTTACAAAAATGGACTTATAATTCATCTATAATACTGATTTAATAATATAAAACTAATTTATACTAACCAGGGACATTCTGTAGGCCAATGGTAGGTGATAAAGGCATGTCGCACTTCAATTGTGGGTTTCATTATTGTAGCCTTGTCTGACATGATGGGTTTCCACCCATCCTGTGGGTTCTCCTTTTTCTAAAACTATACTATAATAACATTACAGAAATAATATTAAGAAATATCCTTAAACAATACTATCTGATGTCTAACCTAATCAATTCCAACCTTTAGACCTATCCAAAATACTTCTGTCCAAACTCACAGTATAAAAAACAATAATAAGAAAGGTCATATAACAAGCATGTGAATGCCTTCATTTATCCCTCATATATCATAAGATATATCTTGTTGGTCACATTCCTAAAATTTGAATGAATTCATCAATATTTCTCTTGATTCATTGTAATAACCTAAATTCCCATATATCTATACTGAAAACATTCCTGTTTCCTTATTCAAAAAATTATTAGATATATTCCTTCAGTCCCAAAAGGTTGTATACTACATCCATGATAGCACCCACTTGTCAATAACTCCAAAATTAGTTCCCAAGAAACTAGAATCATCAAATTTACTTACTCAATTCCAACATATCCTTATCTAAACCTCAATATTTTAATATAAGGGAAAAAATAAGTGTTATCTTTCCTTTAATCATGTGTTCTCCAAGTATATCACCTTACACTTAAATCACCTTTTGGATCCTTATAACTATTCAACATATCCTTTACAATCCATAGTGGAAAACTTATATTGAAAACACTTATATATTTCATGATTCATATAAAATAATCATTGAATTATGTAACATATACACCTCAATAATGCAAATTTATTCTTAAATTGTTACTCAGGATCCATCATATCCATATTTCTTATAATATGAATCGTGTCTTAAGGTTTCTAAACCTCAACCTTCTTAGTTTTAATGTAAAAAATACTATAATAACATCAAATACCTTTCACATGTCATTCATAGTCTCTTTATCCTCAGCAGTATGACCAATACTCATATCATCGTCATGATTCACTTTAGGATATTTCCACATTGGAAATAAATCATAATAATTCTTATAATTTCCACATCTGACACATTCAATGGTTATCTATGTTCTATGTAGTTCTGGATATTGAATAATAATAGAAAGTAATGTATGGGAAATACATATTTGAGATTAGAAACACATAATTGAGGAAAATTACTTATAATATATCAATCTATGATATCTTCTATTAAACCCTAAGTAAGTCATGATTATCAAAAAAAATCTAGTATTATAACCTATACTTATACTTATCCATATCAAATCCCAAGACATATCATATAAATATCTCAAGGGATCTTATTAAAAAAATTTCATCCTATTTTCCAAAGGATAGCTAAACCTTAACTTTTATACCAACACTAATGACCCAAGATTAACATACATAGAAATAATATTTCTTTTATAGAATACTTTATAAATTATAAAAATATACTCCCAAAGGACATATTATTT
The DNA here is from genome assembly GCA_963277665.1 of Viscum album. Lineage (NCBI taxonomy): Eukaryota > Viridiplantae > Streptophyta > Magnoliopsida > Santalales > Viscaceae > Viscum > Viscum album. The sequence continues at coordinate 1,617,425,510 of OY728143.1, forward strand.
TAGTGTCTTTGGAAACTCGAAACACATTATTCTAGGATGGTGAAAGATCTTAAACATCTCCCATAATGATCTTCCACATTAGTTTTCCTGCATAAACCCATTCTTTATATCTTTGGGGAAAGAAAACATAAAAAGGTTGGTATCAAATGCTCAGTAAGGGTAAACATGAAGAACACCAAAAAAACACAATCATAAGAATTTCAAAGATGAACTTAAATTTTGAAAATCAAAATCGTTAGTCATGAAATGAATCTTGGAAGTTTTTAAGGCATAAATCAAAAATGAAAACGAACCATTATAAAAGAACACTAAAATAAAACATGGAATAGTGGTAAGAAAATAAACACATAATATTATTTCCAAAGTATCAAAGGAATTGTTTCCAATACCCTCATAGTGGACAAAGTCCATTACTGATCTGGGTTTACATACCATTCCAGCCAGGTATTACTGAACCAGAATGTCGAGTCGTTCCATCCTTATATTACTGAATAGGATTTACTTTTCATTCCATTCATGTCTATCTCATGAGATATAATTATTTACCCAATTCATTGGCGGGATATATATCTCCCAACCATATCATAATGAAATCATTCTTACATGTTCCACAAAAACATAAATCATTCATCATAACATAATCCAAGAAATAAAATGGGTTTCTTAAACATCATTCCATCTTAAAATAATCGATATAAAATATCATTCAATATTAAACACAATAAAATAATATTAATTATAGTGATATAAACACAAACATATTTAAAGAGATAATCTTAGATTCGAAATATTTTTGATAAAACACTTGATGTTATTTCTTGAAGAAAATATACATTCTTCTTCAAAAATGTATTATTTTCTCAAAATGTTGTACAATTTTTAGAAGAAAATTATTTAGTTGAAAATAAACATGACATAGTGTGGATTAAAATTCACAGAAATTTGGTGTTAAAAAGTCCTAAAAATCCATTCATATGGTATATATTAAAAAAATTCCTCATACTTTTTCTGAAAAATTCAAACAAAAGTACCTCATTTAGTAAATGAAAGAAATATTCCTTTCAATCCATGTAGTAAAAGTAAAAAATGGGTAAACTTTCATTAAAAATTCATAGAATAATAGAATAAATTTTATGAAAACATTTTTATAAATAATGGACAAGGATGATAAATATACCCCAGTAAATACATTCGTAAATATTCTTGGATAAAAATCTGATTGTAAAATTGTCCTTATCTTAGGTCTGATTTCATCTGTATGTGTCTAAAAATAAAGTATATTTGGTTTAACAATATTATTAACTTCTTAAAGAACAATAAAAATATCTAAGATATCATATATTATTCCCTTATGACTTTTTATTACCAGTTTATTTATCAATTCCATGTTAAAGTAATATTTTTGGTAATAATCGTGTTATTTATCGTACGTGTTTTCACTTGTTATTATTGATCTTATTATGTAGATCATAATTTACTTAATTCTATAATGTAATACATGGTTTGTATATCATAAATATTAAGTATATAATTATATATAATAGATAGACAAATAGAATGGAATACACCGTTCATGGAGACTGTAGGTCGTACGTACGCATTGACACTGTTTTTGTTTCCTAATTGAATTGAATGGAAGCATGTAAATGATATATATATATATATATATATATATATTAACCAAGTATAATTATTATGTCATATATTTCATATTTTTTTATATTTGATTTATAATCATTCTTTAATGGTTAATGTGGAGTATGAATTTCATTGCATTTGGGAGATGGTAAGTTGTACGTACGCTCGAGCAGCGATATCATTACCTTGATGGTTAAATGGTATGGAATTGTATAGTTTATAAAATTTATAGAATAATTATCATGTTATATTCATTATTTATAGCCATTATACTCATCATTATAACCATCTAAATTAAGTATTGTTTAATACTAAATTACACCATGACGTGGAGACGTTAAGCCGTACGTATGTTCACATGGTGATATTTTTATTATTATGATGAATAAAAGAAGGTATAAGGTTGCCCCTATTTATTTTAATATCTAATAATGTATAAGATACTATATTTATTACATTAGTTTGGAAATTACATAAGAATATGAAGTATAAGAATTAATGAATATAAAAAGAGGTTGAAACAAAATTACTTCCTTTTCGAGTATCGTCTTTTGATTTTCCCAAATGGTCTCCCTAGGATGGCTTTTTGACATAATTATGGCCTCTAGAATTAAGTGATGGAATCTTGGAGGATATTTGGACAGGGTTTGGTCGAGCCATATGGATTTGGATGTGTGAATAAAAGAGAAGGAGAAGATCCATTTTATGGCATCAAAATGTTCAAAGTATATATATTTTAATATTTATAATATCATTTATTTGAATATTTCATTTATAATGTAATCACTATATCTTCATTGTTTCACAAATAAATTTATTTATTTAATGTCTAAAAATTATAAATAAAATACCATGATCTAGGAAATATTTTTATATTAATAATGGCTATTTATATTTGAAGAGATCAATTATATAAACCAAAATAAAATGGTTTTGGTAAAAAGATACATGTTTAGGTTCAATTCCCAAATACATTAAATTAATTATTATAAAAGGACCTTATCTCACCCAAGTGACTCCATGGGGTCCTAAAATATACCCAAGGATGCTCATGGTAATACATATCTCATCCAATAGGACAAGGATACGTGTTAGGGTAGTTTTATATTACTATAATATTATTTTTTACCCTTATTTACCTGAATTACCATTTAACAATGGTAAATAAAAATAATTATTGAAGTTACTATTCTTAATTTCAAAAAATAAAAGTGACCTATTTTCTTAATTTTGACCTTCATATTTCATATATGGAATCCATTTTTCGAAATTCAAATCACAGAATTGGGAGAAATTAATTTAAAATTAATTATCCTTGTAAAAACCAAAAACCGAGGTTTTAAGAAGTAAAAACTATCAAAAGAATGACATGTTTTTATATCAAATTTTAATTTGAAATTAATTATATTGAACAAAATTGTATTAAATGATAAAAATATAATCCAATTAAACTTTAAAATTAATTAAAAATATAATCTAACTATATAAATAAATTATATGAAAATGCTATTTTGAATTAAAATGGTGTATTTTTCAATATTCATTAAAAGATAAATTTCATCAGAAAAATACCAAAATTTCTACAAAGGTAAATTTTGGTTTACCAATTCCAAAGAAGAAGTTTATAATTCCAAATTAAAATTATAAATTTGTCACAACTAGATTTTAAAATGGTTTTCAATCAAAAGGCGGAAAAATTGTATTTTTTTTTGAAAAATAGTTCTTTTATATGAAAAATTGAATTCTTCTTCATATCATATCTATAAAAATATAAAATTAATTTAAAACATTATATTGAACATATTACATATATATTTCACAAATAATATTAATAAAGGGTGATTTTATTATTTTATAGACTCCCTTATTTTCATTTAAATAGTTTTTTAGATAAAATTTAATACTATTCATACATGCAATTATAATGAATATGTTATAATATTTACTTATCACTTATACTCAGTCCTATGTTAATTGAATTCATTCAATATAACATGAAATTTCATGTAACAAAATCCAATAATATTGTTGCATATACTGCAAAAAAATATGGCGTTGCGTATAGTGCAAGCTAATCTTGGTGTAGTGTACAACACAAGACACCAAAGAAATTAAAGAGAATATATCTCATAAAATCTCAGTGTGTTACATATGGAAAATAATTTTATTACTTAGGTTATGATTAATGGTTTATGTTATTATGGAACACGTAATAATTATTTCATTAGGATATGGGTGGGACTTGTGTCTCCCTACAATGCATTGGGTAATTATTTATATCTCATGTTATATACATGTCTAGAACATAAATGATCTTGGTTCAGTAATAAAGGGATAGAATAAGGAGTGAAATTGGTTCAGTAATGGACTTTTTCTAATATGATGGTCTTGGACATGATCCTTGACTATTATGAAATCAGTTTCTATGTTTATGTGTATGCCAAAAAACTAAATATCTGATGTTATAAGGTTTTGGATTACGTTCATTAATTTTAATGAACTGTCAGGATTTATCATAGGGCATGATCTCATGATATTTCATATGTAGGATAAGAATTTATAATGATATATTCATATGTGTTATGATTTTGAAATGATTGATACATCACTTGTTTATCATTACTAAGAATCAGAGATCACCCTTTCATATGTTTCTTTTCCCCAGGTCATGAAGAAGCATATTATATATGATCTGTCAAAAGGGGGTCTTGCTAATGAGCCCGTACCCGAGTGGTAAGGGCTCCTGCTTGGCATCCAAGAGACCCATGGTCAAAACCTGTTGGAGGCGAATTTCCGGGTACTGTAGAAGTTTTGTAGCAGTACAGTAGTAGTATTGTAGTAGTACTGTAGCAGTACTATAGAAGTTACTGTTCGGTACTGTAGCAGCCGGAACTATTCAACTGATTTGGGCCTTCGGGCCACCGGTTTGGGCCTACGGGTCTCCAGGGCCTTCGGGTTATCAATGGACTTCGGGTCACAGGGCGTTCGAGTCACATAGACCATGGAGTAGCCCAGTTCACACAGAACATTCCCCAGAAGAGGATCAGAGCAACAGGAGTACCAGCCACCAGATGTAGAGCTAACCGGATTGGAAGAATGAGAGGGTATAGAATTCGCCATCATGACCAGGCACTATGCAGCTTTGTACGGGTCAATGCTAGCTGATCAGTAATGCAAGGTGGGGAGCTAAGGAGATCAATGATGCAAGATTCTGGGGAGTGGAAGTTCTAGTGGGTTGGGCCTACGGGTCATGTAATGGGAATGGTATGCCTCTAGGCCTTTGGGTCATGTATTTTCGGTCATGTCGGGCCCTGTGCCTTGGGCCTACGGGTCATGTACGGGTTCCCCTTCAACCCTTAAAAAGAGGATTATCTATAATAAAATAAAAATAAGTCCTTCGGGCCATTCGGGCTCAAAAGGGTGTCTAGATGTGATGAAATATGTTGGTAATAATGAATACATCTTATGAACCATTTTTTATGTTTCCAAGTTTCTAAAGACACTATACCTATATGCTATTGTCATGGCTTTATTATATTTCGTATTAAATATTCATAAACTTTTAATTAATATCATTGTGTGTAATGTACGGGTAATTATATTAACCCCTCATTATCCATTGTTAAACCTTACCAATGTGACATATTACATCGTATATAAGGGTGAATACTTTCATTCTAATTGGTAAAGTGAATCATATGTACAAGACGGTTGATATTAATGACCATTTCCCATTCACTAGAAAAATGACATGGATTTTTTTATTTTTAATACAATTAATTTATTTTTGTTTAACATAAAATATCTTTAAAGACATTTTCATGAATATTCACAATATTTAATTTAAAAAAACACCAATATAGCAGAAGTGTTAAAATTTTATTATTCAGGAAATTAAATATATTTAATTTTGACCCAAAAAAATTAAATTCTTTTTCTTAACCAAAAATGAACAATTTTAATATATTAAAACAATTTACTTTGATTTTTTACCCAGTTACACTAGCACAACATCAGTGATGAGTAATCGTTTTATGTAATTAAACCAATACCCAAAAATAAAAAATTTCCATCACATAAATAATTAATTTATATTTAAAATTATAATTTATATATATACTCAACCTCTAATTATTATTGTGGAATCATATTACCAATAATAAAAAATTCAAAGTGACATTTTATATTTATTTTTCACTCAAAGTAATATAAATGTAACTATCAAAGGCAATGACACCAAAATTCCATATATTTGAACTTTTTATAGAAATGGTCTAATTAATCTCATCCAATGAAGTAAATTATATTTTTTATTTGATGATCTTAAACCATATTTTTAACCTTAATTAAATTGTTTTACCCATTACCGTGGTGATAAAATTTTAACATGGTTACTTTTTAGTTTACGAAAATTGAAATTTACCTATCTACCAAATTTTAACCTGCTGATTATAAATAAGAAATCCATTTTTTAATATTTAGTTTATATAATTTTAATAAATTATTTAAATAAACATAAAAAATACATCGATAGTAGTTCCTTGAGAAATACATTTTTATGCATAAAAATGAACTTATAATAAAAAATTTGGATTTATATGAAATTAAATAGATTATATTTAATAAATTTCATCGTACTATCATTGAATAAAATTCAAAAATAGTGTGATCTTTTTAAATTACATGATTTATATAAATAACATCTTGTTTTTCCCAAGATCAATATTTTTCTTTATTCATTAAAAAATCGACGTTTTTATTAAAAAAAATCTCACAACTTACTCCTCATAGTATTATCCTTGATTTAAAAAATGATTTTTATTTTTCAAATTAACTTTTAAAATGTCGAAGAAATTTATGATAATATCCATTTAAAAAATTTGATAAAATCTATGTTTGTATAAAATGAATTTTTTAAGACCAACATGATTTTTATTATAATTCATTTTCAGTTACAACAATTAGATTAATGTTAAAATTCCTGATTGAATTTCGTATTTTTATTATGTAAAACATTGGTCATTCATATTTTTCAATGTTGTTATTTTTATTCATACATGTCATTATAATGGCCAGGTCATTACAGTCATATATAACATTGCATAACAGTTGGTCGAAGCTCAATGCTCCATATCAGGTAATCTATCAAATATAGAGATGAATCAAAATAAAATCTAAAATAAAATTTCATGGTATTAAATTATCACCACCTTACATATATTTTTTCTCTGAAATTTCAATTATTCTTTTCTAAACATAATATAACATATGATATTAATAAATTTTGATATTGATTTTATCATTAATCATAATATATAGGTTATGTCTAGGAAACTTATTCTGAATGTACCTATATGAGACTTATACTTGAAAATGAGTTTCTGAAAATAAACCTTGGTATTTTAGTGTTAATTTTAAATAATTCTAGATATATTTATCTACAATTTTCTCAAGTTTCAAAAATTGCATTACCATTAGAATTTAGAAAAATTATAAAATTAACATACCTGATTTATTCAAATTATATATTTATGATTCATACTTTGATGTTTATCATTGGGATCATTTTAAATTATTTTTCCAATAATCAATAAAATAAACTATAAATTGAATATAAGATATACAAAACAATATAATTTATCCATCTTGTCTAAAACCAATATTGTCAGAATAAGATAAAATTATAACCAATTTGAAAAAGAACATCATTAAAATTAATCTCTAAATTCATAATAGTCACCAAAGAACTATTAAAAACTCTTTAAAAACTTTTGATTTCATTTGAACCAAAAAAGAATAATTTGATCACTTATTATTAAAAAAACATAATTTTTTATCCCAAAATAATATTTATAACTCACAAATATATATCCCATAATTACATATTCCAAAATAAATACTTTCACATGTAAATTACAAAACAAAATGCATCGAATTTCAAAAATGATCACTTTTATATGTCAAATAGTAACCTTAATGGCCTTTTATAGATTCTTTAATAAACTTATCAAAAAATACCTCATTTTTAATAAATAAATTTCTTGGAGATTTAAACTATTCATTATAAGTTTCCAACATTCAGATTTTTTTAATTTTAGAAAAAACTAAAAAAATTTAGAATAATCTTTGGATGTTTTCTCTTAATATACATACCAATCTACAATTGAAAAAGACCACAACATTAAATTTTTACATTTACTAATTTAACCATAATTAATATATGTTCAAATACTACAAGATTAAATTCATCTATAAGGATTAATTAATGATTTCCCTTTTTATATAAATATCAATAGATATTCCTTCTATGAGTAAAATATTTCAACAAAAGAAACTTCCTTAAAATATTCTTCATACTTAGAAAATTTTTAATATAACATGTTTTTTCTCAAGAATGATTATCGCATGATTCTCATTCTCTTAAATGACCTTTAATTATTTCAATATATCATAATTAAAAACCACTAAAGAATTATTATGCTCATCCTTGATTTTTTTGAATGGGTTTCTATAATTTCACATGCCTTTAAAATTAATGAACTGGACATTTATTGATTCATTTTGGGATTTTTAATTATGAGAAAGATGACCATTTTCTACAAAATTATAATCCACACCCTATCCATTTAATAATTCACCCATGTTTTTTACCACATTGTTACAATATAAAAAAAGTTCATATAGGAGTGGTTTTAGTCTGCGTTTAGTTTTTGTTTTTTAAATCCTACAGTAAATGGTTTTTTGAAATAAATAATGTTGATTTTACTTTTTTCACAATGCTTTCATTGTTCACTGAAAAAAAAAATATTTATTTATTGTATTTTTAATTAGTGATAGATTTATATGATGAAATATTTATCATCAGTTTTTTTAAATACTAGTAATTTTTCTAGAGAAATACATGTAGTGACTATTTTAACATCTTCTAGTAATGTAGTTTCAAGAACAACAACATACAACCTTTTGATCAACCAAAAAATTATATAAACGAAATATATACAAATATCAATAATCCAATAGAGTATAATGAAATAATTACTTCCATAAATCAATAAACATTAAATTACATAACAAATAACATTATAGAATGTTATCATGTAAAAAATCACATATTTCACAAAATTTCGAGAGGAACATAATTTTTCACTACTCTACTTAGATTTCTATCCCTCTCACTCCATTTCATAGTCATGCTACATCCCATCACCTCCTTCCCCACATCCCTCATTTGGTGACAATATTTATAGTACTTAACTACACAATAATATTTATCATATTCAATGAATAATTAATAAAATATTTTTCAAATGATATATGATTTCCTCTAAATTAAATTTATGTTTTGTTAAAATAATAAATAATTTTTATCCATGTGAATCCCAAACAAAATGATTATCCACAATAATATTCATGAGACTCACTACTAAATTCAACCCATCCTAGTGCTCTAATAGTTGTCTCTTGAAATTTCATATCTAAAAAAAAATACTGCAACATTAAAAACTAACTCAAGCATAACTAAGACTATACATACTGTAATCCTACAAATTAGATACTCTAAAATTAAAATTAGAGAAGTTCCCCATCCTTAGATTAACTTCTGTCATATCATGAAAAGAATGGGCTATATGAACACAACTGAATATATAAAATGTAATACAATTAATATAATTTAATTTTAATCCCATAATTAAATATAAAATTATAAATAATAATCTATATAACCAAACCATTAAAATAATTGTTTTTTATATTTGTGTTCTATAGTAAGAATTGTTTCAATATTTAAATAATAAAAAATAACTAGTAAAATGATAAATATAAATATATATTTATAAAATCTTCCACTCATTCACCCATAATGAGTGTACCTATTTATCTAGTAATACATATAGTCAAATTCTAAAACATAACATCCAATTCACTCTGCAATTCCAATACATAATAATTCTATGTATTAATATGTTATTTCTTTTCTTTATTAGTATTCTTCATTTCAAAACATTCCATCTATGATCCCAAATCACCAAAACCTATACTCCCCCCTTCATTATAACATCATAGATGAAGATGTATGTACCCAACCAAGAACCTTCAATGAATATGGCCTATATAATATCCCTCTGACACAAACATAATCCTATTTTCTATGAACTCACAAAATGGTGTCCACAGCAGATACTAAAAGTGACAAGGTAGTGTTGGCATCCCATGATTCATTGATTATACACTGTAAATTTAATAATATTATTTTATAATGGAATTCTAAAATAAAAAATAATAATTAAAAAAATACCTAAAATTTTCTTCAATGTTGTTGACCTTACTGTCATAGTTATTGTTGAAATAACACCAAAATTCTATCTGTAGTATAAAATGTCCAACTTACTTTGCATGTTTTAAGAAAGTATATAAATAATATTTTTAAAAACTAAATTGAATAAAATTTTATAGATATATATTTCATAATAATTTTTAAGAAACTTTTTTATCTTGTTTCACCATGATTTTAATTGAGCCAGAAGTGCAGGGAATCAGTTCGTTTTCTCAATTGAAAACATTTCTCATGAAAAACAGCTAAAGAAAATATATATCAATAAACCAAGAAATTTTACTAAAAAATTATTAATATTTTTATATTTTATAAAATATCACACGATATTTAGCACAATGATGGTAAATGATGGTTTTTCATTGGTCCCTTGGAACGCCTTTATGGACCTTCTAATATATATTTTAAAATTATTGGTACATTTCATTCACTTCATTATATAATCACTATAAGAAATATTTTTATTTTACTATAAATATTTTAAGGTCTATTATTGTGAAATTGAATTAGGCACAACAAAATGGAACATCATCTACAAATAAATTTAAATAATGTGCTAAATTATTAACTCATTATGAAATAATATTTAATTTAATCATATAAAAATACATAATAAGGATATTAACTTTATTTAAAATTCATAAAATATTATAGGATACTGGAGTTTTTATATAATAAAAATAATTAATAGGGATGGATTTGGATTCACATTCCAAATTCCCTATGAACTGAAAAGAAATTCCCTCTATATCATTGGTGGATACCCCATATTCATCAAAATGAATAATTAAAATTATGTTAGTGAAATTCCAAATATAATAACTATTTATGTTTTTCTTCATTGTATAATCTTATTTATCTATTAAACATATAAATCAAATAATTCATATCAATATTTAAGAGAGTAATGTTTTCATATTGAATTACATATCAATTTATGTGGCCTTCAAATAACCTCTCAATGATATCTAACTCTCAACCGAATTACAAGACATATCATTCATTGGTGTACTATATTATTTATTAACAATATATATAGAAGTAAATCCTCTAGATAAAAGTGTACTAGGATAAGATTAAATGGTATCAAAAGATGCATGCAAGGTATGTAATGAAGTGTAACTCATGTCATATATGGAGAATTAGAATCCTATGATGTAGAGATGGTAATCTATGTTAATGTATTATAGTGTGACATACCTAATAAAATATATTTATTTCATTTATTAATATTAAAAAATATCCCTTGAATTTATTAACATAAAAAAATATTCCTTGACATTATTATTATAAAAAAATAGCATTTTTCTTCCTAGTTGGTCTTGTTTTTATCAAGTTCCATTATTATCATAATTAATTCATCTTAAATTGTTTCCTATTTTTCTTAACCATCCCACCAAGAAAAGAATTTTATATATCATTAGGCGAAAACAATTAATTATTATGTGGTTGGTGGGGTTTACTATCATAAATTATTTCACCTTCATCATAAATATAATACAATTATCTCAAGTTCTCATGGACAAATATATTCCACCAATTATATAATATATTATAAACATAATATAAAATTTTTACATGGTAAAACATAATATATGTATCGGGTTATTTTTTATCACTGTTATTGATCAACTGAGTAAAATTGAAATATGTAAATATAAATGAATCATTCTTTATAACCTTATTAATACTGACCCAATTATATTTAAATAACACAACTGTAAATTTTTCATTATCATTTTACTTGATAGTATCAGCCAACATTCAATTATAAACATTTTCTATAACTTTAATCTCCAATTTTTTGTGTTTTTGAACCTTCCCCTTTATCAACAATAAGAAACATGAAACCACCAACATTGTATGCATTAATTCTCATGTTTTCCTTTAAATTCACTTGAGAAAAAAATCATATCTTAAAATAGTTCATCTCATTTATCATCATTCATTACCTATAATATGTGATATAAAAATTGATACATAATTTGGATAATATTATATACCTGTAAGTTTTTTATTAGATTATGAATAAGAATGAAATAAAAACCATTCAATAATTTCATGGATAAATTTTTCTTATCTATTCCTTATTCAATGATAATCTCCAATGGTATATTTTTAGTTGTGTGTTCAATTATTCAATATTGTGATCAATAATATCAGTATGGAGTAGAATATATACATTTTCCTATCCTAATAGAATTTCATTCAATGAAAATCCATATATTTTTCAGCTTCTTGAACAAAATCTAGAAACATTAATTACTTACTATTATATTAACATTGATTTGAATTATCATCAATACAACCCACTCAATTGAATATTATCTCTTTCAAATACAGAAACCTTGAATATAACGTTATTAATTCTTTTACAAGCTAATGGTCGATAACAGAACCGTATGGATGATATATACTTTTCACATAAGACATATAATAACAGGGATAACTAATGATAAGAGATAAAAAAATTATAAATACAGTATTAAAATATTAAAGAATAAAAATAAATTATTTTTTATTTAAAAAATATTAAAATTAAATACTTATCCATAGGATACATGAATATATAATATACGGGTGATAAAAATTTCAGTTTCTTTAAAAAATGCACCATTAGATGAATCATTAGTGTGAAAAATTATAGATGAAATAACATGTTAAAATGACATCGAATCCACACAATTCATTCTTGATGTTTATCAAATTTGTAGGGTTTTAATTACTTCTCACTAACCTATCTAAATGTTGTGAAAATGTTGATTAGAATAGAGGCTATTGTTTTCACAAATTATCAATTTTTTAAGGTAGAAACTTATCTCTAAATACATGTGAGTAAAAATCTTTAGAATCATGTATCTTACAGTGATTCAAACGTAAAATTATTGAAATATTACTATAAAAACCATCCAAGTCTTTAATATTTTTTAATCATCAAGGAAAAAATTATTTACAATGATTTTTCATTTCAGAAAAAATATTTTTGATACTTCCTATTCACGTTTGGAAATGGATCACATTTTATATAGATTTCTTCTAAGTTATTATAATCTTTCAAATGATTATTTGAATTTCCCTAATCATTATGAAATGTAAATAATAAATTCTCAATCATATGCATCTTAATGTACATAACAATAATATTATGATGTAACAAATTAAATTCCAAATGTGGATGTTTGAAAAAATATGCTATTTTTATTCGACTATTGTGAACTAATTATAAAAAATGGTTTTCTAAATACTTTTCCACATTTATTATACTGAAAATATTTTTCAAAATATATAGAAACATTAGATAATTGTAAGAAGATATATATGTTAACCACTAACATTGAAAATGAAAGTTAAAATATGTAAATGAAAAACTAGTCTGTATTTTCCAATAGGAAAAATCTCACAGTCCGGGAAAGTCACTAATAGTCCATATATGGGAAGCACGCATTTTGAACATTTTAAAGATAGATGCATCACATTTTACTACAACATAATTCCATAACTCTATAAATTATATAATAAGAGGTTTAAGGTAGTAATCATTGTCATTTTTTTGAATTTTATTTCCAAGTATAATCAGAGATATGATGAATTATTTATATTATATAATAATGAATGGGTAGATTATATGGGATAAAAAACTGACCAAATACTACAAAAACTACATAAGGCCCCAAAAGTGTTGAATCCATTAGATTCTAAACCTAGGAATATATTTCTTGGATTAGAAGAAAAATATTGAAGTAGTGCAATTAAGTTCTACCAATATTTTGACTCACTTGGATTTGGCATGAACTAATCATTATTATTATGAAAATTGTGCCTTCTTATATGTTCAATGGGTTTAAATGAGATAAATGGTATTCTAAACAATGTTTTTTATAAAATGTAACATAAATACTTCATATAAATTTTATATTTCATTTTCATTATGGTAGTATGTAGATTCAAACTAACATCATTATTTTTGAATTTTAATCTAGAAGTAGTACATCTTTTTCACATTTATTTAATGATATATCCTATCCAATAATGCATACTTTTAATTTTAAATTGATGTGTTATATTTTATCTAAGTCTATTATTGATACTTATCTTCTTCATATCATAAAATTATAAGGTAATCTTATCTTTAGAAAATTCACCACACAACAATTGGAATATCATAGAAATTTCTTTTTTTATAATTGCACATAAACACATGATGTGGTACTACATCAATTGAAAAGAAAATTTTGAATATTTATCATATCCTTCATTTTATTACAGATTTACATATGAAAATATTTTCTAAAACTTAGTTTTATGATAGTTGAGTTTTACCTTGTAATATTCTCTTCATCACCATCCATTAATATGTTGTCATCTTGATAAAGTTATCTTTCTGTTATGAAATAATATTTAATATCTACAATATCAATAACTGAATCAAATAATGTGATACATTGTTGATTATATTTCCATACTATTATGAAATAATTATTTATAAAGTATTAAATTTCATTATCCAGAATCATGTAACTAACTTTTTCTTAAAACTATATAAATAACTACTCAAATATTCTCTAATATCTAATTCTTGATGTCAAATCCAAGACACATAATGAGGATAAAATTCATTCAATATCAAGTGATTAAAAAAATATATCTCTACAACCATCATCTAAATTTTCATTTAGTACCTAGACATTTTGTTATTCCATCCATGGATAAATTTTAAATTGAAAAATCTAAAAACATGTTCAAACCCATTCTATACTGAGATGTATTCCAATGTAAGGTAATCCAAATGTTATCTATATGTACATGACTTACTAAACTTTTAAATTTAATCTATACTCACGTTATTATATATAAATATAATAAAATTATTTGAAAATAATATTTTATGAAAATATAGAACCAAAACCATGGAAAAAAATTATAAACCCCTATATTTCATCATCTAACAACACGTTAAATCAATCATTCCATGCCATCATTTCATAAAATATATTTTAAGAAGTATTTTTTAAAATACATAAAATTTTTAATTAGATGATAACATGAATAATATATATATTATATATATCATATAGATATAATGAATTCATAAATTGAATCAATATTAATGTGTTGTGTTAAAATAATAGAATACTCATTGAATCTTAAATAATACAGACATAAAAATTTAAAATAATAAACAACTTGTATATACATTAATCTATAATATAATAATACAATTAGAGTCTAATAATGATGAATAGTGGGGATGATATGTAGAACAGGTTGAATACAAAAAAAATAATAAAATTAATAACATAAATAGCAGAAAAAATAACCATGTGTTACGTATCTCGATGTGAATTGTTTCATGACCCATTGGCCAACTCTAAATGTAAAGAAAACCTATCACTTATTTTCCCACCTAAATATTTTTCCTTACTCATAAATTTATTAATTAAACCAAGTATACATTTATATATATTTTGTGTGCATAATGTAATTGAAGATACCAATAAAGATGAAAACATTCACTTTTATATAATTATAATACAATCCATGTAATATAAATTTAAAAAACATGTAGAAAGTACCACTCTATATTTTGTAAAAATATTTTCAAATTTAATATAAAATTTATACCATTCATTTAATGTTAAATATATCATTAAAATTTAAATTAATATATAAATCTATAAGTCAAATAATATATAAAAATATATTTATAATTTATTTTTTAAGGAATCGTTGGAGAGTGCCTATCATATGATAAAAATGAAATTTGAAAAATTCAAAAAAAAATTAAATTTTATGATTTAACTATGAACATTTAGGAAAATAAATTATAATTCATTTAATAACACTATATGAAATATATAACATGAAAAAATTTTATATAAACATTAATGAAACAACATTGAAATAAATGTTATAAAAAATAAAAATATTAGAGAGGGGGTCTTATATCGAGCATCATCAATAGTATCAGCCATGTGATAGGGTATTATTGGGGGGTTATAGATACCCAGTATTCTCATACATGGATATTAAATATTTTTATATTAATATTCATTACATTACAAAAACACACGTCAATGAAACATAATAATTTAGTGCCTTTGTAAACATGGAACATAATATTCTAATACGGATAAATATTCTCAATGTTTTTCACAATGATATTCCCATTTAGAACTTTTCAAAGATATACATTATATAAAACCTTTCATTATTTCATGGGAAAAGTAAAAATTAGGAAAGGTGAACTCTTATGATCAATATAGGTAAACAAAATAGATATCAATATATAAACACATGCAAGCATGATTTACGAATAAGGGTACATGATAATGAACATAATTGTTGAAGCTCATACCCAACCTATCATTGATCATAAACATGGTCCATGGAATAAATATTGGTATTTCATAAGACATGAAACATAAGGAAAACAAATAACATTATCCATGAGAGTATAACATTACCACCAGTCATTGATTTTGGAAAACACATAGGCATATAAAATCTTATGCCATGGCTCCCAACCAATAAAATCTTCATATTTCAGGCATCGGATAACTATCCATGTACCTATTTGATGATTGTGGTGACCTTCCATGTACCGTATTATAATATTTTTCAAACCACCCGTGCACCCTCTGTTTCGGTCTTGGGATAACCACCTGTGTACCACAGGTTTTCAGATTGATAAAATCACTCTTGTACCCACCTTTTGGGCTTGGTCTACCCACTAGTGTACCCTCATTTTTAGTCTTGGAATGGCCTCCCATGTATCTTTAATCTCAGTGGACATTTATCATTACATAATGCATTGTATGTAGATATAGGTCCAACCTATAACATAATGAAAATCATACTTATGTTTGCCACAAGATCATAAAACATTCATCATATCATAACCCATGAAATGAAGTGGGATTCATACACATTTTATGATAACATAACATATGTAAAAGATAATGGTTTCATAATCATTTCATCATTTCATCATTACATGTCCCATGTAGAATGAAGTGGGTTTCAAAAGAATTTTATCATCATATATCCCATAGAAGAGAAACATGTTTCATAAACATAAACCATTTAAAGAAAGATAAATAATGGAATACATGGTTTATATACCTAGAAAATCATAATTTATATAAAATTATATCATCTTATATGGAAAATTATTTTAAAATATTACTTGTATCAATTCAATGAGGAAAAATATAAATACTCTTTTAAAATCAATTTTTAAAACATAAGACATTTTGGAAATAATTTTCATTAAAAATAATCATGAAAACATAAAAAATGTTATTTTAAAAATATTTTAAGACATTTAATGAGTAAAATTTAATTTTTCATTAAAAAATAATTTTTAATGCATTTTTATAAAACGCTTTTTTGTTTGAAAAATTTTTTTCAGCCGAAAAGATGAGTTTTCAGAAAAACACTCTTTTGAATTATTGATTACATAAAGAGAAAACAATGAAGTAAAATTGTGTATTCTCATGACATAACCATAAGAGAATAAAATTAATGATTTTATTTATACATATATTATAAAATTTCTTTATCAAAAGCATGATCATAAACAGTCTCGATATACAATGAGATTGTGACATAAAACTCTTACTACTTGACAACATTGAATAATAATCCCCATGAAATAATAAAATAAAATAAAACATAAAAATATCATTAAAATAATGATATTCAAGATTTAAAATGTCAAATGATAATTATTTACACATCATAAAATGGGTTAGGTTCATAAATTAACTTATTTCTCAAAGAAGTAAAATAGAGACCAAAATACCTTATCAATTTATTAACAATTAAACTATAAACCCACTAAAATAAAGATCCTAATATGGTTAGTTAAATCCAAAAAAATAAGGATAATTACTATAAAATACATTTATGGTCAGTATATACACATAATAAAATATTTAGGGGGTGAATATTCTTTTTTCTAAGAGAAGTAAAAAAGTGGAGATGGAAATCCCCTACCTTAAGTCTTAACTTATGTTGTACTTGTTAAAACCTACTAAATAATAAATATATGTTTATTATTAATAAATTACCGAACCATATTTGTATATATCATTCCATATATGTTTTTCTTGTGTCCTTTTTTACTCATTTATTAATAATTTTATGTTGAAGTCAAGATTTGTGCAAAAACTGGTTTTTTCGTAAATGTATTAATTTTTTTGTCTGATTATATTGATCATGGTTTTAGCATCTAAATAATGTTAACCATTATATAAATATCATATACAATCACTATATATATATATAGTTACTCTTTAATTTTAGTGATTTAAAATGAAATATATCGTTCGTTGAGATGGTCGGTCGTACATACACAAGAAATATGATTTAATTTTCTTATCATATTGAATAAAATAAACGTTAATAATATAAAATAATAAATTAAAAGTTTTTAATTAATATATATCACATGTCTTCGATAAACCCATCCTTAATACCTTACATGTAAAGTGTGAATGAATCACATCGCTTTATGAGATGGCAGTCCACCGTAAAATTGAGTGATATTATCATATTACCACAAAATGGAAATCACGAATGTATGTGTGATATAATAATTCTAGAAGAATAATAATAACATTAATATAATGTATAAATAATTAAACCATCATTATTTCCTACCTGAGAGGTTTTAATGGAAAAATTAATGGCATCAGTTCCCGATGTTGAAGTTCACCATACACACGCGCGATGATTTCATAATCCATTTAATGGAAGTTGTAAAGACCTGTAAATTTCAAGGAAATTTTTTTTATTAATTTCTATAGGATTTTACGACTATGCAGTTTCTAACAGCACCTGATTCTGAGGCCCAGTGTTCCCAGAATCAATTTCTGAAGTTGAGCTTGGGTATGTTCAGTGAACGAACGAGCAGGTTTTCCTAACTTTTGAACTGGTGCTCAGAATCATAATCTAAGGGCACCGATGAAACCGTTGCATTGGTAATTGCTTAAGAAGACCTTTTCTGAAGTTTTTTTTGCTCGGGAGGTGTTTTTAAATAAATGGGTTAACTGAAGAGTGAAATAAAATTTGCGCTACAATTTTATTTCTATTCTAAGTAATTATAATCTATGCGTGGAAGTTGAGGTGGGACCACTACATCCTAACTCCACTTGATAGGATATTAGTGAGGTGGGGCCCACACAAGCCCCACCCCTTCAATTTCCCTAAACCCCCTCTTAATTTTGGAAACCCCCCTTTATTATGTAACTCACCCACTCCCCCTATTTATTACATGTTAACCATCAAATTAAATTGATTGATTAAATCTATTTAATGAATTTAATTTTGAGTTTGAATTTTTGACATTTTGAAAACACATGGAATGTGTTAATAAAATAAGCCTTCTTTATTTTATTTGGGTTTGTTTAGTTGTGTGGGGATTTTGGGAGTGGATACTCAAAGCCTTGAGGATCTTCATTTTCTTCATTGGATAATGTGAAGAACGCCAAGACTTTGATGAAGAATGTCGTCACTGTAAGGAGAGATCGGTGTGTCGTATCTTCTCCTATCTATAGCTGGTGTGTGATGCCTTTCCCGAAGGATGACGATGTGCATTCCTTCATTCTTCTTATCACGTCAAAGGAAGGGAGACACCGCTCCTACTCAGACGTTCTCCGTCAACATATACAGAGCTTCACCTCGTGACGTCGTTTTCCCGCGACGATCATCGTTCGATAGCTTCTTCGAGGTAGGGGTTTGTTTTTACGTTCATGAATATTTTTGGCGTTCATCGTTAAATAATTAGCTGCTTGTTATTGAATTAACGGGAGGAGTTCGGACCGAACAAACATGGCTGACCCTCCTCTCCATTGTTGTTGTACTTCGTTATGGATTGGAATGGAGGCGACACAGTGCCATCACACCGTGCGGAAACGAAGGAATCGCGGCCGGTGTAGGCCGCAGCGAAGGATCGTGGCGCCGTCGCGCCATGCCGTTGAGACCGAAAGAGGTCGCGGCCGGAGTCGGGCCACGGTGGAGGGGTGCAGCGCCGTCACGCTGCGCCGGACAGCAAGAGTTGTGACCAAGGTTCATGGCGGTTCAGTATGGAGGCGGTCAAACTCAGCCGGCCATCGGCGGACAAGGAGGCAGGACCGACTGGTCCCGCAGCAGCAACACTGGCCAGCCTTAATGGTCGGATGTTACCGGAGGAAACCGGGGCTTTCATCCCCCAGCCAGTGCAGCTAGGGTAGACCCATGCGGGTCCTTCGTTTCATCAATCAAGGGGGGAAGTCCCCCCCCCCCCCCGCACTCTGCTCGGCTGAAGGCCGAGCCACTGGCCACGCGGGTCGGGCTGCCAACGGCGGACCGGGCTAGCCACACTGGGCCAGGCCTCCAGCACTGGGTCGGGCCATGCCACCCGGTCCGGGCCGTGCCCAAGCGGGCCGGACCCGGGTCGGGTTGACCTGGTTCAGGCCGACCCAGGGTGGTTTGGGCCAGGTCGGCCCGGGCCACAACCCACCTAAAGTCAGACAGGTTCGTTCAAACGCCCTTAACGTGGGCTACAGACCTCCGATCAATGCACCGTCATTGGAGATGTGATCCTTGGATCGAGACGGTTGTTTTGGTATATTACACTCAAGGGTTCAATGAAATTTGGGTATGGCCGGGTTGGTTCGAACATGAAACCAACGGGGCCCTCGAAACAGAAACGCTTATAACTTGAGATCCGGATGTCCGATTGACATGTTGTGGACTTTTTTGGATTCCTCATAGTGAGAAAATTATTTTGGATTACTCCGCTTGAGGTTTGAACATAGTTGGAGTACCGTCGGGTTGGTTTTGACTTAAAAATCAAACGGGCCTCTGGGACGAAAAAACCAATAACGCTCAGACCGGGCATCTGATTGACATGTCATCTATCGCGTTGAGTTCCTTTTGATGAGATGGAACTTTGGGGTACATCAACTCCAAACTTTGTGTCAGTTGATGTAACAACTCCCTTGGCTTGTGGAGCAGACCGTCCTGGAATCGAGCTTGTTGTGTGCGGGAACCCTAGAGCTGGTTGCGACTACGACGATGACGACGATTGTATTGGGATCCTTCGTGGGTTCGACAGCAATGACGACTGTACTGGGATCCTCCATGGCTTCGGTAGCGACGAAGACCGTACCAAAATCCTTCATGGGTTCAACGACGATGACTATTGTTCTTGTATCTTGTGTGTGTCTGGCAGTACTTGACTACTGTTCTTGTATCCTATGTGGGTCCGGCAGTATTTGACTCTGTACTTATATCCTATGTGGGTCTGGCAGAGTAGTTGGTCTTGTATCCTTTGTGGGTCCGACAGCTTAGTTGGTCTTGTATCCTGTGTGGGTCTGACAGCTTAGATGAATCAGTGTCTAGATCTGATCATCTCTATCGTCTTATGAAGAAGTATACTTTTGTGAGATGAGTCTTGAATTTCAATCAATATCTTCGATATGATTGACTTGCTTTCCTGTGTGGATTGGGTTGTGCATTCTTGTTTGGATTGGGTTGTACTATCCTGTGTGGAAAAGATCGAACATGGGCTCAAATTTTGGAGCCGAACTGGAATTGATGACTTAGGTATATGTATGGGAATATACCTAAGTAGGGTTAGTTGTTACTTCATGATTGTAACTTTCCTTTGTGGTTTATCCTTCGTGGATTCTGGGAGACCTTCGGGGGTCTCGGGGTCCCTAATGAGTAGCGTATACACACCCCTGCACAGGCTATGCCCACACTATGTTGTGTTGGATGCAGGCGACGAACAACGCTGATCGAGGTAAGAGCTCGTGGAGCTGGATAGTACCCAGAGATGGATTACTGGACGGAACGTACACGGAGCTAATGGATGGAGCTGAGGAGACTATCTGTACCCAACCTTCAGGTGGGATTTCTAGAGGATGCCTTGGTGTTACTGCTTTACTTTTCTACGATTGTACTCTCTTTTCAGTTGTACTTTACTTTCAGTTGGGTTTGTATTTTGACCCATTTAATTTCCAGCACTTACCTCTGTACCCAGTTTACTTAGTGTTTACTTCTTCTTGCATGCTCTGTGGTGTTTTTTCTTACATAAAGGCAATCCCTTCCCTGATATTAGGATTAACGCCTTTGGTGCTAGTCGCCATCCCCTGGCCTATGGAAGGCTGGATTGGGGTAGTCACGACACAGGTCCTGAGGGCGGGTCGTGACAAATTGGTATCAAAGGAGTTTGGTTCTACCGCAGAACTCAGGACTCTGATCTTTCTTCTATGTGAAGCAATAGTGTTAAAGGTATTGAGTGTGGTTATCAGTCTAGGGAGTCTAGTGTTGGTGCGGTGGCCGACGTATCCATACACCAGGACCCTGACTTCTGATTTTCGACTCAGTGAACGAAAACATTGATTGAATGTGTGTTTCAAAAGTTTTCTTTGTGATTACTTTGTGTCAGCTCACCAGGTATATTGTATGTTCAGTGGCACAACTTTTTCTTTTCAGGATGGCCCCACGACGGCAGCCAGCTAGGGTTCTGACCTTTGTGCGAGACGACAGCCCACCGAGCGACGAGGCCTCGGTGTAGGGCCCTTTTATAGCGGAGGCACCGGTGGTACCTCTACCCACCGAGACACCGATGCCACTAGCCCCAGCCGCTGAGAGTACACTTCACCTTAGTGCACTACACGAGTTTAAGCGTTAGAGACTGCCCAGGTTCCGCGTGGAGACGGACCCTCAGGCAGCCGAGGATTGGCTAGAGGCTGTTGTTCGAGTTTTCAGGTTAGTAGGTACACCAGCTGACCTCATGGTGATCCTTGCAGCAAGTCTCCTGCACGTGGAAGTAGGCAGATGGTGGAGCCTGATGCTCCAGGTGCACGACGAGGTATCTCTCCTTTGGTCAGACTTCGAGAGCCTCTTTCGCTCAGAGTTCATCCCATCCACTCTCTGTGCGGTGCACATTCAGGAGCTACTACAACTGTTGCAGGGCAGCATGACGGTAGCCCAATACTCGGCGAGATTTACCGATCTCTCACGCTATTCCACGGACATGGTATGAGACCCATTATTCTAGGCCCGGACCTTCGAGTAGGGACTGAGGCATAATATCAGGGCTTTGATGATCTCCCTCAGTATTCCGACGCAGGCAGGAGTACTGGAGTGAGCCCTTCTTGTAGAGGGCTTTCTTGTTGAGCCTACACCAGCAGCGAGACCTACTGCACGGCGGTACGTAGTAGAGTCTTCTGCAGGTGGCAGTCGATGGATGTCATAGGGGCCCAAGCGGACCAGACCATCAGGCGGACGACCTCAGGATACTGGATCAGAGGTGTGGGGTGCACGCAGTAGAGCCAGCCTTTCGAGGAGCAGAAAGTGCTATGCATGCGGCGGGCAGGGCCACATGGCTCGTGACTGCCTGACCCACTGTGTAGAGAAGTAGCAAATGGTTGAGGGACCACCCAGGAAGAGGCAGAGGTTTGACTGTGGCGGTCCGCAGGGAGCAGGTGGACGATGTAGAGGAGCTGGCCGAGCAGCAGGTGGTGGTCTATGCTTTGAGGCTCTACCACCACCACCACCAGGAGGTCCACCCCGACCATAGGGAGCTGGCGGACAGAGTCAGTCTCAGCTTCAGGCAGCATAGGCCTACGACCACGGAGCACCTGAGATGATTCGAGGTACTATCTGTGTCTACTCCACCGTTGTTGCAGTTCTTATATACACAAGCGAGAGTCATTATTTCATTGTCGCTGCCCTTGTTCGGAGCTCGGAGATTTTGATAGATTCGTTGGCTCGATCCATACAGCTAGAGACTCTTATGGGAGCAGACTCGACGATTACGCACTGGTTCTGGCATTGTGAGCTTACTCTAGGAGGCAAGAGATTCGGCTGGGATCTTCTTGTAGTGGTGTTGAGGCCTTACAACGTCATCTTGGGCATGGATTGGTTATCTAAAGTCCATGCTCAGATCGACTGTACTAGGCGCAAGGTGCGGTGTGTCCGAACCGATGGAAGCAGGTTCACCTTCACCGGCGAGAAGGGAGCCTTTGCAGCACAGGATGGACTCACGTAGAGTAGAGGATAGCAGATCACTCATCAGTTGGCTAGCCTCATCCTAGGAGCAGTTGACGTGCAGAGTACGAGTTTTCTTGTTGTGGTGGATCAGTATGCGGACGTTTTCCCTGACGACGTTCCAGGACTACCTCCTCATAGAGAGGTAGACTTCTATATTGACTTATACCCCGGGACAGCTCCGATATCTACTCCATCATATCGGATGGCTCCCGCTGAGCTTCGAGAGCTACGGGTATAGCTAGAGGACTTGCAGGGAAAGGGATTCATCTGACCCAGTGTTTCACCCTGGGATTCCCCGATTTTGTTCGCCAAGAAGGCAAATGAGAGCTTGCGGCTGTGTGTCGATTACCGACGCCTGAACCAGGTGACCGTGAGGAACAAGTATCCGCTTCTTAGGATTGAAGACCTATTTGATCAGCTCAAGAGAGAACAATGGTTCTCAAAGATAGACCTCAGGTCATTCTATCATCAGCTCAGAGTTCGAGACGAGGATGTGCAGAAGACAGCCATCAGATGTCGGTATGGCCACTATGAGTTCTTGGTTATGCCTTTCGGCGTAACCAATGCTCCAGCAGTGTTCATGAGTCTCATGAACAGGATCTTTCAGCCTTACCTCAATCGATTTTTCATAGTCTTCATCGACGACATATTGATTTACTCGACTACTGAGGTGGAGCATGCCTACCACTTGCGGGTTATACTGGACACACTCCGAGAGAACCAGCTTTATGGTAAGCTCTCGAAGTGTTAGTTCTGGATACGTGAGGTCCACTTCTTGGGACACGTCATCTCTGAGGAGGGAGTTGCGGTGGATCCTGTGAAGATCGAGGCCGTGCTAAATTGGGAGGCACCCAGGAGCGTAACGGTGGTGCGTAGTTTCTTAGGTCTGGCTGGGTACTACCGGAGATTTTTTCCAGACTTTTCCAGAGTTGCAGCACCACTTACCTCTTTGATGAAGAAGGGGAAACCCTTCGTGTGGTCAAACATATGTCAGTAGAGCTTCCAAGAGCTGAGACAGGGATTGACCAGTTCACCCATCTTGAGGATACCGGAGGAGGAAGTAGGGTACGTAGTATAATGTGATGCATCAGGGACCAGACTCGGGTGTGTCCTGATGCAGGAGCGGGCTGTGATCACCTATGGATCACGACAGTTTAGGCAGAATGAGCATAACTATGCTACCCATGACCTAGAGTTAGCAGTAGTGGTCTTTGCTCTGAAGATGTGGTGGCACTATCTGATGGGTGAGTACTTTACAGTTTATTCTGACCACTAGAGTCTCAGGTACATCTTCTCGCAGAAGGACCTGAACCTGAGACAGCATATATGGCTTGAGTTCCTCTAAGACTATGACTTTGAGATAGTCTATACTCCTAGAAAGGGGAACGTAGTAGCTGATGCTCTCATCAGGAGGATGGGAATTCAGCTACTTGGAGATGTGACAGAGCGGCTAGCCGCTTTCCAGATATCCTTCGTGGATAGTGATGGGGCAGCCTTTCTACAGTCGCTCACAGTCACACCTCCACTTATTCAGCAGGTCAGAGAGGCACAGCGTGGGGATGTTGACTGTGAGACGCGGAATGCATAGATATTCTTAGGACAGGCACCTGATGGATTTTCTATAGGAGGAGAGCACGTCGTCCTTTTCAGGGGATGTACCATGGTACCAGCTGCTTTATAGGAGGAGGTGCTGAGAGAGTTTCACATTTCCTCTTTAGCGGTACATCCAGGAGTGGCGAAGATGTACCAAGATCTCAGACGACAACACTGGTGGCCGGGTATGAAGAAGGTTGTGGCAGAGTTCGTTTCTCGATGTCTCACCTGCCAGCAGGTGAAGGCGGAGCACTAGGTACTAGCAGGCTTGGTACAACCCTTGGAGGTCCCAGAGTGGAAGTGGGACAGGATATCTATGGATTTTGTGACTGGACTTTCACGTACTTCCAGAGGTCACGACTCCATTTGGGTGATTATCGATCGACTCACCAAGTCGGCCCACTTTCTACCCATTAGAGAGCAGGGCTCAGTGGAGAGCTTGGGATGCCTCTATGTTCAAGAGATTGTACGACTTCATGGTGTGACATCATCTATCGTCTACGATCGAGATGATCACTCTACTTCCCAGCTTTGGAAGGGGTTGCAGGAGGTATTCGGGATGCAGTTATGCCTGAGCATCGCCTTTCACCCTCAGACGGATGGTCAGACGGAGAGGACCATTCAGACCCTCGAGGACATGCTCCGTGCATGTGTCCTCAACTTTGGTCACAGTTGGGAGGATCACCTACCCTTGGTGTAGTTTTCATATAACAACAGCTACCACTCCACCATCGGGATGGCACCATACGAGGCATTGTACGGCCGACCTTGCAGATCACCTCTATGCTAGACAGACACTGGGAGTCAGCACTTGTGGGACCAGAGATAGTCTAGGCCACGATAGATAAGGTCCAGGTCATCCAAGAGCAGATGAGGAAAGCTCAGAGCCGACAGAAGCCTTATGCTGACAGGAGGGGGAGACCACTAGAGTTCGAGGATGGCGACCACGTTTTCTTGCGGGTCTCACCTCGACGTGGATTACATAGATTTGTCCGGGGCGGTAAGTTATCTCCGCGCTTCATAGGACCATTCCAGGTTCTCAGTAGGATAGGGGAGGTGGATTATCACCTGGCTCTACCACCTCAGTTGCACCAGGTGCACGACGTCTTCCACGTATCTCATTTGAGGAGATACGTGCATGACCCGAAGCATATCATCGACCCTGGGGAGCTGGACATTGATGATGGGGCGACTTTTGCGGAGGTCCCAGTGGAGATCGAGGATCGATAGGAGCGGGTCCTATGTGGGCGGTCGATTCCTCTAGTGCGCATCAGGTGGCAGCACGGGACCCTCTAGGAGAGCACTTGGGAGCGGGAGGCTCAGATGCATGCACAGTACCCTCATTTGTTCCCCTAGTTTGAGATGTATCTTTATGGGGATGTAAATCCCTGAGGTGGGAGTAATGTAAAGACCCGTAAATTTCATGGAAATTTTTTTTCTTAATTTCTTTGGGATTTTACGAGTATGCTATTTCTAGAGACACCTGATTACAAGGCCCAGTGTACTTGGAATCAATTTCCAAAGTTGATCTCGGGTAAATTCAGTGAACGAACGAGCGGGTTTTCCTAACTTTTGAACCGGTGCTCGGAATCGAAATCTGAGGGCACTGATGAAACCGCAGCACTGGAAATTGCTTAATAAGACCTTTTATGGAGTTGTGTTTGCTCAGGAGGTGTTTTTAAATAAATGGGTTAACTGAAGAGTGAAATAAAATTTGCGCTACAATTTTATTTCTATTCTAAGTAATTATAACCTATGTGTGGAAGTTGGGGTGGGACCCACTACATTCTAACTCCACTTGATAGGATATTAGTGATGTGGGGCCCCCATGAACCCCACGCCTTCAATTTCCCTAAACCCCCTCTTAATTTTGGAAACCCCCCTTTATTATGTAACTCACCCACTCCCCCTCTTTATTGCATGTCAACCCTCAAATTAAATTGATTGATTAAAGCTATTCAATGAATTTAATTTTGAGTTTGAGTTTTTGAAGTTTTGAAAACGCATGGCATGTGTTAAGAAAATAAGCCATCCTTATTTTATTTGGGGTTGGTTAGTTGTGTGGGGATTTTGGGAGAGGATACTCAAAGCCTTGAGAATATTTATCTTCTTCGTTGGATAACGCGAAGAACGCCAAGACTTCGATGATGAACGTCGTCACCGCAAGGAGAGATCGGCGTGCCGTCTCTTCTCCTCTCTGCAGCCGGTGTGTGACGCCTTTCCCGAAGGACGAAAATGTGCCTTCCTTCGTTATTCTTCTTGCGTCAAAGGAAGGGAGACGCCACTCCTCCACATACGTTCTCTGTCAACATATACGGAGCTTCACCTCGCGACGTCGTTTTCCCGCGACGATCATCGTTCGACAACTTCTGCGAGGTAGGGGTTAGTTTTTACGTTCGTGAATATTTCTAGTATTCATCGTTGAATAATTAGCCTCTTCTTATCGAATTAACGGGAGGAGGTCGGACTACACAAACACGGCCGACCCTCCTCTCCTTTTTTGTTGTACTTCGTTATGGATTGGAATGGAGGCGACGCGGTGCCGTCACAGCGCGCGGAATCAAAGGAATCGCGGCCGGTGCAGGCCGCGGCGAAGGAGCACGGTGTCGTCGCGCCGCGCCATTGAGACCGAAAGAGGCCGCAGCCAAGGGCCACGGAGGTATAGTAGGGAGGGGGCCGGACTCATCCAGCCGCCGGTGGACAGGGATGCGGGACCGGCTGGTCCCGCAGCAGCAACACCGGCTGGCCTTAATGGTCGGTCGTTACCCGAAGAAACTGGGGGGGTTGAACCCCCGTCCAGTGCAGCAAGAGTGGACCCCTAAGGGTCCACCGTTTCATCAATCAAGGGGGTCAGTGCACCCCCTCCCCCCCCCACCGCACTCCGCTCGGCTGAAGGCTGATCCACTGGCCATGCGGACCGGGCCGCCGGCGCCTGGTCGGGCCGCCGGCGCCGGGCCGGTCCAGCCACGCTGGGCCGGGCCGCCGGTGCCGGGTCGGGCCGCCAGCGCCGAGATGGGCCGCGCCAGTCGGGTCGGGCCGTGCCCAAGTGGGCTGGACCCAGACCCGGGTCGGGTCGACCCGGTTCGGGCCAACCCAGGGGGTTTTAGGTCGGGTCGGTCCGGGCCCAAACCCCCCTAAAATCAGACAGGTTCGTTCAAACACCCGTAACTTAGGCTATGGACCTCTGATCGACGCACCGTCAGTTGCGATGCGATCCTTGGAACGAGAAGGTAGTTTTTGTATATTACACTTAAGGTTTCGGAGAACTTTGGGTACAGACGGGTGGGTTCGAACACGAAACCAACCGGGCCCTCGGAGCGGAAACGCTTATAACTTGAGCTCCGGACGTCCGATTGACGTGTCGTTGACTTTGTTGGATTTCTCTTAGTGAGACAATTCTTTTGGATTACTCTGCTCAAGGATTGAATGTAGTTTGAGTACGGTCGGGTTGGTTTTGACTTAAAAACCAACTGGGCCCCTCGGACGAAAAATCCAATAACTCTCAGACCGGGCGTCCGATTGAAGCGCCGTCTGTCGCGTTGAGTTTCTTTTGATGAGACGGAAATTTGGGATACATCAAATACAGACTTTATGTCAGTTGATGTAACGACCCCCTTGGCTCGTGGAGTGGACCCTCCCGGAATCGAGCTTGTTGTGTGCGGGAACCCTAGAGCTGGCTGCAACTGCGAAGATGAAGACGACTGTACTGGGATCCTCCTTGGGTTCGGCAGCAACGACGACTGTACTGGGATCCTCCGTGGGTTCGGTAGCGACGACGACCATACTGAAATCCTCCGTGGGTTCAACGGGGATGACTATTGTTCTTGTATCCTGTGTGGGTCCGGCAGTACTTGACTACTGTTATCCTTTGTGGGTCCTGCAGTATTTGACTCTGTACTTTTATCCTATATGGGTCCGGTAGAGTAGTTGGCCTTGTATCCTTTGTGGGTCCGACAGCTTAGCTAGTCTTGTATCCTGTGTGGGTCTGACAGCTTAGATGAATCAGTGGCTACATCTGATCATCTCTATCGTCTTATGAAGAATTATACCTTTGTGAGACGAGTCTTGACTTTCAATCAATATCTTCGATATAATTGACTTGCTTTCCTATATGGATTGGGTTGTACTTTCCTGTGTGGATTGGGTTGTACTGTCCTGTGTGGACTAGATCAAACTTGGGCTCAGATGTTGGATCCGAACTGGAATTGATGACTTAGGTATATGTATGGGCATATACCTAAGTAGGATTGGTTGTTACTTCGTGATTGTAACTTTCCTTTTTGGTTTATCCTTCGTGGATTCTGAGAGTCCTTCTGGGGTCTCGGGGTCCCTACTGAGTAGTGTATACTCACCCCTGCACAAGCTATGCCTACACTGCATTGTGTTGGATACAAACGACGGATAGTGCTGATCGAGGTAGGAGCTCATGGAGCTGGATGGTACCCAGAGATGGATTACTGTATGGGACATACACGGAGCGGACAGATGGAGCTGAGGAGCAGAGGAGACTATCTGTACCCACCCTTCAGGTGGGATTTCCAGAGGATGACTTGGTGTTGCTGCTTTACTTTTCTGCCATTGTACTCTCTTTTCAGTTGTACTTTACTTTCAGTTGGGTTTGTATTCTAGCCCATTTACTTTCCTACACTTACCTCTGTACCCAGTTTACTTAGTGTTTACTTCGGCTTTCATGCTCTATGGTGTTTGTTTTCTTACTGAAAGGCAATACCTTCCCTGATATAGGGATTTATGCCTTTGGTGCTAGTCGCCAGCCCCTGGCCTATGGAAGGCGGGCTTGGGGTAGTCACGGCACGGGTCCCGAGGACGGGTCGTGACAGAAGTGATGATGGTTTCAGGTCATTACCTTAACATAAAAACAAATCAATATATGTAAGATAATTAGTTTTTAAAATAATCATGCTCAAATAATAATTTAAGGTGGTGGAGGATGAAGTAAATGAAAAAATATCATTGATGAATGTTACCTCTTCTCTAGGTATCCTCGTTATATTTGCACTAAAAGCATTCCTAGGTTGGATTTCAAAAAAAAGGATTATTTGAGAATAGAAGTTGGGATCTTATTTAGGAATGTATTTTCTGATCCAAATGGTTTTCACTTTCTGAGTAATTGTAACACCCCAAGCTTCCACGGTACGTTTCCCTTCGAATAATGCGATAGCGTGTGTTGTACGCAACCTCGAGTTCTAACACACACCACAACTAATTAAACTAGCCGTTGTGAATAGTAATACCTACTTTTTGAAATCATATATATTTTATATTTCAAAATGGACTTCATTTTTTGGATTCGGAATATCGAATTTAGCCTAAGGTGAAATTTTGGTACTTTTCGGATAACTTTCATATTTTGATGAATAGTGAAAATTACTAAATTTTAATTAAAAACAACTTTTTTAATCAAAATAATTAATAGTGATAAATTGTGAATTTGAGTGGTTTTAAAGTATATTTAGAATATATTTTCACCATTTAATATAATGTTGGTCATTGGACATAATTTTACAATTAAACCGAACATAAACAAGTGTCAATATTTTGATAGTTATTACCTCTTAAAAACACGCTTTTTGTTTTGACAGCGGGAATTAATTTTAAATTAATTTCTGCCACTTCTGTGTTTTGAATTTAGAAAAATGGATTCCATATTTGGAATCATAATGTCCAAATTGTGTAAATAGATAACTTTTATTTTTAGACATTTTGAATAATTACTGTGGTAAATATTTTATTTACCATGGTTAAGGGTAAATCCGGTAAATAAGGGTTAAAAAATAATATTATAATAATACAAAATTACCCTAAAATGTGTCCTAACCTTACTGGTGGACACATACCCGACCATGAGCATCCTTGGGTCGATTTGGGGACCCCTTAGAGCCACTTGTATGTGGTAGGGACACATTATATTAATAAAGTTAAAATAAAAATAAAAATGGCATATGCTTACATCTTTTAGAAGAACAATTTTTACATAGGGTTATACATGTTGGATTTTCAATTATAAATATTCATTAGAAATATAAAAAGATTTCCTACATAATTATATTTTATTTATAATTTTTAGACATCAAATAATTTAAATTATTAATGACACAATAATGATGCAATGTTTACCTCATTAATAAATCATTTAAATAAATAAGATTATAATGATTATAATATTATCTAAAACCTGTCCAATTCTTATTGGTTGATGTTATTTAGAATATGAGTCATCTTATCTTCGACCTCAATAATTTTTGGACCATTATAAACCGAATATAATTATATTATAAAGTAATACTTGCACTCTTTCCTAAAGAGCCCCTCCTCTCCCTTATAAAATGAGACCACTTCTACTCATTCCTCACACCTCTCAAGCCACTTGGCTCGTCCAAACCCTGCCCAAATAAGCTCCCCACATCCCTCTCCTCCTCCTTGAAGCTTCCCCTTAGGCAGAAAGCATTTCAAGAAGTCCTTTGGTTCCAACCAAAGTGAGTTACCTAAATTAAAGGTAATGATTTCTCTTAAATTATTTTCATTTATTTTGCTTCTCCAACCCCCAAACTCTTTTTATTTCCTTTCTTTTGTAACAACACCAGTATCCACAATATACTAGGATATTTTTATAATAAGTATTCAAACTACACATACACACAACTTCATCTAATGTATGATGAACATAATGTTTCTGTGGATGGAAAACTAACGCCTCACGAAACGATGATTGTTCAAATACATCTTACCGCCTCTCATGGTGGCCATTATGATGGAACTGTAATTAAATATGATATTAATGATATATATTTTATATATAAGCTTCTGTAATTCCATTTTATTTCATACCATTATTCGTTTCATGTTGTATATACATACGATAATTTCATTTGAGGAAGTGCGGACTACCGCCCCCTTAAAATGATATGACTCGTTCATACCACACATGGAACGTATAAAGGATGGTGTTAATGAACTTAAGTAAAATATATAAAATATTATATTATACTGTAATATTAATATACCTATGTATCATTTGGATTCTATTATTTTAAAATAAAAATTAAATGGAAGTAGCGTTCGTGCGTACGTACGGACTACCGTCTCCACGAACGCGATGAGATTCATTCTTCATCGTATCCATTCAAGTATTATTCTCATTTTAGGGTTAAAAATAATGTTAATATCATTATGATTATGAATAAGATATAATCTATCCATTACAAACATGTCTTACGTAACCAAACATTTAAGAAGAACGAATCGATTATCACCCGAAACGACGATAATACTAAGATATTATTAATAAAGCAATGTTAAAAGATCATATATGATATCATATTAATGTATATGATTCTTGTATAATTTAATAACAATTATTTCACCATTATACAGGAGGTTAACCTACCCCAACAAAGGAAAAGTACAAGGTAAGGGTTATTTCACAATCTCTTCATTATCCGAGGTTGTTTATATGTAATAATCTACTGGGATCTCTTTATCATCCACATCCATGTTTTCTTCAAAATGTATTTCAAAACATATTTATTATTTACAAGAATATGGGTTAAAGTCATTTATACCCTTGTTTGACTTTTTTTATAAAGGAATCTTTCCGTCGTTTTCAAAACAAGGTCCTTTTTAACCTTTTCGACAGAATTAAGATAAGAATGTTTTTTTTAACTTATACGGTGGGTGCGGTTATTTTCCGCCGTTATAAAATCGTCAAAGCTTCGCTTACAAGCTTATAAGAATATTTTCAAGAAAATGTTTTATTTTATATGGCTCTTAAATGATTTCAAAAATAGAAAGAGATATTTCTCTAAAAAGTGTTTTGATTTCATCTATGTCAACATCCTTTGACGGATTTTACGCTTATTTGAAGTTGATTTATTATGATACAAAATTGTATTGAAGGTTTTGTGATATGTTTGACTGTGGATGTGCTATTTTTATACCATTCATAGTTTATGGTGAAATTATTGACATTTCGTATGCTAGTTTTAATACGAATGTTTATGTTATGTTTAAACCTTTTCATATGAGAATGCATTGGACTTAGTAAGTGACGGGTGGAGCCCGCTATAGCTCCTCGATGCATCGGTAGGTCTCATGAGACAAACTAGTGTCTTGGCACAAGGCCTTGACAAAATCTTATTTGTAGTCTTGGCACGAGGCCTTGGCTATGTGGTTATGATAGTCTGGCATTATGCATTCCAACATTATGAAAGTGGTTATTGATTTTTGCATGTGATTATTCGATTAGTAGAATATCCATGTGAATAAGTAAATGGCATTATTTCATTTTATTTATGCCATACTATGTTGAAAGTTCAAGTTTGAAAGGCTTTTGTTTTAGTTATACATTGCCTTAAATGTTTATTCTTATTTATGAAAGTTTCCGCTATATTGTTATCCTTACTGGGCATTTGAGCTCACCCCTTTTCTATGTTTTATTTTTCCCAGGAAGTGAAGAAGTAAGTTATGAATGACCTGCAGGGATATTATGTGGGGATATGAGTGTGGATTATGGAGACAATATGTTGTTGTAGTAGTTTTTCGTTTTATGATGTAATGTAAAACTTATGAATATATCTAGTGTTTCCAAGGCTACTAAACCAATCGGTCTTTCGAGATTTGATCTTTCTTGTGATCATGCCAATGTTATGTAATTAATGCACCGACTCTGGGTAACTGGGGTCGGGGCGTTACAGTTGGTATCAGAGGAAGTTTAGTACAAACCTTGGAAGCTAGATTTAGATAAACTCTGATTAGAGCACGTAGACCTAAGATGAACTTTGAGGATTAGTATAGAAGAACTTCCTAGAATTTTGGTATTGTAGAGATTTTGTGAGTTTTCCGAGCAATACATCCCTGTCTGGATACGAGCAGGTAGAGGCAGCTCTGGAACAGATGTACCTAGGGGTAATACCCGAAAACACCGCTTTGAGCTAGACTCGAACGGGAACTGGTGCACGACAACAGGCCTTGTTGCACTCTTGGTTACGACACTCCCAGGGGATATGCTAAGGATAACTCTCATTTTCTTTACAAATCATTATGAAGGGTTTATGAGTATATACTTCCTCAAAGAAAACATTTTTATGATTATGGATTATATCCATAAATAGTTCAATTTATGTTAAGTGTTTTATAAGTATGGGATTATGTATTTTGATTCATAAACTGATCTAGTTTATGCCATTGTTTAGAAATGGCGCCTAGTGGAAGAAATGGAAACCGTATCAATGCACGTACTCCATGTAGGGATTGCCCTCCTGCTCAAGATAATTATAGTGGGGCTGGTGATGCAACTGGTGCCGATCAGCTAATCACCATACTGGGACAACTTACTCAGGTTATGAATAATAACCTTACCCGTATGGAGCACCCTGATCCGCAGCGTGGAGGATCAATGTTAGATCGATTCATGAGGCAACAACCACCAATGTTCAATGGGAGTACAAATCCCTTAGTAGCTGAGCAATGGATATTTTCCCTAGAGAAAATATTTCAGGCTTTGGGGAGCAGTGAAAGGGAAAAAGTTATCATGGCAGTTTACCGCCTCACTGGAGATGCTGATCAATGGTGGTCATTGATTCAAAACATGAAGGAAGATGATGAAGTATCAAATATGGAGTGGAGGGAGTTCAAAGATCT